>CM076579.1:651395276-651995276 GCA_034641835.2 Pinus albicaulis
GGTTGCAATTTTGTTAAAATATCCTCCTTTTACCCAACAACACCGGTAATGAAACTTAAAATAAAATAAAAGACACAACACTATTTATACTTCGAAAGCGATATTTATTTTTATTATGCCTGCCTCGGCAGGTATTATGCAATGGGTATTGAGTTGACCTTCTATTAATTTGGTCAACCATCTTTATATTTTTAATTTTATGAAAGTTTAACATAGTAAATTATTTTTTTATTTTATTACAATTATTTTATTAAGAATTATCTGTTATCTAATTGGCCAAAAACTTTCACTTCTTATTACAAAATGCCTAGATTTTACCGCCATGATATGTCGTGTCACTACAAAAGCATTCATATCTAGAGTAAAGGTCTTGTACTTTGTCTGAAGAGTGGGAGTAGTCTTGAGTAGTCTATCATTGGACTTTTTTGAGGTAGACGTGCGGGTTTGTTGATGGGCATGCATACATGCCATGCAATTTTCGGCAACTTCGATTAGCAAGCCGGTGTCATTTTCCAACGGGTGTACCATTCTTCTTTGCTCTTTCCGAGTGCCTTGATTTGAATTTTAAATTGTTTACCTCCACGCCAGAGGATTTGAATTTTAAATTTGTTACCTCCATGCGCGCGGATTTGAATTTTAAATTTGCTCCTAGGGCGTAGAGGTGATATTTTGTTTTAAATTTGTTACCTCCATGCCAGCAGATTTGAATTTTAAATTTGTTCCTCCACGCGTAAAGCTGATTTTGACCGCCATTGACACAATGTTCTTCCATGGCAAATGCAGAATGCGCTTTTATCCAGCAACAGGACTCCATTCTTCAGCGGAAGAGCAATAATCCCATCGAAGAATTCTCGGTCAATGTTGAAACTTCAAGCAGGCTATAACAGCGCTCTTGTTTATTTCCAGAGCAGGACAAGGGCAGAAAGTACTGCTTTTTGTGGAGAAAAGCGTTGTTGGGTATGAAAAGAGGAATCTGAGTGGTGTTTTTTCCACATGTGAATCAATCATTTCAAATCACTGCAAGAGGTTGGCGTTTTGCTCCGACCAGTTCATGATGTATTTTATATGAATGGAAATTAAAATTACTAGTTCATGGTTTAATCAAAGTTGCATTGGCAGCTTGATTTTGCAGTGTTAAGT
Source organism: Pinus albicaulis (assembly GCA_034641835.2). Lineage (NCBI taxonomy): Eukaryota > Viridiplantae > Streptophyta > Pinopsida > Pinales > Pinaceae > Pinus > Pinus albicaulis. The sequence continues at coordinate 651,396,417 of CM076579.1, forward strand.
AGCATTTGCGAGTGGAGAAAGAATGCAGGTTGGAAATATGGTATGAATGTAGTTTCCACACAGTTAGTAGTAAGTGTGTCCATTGTATTCCAAGGTTACACCATTTTATTCAAGGTTGTTCAAATTGAGAACTGTCAATTAGAAATTTCTTGCTAATATTAAATATAATTCCTGAGGCTGTATTGATCCACATTATGTGACGCCTCCCTTTTTCAAGGGTAATTTAAGTGTGAAAAGTAGAATTATAATCCACTTAAGTTGGGGGTATTTACCAAGAAAAATGGTTTAAATGATTGTAGATTTGTAATATAAACAAATAAGGTATTAGTTGTATTAAAAGAATAAAGATTTTCATTTCAGCAAACAACGCATTAGTGGTTGTATTAGTGGTTTAAAAAGAAGGAAGATTTTCATTTCAGCAAATAACTTATTAGTGGTAAAAAATATGATTCCTGTGGTGTGTGGTGTTATATGGATAAACTTATATAAAATTTGTTTATATTTAAAAAAAAATTAATGTTATTTGGTGAAATTAATGACATATGCTTTGTTAATTGGTTTAAGGTTTTAAAAAATGTATTTATTATTTTAGTATAATTATTTCAGTAATATGAAGTTTTTATATTGAAAAATAGTGAGTAATGTAGAAATGAAAACAAATTTAAACATTTTTTTTGAATAAATATGTGTTGTAAAATTACTATCAAATATAATTTTGAGTTTTAAAATCTAATTATGATCGTGTGGGCCGTATGGAAAAGCAACTCCAGCAAATGGATATGCCAGGGTTTACAGTGAAAGACCCAACTCCAGTCTCTTCTTCTGATAGCTAGTGGTTCCTTTTATAATGTTGTCTTATGAAATTTACAGTTTTGAATGAACTTAGTCTCTATTTTCAGCATGTAGATAAGTATGAACTAGAACAGATAGCTCATGACGATCATAGACGAATGAAATTATTCCAATTTTGGTTTGTTTTTCATGCACTAAGATGGCCAACAGACCTGGTTTCCTTCGGAGCCATAGACTGAATTTATAATTTTGTAACCTGCTTTGCAAATATAAATAGAAAATAGAAAGGCCCTACTAAATTCAAAATATATATATATATATATATATATATATATATATATATATCTAATTATTATATTTTGTGTTTTATTGAAATTTAAATTTGTTTTGAAATAATCAAGTATTATTAAGTTATTGGAAAAAATAAATAAAAAATCACAAAGTATTTAAATTTTGTTTTGAATATATATATATATATTGTGTTCAACTTGGTGGTAATAAGAATTGTTTGTGTTAATGCATATTTTGTTATGAAAATCTTAAAAAATAATAATATTTCAAATTGAAAAGATGTTGGGAGACACTTGTTTAAAATATTTTTGCAATAAATTTGAATATAATACTAGCATAATCATATAAAATAAATGGATGATAAATGCTAGCACAACCATATAAATAAAAGGGATGGTAAATATTGATAAACATCAAAACACGTATCTTTAAAATAATAATAATAATAAAATCTAAATTCTAACTTACGTTTAAATTGTTATTATTAATTATTAAAATATATATATAAGTTAAACATATATACATTTAGAAAAGCATGGAACATGATTCTTAACCATAGAATTTATCTTCACTTTACCATGGAGATTCTGATTATGTAAATAGGCATTGTTACAATACCATGGGCTAATACCATGGCTTATGAATACGACATGCCCAAAAAATTGTAACTTACTCTCTATGACACTTGTTCATATGTCATTTTTTGTAATCAATCAATTTAATTAAAAGGATATAAAGAGCATAACTACTTTGGAGATAAACCCCTCATGGGGGTGTTAGTTCAAGTATTAATGAGTCCTCCTTACAAGGAGAGCTCTCGATTTGGGTGTCATTTTCTTTATCATGGCATGGTGAACAAACACCTCACTACAACCTTAGGCCCATAGAGAAGAAAAAATTGCATTGGGATGCGTTGGGAGGATTAGGATCTCATCCCATATCGATGGGACCTCGCAAATCCATAAGTAGGAATTCAAACATATCAAAAGCTCAGTTAAGAGAAAAGATCGACATAGCTGATGGGAAAAAATTATCTCTGTCACGGTTGCTTAGAGAAGCGCAGACCCCCACCCATGGTTTTAAATGATAATTTTGTCTTTCAACTATAGAGGTTTTTCTAGTGGGTCCAAAAAACTAGCTTTAAGGGACTTAGTTAAGTCCTATGATCCCGATGTGTTAATGCTACAAGAAACCCTTGGCGCCAAAGATGAGATAAAGGATGCTTTGAACAAGATGTTTCTTGGATGGTCCTTCTAGACTATGGATGCCAAAGGAAGGTTGAGGGGTCTGACATTGGTAATTAGAGTGAGAAGGGTGAAGGAGATAAACACCTGGGGCCTAGAATAAACCCTGGGTACTCACTATAGCTCTGTTCAACATTGTTATTTTTTAACGTTTATGGACCTTCTTTGGAAAAAGATCCCTTTTGGAATAATCTTTTTTCAAAATCCCTTATGGGGAATTTGATGGTAATAGGTGGAGATCTGAATTTTTCACTGGGGTTATGAGAAGCTTAGGGTCCCTCAACACATGCAAATCCACTAGCAGATTTCTTCTTGAATAAGATAGCCTCGAAGAGTTTAGTAGACATAAATTTGATCAAGCCTCGTCCCACCTGGAGGAACAAAAGAATAGGGGCTGAATGTGTGGGAAAGAGGTTGGATTGTTTTCTATTAAAGGAGGACTTGGTGAGTAGAATCTCGGTGTTCCAGCACTGGGTGGGGGAAGGTGGAGACTCATATCATCTTCCTATTCTCCTTGAACTAAAAGGCCCCAACAAGAAACCCGACTCCCCTTTCAAGTTTAACCCTTCATGGCTCAAGGATGAATCCTATAACAACCTATTTCAAACAACTTGTAGGTCGAGGGGTGAGGATTTGGGTAGGGACAAAGCCTACTTGTTCTTGGAAAAACCAAATCTTATGACAAAGGCAACTATGGATTTGGAAAAAAAGAAAAAAGCCTCAGAGGAAGATGACCTTAGACAGATAGGAGAGGAGCTAGATCGGCTCGAAAATCTGGAGGAAGATGGATATGAAACACGTGAAAATAGGGATAGGATCAAGCTGTTGGAATCAAATTGAAGGAAAATCCTATTCAAAAAGGAAGAACAGTGGAGGCTTAAAATCTGAGCCATTTGGCTAACCGTTGGGGACGAAAACTCAAAATTATGAAAGAATTTTGCAAAAGGTAGAAAAAAAATCAATACCATATGGAGAATGAAATCGGAGGAAGGAAGGACAACAAAATATTTTGAAGACCATTCCCTCTTGGGAAGGAACCACTTTAAAAATATTTTCAAAGCTCTAGTTGAAGAATGGATCGCTGAAGTGATTCGAGTGGCACAATTCTTCCCTCAGTATGCAAAGGAGGAAGAAAATGAAAATATTATGGGACCAATGTCCAGAGATGAGGTCGAAGGGATACTAAAGTTGATGCAGAAGGACAGAATTCCTAGCCCGGATGGGTGGACTGTAGAGTTTTTCCATCACTTTTGTGATATCTTGGGGGAGGAACTTACAGGGGTGGTTGAAGAATCAAGGGTAAAAGGATCGATCCATCAACCTTTTAATGCCCTTTTCTTGGCCCTAATTCCTAAGAATGAGGATCCTCAATCCTTTGAGGACTTTAGACCTATCTCCCTTTGCAATTTCATCTATAAAATCATATCAAAGGTGAGAGTTGTTCATCTAAAACCTATACTTTCTAGAAATATTTCCAAAGAGAAGTTTGGATTTTTGGACGGAAGGAAAATTCAGGAAGCAATTGGAGTCGCATAGGAAACTCTCCATATCCTCAAAAGGAGCGAGAAAAAAGGATATATTGTAAAAAATGACCTCTCAAAATCTTATGATCGCATTAGTTAGCTTTACCTGAGACTGCTCCTGACTCACTTGGGGTTTAAGATCGACTTCATAAATTGGGTGATGGGGTGCATCACAAACATAAGCTTTTCAATTATGATCAATGGGGTAACCACCCCTTTCTTTCAAAGCTAGATAGACCTGCACCAGGGGTGCTTGTTCTCCCCTCTTCTTTTCCTCCTAGCAGCTGAAGGTCTTATTCAAATGATCCTAGACGCAAGGAGGAGAGGGGACATCAAAGGGATTGAAGTGACGTTCAACCTAAATATCACTCCCTAGTTGTTCATTGATGACATCCTATTGTTCAATAATGGAAGCTGAGCTGACATCAGACAAATCAAAGATATCTTGGACCTATTTCTAAAAGCTATTGGATTGTGTATAAACAGTGAAAAATCATCTTTAACACTCGAAGGTTTCTCAAGGGCAAAAGTCAGAATAATATCGAAAGAGCTCCCATTTGAAATGAAAAGGTTGTCGGACAATTTAAAATATTTGGGGTTCCATTTAAAACTCGACTCTTATAGGATTCAGGACTGGCATTGGCTGGTGGAAAATATAGAAAGCTGGATAAAACACTAGAGCTACAAATGGTTGTCTAGGGCGAGAAGGCTAGTATTGATCAATTCAGTTGTATTGGAAATCTTGGTTTGCTGGTCTGCTTTAACATGGGTTCTCGAAGGAATTCTTTCAAAAATAAGGAGGATTTGTAATAGATTCCTGTGGGAAGGGTCGAAGGAGGACTTGGTTCTCCCATGGGTGGCTTGGAAGAAAGTGGCGGACCCGAAGTAATGGGGAGGATGGGACATCAAAGATATCTTATCTTTCTCACCCTTCCTTGCAACAAAATTGGGATGGAGGCTAATTTCTATGGAAAATTTGTGGATGATGGTGGTAAAAAGAAAATATATAGACCCAACTCCATTGGATGAGTGGCTCAGATCCCCGAATAAAAGACGTCCACAAGCCTCTGTCGTGTGGAAATCCATGCTAGATTCAAATAGAATAGTTGAACAGGATTGACATGGCATGTACGGAATGGAGAAAATATCAAAATTGGTCAGGACCCATGGGTGGGATGAAATGGTGTTTTTCTCTCTCTAGGGAGCTCATTGACCACCTCTCCACAAAAGGGGTACAGTGGCTATGCCAGGGAGAAAAGATAGGCCAGTCTACAATATTGGGTCAAGCTTGGAAATTAGGGGAGGATTTACAAATTGAAGAGAAATGGCTGGAGGAATGGCAGGGTTTTATCAAAGAACTACAACGATCCAATGGACACCTCCATGACTGCCCAGAATCTCTAATATGGGTGCATGCACCCTTCGGATCCTAGCCCCAAAGCATGGATACAGTTGGTTAATGGCTCAGAAGGGGTGGGATGCCCCAGAGTGGTGGTATAAATTGATCTGGAAATTACAGAGTCCTGTAAAATCTAGACTTTTCTTCTGGTGGATACTCAAGACAAAGTCCCAACTTGGGATAACCTCCAGAAAAGAAGTAAGATAGGGTCGGGTTGGTGCCCCCTATGTAAAGAAAATGAGGAGCCAGGTCAACATTTGTTGCTTAATTGTACATTCAACATAAAATTATGGGAAGAAACTTTGAGGCTTTTAAAGCTATCTCGGAGATGGGGAGGGTTAAGCATAAATGAGGCATGGAAAATTTGGTGCAATGAAGCAAATGAGGATACCATGAGAAACATACCACTGATCGTCTCATGGGGCACCTGGCTAGCACGAAATAGGGTTATTTTTAAGGACAGAAATCCCTCCTTTGAGAAACTAGTGGTGGAAGGGGCTTCACAATATGAGAACATTCCCATACAAAACAACAACAAAAAAATAGAGGGTCATAAGGGTCGAAGAGATCATGGGAGACATCCCATGGGCCTATTTTGATGGTGCATTGGATCCCCAAAACAGATGCAGAGCAAGTATTTCAATTCATTTAACTTTAGGAAAATCATTAAAAGCCTCAGTAGGACTGGGAGATGGAACCAATAACTTTGCAGAACTTCAATCCCTCAAACTTCTCCTTTGCTGGCTTATTCAAATAGGCATGACATCGGCTTTGGAGACTCCCTAAATATCATCAAATGATTTAATGAAGAATTCAGATGTCAAAATTATATGTTGCTCCATTTGTTAGAAGAAGTCTTTAATTTGAAACAGTATTTTAATGATATCTCTGTCTGCCACAATTACAGGGAACAGAACTTGGATGCATACCTCCTATCTAAGGAGGGCGTAAAGTAGGTTATGGGCGTCTGGACCATAAAATAAAATGATGGAGGAGTGATCCGAACATCGGACCAACCTCCTTTTGCTCTTTAAATGTTTTTATTTGATATATGTATTTTTGTTTTTTGTTTTACATGGCTGAAAGATAAACTCTCATATGGAAATTATTAGGGTCTAAAATTTCAAATTTTATTTCCTACTCTATTGACAATTTTAAAATATATGGTTATTGTTTTATACTGCAAAATTTAAGACACTATACCGTATTCGATTTCTATTTGGGTTGTTCTCCTATTTAAGAGGAGGCCCGGGAATCGATATGGGACTGATTTTTTGTAAATGCTACTTTGGGTTGGAGTGAGTATCATTTATTTTTTACTCCCAAATCAGTATACTCTATGTTTTTTTGTTTCATTGGGACAAAAAAATACATTTCATCGAATTTCTACAGGCATACACTTTGTAACTTTTTATTACCTTAATAGAAATTTTGATTTTTTCTCTAGAAAAAAAAGAAAGAGAGGAATGGAGTCAAAGAAAGTGCCCGCTGAGTCAAAAGAAAAAGGTCTGGTTCACTTAACACACACATTTGCAAAGCCACCCCTATGACTCATCATACGTTGGAAAGGAACCATAATGACTGTAACTGGAGAACAAACAAGACAGGGATAGGAACCATGACCAACGAAAGTAGTGGGTCGCACAACTGACCCTTGCAATCCAAAAATTAAAGCCAATAAGTCATTCCCCCAACCCCACATCAGGGGACCAAATTCTTCTAAATTACCCAACTTAGGGTAGACCAAAGACATAGAGAAATTAAACCCCCAGGATAAAAGTGAATATATAGCAGTCGTCGAACCCAAAGACGTGATAAGATTAGTCACAACGTTATTTCACGCACTCAATTCCACTGTCGTCAAAGAATACCAAGGATTCCCTAACACTAACAGAGAGATAAAAGAGACTCTAAGGAGAACCTAAATAACTACAAATAGAACACCACTGTCCCAAAATTTAAGCATAAATTGAATTCAACGCAGAGGAAGAAAGAGTATACACCAACTAATAACCTAGAACACACAATGGAAATACAGAAAATTGACATATCAAGCCCCAACCTTGCGAGAGAAAGGGACGAACAAAATCATAGCCCAAGTAACAACTAATAAAAACAGGGAATGAAGTACAGGAGAAAATACCTTTCTACAACTAAACAATGCCTCTAGTCCACACCGAGAGAACAACGAAACCATAAGAAAAGAAGTCTCCTTAACATGCAAATAACCCACAAAAATTGACACAAACAAAACATACTAGGAAAAGGAAGATGAGGATATCACCTCAGCCTCTTTCCCACGAGCTACATACATTGTTCACCCCAATGAATTAAGCCTGCATTTAAAACACCAGACATTGTAGTACACCCCTAACACCATTTTGTGTTTGCTCGCCATGCCGTGATAAAGAAAATGACCCCCAACGCGAGAACTCTCCTTGCAACGACTCATTAATACTTGAACTAACACCTCATCAAGGGTTTATCTCCAAAGTAGTTATGCTCTTTATACCCTTTTAATTAAATTGATTGATTACAAAAAATGACATATGAACAAGTGTCATAGAGAGTAAGTTACATTTTTTGGGGCATGTAGTATTCATAAGCCATGGTATTAGCCCATGGTATTGTAACGTCGCCTATTTACATAGTTAGAATCTCCATGGGAAAGTGAAGATAAATCCTATGGTTAAGAATCATGTTCCATGCTTTTCTAAATGTATATATGTTTAACTTATATATTAAATTTTTTTTTTAATAATTAATAATAATAATAATTTAAAAGTAAATTAGAATTTAGAAATTTTATGATTTTTTTATTTTTTTATTTTAACAACATGAGATATATGATGAGATACGTGTTTTGATGTTTATTATAGATTGATGTTTATCAACATTTACCATCCATTTTATTTAGGAGTTTTTAGAATAGCCAGACAATTTTTTTGCTGGAATCGGTTAAAAAAAATCAAAAAATCAGATAGTTGGAGTGTTTGAATTGCATTTTTTATAGTGGAAATGGATTCAGCACTATCACAAACCCTTAGGGCACCCAAAATACTGAAGTTTCTGTAAAAAAGGTTTTGACAAATCTTTGCTGAAATTTGTCAAATCTTTCCTAGATTCTGGGTTATTCTGTGGGTTTTTAGATTACGAATTTTATTTATATGGTTGTACTAGCATTTATCATCCATTTATTTTATATGATTATGCTAGTATTATATTCAAATTTATTGCAAAAATATTTTAAACAAGTGTCTCCCATCATCTTTTCAATTTGAAATATTATTATTTTTAAGATTTTCATAACAAAATATGCATTAACACAAAAAATTCTTATTACCACCAAGTTGAACACAATATATATATATATATATATATATATATATATATATATATATATATATATTCAAAACAAAATTTAAATACTTTGTGATTTTTTTTTTCCAATAACTTAAAAATACTTGATTATTTCAAAACAAATCTAAATTTCAATAAAACACAAAATATAATAATTATATTTTAAAACAAAATTATATTTGATAGTAATTTTACAACACATATTTATTCAAAAAAAATGTTTAAATTTGTTTTCATTTCTACATTACTCACTATTTTTCAATATTAAAACTTCATATTACTGAGATAATCATACTAAACGTCATTAATTTCACCAAATAACATTAAAAAAAAATTAAATATAAACAAATTTTATATAAGTTTATCCATATAACACCACACACCACAGGAATCATATTTTTTACCGCTAATAAGTTATTTGCTGAAATGAAAATCTTCCTTCTTTTTAAACCACTAATACGTTATTTGCTGAAATGAAAATCTTCATTCTTTTAATACAACTAATACCTTATTTGTTTATACCAGCCTAGATCCATCTTAACTCTGGATCTATCAAGCCCCGAGGGGATCAAATCTCTCGAGGTGCAAACCTCTTTTTTGGAGTGCAAAACTTGAGGAAAGGTTTGCACCTCGAGAGATTTGATCCCTCTCGGCGCTTGATAGATCCAGAGTTAAGATGAATCTAGGCTGGTTTCAGTCGTGTGCGGCCAAGGAAAATATATCGAAAATATGATTAATTTTATCAATAATAAGTAAATACGGATAATATAAATATAATAATTTTATATATGCTAAATATGTTTGATATTTATCTGGTCATTTTAATTTTAAAATTTTCCTAGTTACCTTAGTTTTTTCAGATGATAAATATTGTTAATAAATTTAATGACGAAATAATTTTTTTGTATACAAAGTGACAATGTAATAGTGTTGAATGATAGAAAATAAAAATAATAAGAATGTAGTCAATTACAAATAGTCTTCATTGTGATCAATCTCAAATTATTTTCTTTTTCTATTCTTATTTTCACCCTTGTTAGTTTTGTCATCTTCTCATATCGATTATATGAAAAGGACAATTGAAATAATAAACCATTTAAATATTTAGCTTGAACTATTGTACTAAACATCATACATTGTCTCTCTTTCTCTTCAATATTAATAGGTTGATTTACTATAACAAAAATATTAATGTACATTGTTAATATCTTTGTGTGCTTAAACTGAAATCAATGCACAATCTTAATCCAATCACTTTAAAATTAATGTACCATCAATGTACATCAAATTAGAAATCAACGTCTACACTGAAATCAATGCACCTAATGCAAACAATCAAATAAGATTACAAAACAACATCTACACTAAGATCAATGCATCTAATGCAGGTAATCAAATAAGATTAGAAATCAACATCTATATTGAAATCAATGGATCTAGTTCAAGTAATAAAATAGGATTAGAAACCAACATCTACACTGATATCAATGCATCTAGTTCAAGCAATCAAATACGATTATAAATCACCATCTACTTCCCTATCTCCCCCCCTTAAACTACTTCTCTCTTTCCCTCCATCTCTCCACTCTCTCACATCCTCCCTCTTCCTTCCTCTCTCTCCATTTCTTTCCCACATATATATCTCCCTCTCTCTTCACCCTCCAACTATGTTACTATATCCCTCCGTCTCTCCTTCTCTCCATATATCCTTCTTTATCTCTTTATCTCACCCCAAAACATATACACATTGTCTCCATATCTCCCTTGTCACTTCATCTCTCTCTCCACTTCTCACTCTCTATGTAATCCTTATTCCCTCCCTCTCTCCTCCTCTCTCTCGTCCTTCCTCTTTCTCCCTCCTCCCCCCCCTCTCTCTCTCTCTCTCTTTCTTTGCCCTCCAATTTTCTCTCTTCCCCCATAACTCTCTTCCTCTCTCTCATGTCCTCTCTCTTGTCATTCCTCTCTTACCTTCCTCTATCTTTTCCTCTCACTCTCTCTTTGCAATCCAATTATCTCTCTCTCTCTCTTTGCCTTCCGATCCTCTTTCCTCCCCCAGCACACACACACACACTCTCTCTCTCTCTCTCAACATATACACTAAAATCAATGCATATAGTGCAAGAAGAATAGGATTAGAAATCACCATCCACACTGAAATCAATGCATCGAGTGCAAGAAATATCTTCCCACTCTCCCCCCTCCAAATCCATCTCTCTTTCCCTCCCTCTCTCCACTCTCTCACATCCCCTCTCTCTTCCTTCCCCTCTATCCCTTTCTCTCCCACATCTATCTCTCTCTATATCTCCATCTCTCCCTCTCTTCACCCTCCAAATATGTTACTATATCCCTCCCTCTCTCATTCTCCCCCCATTCCCTCCATCTCTCCTTATTTTTCTCTTTATCTCGCCCCCAAACATACACATACTCCTCTATTTCTCCCTTGTCACTCCCTCTCTCTCTCCACTTCTTGCTTCCTATGTAAATACATTACTCTGGATCCAGAGTTTGATATTATCTATATTTACACTGAAATCAATGCATCTAGTGCAAGTAAGAAAATAATATTAGAAACCAACATCTACATTGATATCAATGCATCTAGTGTAAGCAATCAAATAGGATTAGAAATCATCATGTTAATGTACATTGTTAATAATTTTGTGTGCTTACACTGAAATCAATACACAATCTTAATCTAGTCACTTTAAAATTAATGTACCATCAATGTACATCCAATTACATCAAATCAGAAATCAACGTCAACACTAAAATCAATGCACCTAATGAAAACAATCAAATAAGATTACAAAACAACATCTACACTGAGATCAATGCATCTAATGCAAGTAATCAAATAAGATTAGAAATCAACATCTATATTGAAATCAATGGATCTAGTGAAAGTAATAAAATAATATTAGAAGCCAACATCTACATTGATATCAATGCATCTAGTGCAAGCAATCAAATAGGATTATAAATCACCATCTACTTCCCTATCCCCCCCTCGAACTACATCTCGCTTTCCCTCCATCTCTCCACTCTCTCACATCCTCCCTCTTCCTTCCTCTCTCTCCATTTCTTTCCCACATATATATCTCCATCTCTCTTCACCCTCCAACTATGTTACTCTCTCTCTCTCTCTCTCTCTCTCTCTCTCTCTCTCTCCCTCTCTCTCAACATCTACACTAAAATCAATGCATATAGTGCAAAAAAAATAGGATTGTAAATCACCATCGACACTGAAATCAATGCATCGAGTGCAAGAAATCATCTTCCCTATCTTCCCCCTCCAACTACATCTCTCTTTCCCTCCATTCTTCCTCCTATACACTAAAATCAACATCTACACTGAAATCGATGCATCTAGTGAAAGTAATCAAATAGTATTATAAATCACCATCTACTTCCCTATCTCCCCCCTTGAACTACATCTCTCTTTCCCTCCATATCTCCACTCTCTCACATCCTCCCTCTTCCTTCTTCTCTCTCCATTTCTTTCCCACATATATATCTCCCTCTCTCTTCACCCTCCAACTATGTTACTATATTCCTCCCTCTCTCCTTCTCTCCATATCTCCTTCTTTATCTCTTTATCTCACCCCAAAACATATACACACTCTCCCCATATCTCCCTTGTCACTTCATCTCTCTCTCCACTTCTCACTCTCTATGTATTCCTTCTTCCCTCCCTCTCTCCCCCTCCAACTCCATCTCTCCATCCTTCCATCTCTCCTTCTATCTCCCTCCCTCTCTCCTCCTCTCTCTCGTCCTTCCTCTCTCTCTCCCCCCCCTCTCTCTCTCTCTCTTTCTTTTCCCTCCAATTTTCTCTCTTCCCCCATAACTCTCTTCCTCTCTCTCATGTCCTCTCTCTTGTCCTTCCTCTCCTACCTTCATCTATATTTTCCTCTCTCTCTCTCTCTCTCTCTCTCTCTCTCTCTCTCTCTCTCTTTCTCTTTGCCTTCCAATCCTCTTTCCTCCCCCAACAAACACACACACACTCTCTCTCTCAACATCTACACTAAAATCAATGCATATAGTGCAAGAAAAATAGGATTATAAATCACCATCCACACTGAAATCAATGCATCGAGTGCAAGAAATCATCTTCCCTCTCTCTCCCCTCCAACTCCATCTCTTTTTCCCTTCTTCTCTCCACTCTCTCACATCCTCTCTCTCTTCCTTCCCCTCTATCCCTTTCTCTCCCAAATCTATCTCTCTCTATATCTCCCTCTCTCTCCATATCTTCACCCTCCAACTATGTTACTATATCCTTGCCTCTCTCCTTCTCCCCCAATTCCCTCCATCTCTCCTTATTTTTCTCTCTATCTCACCCCAAACATACACATACTCTCTCTATTTCTCCCTTGTCACTCCCTCTCTCTCTCCACTTCTCGCTCTCTCTATGTATTTATTCTTCCCTCCCTCTCTCACCCTCCAACTCCATCTCTATATCCCTCCCTCTCTCCTCCTCTCTCTCTTCCTTCCTCTCTTTCCCTTCCTCTCCTACCTCCCTCTCTCTTCCCCCATCTCTCTTCTCTCTCCCTCTCTCTCTCTTTTCCCTCCAATATAAAATGGAAGAGAAATAGAAAAATATGGTATTTGGCCCACTGTGTTAAATTTATATATGTAGGGAGAGAAGTGATTTTTTATTAGGGCCGACATTAGATTAATTATATTAAATTTTAAATGTTAAATATTAAACATTATTTTTACATTTATGTTTACATGTTATGCATATAGTGTACTTTAATTTGGCCCATGGTATTTAGCTGAGGATTCACCTAAATAAAACCACTTTTTATGTGTTCCTAAATATAAATAGGATTATGGAGTAAATATAAAAAGATGTTTTATTTATTTACCATACTTATGGTTTATTTATATTCTATTTATTTACGATACCTCTTTTATAAATATGGTATTTGGCCCATGGTATTCAACCCATGGTATTAAAGTGGTACATTTCTATACACTCGAATATATCAAAAGCTTACATTAATTAAATTTAATAATATTAATATTATAATATAATAATGTGAATATTAGAATTAATAATAATATTAATATTAATATTAAGGTGAATAATGTTTTTTTGGCATGCATTAATAATAATTTGGCCCATGGTATTTAGCTCAGGATTTACCTAAATAAAACCACTTTTTGATGTTCATAAATATAAATAGGTTTATAGAGTAAATATAAAAAACCTTTTTATTTATTTACCATATATATGGTTTATTTATATTTTATTTATTTACCATACCTCTTTTATAAATATTTTTATATATATGGTATTTGGCCTATGCTATTCAGCTCATGGTATTAAAGTGGTAAGTATATCAAAATTTTACATTACTCACATGACATCTACACATCTATATACACTCCAACATATCAAAAGTTTACATTACACACACATTACATCTACACATCTTTATATATTGGGCCGACATATCAAATGTTTACATTACACACATTACATCTACACATCTCTATATATTGGGCCCCACATATCTTACACAAGTTACATCTACACATCCCTATATACTGGGTTGTAAAGCGCCTCTCGGCGCAATTACAAATCTACAATCATTTAAACTATTTTTCTTGGTAAATACCCCAACTTAAGTGGATTATAATTATACTTTTCACACTTAAATTACTCTTGAAGATGCGATGTGTCACATAATGTGGATCAATACACCCACTTATATTTAATATCAGCAAGAAATTTCCAATTGACAGCTCTCAATTTGAACGACCTGGATAAAATGGTGTAACCTTGGAATACAATGGACACACTTACTACTATCTATGTGGAAACTACATTCATAGCATATTTCCAACATGCATTCTTTCTCCACTCGCAAATGTTACTCAGCACTGCAAAATCAAGCTGCCAATGCAACTTTGATTAAACCATGAACTAGTATTTGTAATTTCCATTCATATAAAATACATCATGAACTGGCCGGAGAAAAATGCGAACCTCTTGCAGTGATTTGAAATGATTGATTCACGTGGAAAAAACACCACTCAGATTCCTCTTTTCATACCCAGCAACGCTTTTCTCCACAAAAAGCAGTACTTTTTGCCTTGGTCCTGCTCTAGAAATAAACAAGATCCTGCTCTAGAAATAAACAAGAGCACTGTTATATCCTGCTTGAAGTTTCAACATTGACCAAGAATTCTTCGATGGAATTATTGCTCTCCCGCTGAAGAATGGAGTCCTGGTGTTGGATAAAAGCGCAAACTGCATCTGCGATGGAAGAAAATTGTGTCAATGGCGGTCAAAATCAACTCTACGCGTGGAGGAGCAAATTTAAAATTCAAATCTGCTCGCATGGAGGTAACAAATTTAAAACAAAAAATCAACTCTACGCCCGAGGAGCAAATTTAAAATTCAAATCCGCGCGCATGGACGTAACAAATTTAAAATTAAAATCCTCCCGCGTGGAGGTAGCCAATTTAAAATTCAAATCAAGGCACTCGGAAAGACCAGGGAGAATGGTACACCTGTCGGAAAATGAGACTATCAGTTAATCGAAGTTGCCGAAAATTGCATGGCATGTATGCATGCGCGTTAATAAACATGTCATGTCTACCTCCAAAAAGTCACAGTATAGACTACTCCAAAATCATAAAAATCTTTAAACTTAAACTTTACCCGTCCATGTAATTGTGAAAATGTTGATTAAGATGTCACATAAAATGCTCGTGAAAAAGTCTTCCGATTGGTCAATAGATCTCAGATTTCAAGGCATACAGAGATGGAAGGGATTGATATCTACTATAGAGCTCTAATGTTTCACCCGGAATGTTGAGCTCCAACACCGAACCAAGTCCGAAATCTCGACTCTGACCCAGTGTACGTGAGCTAGTTGACCCAGACAACTAGCCTGGACAATTAGTAAGAATAATTCAAAACGAGGCACAATTGTATAGGAGAGAGCCACAGAGAACATGCAGAGATTATTTTTGCATAGCCCGATGAAGATTTTTTATTTTATTTGGGGAAAAACAGTGGATATCCGACTGAATCAATACTGAACTAATAAATACCCTCGCACTATTACAACCAAGTGCTTCCTGCAAGCTATTAATGGAGTCGACTGAAACATTAATGCGGATCTATGGTATTTTAATGCGGATGACATGTTGAGATTGTCTAGTTTTAATGCGGATCTCTTCTTCAGATTGCCTCGTTTCTATGTTGGCTTGGTTGTACGGACAGGATTTGATGGAGAGAAGCCAGGAAGTACTAACACGCAACAACAACCTCAACTTTAGACGCATCATCTACAATACCATTTGTAACATGCTATAAAAACATTCTTACACATAGTTATGTATTGTAAAATTAATTTCAACTTCAATTCAATTATGAGAATGATATTTGTTTTTTACTCATACAATTATTTGAATAATCAAAATCAATTTATATTTAATTTTAATAATTGCATCAATATTATTATTAGAAACAAAACCATGTATCGTGCTTGAGATCTTTTGGTGAAAATCACATCAAAAAAATTTGGTCGGGCGTGTAGTGATTCATCATCAGGACAGCATGAAAAATCTGATCAAAAACCTTTAGTAGTTTGTAAAATAAAAAAAAAATAGTTTTAACTCAAATATTTCAAATATTTATAAAATATAAAAATAATAGAAAAAATCAAATGTTTAAAATTTATAATTAAGATTCTTTAAAACTAGGTATCATAAAAATAAATTTTTAAAACTAAAAACTATTTAAAATAAAACTATTTCTTATTCATATAATTATTTGAATAATTAAAATCAATTTATATTTAATTTTAATATAAATCAATATTATTATTAGAAACAAAACCATGTATCATAAAAATAAATTTTTAAAACTAAAACTATTTATGGGGTCATAATGACGCAAAAGAACCACGTAAAAAAATTCATATCCCCTTATCAAAAATTAAATTCAGAAACAGTTTTGTGCGCTTTGCAAGACTTTCTACTAAATATCACTCTTCAGATCGTTGTTATAACAATCATATTATCAGGATATTTGTGTGAAGGAAATAATATTCATTGTTGAGCTTTTTGGTGCAAAATTTATTAAAAACTTTTAATCTACAAACAGTGAATGGCTAGAAGATAATAAATAAAAAAGCGGTAAAAGAAAAAAGGGAAATAGTCAAACAGTAAGCGTGTCAGAGAATTGCAGAACTGGTCTCAGTGATATCAATCTGGAAGTGAATGCATAGAGGATAATAAATAAAAAAGTTGTAAAAGATAACAGTTAAATAGTCAAACAGTAAGTTATGTCAGAGAATTGGTAACTGGTCTCAGTCATATCAATCTTGAAGTAAGGTACAATTAATTCAAAATAGGTTCAAATAATTGCAAGATAGGTTGAAAATATTTTTAAATAGAACTTGCAATTAATTCAAGATAGGTTAATTTATATGAAATTTTTGACATGACACCATTTTTAATTCAGTGGTCTCACTCGTATTTTTAATCCAAATTTTTCAAAATCTCTACTCCAGTCAGCGTGTACAATTCCAATCACTTGTTTCAGTTGCGATCAACGTTTGAAGGCTGGAAACAGATCAGTTGAAACGCTGAAGTTCGAAGCTATGGAAGTTGCAGAGACTGTCAGTTGCTCATGTACAAGTATTTTTTCAGCTTTCTCTGGTATTTGAAGGTAGGGACTTTCTTCTTTCATGCAATTGACTTGTTTTTTTCGTTTTTAAATGTTATGATTTACATATAAGTGGGAAGGTTGAAAGTTGCAATCAGCATCTATAGTAGGAATCAAGATTTGCTCTTACGCTCGGAGCTGCAAAGACTGTTGAAGCCTGTATTGCAACCGTTGTTTCGGGTAATTTTATCAGCCAAATTTTCTCTAAAATTGTTTTTTCAAATCTTGCCTATTTATAGTTTTTTTTCTTTTTGTCCAACATGTGTGCACCAATATGCAATTACATAAAAATTTTTTGGAGTTGCTTCCAGAAACATGTCGTAATATTTCGATTTGTAAGGATATCTTTATAATATTGATAATTGCATTATGTATATTGATAATTGGATTATGTATATACAAATTAGAGTTTTTTTTTCATTTTGAATTGGCAAAGACCAGGTCTGAAATATAACTCCCTGCTTATTATGTAATTACATTCTCACTATATGGAAAGTTCTAT
Source organism: Pinus albicaulis (assembly GCA_034641835.2). Taxonomy (NCBI): domain Eukaryota; kingdom Viridiplantae; phylum Streptophyta; class Pinopsida; order Pinales; family Pinaceae; genus Pinus; species Pinus albicaulis. Next base: position 651,414,214 of record CM076579.1, read on the forward strand.
AACTATGTTGAAGCCTTCAGACAGAATCGTTGTTTCGGTAATTTTATCACCCAAATTTTCCCAAAATTGTTTTTTCTCAAATCTTAATTGTTTTTTCAAATCTTGCTCATTTCTAGTTTATTTGCTTCATTCAAATATGTGTGCACCAATATGCAATTACATCATTTTTGTTTTTTGGAGTTGCTCTTAAACATGTCGCCTTTAATATTTAATATATTGATAATTGTATTATGTATATACAAATTAGATTTTTTTTTTCATTTTGAATTGGCAAAGACCAGGTCTGAAATATAACTCCTTGCTTATTATGTAATTGCATTCTCACTATGGTTGGAAAGTTCTACAACTATGTTGAAGCCTGTATTGCAACTATTGTTTCGGGTAATTTTATCAGCGAAATTTTCCCTAAAATTGTTTTTTCAAATCTTGCCTATTTATAGTTTTCTTCTTTCTGTCCAAAATGTGTGCACCAATATGCAATTACATAATTTTTTTTTTGGAGTTGCTTCTAGAAACATGCCGTAATATTTCGATTTGTAAGGATATCTTTATAATATTGATAATTGTATTATGTACATTGATAATTGTATTATTTATATACAAATTAGAGTTTTTTTTTTTCATTTTGAATTGGCAAAGACCAAGTCTGAAATATAACTCTCTGCTTATTATGTAACTAGCAATTGCACCAGATGTTGCAAAGGAGACGCGTAAAGCATAAATTCCAGAAGCATTGTGACACATAAAAATGTCATTCAAGGTATAAGAAATCACTTACATCATGCCAAATTCATAGATTCTATAACCTTTCCAACATAGATTTCATCTTAATCTTCAAAGATGGTCTTTCAAGATCCAATAGCAAATATTTGATATATTTTGAAAAAATACAGGTAGTACATGACGTGAGATAGGCTAAATAAAATAATATTAATTCATGAACAATATGATGGTTATCTTTCCAAATCTAAATTTTCATCACAACCTCACAAATTTTAGATATCATCACATATTAGAGGAAAATGAGCTAGACATCAGCTCCCAATTATTTATAACTTTTGCTGTAAAATCTACAACTTCAATGGGAAACTCTAATGTAGTGCATTTGATGATGTTTAATATCTCCAATGTTTCCTCAGAGAACATTATATCGGAAATTTGAAAGAAACATTTTGAATTGAACTGACACTAACAACAGAGTATTTTAGTATTTTTTATTGTTGTCTCAATAGTATAGGGTTTACATCTAGTGGTGGCCATAATTATAATATGTAGTATAACTTCTTGTATATGTCATCGATTTTTATTGACAATTGCAAAAAACTATTGTAACACTTTATATGGTGACGAACCCTCGACATGGTTGAAGACATTAAGTATTCATGGAATCCAATAAACCACCAACCACCTATAACTTGACCACCTCAAAAATACCCAAGAAAAATAATTAAAAATAAATAAATAAATAACAATGAAATACTCCCAAGGCTAAGTGAAGTAATACAATGTGTAGAATGTGCATTTGAAACAAGACTGAGGGTCGTAAACTTGCAATACTAATGTACCCTCTCTACAATGATGCTTGCTACAATTTCCAAATACACATCAATACCTATCATATCCAAGAACTACTATTCAGTAAAACTATACCATTTTAACCAAAGTGGATGATGCAATTTATTTGTCTCTCTATCTCAACCCCCTAAACACATGTCATTCTCTCTCTCTCTCTCTGCTTCTCTCTTCTTCCCTCTCTCCCTCCTCGATCTATATCCCTATCTCCCCTTGCCTCTCCTTCTCACCCCAAAAACATGCTCTCTCTCTCTCTCCATCTATATCTATATCTCCCTTCATCTCCCCCCCTCCCCCCTTCTGTGTCTCCATATATATCTTTCTTCCTCGCTCCCTCTCTTTGCCTCCCCATTCTTCACTTTCACCCCCTTCCATCTATATCTCTATCTCCCATTGTCTCTTCTTCTCACCCCCAAAACATACTCTCTCTCTCTCTCTCTCCTCTCTCTCAAGTCCCCTCTCTTTTCCTTCCTCTCTCTCCCTCATTCCATATTCATCTCTCCCTTATCACTCCCTCTCTCTCTCTACCTATATCTGTCAATGTCTTTTTTCTACCCTCCATGTATTTCCCACTTCCAACTCCATCTCTCTCTCCTCTCTCTCAAGTCCCCTCTCTTTTCCTTCCTCTCTCTACCTCTATCTCCCACCTCCTTCTGTCTCCCCCCCCCCATCACATGCTCTCTCTCTCTCTCTCTCTCTCTCTCTCTCTCTCTCTGCCCTCCAACTCTATCACTATATCCCCCTCTCTCCTTCTCGCTCTCCCCCTTTATCCCCCCTTCAAATCTATGTATCCTTGTCTCTATATTCCCCTTCTTTCCCTATCACTATCCTCTCCTTTTCTCTCCCTTCCCTCATCTCCTCTCTTCCTCATTCCATCTACGTCTTTCCCTCATAACTCCCTCTATCTCTCAATGTCTTTGTTGTTCCCTCCCTCTCTTTCCCCTTTCCAACTCCATCTCTCTCTCCCCCCTCTCTCTCCTCTGTCTCAAGTCCCCTCTCTTTTCCTTCCTCTCTCTCCCTTTCTCTCCCACCTCCCTCTGTCTCTCCCCCCATCACACACACTCTCTCTCTCCACCCTCCAACTCTGTCACTATCTCCCTCTCTCTCTCTCCTTCTCGCTCTCTCCTTCTCTCCCCCCTCCATATCTATGTATCCATGTCTCTCTCTTCCCCTTCTTTCCCTATCTGTATCATCTACTTTTCTCTCCATTCCCTCATCTCCTCTCTCCCTCATTCCATCTTCATCTCTCCCTTGTCACGCCCTCTATCTCTCCACCTCTCTCTCTCTCTCCTTCTCGCTCTCCCCCTTTCTCCCCCCTTCATATATATTGCTCCTTGTCTCTATCTTTCCCTTATTTCCCTATATCTATCCTCTCCTTTTCTCTCCCTTCCCTTGTCTCCTCTCTCCCTCATTCCATCTTTATCTCTCCCGTATCACTCCCTCTCGCTTTCCACCTATATCTCTTAATGTCTTTGTTGTTCCCTCCTTATCTTTCCCCTTTCGAACTCCATCTCTCTCTCCCACCTTTCTCAAGTCCTCTCTCTTTTCCTTCCTCTCTCCCCCTTTCGCTCTCACCTCCCTCCTCCTCTCTCCATCCTCCAACCTTGTCACTATCTCCCTCTCTCTCTCTCCTTCTCACTTTCCCCCTCTCTCCCCCCTCCATATCTATGTCTCCACGTCTCTCTCTTCCCCTTCTTTCTCTTCCCCTTCTTTCCCTCTCTGTATCATATCCTTTTCTCTCCATTCCCTCCCTCTCCTCTCCTCTCTCTTCCTTCCTCTCTCTCCCACCTCTATGTCTCTCTCCCCCACTCTATTCCCCCCCCCCCTCTCTCTCTCTCTCTTAAATATGATCCCATTGTATTTGTTGAAATGCAGCAAGATGATGGAGCTTAGTGAAATGAAGTCGCTCACTAAGTGGGCCCGCGTACAAATTCTGGCGCAAAATCTATTTTTAGACATATGGAGCATGGTCCAGGGGTTGCAGTATGTTATTCTTGGAGTATTGGTCATGTTGGTAAAAATAGATGGGACTCTATTTTTTTGACCTATAGGTCGATAGGTCGAAGTCTATTTTTAGACTGCCTATCCTAAAAATAGGGAAGTCAAACATTATTTACCCTTAATAATATTTGGACTATAAACTTCAGTTTACTCTCTTGGAGCACTTCAGTTCGAGCCTTGGAAGTGGCTCATGCATCTGACAGAGGAATTACGCCATTCCTAAGGGTTTGGTGAGCTCATGCATGGTTGACTTCAGTTAGGACTTCAGTGGCATAAGTTTGGTGGAGTTAATGAGACAACTAGTGGAGTTGTGTTCGGTTTAACTTAGTTGAACTAGTTGAGATTAGTTTAACTAGCTAATCAACTAGTAATGAGTGGAGTGAATTAAATATTATTTAATTCATTAATTAGTAACTCATTATTCAACTCAAGAACACATTAGTTCACTACAGTGCATGGACAGTTCAGTGGAGACCAGTGAAAGAGGTAGATGAAAGGGTGGAGTTAGCTATCAGTGGCGACATCAGTTGTGCATGAGATTTGCACCACACTCGGAGGAATTTCCCATGATGATTGCGCTGTCAAGCCAAGGAGATTCGAACCTTGGATCTCTATATAGACAGGCCTGGATTGCGCAATAGAGGCAAGGCAATTGGCGGTGAGTTTTGAACCAGTAACCTGTTCAAAACTGAGCTAGATTGTGTGTAACTTCATGAGAAAGTACCGAGTACTTGTGAGGATTATTGTACTGAGTTTGTTACATGATTTCTCCATTATAATATACACAATAGCTGCGGGGTTTTCAGCTATAAGCTTTCCCCATACATACTGTGTTAACGTGTATGATGATTTGATGTGTTATCGCTTGATTTTATTTCCGCATGTTTGATGATCTGAGTGGAAGAGATTATGTGTTGCATATGAATTCGAATTGTATGTGATCAAGATAGTCTCGGTGGATAATTAATTATTATTCAGCAAATTTCTACGTATTTTATTTAAGAAAATATATAAATAAAAAAAAAAAAAATTGGATGTAAAATGTTAAACCTGTATTTTGGATTAATCATATGAAAGAAAATACAACAACAAAAAACTTAAAAGAACCATACACATGCATCTATCATGGTTCTTTATAATACTATATATATTATATAAATTTCACATTTGTATATATAAAATTATTCTTGTTTTCCATTTATTAAACCCAAATTTAATTATTTTTAGTAGTGGTGAGGATGGTAAGTTTAGATATACATACTTTTTTTCTTTTAAATTTAATTAAAAATGTTATAAAATTAAATTAAAATAAAGTTTTTTTTAAATATTTTGATTTTAAAATAAGTATGTGGTATTGATAACCCAATGGCCATGGTATTGACCCATGGTATTGTAACATAATAATTAAAAGCATAGATCCATAACAAATTATAACATAATAATTAAAAGCATAGACCCATAACATAATTATCAAAGCCTAGATGGCCCATGGTATTGATAAAACATGGTATTATCCCATGGTATTATGATTTTTCTCTTCTCTCTTTCCCTTCCTCCATCTCTCTATCTTTCTCTTGTGGGTACTGGTTCATGGTATTGTAAAAAAAAATCTATTTAGAAGCACATTCATGGTAAATATTCATGATTAAACAATATTCTTATATTGTGATTCTATAGGATGCGAGCGATCACAGCCACTCAGGGCCGCTCATCGTCGTCGAACCCCTCGCGTTCATGGCCGCAGCGCCGGCCCACCGGGCCGCAACTTGTGCTCCTCTCGTTTTTTGAGACCGTTTTCTCTCATCGTATCTCTCAGCCTCCGCTCGCTTCTTCCTCGCGCCGCGCTTGGGAAGGTTTGGCCGGAGATTATCGAGCGCCCCTCTTCGTCGTTGTGTTCGGGTTCACTTCTGCGAGGCTCGGGGCCGCCATGTCCTCTTCCGGTATGCACGACGGGGAGGGCTCCTCTCGCACAATCCGCGTCGATGCTTTTTCTCGTATCTCGATCGTTTCTTTACGTTTCCTCCAAGAACTGGCCAAGAACTGGCCCTGCTCTGTCAAAATTTGTCAAGAAATTAGATGGGTTGCAGGAAGTTGACCTCCCACCAAATCTACCTCGCATGGCTGCGCTCTCTTTAGCTGAACGAGGGCTCATAGGTCAATTCACTGGCCTATGGCCCTCTCCAAAAACAGTTCAACGATGGATCGAAAGAAATTGGGCAGACAAAGTTAATGGAAAAATATCCATCCGCTTCTGTGGAAAAGGTTATTACACCTTTCATTTTGAATCTAGAGCAGACAAGGACCTAATATTTAGAAATGGCCCATATTTCATGGACTCTCGTGGCCTATATTTGAATAAATGGACCCCGGACTTCGACCTTGAGTTGGATGTCCCCAACGCAGTTCCAGTTTGGGTCCGTCTTCCGCATCTCCCGCTTCACTGTTGGGGAGATGACTCGGTTCGAGCCATTGGCAACGTTGTAGGAAAATACATTGACCGGAGTGAGCCCAAGGATAATATGCAGGCGTGTGCTCGTATCTGTGTTGAAGTTGATCTCGACAAAGGTCTTCCAGAAGCAATCAGATTGAAGGTGGATGACTGGACGCACATTTAGCAACTGGACTACGAGCAAATTCCTTTTAAATGCAAGGTATGTCACGAATATGGCCATTTTTCCAACCGTTGCACTAAGTTAGTTATTGATGAATCTGTGCATTCTGAGGAACAATGGGAAACTGTTAAAAAAAAGAAGACTGCTGCTGGTCCAAAAGCACATTCTAGAGCTGTCCCTCCCAAATCGACCATTCCCACTCCAACCCCACCTTCAGCCCCTCTCAAATATTCTACCTCAGCTGCTCCTCCCTCCTCCTCTCCCCTTGGCCCTCCCATCTCTCCCAACCTTGGACCAACCTCTGACTCCCCCCTGATCTCCTCAAATCCCTTTGGCGCCCTCTCTCTCCCTGAAAATGATCCCTTGATCCCCCTCGAAAATGATCCTCCCATCATTTTCTCTCTTTCTCAATCTTCCCCCTCCCACTCCCTTGACCCTCCCCCACCCCGGACAACAAGGAGCTCCTCAAAAGAGCACGGAGTAAACCAAGAATCTCAAAAGAAAGGACCTAGCAGGAAATCTAGCAAACAGCAAAGGGATGAAAACGCCCAGAAAGACATTGCCATGGGAACTCAAAACCCTATAGAAACTTATATACTGACTCAAAACAGCAAGGAAAAAACCCATACGGAGCATGGGGGACGAGCATCTCTCCGAATCCCACATTCTCAATGATAAAAGTTCTATCATGGAATTGTAGGGGACTGGGGCACCCCTCCAAAACTACTGCCCTGAAAGATCTTATAGATCAAGAGAAGCCAGGAAAATTATGATTCAGGAAACTAAACAAAGACAGCAAGAGATGCAAAGAACTATAGGCCAGCTAAAGCAATACGATGGAAGTATATGTGAAGCAAGAGGAGCATCTGGTGGAATCACCACTATGTGGAATAAAAATATCTGGACATGCACATCCAATACTATCAATCAATACTGGATCAAAGTCATACTGGAAAAGCAATTTGAGTACAAGCAAATAGTCGTCTATAACATTTATTCTCCGAACCATTTCAGAGACAAAGAGCAGTGTTGGGCCACTATACAAGAAGACATCCAAGCTGAAGATAACAATAATATTATCCTTGGGGGAGACCTCAGTCTCATTCTACACTCCAATGAGAAAAGAGGAGGTGTCTTTTCATACGACCCTTACAGAGCAAAGCTGGAAGACATCATGCAAGAGAGCGACTTAGTTGACATCATTCCCAAAAACCGGAGGTACACCTGGAATAACCGCAGATTGGGCAAAGAAAACATAATGGAGCGGCTTGATAGAATACTGATAAACACTAATCTCCTTTCTGAGTTCTCTTCTGCTCATGCTGCCATTCTCCCCTACTCAGCTTCTGATCACTATCCCACAAGCATAGTCCTTGAAGCACACTGTCCCTTGGGGCCTTTACCCTTTAAATACAACTCTCTATGGCGCAATAATCCAACTGTGGATCAGATTGTTAAAACAGCTTGGCAACACCACATAGAAGGATCTCCGGGATTTATTTGGGAATGTAAATTGAAAAATGTAAAGCATGTGTTGAAGCAATGGGCAAAACAGCATTATAAAGAGCCAGAAACTGCTAAAGCTGATCTAAAAAATAAATTAAAAGAAAGCCACAGGAAAATAGAGGAGAATGGGCTCACCCATGAAGATAAAATTTTAGAAAGGGACTTATACTATCAGTTGTATCGTGTCAATAGAGAAGAAGAGCAGAAGTGGAGACTAAAGTCAAGACAACTTTGGCTACAAGATGGGGATAAAAACTCAGCTTTCTTCCATAAGCAAGCAACTACAAGAAAAATCAGAAACAATGTTACCATGATCAATGATGAGGAAGGTCGCCCTCAAAAAACCCAACCAGCTATCAAACAAACAACCTCAGATTATTACAGCACTCTTCTAACAGAGACAAAGGCAACAGAGGACTACTCAGATCTGCTACAGCACTTGCCCAAAGAAATCAGTGAGGATATCAACACAGAATTAACTAAAGAAATCACTGAAGAAGAAATACAAATTGCCATTTGGGCTCTTCAGCCAGATAAAGCCCCAGGTCCAGATGGCTTCCCAATATGTTTCTATAGAACATACTGGGAAACTATACGAAAAGACCTTGTCAAGATGTTAAGATGGACTCAACGCAAATGCAAAATAGGAGGATTTACTAACGCCACCCACCTTGCCCTCATTCCTAAAGAAAATCAACCCTTGTCCTTCTCTCGGTTTCGACCCATTTCACTGTGTAACTCCTCCTACAAAATCTTGACAAAAATCCTGGCTACACGCCTCAAACCTCTCCTCCCCTCTCTCATTTCCGAGAACCAAGGGGGTTTTTTGGCCAATGGACAAATATCGGACTCCATCCTTCTTGTCCAAGAGGCTATTCAATTCAGTCAAGCAAGAAATGAGAAAGGCTTCATCTTAAAGCTAGATTCTGCCAATGCTTTTGACCGTGTAAGGCACTCCTTCTTGTTCGTTGTGCTTGAAAAAATGGGATTTGCTACATCTTTCATCAGCCTTATTAAAGCCTGCATCAGTGGACCTTGGATCTCCCCACTTATTAATGGTAGACCTGGACCTTCCTTCCAAACTACCCATGGACTAAGACAAGGCTGCCCTCTTTCACCTTATCTCTTTATTCTTATGGCTGAATCATTTAGCAGAGCTCTAGATTTCAACCGCCGTATGGGACTCATCACAGGAATTAAATTTGCCAATGGAATCAAGAATATCAATCATTCTCAATTTGCTGACGACACGCTCCTAATGGGGGGAGCTTCAAACATCATAGCCAGACGTTTCAAAGCTCTCCTAGACAAATACATGAGCTACTCTGGAGGACTGATAAATTATCACAAGAGCTGTATTTATGGGTGGAATGCTTCGGCACAAACTCTCCATAGGATTGCTAATATCTTTGGAGTTCCATGTAAGCTGGACTGGGAACATTTTACCTACTTGGGCATGCTTGTAAGTGCCGGCAACCTAAAAGCAGCAGCCTGGGAAGTTATCATTGACAAGATGAAAAGAAAGATATAGCAATGGGGCACATCCTGGCTTAACCCAGCAGGGCGTCTAATTCTTCTTAAATCAGGTCTCTCCTCCCTGCCTTTGTATTGTTTTACTCTCATACAAGCCCCTGCCAATTTTCATTACAAAATGGATGCTCTTCTACGTCACTTTCTTTGGCAAGGTGGGAGAACAGAAAAAAAGAAAATACAACTTGGTAAGTTGGAAGCAGGTTACTCAGCCCTTTGAAAAGGGAGGCCTTGGAATCAGAGCCTCTAAACTCCTTAACCTTGCATTTGCTGGCAAACTGGTTTGGAGATTCATTTCTGGCAGGAATGCTTGGTGGAAGACAGTTCTGGAACAAAAATATCTCGGTTTCCCAAGACACCAGCTTCTGGATCATGAGCTGCCAAACAGAGCGTGCTAAAAAATATGGAGGATGTGTAAGAATGCTATTCCTTTTTTGGAACAAAACACCTCCAAAGTGCCAAAAGGTGGATGCCATATAAGAATAGGAGTTGATAAAATAATGGGACAACAGCCCATAAGCCAATGTCCTGGTACTCAGCACATTCTAGACTTTTTAAACAGCACTGGGATACAAACTCTGGATCAGATTTCTCAGTGGGATGCCCATTCTCATGCTTGGACAGGATGGACCTTCCCACACATACCTGCAGATACAAGAACCAGTTTCAACAAGCTGCAAGACTACCTCCATGGCATAGCACCCTCCAAACGATACCTTGCTGATGATTTTCGTTGGGACCCCTCAGGCACTTCCTACACTGTTAAGGCTGCTTATTATCAGATCTGCAACATTGATTTTCCCTTGGCTCTCTGGGCGCAATGGAGGCTTGTGTGGAAAGCAGAGTCTCTCCCAAAAATAAAGTTCTTTTTATGGACCCTTCTAAGAGGGAAAACTCTCACTTCTGAAAACCTTAGAAAGCGAGGTTTTATTGGGCCTTCCCGCTGCCCAAACTGTTAATTAGAAGAAGAGACAAGTCAACACCTATTCATAGATTGTCCTTTTGCCTCTGCTTGCTGGATGGAAGCTTTTCAGAACAACAATCTACCTTGGGCACCTGGCACTAGCATTTCAGAAGTGCTGAACATATGGAAGCAAAATTATCCGTGGGGGAAAAAGACAACCAACATCGCTCGAAGGGTCTGGAACGCATTGCCCTGCACCCTTCTATGGAACATCTGGTTGGCTAGAAACCGCATGATCTTCAAAAGTGAAGATACCAGCGTTAGAAAGCTCTACAATAAAGCTTGGAGCCTCAATCTGGAAGCTCTGTCTACAAAATGTCAAGGGAATTTGAGCATCTTGGACCTTCATGTTGAAGAAAGGAATTATATAGGCCATCTGCTAGATAAAAGTAATAAAACCCAAATCAGAAGCAGCCCCATCAACAGAGCCAGCACCAGATACATTTGGAAACTCAGGATGAAAGAAAAAGAATTTACTGGATGGCTCAAGAACAGCAACACCCACTATCTCTTCTTCGACGGTGCCTCCAAGTCCAACCCAGGCTCTGCTAGGGCTGGAGGTATCATTTGCAATGGAAATGGCGATGTGTTAACTGAATTTGAATGGGGACTGGGCTCTGCTTCTAATAACCGAGCAGAAGCTCTCGCCCTCTACCAAGGTCTGCTCCAGCTTCAAAGACTTGGTATAAATACATCCACCATAATAGGAGACTCTGCTATCGTTATAAGCCTCATGATAAGTAACAGAAAAGCTATTAATTTGACCTTACAGCAAATCATAGGACGTTGTCAATCTCTTGATCAGCAGATGCAAGGTAATCGATATTACCATGTCCTCCGTTCCCTCAACAAAACAGCTGATACACTGGCAAGCAGAGCATGCTCTCATGCTGTTGGTAATCTTCGATGCAATGGGTCAAGTCAGCACATTTTCTTGCCATGATCAGGTCTATCTTACACAGCAGCCAAGCCTCACAGCAGATCAACGTCTTTGATCTTCGGAACCCTTTGTTCAGCTCTGCACAGCCACACAACCCAGCTCCAACATCTTACCTTTTCAGGGTCACTCCGTCCAACACCATTCAGCACTGCGCCCTTGCTTTAACAACTACCCGTGCTCTACGAATCTGGCTTCTCTGTCCGCCCAGACAAACTCTTTCTGCTCCAGATCTCTTTCCCATAAGCTTTTGCACTCGCCTCGGTTCATTTCCCCAAACAAGCCAGAGGATCAAACCAATGTATGACATAAAAAAAAAGAGTAAAATTTCCACAACTGGGCGGTATCACCAGCAATTCAACGGGCGACAAAAACACTAAAGTCAAAAATGACATGTAAAACTTGTCTTTTGTTATTTCAATTTATTTGAATCTACACTGTTGCATTCTCCCAAATTGTCAAGGACGCAAGCTGTAAAAATGAAATTATCATCCAGCGCATCTGCTTTTGGCCCTCTCTGTGCCAACGCTTCAATGTAATTCTGGAGCTCTGTCTCCCACACTTTTTTTTGGAATAACAATTAGCAGCCGAATTTGTAAAAAAAAACAATATTCTTATATTGTAAATTTAAAGATGGTTATTGAAACATTATTTTAATTTATGACAAATTTTTAATAAAAACATTTTCACTTCAAAGTCAAAGAAAACCTAAATTCCAATTTTAACTTAAACTTATTAAAAAAAAAGCACTAACATTATAAAAAACATATATAAAATTATTTACTTGAACATTATAAAAAAACATATATAAAATTATTTACTTGTGAATCTAATGGCCTAAAACATTTCAATCGTCTAACATTTGATCCAATGGCTCTCCACCTATATCTCTTAATGTCTTTGTTGTTCCCTCCTTATCTTTCCCCTTTCGAACTCCATCTCTCTCTCCCACCTTTCTCAAGACCCCTCTCTTTTCCTTCCTCTCTCCCCCTTTCTCTCCCACCTCTCTCCGCCTCTCTCCATCCTCCAACTTTGTCACTATCTCCCTCTCTCTCTCTCCTTCTCACTTTCCCCCTCTCCCCCCCCTCCATATCTATGTCTCCATGTCTCTCTCTTCCCCTTCTTTTCCTATCTGTATCATATCATTTTCTCTCCACTCCCTCCCTCTCCCCTCCTCTGGCTTCCTTCCTCTCTCTCCCACCTCTATGTATTTCTCCCCCACTCTATTCCTCCCCTCTCTCTCTCTCTCTTAAATATGATCCCATTGTATTTTATTTAAGAAAATATATAAATTAAATATAAAAAAGAAACATAATTGGATGTAAAATGTTAAACCCGTATTTTGGATTAATCATATGAAAGAAAATACAAGAACAAAAAACTTAAAAGAGCCATACACATGTATCTATCATGGTTCTTTATAATACTATATATATTATATAAATTTCACTTTGTATATATAAAAGTATTCTCGTTTTCCATTTATTAAAACCTGGATTTAATTATTTTTAGTGGTGGTGAGGATGGTGAGTTTAGCTATACCTACCTTTTTTTCTTTTAAATTTAATTAAAAATGTTATAAAATTAAATTAAATAAAGTTTTTTTTAAATATTTTGATTTTGAAATAAGTATGTGGTATTGATAACCCAATGGCCATGGTATTGACCCATGGTATTGTAACATAATAATTAAAAGCATAGATCCATAAAAAATTATAACATAATAATTAAAAGCATAGATCCATAACATAATTATCAAAGTCTAGATGGCCCATGGTATTGATAAAACATGGTATTATCCCATGGTATTATGATTTTTCTCTTCTCTCTTTCACTCCCTCCATCTCTCTATCTTTCTCTTGTGGGTATTGGCTCATGGTATTGTAAAAAAATCTATTTAGAAGTTAATAATATTCATGATTAACAATCTTCTTATATTGTAAATTTAAAGATGGTTATTGAATCATTATGTTAATTTATGACAAATTTTTAATAAAAACATTTTCACTTCAAAGTCAGCAAAACCTGAATTCAATCTAACTTATTAAAAAGAAAAGAAAAAAAACATTTCAATCGTCTAACATTTGATCCAAAAGAAAAGAAAAAAAACATTTCAATCGTCTAACATTTGATCCAATGGCTCACACATGGACACATTGGCGATTAAAGCATTTGTTTTCAAATAAGAAATTGCTAAAACAATAAATAATAATTGTTAATAATAATAATGCTAAATAAATAATTGTTCTTTAAGGGAAAATAGTTGAAAAGATGAGCTAATTGGAGATTGAACAATTAAATATATTTTCAGTTGATATAGAAAAGAATATTTAATATAATAAATAATATTAAATTAATATTTTTTTCGTTACAATACTCTCATATATTATACATAAATTATTACAAAAGTACTAACAATATTTATGATTTTTAAGAATATTATATAACAAAAAACTAATTAAAAAAATCTTAAAAGGCATGAATTAAATTGTTCATGATCCTATAAATTCATTAAAAAATTATGAACAAAATATTATCAATTATTGTGAAACATGGAATATTGATTAATTAAATTCTTTTGGTTGTGAACTTAATTATAACTAGGACTATTTACATATACACAAACTGTATATTTACAATTAGTTATTTAAAAAGGACCATTATTTTATTTTGAAGAGAATAAGTTGGAAAAGTGAAGTGAATAAGTTGGAAAAAATCATTAGACTAAAATTCTTGTGCAGAACGTGATGCTGTTAGATAAGCAGAGAACGAGAAGATTAGCTTTGTGACATATGGTTAATCCTCCTCTTGCCAGGAGTGGGGGACTCGTTTATTGTCTCCAACACAAGCTTCCAAGACCTGACCTCGTGAATCTCATGCTTGATTCCCTCATAGCATCTGCATTGCCCACTTGCAATTCCGTTGTTTTTTTAGCGCTGTCAATCGTTTCATTCGACTCGTCTCCGCTGCTCATTGCCGTCAATTTTCTGTCTCTAGGAAATTGGCACAACTCGGCCAGCACGGTAAGAATTTTGTTCAGGCTCCTGTTATTCTAAGTCGACTTCTAAAGATCCGAGTCGGCTTTAAAAACGAGGGAAGCCATCTCGGAAGGCGAGAGCGAGGAGTGGAGTTTATGCATGGGGAGTTCTCCAATCGTCTAACACATAATCTAATGGCAAATAATGATGACATGTGGATTTGAGGGAAGTTGTTTTCATATAATAATGCCTTACGGCGTAATTACATTCTCACTATGGTTGGAAATTTCTACAACTATCGCCTCTGATTTTTTTATCATTATAGTCCAACAACTTGTGATTTTGTTTATAGTGGTCCTGCTGACTCTATATAGGAAGCTATGTAATATGAATTTTTACAACTCTTGAGAGAAGTGCAAGCAGACAAGGAAATTGGACTCGAACAAAACAACATAGGGAGATCACAAAAATTTAGGTAGATTTACAACAACAACAACAAAAGCCTAAATTCTAGGCTGACGTTGGTTAAATGTGTTTTCTGCATAAGTGGCTCAGCCCCATACAAACCTGGGTTTGATCTTCACCAACAGGTATCAATCCCAACATTTTCTATTTATAACTACTCCACATCTGTGCCTCAGCTTTCTTAATATAACGAAAATATATTCAGACCTCAGCTAGCCAAATTGTCAAATCACTACTCTCTCATGGAAGAGTTGCAATGTTCAAAACTCTTTCCTCCTATGTATGTCAAAGTGGGTATGTGTCTCCAACCACTTTATCTGTGATTTTACCGCGTTAGTGCGTTTTATCTAAACCAATGGGCCTATGCTCAGTGCACTTGAATATCATTTTAGGCCAGCTGTAATGCTTCAAATTGAGTTTAAAAAGGAAAAATGCGAATAGCATCTTAATTCTATAGAGGCGTTGACATAGTATGACATCTTAAAAATGTTTCAAAACAATGTAATGGGACGGGGGTGTTTGGGAGGCATTTTGAGTTGATATCGATCACCCTCCTAAACAAATCAATAAACTATTTCATGTCACTCACCTCACTAAATTTTGTCAAAAAAAACTTCCCCTATAGCCATAACCTTATCATTTGATTAATTTAAGTTTCCAAGCCATATGACTCTGATCTGCAGGGGCATGGGGTCCAAGGAAATGCTGTCCAAATTGTCAAAATGCATGTTCCAAGTTCCATACTCAGCTTGCATTATTAGGGAGTAAATCCTAAACTAAGGGAGTAGCTATTAAATTTTAGAGTTCTTGAATCATGGATTTCTCTCTTCTTCTCTACCATATTCTTATACAAATTAGAGTTTTTTTTTCATTTTGAACTGGCAAAGACCAGGTCTGAAATATAACTCCCTGCTTACTATGTAATTACATTCTCACTATGGTTGGAAAGTTCTACAACTACCGCCTCTTATTTTTTTATCATTATAGTCCAACAACTTGTGATTTTGTTTATAGTGGTCCTGCTGACCCTAGGCACTCTGCAAATCATCTCCACGTTAAGGAAGTGAAAATTAAAGGATCATTAGTTCATCGTTATGTGTTCTAAAGCACCATCTATATATAGGAAGCTATGTAATATGCATTTTTACAACTCTTGAGAGAAGTGCAAGCAGACAAGGAAATTGGACTCGAACAAAACAACATAGGGAGATCACAAATATTTAGCTAGATTTACAAAAACAACAACAAAAGCCTAAATTCTAGGCTGACGTTGGTTAAATGTGTTTTCTGCATAAGTGGCTCAGCCCCATACAAACCTGGTTTTGATCTTCACCAACAGGTATCAATCCCAACATTTTCTAGTTATAACTACTCCACATCTGTGCCTCCGCTTTCTTAATATAACGAAAAATTATTCATACCTCAGCCAGGCTTTATGGGTTCAAATTTCCAGTCTTCTGCACGTAGCCTGTGAAGCCACTTTTCTGTTGTTCCAAATTCTACTGTTGTAGGGCAGAACAACTAAAATCGTTTGTTCTCCAACAAAATTGGACAACTACCACCATCTTCCTTAGCATGAAGATCGTGGGAGGAAAATGGAGTAAGAATGTGCCATGTCAATAGAGTATCAGCGAAATTGATTCTTAGATTATTTTAATTTTGTTAAGAGACTTTAGAATGTAAGGATTGATGACATTGCCTCATCACCAAATTGTCAAATCACTACTCTCAGCTCTGCGATGAGATGTACAAGAGTTGAAACAGCCATGATTATTGGACAACAGTTCACAAAGAGGCATGACCATTGATTAAAATTGAACTTTCCTTTGAATGTACAGTTACCTACAATAAGACTGCACTATAATTTGGGATTTGAGCAAACTTTTGAGACTGAATAAACCTATTAAAAAGGTTCAACAAAATGGCCTTTTACAGTGTTTCATTGATTGATAAATTTTAACCAAGCTGTGTGGTTCACTCCAATTATAAACAGTATCTTCTATTTTCTTTATGCATATATTTACCAATATTCTTGGCTTGCAAGCATTGTTACCAGAAACAGAATGGGGAGCTCGTTCTGCTGAAAAATCACTACAGAAACAGAAACAAGACAATAAACGCCAATTTCTTCTGCTGTTCTTGTTTCTAAAAGTTAGAAATCTGTTTTAGAGAAAACAATGTGCAACATGGATAATTTCTCCCTCTGTTTTTCATAACATGGATCATTTCTTCCTTTATTCTCCAAATATTTTCTCGACTTCTCCTGTGTAGTGATTCGTGTTTGGATGAGCTTGGGGTTGTGACTCTAAAATGCATGAGTTACAAGCACTCCTAGACACCTAGTTGAATAATTCCTTCTGATATCTTTTCTTTCCGGGCTGACCAAACCTTCAAACAAAGAGAGACACCACTTTAGAGGCCTTGTATTTCTTCGGAGTCAAGAAGTTTTATCTTGATTTTAGTCATTAATGAAAAGCCAATTCCCGGGTTTCAATGAAATGGTGTTGAATGACAGTAAGTTTTAGAAGTGGCAGAACGAAGGGAGGGATATACTAATGAATACTAATGCTAGATGTTACAAAGTTGTGAACAGGATAGATTATACCTAGAAAATATAGGAGATATTGTAATTATTATAAGATAGAGGCGTTGACATAGTGTGAAGCCAGCTACCATGTATTACAGACCAATGAGAAACACCATGTTTATCATACAGTAACAATATGGCAAACAGTGTCCTAGTTGCTGATAAAAACTAAGAAAGTCCGCTCAGAAATTAAATTCTAAATGGAAGCACATACCTGGAAACGCAATTGCTAAAAGACCTCATCATTTCGGAGAAATCTTCACAATTTATAACCAGAAAGAACAAGATTCTCTTCTTCAACACACAATTGTCATTTACGCTGCCAAAAAACCCTCTTCGGCTATCTCCGAACACTTAAAAATTCCTAATCCACGAAAACTGCCCTGTCTAAGTCGTGAGCAAAGAACGGTGCACGAACAAGTTAATAACATCACCTATCGCTCTTCCTACTACCAGGGAATATGTTGAATGAGACATTGCAGCAGGTTAATCCCCATGGCTCCTTCTTTGTTTCTTTCTTGCCTCCCGCCCTCTGCACAAAATTCACATCGAATTCGATTCAGGTTCAAAATTCACATTGAATTCGATTCCAGTTGATTAAGTTGCAGATGTGTCCGAACAAAAACAATGTGTCAACTTACCAGCAAACAGGATGTAGTAGGCGACAGTTGGTGAACGAAGACTTCCCTGCACGTTTCAAAGCTGTCAAGAAAACAACGTGTCAACTTACCAGCCAACGTGTAAGTGATCGATATCAACTCATAAGGCAAATGCCTCCCAAACACCCCCGTCCCGTTACATTGTTTTGAAACGTTTTTAAGATGTCATACTATGTCAACGCCTCTATAGAATTAAGATGCTATTCGCATTTTTCCTTTTTAAACTCAATTTGCAGCATTACAGCTAGCCTAAAATGATATTCAAGTGCACTGAGCAAAGGCCCATTGGTTCAGCTAAAATGCAGTAATGCGGTAAAATCACAGATAAAGTGGTTGGAGACACATACCCACTTTGACATACATAGGAGGAAAGAGTTTTGAACATTGCAACTCTTCCATGCGAGAGTAGTGATTTGACAATTTGGCTGGCTGAGGTCTGGATAAATTTTTGTAGGCACAAATATGGAGTAGTTATAACTAGAAAATGTTGGGATAATGTTGGGATTGATACCTGTTGGTGAAGATCAAACCCAGGTTTGTATGTGGCTCAGCCATTTATGCAGAAAACACATTTAACCAAAATTAAGAAAACCAGGGGCTATAACATTGAATAGAAGAAAACCATTTGGGTTTTAAAGCACGGAAAGGAGACATTATTTTCTTTTGACTATTGATTATATCACAAGTTGTTCAAATTTGACATGGGTGTGTAAGGAAGTTCAATGAAAACTAAACGCAATTTCGAAGTGAAAAGTGTGTTATACAAGATTTGAAAATTTTGGACCTCATAAATTCCTTGTGTTTTCCAATGAATTTGACTTAGATTATAACATTGATCCTCTCTTCCTCTCTAAGATCCATTTCCTTCATTGCCAGGGGTTTTGAAATTTGATGTTTAGACTTTCTCGAATAACAGGGACAAATTTTAATAAATAATTCACTTTTCCAACTCGAAAAGCAAATTTTCGCAAAGTAATATAATATAGCTATAGCTCACGACATGAAAGCAAGCTAGTATTTATCATGTGCGTGGGATAATGCTTAAATTAGTACATATTATATTCACCTCTCCTGCCCATTGCTTTTTAGAATGATTTGCAGTTACATGCTTTGCTGCAGTAAAGTTGCAACTTGCATAAGGGATGAATGCTTTGTTATAATGAAGTTGTTCCTCACGTTTATGTTCAATACTACATTTGATCAGTGACTTAAAGTTATTGTCATCTGACACATGAAAAAAAGGATATTTCATGTTCTAAAAAACAAAACAATTCTCTAAACTGAAACTTTTTGTGTGAAACATGTTGTTGCCTCGCAAATGCTATTGTGCCATGGTTGATATGTGAGTGTAGATACATATTCGAGGAACTCCTATTCTAAGGTGTGTAGAGATGCATTGTGAATAAGTTAAGCTGAAGTAATTACAAGTGTGTTATTCAAAACTAACAAGAATAATTTTACTATATAGTAGATTATAAAGGCACAATTTACATAGACAGATTGTAAAATCCTGTATGTATAAAAAAATTCATATTTTATGCTGGTTAACACGTAGTACATTTTACTAATCAAAACACATACAATGTGTATTTCAAAGTGCCATGTTGTTTGTTTTGCAGTGATACTTCTAAAAATCAAAGAGCTACAAAGTAGGAGCTACTTACTTGCAAGTTTTCTTCCCTTATTTTACTGTTTCAAATGAAACATACAATATCAAACTGCAATTAGTCTTCTATGCTAGTATACATTGTCATAGACATATCTTTAATAAATCAAAAAAAAATAGTTGAACAATGTCTCATCTTTGACAAAAAAGAATCTAACATACATAACACTTAGTAAACAAATCACAATACGAATCTGAAGCATAAATACATACAAAAAATGGTTGAAATCTTAGATGTTGAAAAGTACCATTCAAGAAAAAAAAATCACATAGATGCTAACATTTATATCGTCTTGATGAAGCATAGTCTCTTCAGACTACAACAATTTGCATGTACTCCTGGAGATTGTTTGTTCAATGCATTTGAAGTGCTTCTGCACTTTTGTTACTCGTCCATTGAACTGCGGAATGGAATAATAGACCATTTTCTCAATTGTCTACAACGCAATGACATGGAGGCAAAAGAATCATACCAATATGAACTAGATCCTATCATGTTATATCAACTTCATGGAATTGACGATGTTGATACATACCTTCATAAAATGCGATTTTCTGCTTCTAACTATGATTTTCAATCTGAAAGAGGCCTATGGGGAGACACATTTTGCATACAATGGCTATCGAAGTGGTTGAACATACCAATTGGAGTCTAGTCATTAACAATGAAAACAAGGTATTTGTTCTTCAATCATGATCTAGATACAATTGCATTGAACATTTTTTTTCATGATACAAATCCTATTAATGGACATTTTGAACCTTTATTACACAAAATATTACCTAGATGCAACTTTGTCGAAAATTATTACTTTTCGCCTCTTTTCAAATATCTTGAAAACCATTATGAATCCATTGTTCATGAAATGAAAATTCATGGTTTGCAGATAGCAAAAACAACTATGTCAAAATGTCCCAATAGCATGTTCAGTGCAATTTGTCATTTGATAGCACCTCAATTTGATGAATAGTCTTTGAGACTCTATGTTGTCCAATCTTTCTGCAATGCACTGATGGGTAGGAATGAAGATGCATTACATTCTCTAGAAAAACACTTAACAAATGAAACTATAGAAATTCAAACAATGGTTACAGGCTGGCAACAATACCTAATTAATATGGCAATGCCATATGAAAAAGGAGGAGTTGAGGGAACATTATTTTGCTTCCAATGGACATCAATCATATTCAATGTAAACATACAAATATGATCATTTACCGGTAAAACCATTCTCAATTACTACCCATCAAAAACAAATTGCAATCAAACATATAACAAATTATCTTTCGAAACAAGTACATCACACATTCATTATGAACCACTACTATTGAGTCTAAATACAAATCAATGCAATCTACAAAATAAAATAGTACAAATGCATGAAAACACCAAGAATAGAGTAAACTTCCACAAACTGAAACAAATGATACATACAAATAACACAAACAAAATTGGAGAAAAGAGAAATAAAAAAAATAAAAATAAAAAAATTGTTCCTCACGGAAGAATACACCCATAGAAATTTACAAAAAACAAATTGAAGACACACCAAAAACCAAATGTCCAATATGTGAAAAGTTGCAATTTCAAAAGAACATCTCAAGCATTGGACCTGAATTAGAAGAAATGTACATAAACATTTCTGGAAAAGAGAAGGCATTGCATCTAAATCTCAGTTGTAGATCTTGCAAAACAGCACTTGACAATGCGAAGTTACCTCGCTTTGCAACACCTGAAAAAATAAGACGTAATAAGCCATTGTGAACTGTAACAACACTTTCAGAGCTTGAAGAAAGACTTGTCGCGTTGCGAATTTCTTTTGCACAAATACGACAATGTGGCTACAAGCGATCGCAAATGGGCTTAACTGGTTCAATAATCAATGTACCTGTCCACATGGACATTGTCCAAAAATCATTGCCACAATTCATGAACAATACAATGACAATTGCTATTGCATTAAAACGACGATTAGCATACAAGAATGCATATCAAACAGGAAAATTGTGTGTGCATACTTTCATGAGAGCACTTAAAGAACTATGTTCTCGGAATTTATATAAAACTGAAAACATTTCCATTAATAGAAATTGGAATCATATGCTCAAATTAAACAATAAAGATAATAAATCTGAGGATGACAACATTGATAGTAAAAGTGAAACGGATAGCAGTTCGACAAGTGGAAGACCAACTGAAACCTCTGTACATGGATTCACAGCTTCACAACGTATTCATGATTTGCAAGACAAGATCATTGAAATAGCACCAGCTGAGGAGCAACGACCACTTGGAATATTCAAAGACAAACATGCTGAAGAAATGACTTTCCCAACACTATTCTTTGGAGATGCACGTGACATTGATATAGTACAAAGATTTCGTTACCAAGAAATAGTAAAGTGGGAGCTAATGCATTACAATGGTGACTTTTCCTATCACATCACAAATTTGTTCTTCAAGACAATGCGAATAATCATTGAAAAAGTCATGTTATGCATTTCAATACGAATAAGGAAAGGAAAACTACAAGGAAGAAAGTTGTTAGCAAAAGATGTTAAGTACAATCCCAACTTAGAGAAATGGCTAAAAAGTCACATTAGATACATAGATTTCAAACACATAAGAATTTCTCGTGACTACCTACGATAAATGCAAAAACATATTCCGGATGCGGATGGTTATTAAGCGCGATGGGACGTCAGTCCCTTGGCGAATTCCGATGGAGTTCACGTGGGGTGGCCATATGGCCACCTGCAACTCCATTAACGCGGCATTTAATCCGCCAACCTGCATGCCATTAACTTCGCTTGCCCGGATTTTTCACCACCCCGCTCTGCTCGTCTGGTTTGCGATGGCGTTTGTTCATGATTGTTCGACTTGCTCCTGCGCCGTTTGTAGCTCTCCTCCTCCACTATGTGGTGCTTTCCCTCCTGCCTGTGCTGAGCCGAGCGCTCGCACTCAAACAGGGCGCCGCTGCACGCTTCTTTGTTGTCTGGAGACGTTGTCGGGCCATCACTTCTCCCAGAGTGCTTTTTGTTGTTTGAATTCCCATTACTATGCTCAGTCTGTTGAATCTTGTTGGTCGCCTTTGCATTCTGCCTGCTCTCCTTGTCTTCGGCCTTAATAGCTTGCCTCTGCGTCCATGCCGCGGCTCCGCCACAGGATGAGGTGCCATCGTCGTGCTTGCAGGGGTCATGCGACCCGCTCTCGGCCTTCTACCAGCTCTGACTTCGACTCCTCCTCTGAGGACATCTCTTGGGCTCATTACACAAAAACTCGCAGTCTGAGAGGCCGAGCCTGTCAAGCTAGGCACGTGCACTTTTCCCAATCCACCCCGCCTCCCATTGTTGAACCTCCCATGCCTATCGTTTCCCCTGCCTCCCGTGCGTCTGCTAGCCTTCCCCTTCGTCAATCTTCCCAGAGAGCGGAATTCTGCTTCGAATGCTCTCTGGACAGGCCTGTCATCACCGATTTTGTCAGTGTCACCCTCAGAGAAGAGTCGGTTAACCCTATCCCCTCCCCTACCCCCTGCCCTCATCCCACTCTGGTTAAGGACGAAGCTTTGAACTTTGAGGCACCGGTGGGGACCGTGCGTTCCGACCAGTGCAAGGAACACATGCAGGTGGATGTCGTCAACAAGGATAGCGCGCCCACTGAAGAAAATGATGACAGAAGGGACGAGTACTGGTGTAGAATTGTGGAGGAGCCTCCATCCCCAACTCATGACCAGTGAACCTAGCAACCCTCGGCCTACATCGGTACTGTTGCTCAATCATCTTGGGAGATTTTTTGTTTCTTTGTATTACTCTTCATCTGAAAGAGCTGAATGCTATTATCGTATGTCTATTTCTTCTTTGTCAAATCGTATGGACAATAAGCCGGTTTCCCTTACAAGGGCGGCTAGACTTCTTCCTAAAGGACTGGTTTCCCACTCAGGGCAGTCCAGATTTTTTGTTAATCATGGCTATCAAGCCCAGCTTTCAAGCTCACGCAGCTGAAGCTGAGGCAGTTTTGTACCAGTATGTAATATAAATAGAATTAGCATTATTCAGAAAAACAAAAACAAAAACAAAACAAAAAAACAACAAAACAAAACAAAACAAATAAACAAACAAAAAACAAAAAAAACATATATTTGCAATGATACAATTAGGTCCTCCAACTTTCTTTTTTACATTTACAAGTGCAGAGCATCGTTGGACTCCACTAATAGAAACTCTTAAAAAATTACATAGCAATAGAAAAAAAAAACACACACACACACAAACAATTGAGGAGTACAACATTGATTATCTTGTTATCATGAATACGTATTTCCTTATAACAAGTTATATAATTTTTTTCTCCTAGGCTCCTTATCAATTGAGTATCACTTCCCTACTTTGTTGGTCCAACTAAAGGTATACTTCTAGAAGGTTTATTATTTATACTTCGAAAGCGATATTTATTTGTTATCATGGAAACGTATTTCCTTATAACAAGTTATATAATTTTTTTCTCCTAGGCTCCTTATCAATTGAGTATTTTTCGAGATCTTTCACCAAGGTTTACCTGGCTTCAACACACCTAAAAATAATGAAAAATAGATTATAACCATATCTATTCAGGTATAACAAAAGGATTTGTCTTTAATGTTCTCCTTCAGTTCATTCTTTACATGTTATATTGTCAGAGTTTAAATCCTAACTCTTCACATGTTGGGTAGTGAGATACTTTTTAATCAATTTACTATTTGGGTGTTTGGTTTTTCCCTATAGCGAATCGATTTGGAAAGAATTTGATTCTCCGGAGAGAACTATTCATGTATTGGTGCATTTCATTTATTTTCCATTTCTTCTTTCTGGGTTTTTTAGGATTTTTAATCCAGGTTATGTTTTATTAACATGTCTAGGTTTTCATAATTGAAAACCCTAACACTATATGGGTTCTTATGTAATTTGTATTGCTGCCACTGTCATTACAGGATTATGATTTTAATTGACGATAACTTTTTATATAGTATTTTTGTTAAATTTCTAGCTATGGTTTTAACCCTATAGAAGTATTTATGTATATAGATACTTGTCACATTTCCACCCGTTCTTCCCTGATTATGGAATAGGGTTTTTACAAGGTTATAACCGTCACCAAATTTCATTGAATTTATCACAGAGATTCTATGTTTTTTTTTATTGTAATCCATTTTTTTTTTAAATTTTGAACCCTACTCATATAAAGTTATTTGTAATTGTGGGGTCATGGCTATATATTTCAGGTAAATACCCTTTATTACTCTTTCTTTACTTCGTGCTATATTTTAATTCACTTATACTTTAATCAATATTAATGAAATCTGTGTTTTTTAATGCACATTTGCAATTTTTACACCCTTGGGTTAATTTTGAAATTTTTTCCTCAAGTGGAGCCTTTCTATTGCTTATGGAGAATTCGGCTTCTTCTCTCCAAGTCGGATGATCCTGAAACCTTTGGATTATATCTTTCCATATGTGTGACTTTTTCGTCAAAGTTGGAAAACGAGGGCTCCTATAATTTTTGTAATTTAATTATTAAGTTAAATGCTCAGGGGTACTTCTAAATGGAAGCTTGTAAACTAAGGGCTTTCATGCCTAATATATAATTGTTTATAAAAGAGTTCAATAACCCAAAAACAATTATATATATTTAATGAATATCAAGGTCAATCTTGACTAATTACAGTGATTTTTAGAAGTATGTTAGGTCTCTATAATATTAGTGTAGCCTCGATATTGTTATTTTTATGCCCCATAGAAGCCCACTATTGTTATTATTGTGCCCTTACATTGTTATTTTTATGTAGACCCTAATTATATTGTGACCACTTAGGCTCCTATATATACCAATGAGGTCTTTTCATTTGAATCATCCAAGAATTGTTCATTTATGTGATGTAAAAGGAGATTTCCCCCTCGAAGAGGCTTATTTTCAAGTCGTTGATCTATCTTTTCCTCTGTTTTTGTGAACTAGTTATATAACACAGTTCGTATTTTCAATTTCACACTCATTTTGTATTATTCTTTCTCAATTATATTCAATGAAGTTTTCTCCATTAATTGTTATACTTCAATGCTTATGTTTAATGTGTACAGAAACTATTGTTTTTGCAAATAAGATATGTATATCATCTTCATTGTACTATATAGGTATTATTTATTACCTAATAGGGGTAAAACTTATCCACAAAGATCACTCTATATCTTGAAAAATGTATTTAGAGATTATTTTAACTTTTTTTTCAATCATTTCCTTCTGACCTAGTTAATCTTTACAAAATTAAATTGGACAAAGATCTTATCCTAACCTCGTGTGTGTGTGTGTATATATATATATATATCACCCCACACAGATAAAATAAAGTTAATAAAACAAAACTAATTTTTTTTTCTAACTACCAAACCTTTTCTTTAAAATTACACATTGTTTAGCATACTTGATTCATAGATACTAGAATATGCTTACTTGTGAAATTCAAGTATATTTACATATCCAAAACAATTGAAAAATATCTTCTTTCTTATGTAATCTTTTCATTGTTCCAAATGCAACATAAATTCCAAGAAATTTCACTATTTCACCATGTAAACTTTCAGTTTTTATTTTATTGTCTTTAGCATTCTATTTCGAGGACTTGTGCTTGCATAACAAATCAAAATGCATTATAACAAATTTATTTCTCAGAAAATTCGGAGATTTTAGAAATATCAACTTGAAATTAAAACGAGAGCTAACCAGCTAACTAAAAATCTGAAAATTAAAACTAGAGCTAACCAACTCCTCCCATCCTTGACACCTTTCCCAAAAAATTGTCCCGCGAGCAATTCAGGCCTACAAGTCCTCTTTCTATAATTAATTTGTCATATTTTTCCTCTCACGGCTTTACCACTACATGACTTTCATCTAGAAAACTACAAAATAGAATACCCCTTACCAAAACAATTAGTAGTTGGTAACTACCTCCAACTTATCCAATAGCTGCAGGCAATTAGGCTCATTTATGAGCCCTACTTCCCCACTCTCAAATAAATATCTTGTATATAAGGGAAGTTTTTTATCAATCATTTCCATTATCATTAATAATCTAATCATTCAAATTATATGCCTAGGACTTAATTAATAGGGGTAATCAATATTAAACATTAACTTGTAGCCATATCTCTTTCAACGAGGTGTAGCTTCGACATTAATTTCCATATTCCTTTATTTTATTAGCAGCATAATAAATAAAAAATTACATTTAACATTTATGAGTAATACAACCCTAATAAACTATTTCCAAATAGGTATTTAAAGCAACAACCACACTTAATCATATACAAATTTACAACATAAATGTAATATTCCCAATTAGCAATGGCTAATTGGAATATTCAATTTTGGTCAATTTTGTTTTAAGTAGTTAGCTTATGAATAAAACGTGAGTAAAAGGGGCCACGACTCTCTCTAAATAAGACGCATGTGGTAATTGGGCACACAGCAAAGAGGTAATACCATGGTATCATGAGTGGAGGCGCATGCAGCAAGGAAGATTACCGTGGTATCATGGGTTGAGGCGGCCGTAGGATTCAAGAGCGGCCAAACGCTATATAAAGAAGATAATTTCCTCATTGAGGGGATCATGGAGAATTCATGTATTTTGAATCTGGTCATTGCGACTATTGAGCACGCTGGCTATTTAGCCTGTCTGCAGCGCTGTTTAGTGCATTGAGTGTCTCTGTTCGAAGATCTCGCCCTCAGCCCCAGGGGACTTTGAGTGTCTGCTCGAGTGAGGAAGTCCCGTCAGCATCTGTATAGGAAGACCGACCCACTGTATTCGTAAAGGAACAGCATGTTTATTAATTGCGCAGCACTTGTGGAGGATCCGTGCATTTATTGGCTGCACAGAAGGACGCAGTCTGTATTTGGGAAGCTCCGGGTGCATTCTTGGTAGATCGTGGATAGGAGATCAAGCGCAGGAATAGCAGCGCATCTATTGGGGGAGTTCTGGATCAGTGGGTGATTGTAATATTGCAGATCCCAACCCGTGGAGGCGTGATTAATTGGAGGAAGCACAGATCCGTGAGGAGGCACCTCTAGGCAGTGACATAGTCATTTGGCATCAACTGGAACGAAGATCTGAGTCACAGTCGTCCCATGCAACACAGATATGAAACACAGCAGCATTCTAAGAATAGATCTTAACTTTCATTTTTCAAGTATAGGAGCTATCGCTTTGATCATTATTGTATTCCTCTATATTTGGCAGATTAATAAAATGGCTCAACATTCCCGTGGTATTTCTTGAGTATTTGTTCATACTTGGAATACATATAATTTTCTATCTGCATGTCTGTTATTTCTTCCCCTTTGCATTGAGATTTTTGTACCACTTGTTGTGTTTCCCCCACACTCTTAGACAGAGCCTGGAAAGGGCCAGATAGCCTCCAGATCTCATCCTCTTTTCAGAGGTGAAATATCTGGTAAATGCCCTCCCAGTCCATATATGGTTAGAGTTGCCTACGTTTTAGAGATATTCCTGAAAAGGAATATTACAGTGGTATCAGAGCATAGATCTGGCTCAGCCTGTGGAGCTAATAGTCTATGTCATCTGAAGAAAAACCCTACATCTACCACAGAGGTAGAAAGTACAGAGATATTGAGCGTAGGTTGAAAAACACCTACGGCGAAGGAGACTGCGTTCGGGTGGTTGATACAGAACAACAGGAGCCTGCGGTAGAAGCAGAATAGAGAGAGCCAATGGCAGATGATAGCGATGCAAAACAGTTTGGGAAAGCACTCCTCAAATCATTGCAGGATCTGGCAAGGCAGATAGAAGTGATGGGCCAGAGATGCATGACTGTGGAGGCTAGACAGCGTGAAATCCCAAAGGGTTTCCATGTTGATGAGGGGTCAGACACATCCCACCATTTGCAGGAGAATGTTGTTGCCCCACACCAGGCATCACATGCCCCCGTTCGTGCCACTATGCCCACTTTTCTGAGTACAAATACGGGGACAGGAGCACAAGAAGAACCAGACCGCATAAGTGAGTATTTTGCTAAGTACCAGGCAGTTGGGCAAGAGTTCAGGGATGCCATTTTATTTAAAGACTTTGTTCAGATCAAGCGGGACAGCAGATCCCGCGACCATCATAAAGGGCACAAACATTATCATGATGGAGATACCAAGCGCACAACAAGTCGATTCCATTTGCCTACCTTTGATGGTTCATCAAACAGTTCGGCAAAGTCTTGGGTGGAGAAGATGGATGTATATTTCCAGCTCAACCAGATGTCAAAAACAGAGGCCATCAAGTTGGCCACGCTGCATTTGGAGGGTGAGGCTCAGGATTGGTGTTCCATGGAAGGGTGACACTTGGGCATTCCTCCGTGACTACCTATGCCGAGTTCACTCGAAGACTGATTGAGAGGTTCGACCGGAAGGAACCGGAGGAGCACTTTGTTGAACTAACAAGGCTCAAATAGACCGGGAGTCCTGAGAAGTATATTGCAAATTTCCTGAGGATTTCAGTGATGGTGCCAGATCTATCCGCAGCACGGATGTTCTATATGTTTGTGGAAGGGTTAACAGAGTCACTCTGAGTTCTAGTCAGATCCACTAGACCAACCACACTCCAGGATTCCATTGGCAGGACTAGGGATTTGCAGGATGCCTTACCCCGGACCAAGACATCTTACCCCCAGAAACCGTCTTTCCAGCCAAAGGGGAAGGATGTGAGGATTCCACCTCCAAAGGGGAATCAGGGTAGGGTATAGCTCGATGATGATGCCTGAAGGGAGTTGAAGAAGAATAGGTTGTGCTTTACCTGTCAAGAACCTTGGGCACCAAATCACAGATGTGCTGCTGGAAAAGCACATTTTATTGAGGTCTTCTCTGAGAGTAGCGGGGAAGAGGATGAGTATGAGGATGGGGAGGCAAGAGATAGTCAGACGGAGCAAGATCATTTGCCACCCCCACCTTCAGGGGCAGGAGGTGCAACTTTTGCACCCACATGGGGGACCCTTGCAGCATTACGAGGAGTACACAAGTATCTGACACTACAGATCCGAGGGACAGTGCGTGGGCAGCGAGTTCAATCCTAGTAGACAGTATGGCAACCCACAACTTCATCGATGCACAGATGGTTGAGAGGAGAGGCATACCGATAGAGAGCTCCGATGGATTTTCAGTATTGGTCCCAGGGGATCAAACGATGCAGTGTGCCAGGTATGTTCCAGAGCTGGCTATGACGATGGGAACCTACACAGTGACCGACCACTTTTTCGTGGTTAACATACCAAACACCAATGTGGTATTGGGTGTGCAGTGGCTGATTACTTTGGGAAAAGTCACCACAGATTGGGAGGCCTTGGAAATGGAATGGGATGACAAGAAGACCAGGAATCATGAGAAGATACGTGGGATGCACACTTACCCACCTCAGAGTGTATGAGATAGTATTTGGAGAAATACCGCCGGGACAGCCACCAGATCAGGGGTTTGAGCACACTATTGAGTTAGAACAGGGCATCCAGGCTGTTATTACCACACCCTATAGGCACCCCAAGGCCTATCGGGATGATATTGAGCGAGCCATCCAGGAGTTGTTGGCTCTTGGACATATTCGGCCTAGCACCAGTCCTTTTGCTTCTTCGGTGGTGTTGGTGAAGAAGAAGGACGGCACATTGAGAATGTGCATTGATTATAGGGCCCTAAATAAGAAGACCCTAAAGAACAGGTACCCCATACCGCGGGTTGACGAGATGATGGATGAGCTAAGAGGAACCCAGTTCTTCTCAAAGATCGATTTGAGATCTGGGTACCACCAGATTCGTTGGAGGGAACAGGGCCAAGACCGCTTTCAGGTGCCATTACGACCACTTTGAGTTTTTGGTCATGCCTTTCGGGCTAACCAACGCCCCAGCTACTTTCCAGTCATGCATGAACCATATCTTCCGCAATCATCCGAGGAAATTTGTGTTGGTATTTTTCGATGATATATTGATATATAGCAGGACGTGGGAGGAGCATCTCCAGCATATAGAAGCAGTACTGCATATTTTGGAGGAGCAATAGTTCTATGCTAAGCTCTCCAAGTGTGAGTTTGGAATGACGGAGATGTTGTATTTGGGACACATCATAGGAGTGGACGGAGTGAGGGTCCATGAGGAAAAGATTAGGGCCATCAGAGACTGGCCAAAGCCGAGAAACGTGACGGAGCTTCGAGGATTTATTGGCATTTGCACCTATTATAGGAAGTTCGTCAAGAGTTTCTCTCATTTTGCGGTACCCCTTACAGATCTGACAAAGAAGGGGGCATTCAATTGGTCGGATACAGCGCAGCGGGCTTTTGACAGGCTCAAGGAGGTTATGAGCAGTTGTCCAGTGCTTGCATTTCCAGATTTTACGCAGCCTTTTGTTTTGGAGTGTGATGCGTCAGGAGAGGGGATCGGCGCAGTATTGATGCAGGGAGGCCACCCTATAGCCTTCGAAAGAAGAAAGCTCCTTCCTCAAGAGCGGTTGTATCCTATATACGACAAGGAGATGTTGGCCATTATGCATGCATTGGCCAAATTCCGACAGTACTTAGTGGGCAATAGGTTCCGGGTAAGGACTGATCACAACAGCCTCAGGTTCTTTTTGGAGTAGAAACAGCTATAGGAGAGGCAGCAAAAGTGGATCAGCAAGATCCAGGCTTATGACTTTGACATTGAATATGTCAAAGGGAAGAATAACATGGTAGCCGATGCACTTTCATGTAGGCCATCCACGTTGTCTCTGATGAGCTTGGATGCAGATTGGAGGGCTCGACTTTTGGTGGAGTACTCCAAGGAAAGATTTGCTTGTGAGGTCCTGGATGGTCAGGTGATAGATGACAGATATAGGGTGATAGATGAAATCATCTACTACGGAGATAGGATCTTCTTGATGGAGGGCTCCCATCTCAAGGAGAAGATACTTCAAGCATCTCATGACTCACCATTATTTGGACATCATTGGTTTAACAAAACCTACCGGGCCATCAAAGAGAGGTTCTCATGGAAAGGCCTCAGGGAGGACGTGCTCCGGCATATCAGGGAGTGCGAAGTTTTCCAGAGGAACAAGGGGGAGATGAACCATCTCGCAGGCTTGTTGCAACCTCTTCCCATTCCGGAGGGAAAATGGGAGAGCATTTCGATGGATTTCATCACAGGGTTGCCCACGGTGCAGGGCAAGGACTGCATATACGTCGTTGTTGATCCGCTGACAAAGTACGCACACTTTTTCTCCATATTTGCACACTATACAGCAACACAGGTGGCGGAGCTGTTCTTTAAGGAGATTTTCAGGTTGCATGGTCTTCCCAAGACCATCATCAGTGATAGGGATAGTCGCTTTATGGGCAGATTCTGGCGGGAGCTTTTTCGGCTGGTAGGAACGGAGCTGACACCAGGCACCAGCTATCACCCACAGACAGATGGGAAAACAGAGATAGTTAACAAGTGGCTGGAAGGCTACTTGTGTAACTATGTTAGTGGGCAGCAGAGAGCGTGGCTGAAGTGGCTGCATTTGGGGGAGTATTGTTACAACAACACCTACCACATGTCCATCGGCATGACACCGTCCTATGCTTTGTATGGGTACCATCCTTTATCTTTTGTTGATATTATGTTGGGTGTTAGCAAGGCTCCGAGAGCCAAATATTGGATCCAAGAGAGTCAGGACATTCTCCGCGCTCTCAAGGATAACATGGCTACAACACAGAACCAGCAGAAGCGGTATGCCGACAAGGGCCGGATGGTAAGACAGTTTGAGGTAGGATACTTGGTCTACCTATGTTTACAGCCATACCAACAGTCATCACTGAAACAGAAGGGAGTTGAGAAGCTCAAGCCCCGTTTCTATGGACCATACAAGGTGATACGTAGAGTGGGACATGTTGCTTATGAATTGGAGTTGCCCCATGGCAGCAAGATTCATAAAATTTTCCACATGTCATGTCTGAAGAAGGCATTGGGGCAGCAGGTGACAGTGACAAAGGAGCTTCCACCTACAGATGATGAAGGGCATCTGGTATTACAGCCCGAGGCAATTATTAATACCAGGGAAAGGCAGTTGCGGAACAGAACAATCCGGGAATTCTTGGTGAGGTGGAAGAATTTTCCGGATGAGGATGCAACTTGGGAGAATGAGAAGATCTTGCAGCATCCATCACTACAGTTGCTTGGGGACAAGCAACATTCTGCCGGGGGAGATTATAATATTCCCAATTAGCAATGGCTAATTGGAATATTCGATTTTGGTATATTTTGCTTTAAGTAGTTAGCTTATGAATAAACGTAGTTAGATTATGAATAAAATGTGAGTAAAAGGGGCCACGACTCACTCTAAATAAGACGCACATGGTAATTGGGCACACAACAAAGAGGTAATACCATGGTATCATGAGTGGAGGCGCACGCAGCCAGGAAGATTACCATGGTATCATGGGTTGAGGAGGCCGTAGGATTCAAGAGCGGCCAAACGCTATATAAAGAAGATAATTTCCTCATTGAGGGGATCATGGAGAATTTATGTATTTTGAATCTGGTCATTGCGACTATTGAGCACGCTGGCTGTTTAGCCTGTCTGCAACGCTGTTTAGCGCATTGAGTGTCTCCGTTCGGAGATCTCGCCCTCAACCCCAGGGGACTTCGAGTGCTTGCTCGGGTGAGGAAGTCCCGTCAGCATCTATATATGAAGAACGACCTGATGTATTCGTAAAGGAACAACGTGTTTATTAATTGCGCAGCACTTGTGGAGGATCCGTGCGTTTATTGGCTGCACAGAGGGACGCAGTCTGTATTTTGGAAGCTCCGAGTGCATTCTTGGTAGATCGTGGATAGGAGATCAAGCGCAGGAATAGCAGCGCGTCTATTGGGGGAGTTCTGGATCAGTGGGTGATTATAATATTGCAAATCCCAACCCGTGGAGGTGTGATTAATTGGAGGAAGCAC
The DNA here is from genome assembly GCA_034641835.2 of Pinus albicaulis. Classification (NCBI taxonomy): domain Eukaryota; kingdom Viridiplantae; phylum Streptophyta; class Pinopsida; order Pinales; family Pinaceae; genus Pinus; species Pinus albicaulis. The sequence continues at coordinate 651,447,665 of CM076579.1, forward strand.
AGATCCGTGAGGAGGCACCTCTGGGCAGCGACACAGTCATTTGGCATCAACTAGAACGAATATCTGAGTCACAGTCGTCCCATGCAACACAGATCTGAAACACAGCGGCATTCTAAGAATAGATCTTAACTTACCTTTTGAAAGTATAGGAGCTATCACTTTGATCATTATTGTATTCCTCTATATTTGGCAGATTAATAAAATGGCTCAGCATTCCCGTGGTATTTCTTGAGTCTCTGTTCATACTTGGAATACATATAATTTTCTGTCTGCATGTCTATTATTTCTTCCCCTTTGCATTGAGATTTTTGTACCACTTGTTGTGTTTCCCCCACACTCTTAGACAGAGCCTGGAAAGGGCCAGATAGCCTCCAGATCTCATCCTCTTTTCAGAGGTGAAATATCTGGTAAATGCCCTCCCAGTCCATCTCTGGTTAGAGTTGCCTGCGTTTTAGAGATATTCCTGAAAAGGAATATTACAATAAACTCCAAGTCGGGGGGTATCGCAATTAACCATAAAGACATACACTCAGACATATTAGTTGTACCTTGACCTTATATATACTTATGTATGTGTGTGTACACACACACACACACACACACATGACAAATAAAATACCCTAGAGCCACATATGTATGGAGTTCCTTGAATGCTCCATCAAAGAACCCTAGATGTTTTAAATGTTCAATTTCAAGCATTTTGAGAAATCTCTATGAATTTATTTTTTCACGCACACACACATACACATAGGAAAAATAAAATACCAAAGAGCCACATATGTTTGGATTTGACATGCTCTATGAAAGAACCCGTGAAGTTTTGAATGTTCAATTTCAAGCATTTTGAGAAATCTCTATGACTTTATTTTTTTCCAGGCTTCAAAAAACCATTGTATGAGAATCTCATTTAAATAGAAACCTATTGTGAATTTATTTCCACTCCTTCAAATATAATTTAATTTCTCGAGATTCATAGACCCCATATGATAAAGCAAAGAAACACTTGTTGTGTGGTCGTAGATGCATCAAAGAACCAATTTTTTAAGCATTCTAACAAATAATGTTTTTCCTAGATTTTATTTCCACTCACTACTTTAAAGGCTTCGTTACAAACATCTTTAGAGAAAGGAAAAATGAGAAAGATGTGGTCAACAATTTCTTCATTGGTTTTACACATAGTGCATCTTTCAGACCCTTGCCAATTTCATTTTTGACTATTATCCTTTGTTAAAATTTTGTTTGATACAGTTAAGCATAAGAATATTTTTTTCATTAAGGGACTATTGAGCTACTACAATTATTTTAATATATTATGAGGAAAAAACATATTGTTTTTATTCAAGGAGTACAAACACATTCTTCAAATGTTGAGGCACATATTACAAATAAATCAAGGAGTATTAAAATATTTAAAAAAAAAAAGTTTATATTATTCAACTAGGTGTTCGCCTTTCAAATACTTAAAATATAACCAACAATACATATATCAATTGTTCAAAAGATTACCTTAGTACTCCATACTAACATAGTTATGGTTGTTCAAGCGTTCTTATGAATTTCTTGATAATTTACATATCTAACTTGTTAAAAAAAAACACGAAGTAGATTATCATAATCATAGTATCTATTTAGTCACATATGTGACTCTAGCCCTATATTATTCAAGAAAAAAGTAATGGGATTCCGTTGTGAACCATATCTGGAGAATTCACTAGCTTCAATATTATGCTCCATGTATAGGTGTGTGAAAGTAATAATTTCAAACTATGAAGAGTTTCTTGATTCTATCTTTTCAGTGGTTACAATCTCACATTATGGATCATATGATATTGCTTCAACAATCCCATAACTAATGTGGAACCTCCAAGGCTTGTATTTAACGAACATCCTTTCAAATGGCTACCATCATTAACAAATATGCCAACCATTAGTTTATCATAATTATTGGATCTAATGTTGAAGTGTTCCTTGAATCCATAAATATATTTATCCTCAAGAAATAAGAGGACTCCTAAGTTTCTAGTACTATCATCCCCTTTGTAGGCTCCATCAAATAAATCAACCTCTCATGCTACTGCTACTCTCATTCTCTTAGTAGGATACATCAAAGAAACCTTAGGAAGTATCAATATTTATATGAATTGTACCAATCTAGGGAGGTATTCTGTAATGACTATCCATCCTTAAATTTTTTAATATGTTTTAGACTTATGCAATAACTTGAAAATGTGGGGATGTGTATATTTTAAATAATGAGGCAATCTGAACAAGCAAGGCCCCCCCAAGTATAGGAAAAATAATTTTTGTCAACTTCTTGTGCTCTTATCTTTGAAACTAAGTAAGAAATCTTCAATATTGTTCACCATGTAGAAGTTAGCTAAATTTAATCAATAACCAATGTATATGCAAGCCTAAATAGAAAATGGATAGTAAATTAATAGATGTAATATGTTATCCTCACTATTTTTGCAAAGCACACAAATATTAGGCCCTTGGGTCTATTTTTGCCTTGACATTTCCCATTGAAATAGTCAATTATTTAAATCTAGCCACATATGAATGATAATCTTCTTTGGAACCTTAACCATCAATATATTTTATCTCCATCACTTAATAAAATTTCAACCCCTAGTCTTAAAAGCATTACATCCAAATATTTTTATGTTATAACCCCTAATCTTATTTGATATCCAAGCCAACTCGTCATCCTTATCTAACATTTTCTTAACTCCTCCTGGTAATTATCCTAGAGAACAACATATCCTTCATCAATTCTTCCAAGCCTGGTGCCATATACTTGTAGTATCCTAGTCCACCACTTGATATGGCATAAAGATTCATTTTCCTATAATATTTGAGTTAGATTATTATGAATAAAAATATTATTCCTCACATCACACAATAACATCAAACCCAACCTAAACAAGGCTACCATTATCAACTCTCAAGATAAAAAAATTCCAATAATGGGAAAAGCTAAATCTAAGGGCTTACATTAATTAAGGATATTTCTAACATATTTCCTCTCTCTTCAGATCCAATCCTGTAAGGACTCAAGAGCTACACATTTTTGAATAATTATTATCCTCCATACTTTGTCCTTATTTATGATGTTATATAAGTTTTTAGCCACTAAAGCTACTCCAAAAATATGAATTTGTTTAAGCCCTCATCCCCCTTCACCTTTGGGTTGATCTACATATTTCCATTTGGATAGATGAAAGCCCATTCGTTCAGAGTTCCCTTACCATATAAAATTAAAACAAATTTACCTTACCTTCTCCAAAATTCCCTTGGGATTATGAGCTAATGAGTGGAAATTTATTAGAATGACCTAAGTACTGATTCTACTAGAACCATAATCCCTCCCTTTCAGAGCCATTTGGGTACATTAAAAAGTAATCCCTTTCCTGACCTTTCCTAAAAGCCAGCTCCAATATTGTTTATTATAAATTTCTTCAACTATAATTTAGCTCCATATGATTATAAGAAAGTAGTAAATGAATTTCCTCATTTACACAATTGAAATTTCTTGACAATTTGTGGACATTAATAGCCATACATGTACCCTTTCTTCATAGATGAAAAATTCTTTCAACCTTCTACCTTCTTTAGAGAATCCATTTTTGAAAATTAAAACATCATCTACAAATAGTAAATTTGTTAATTGTTCCCTCTGTCCTATCTTCACCCTCCTTCTCTTCCCATATCTACTAGTCCATTAGATAAATTTTATGATATTTATTATATTTGTACCATCTAGTTCCTCATAGATCTTTTCAAATTTCCTAGCACCTAACTTTACAAAATCCTTTAAACCTCTAAAAACTCCCCTTTCTTCATTCAACATCTCCCAAGTTATTTTAACATTATTTCTATAATGAGAAAAATTGGCGAACATATTTGGCATTTCCATCCCTGATCTCCATCCATGTTCCCTATGTCCTTGGTGTCCATTTTTCATCCCTCTCACTTAATAGTTTCCTTTTTTGGATTCTAGGTGTTTCAATCTTTTTATTTCTTCTTCACTAAAAATTCCAATGACATTTTCTTCAAGGAAGGCATAAATTTATACTCGAACTTCTTTCATGATTTTAACCCTATCCACATTTTTTTCACCTACCCAAGGCATCACCTTTTCTTTGACAACCTTCAATAAGCTAGCAAATTTTTCAATAACACAACCTCTCTTAAAATGATTATAACTCCTCCAATTATTTTTTACCAGCTCTCAAAAATTCTTCATCCCAAATCCAAATGGAACTAAATTTAAAGGGAGACCCACTCTTTCAATTATTCCCTTCAAATAAGGGAAAAACAAAGTTGTGATAGATGTCCTTCTGTTCTCCATCCAAGACATGTACTTATCCACCTCTTGTAAAAGAGTAGAAAGCACCAAAAGTTATCCCAACCTTTTAGAGATAGCCTCACTGCCAATCCTATTGTTCCACCAAGCGAGATTGAGGGATAAAGGCTCCACATCCATTAACCTTGCTAGTTCAATTTGATTGAGGAATAAAATTGACTACCAATCCACCCGTGTTGGGTCGCTCCACACATCTAGTCAAATTTGTGTAAAATCTAAATCACCCTTTGTAAGTATTCAACATTAATTGATTATCTATAATTGGAATATCCTCTCCCAAAAACCCTATTTGTATTCATATTCTCCATACACATTTAAAATAACAATTACTTATCTAGACTTTTAGTATAGAATTTAGCAAAAGACTTGAAATTACATCAAAGAGTTGGTTATTACCAAGTTATTATTCCATCTTGTAATAATACCACCAAAAATTCCATTAGATTCAATGTAATCAAAATACCAACATGTAATACCATTTATTAGCTTTTGAATAATGGATTAACCCCTATATAATTACTCTTATGGTAGAATTGTATTAGGCTTCTCAAGCTCCATGAGGCTAGTAAGGGAAATAATTTTATGTAGACTTTGCATCCCGTAAACCTTTGCAAAGAGAAATTTCAAGTTGAACTATTGAAAAATGTAGCGTGGGAGGTACTCCCACAAGTCTAGGGTGCCTAACTTGTCAGTACAAAACCCACTTTGTTAGCAAATTACCCTAGCTCTAGGTTTTTAACCCAAAGGATTAGGTTTAGAACAAGAAAACAAATTTTTTTGTTAATATATTTGTGTTTGAGTGTGTAGGCTCAAGTCGGTTGGGTGCCATGGATATGACCCTTGAGGTTAATTAGTCCCCCATGAACACCTATATATTGGAGGCAAATGTGAGGTCATTTTATCACACTAAAACTCATCTTGTGATCAAATATACGCCCTAAGGAGAACCACGACCTTAAAAGACATGGAAAACCAAGAGAAGGATTTCTTGGAGGTTGAGTTTGTCTGTCCTAGAAGTTTTAGGTTTCAACAATGTTGAGTTTCTATCCAAGTGAGGTTCTATCCTACAAGGAAGTTTGGACATGTTTGGTGGATCAAAGAAGAGGAAGTTATGAATTATGTTTTAGCTCAAGAAGGGCCAAAGCCCTAAGTGTGCCTCGGAATGGTTACAAAGGGTGAAAAAGGCCTCATGTAATGAAATAGAGAGGTCCACAATTGTTCTAATCTATTATGCAAGGAAAAAAGGAGGTCAAGAGGCCTCAGGGGCTTATAGAACAACGTTGAGGTATCTCAGGCCTAAGAGGAGGCCAGTGAAGGGACAAAGTCGGGCCATTTTTCTATTGTTTTCTGATGTGTAGATGGTTATTGAGCACGTTATGAGAATTTTGTTCATCAAACGATAGTTGAACAATTAGTTTGAAGGCTTATGTATATAATGAAAAAATTTACTATGAGTAGCTGAAGTGGTTGAAGATGATATATCTAGTGTATTTGAATAATTAAATTCTCTGTGAGTAGCTACTTGTACAGAGATCAGAAAAGAGCCTAATATTTGTGTGAAGGAGGCAAAGGATGGCCAGATTTCAAGGGAAAATAAGGATTGAAAAGGTTGGTTTTGAAGGGTCTACATTTTCAAGTAAGTTGTTTGTTTTTTTCTTATTCTTTTGGGAAGATTGAAAGTCAAAAGGAGTTCAATTCTGATGAGTTGTGATGAGATGAAACTTATGGAGAGTGAGTAGAGTATTATGAACCATTATTTATGGAGAATCACAAACCCAAAGATCATCCACACATGTTATGCTCCAATCCTATGTATCCCTATCACATCCATTTCCACAAATATCTCTAACATTCACCTGAAACTCCTCAATTGTATCAATTGGACCCACATTTGGTAAGAATCCTAATTTTTTTGAATCCACCCAATAATATCCCCCCTTTGTTCCCATCAATATGAAACACAAATTTCTTTCCATATTTGGCCCCTTTGTTAAAAAATCATTATATTTGAAGATCCCAACCCCCTTCGAAAGGTCCTTCGAGTAATCTATTATTTGGACAACTTCAAGGTAATTGGTAAGGGTTTCCATCATCCCATCACCATCCCTTCTTTAGTAAATGTAGAATCATCCTTAAAAAACGTTGAGCTTCCACACACGTTCTACCACAATTTATTTCTCCCCGCCTCTACTTCTTTCATATTAGCCTCATGCCATAATTTTGTAGTATAATTTTTTAGACCTTCAGTTTTATATTGTTTTAATTCATCCTCTTTTTTATTTATCTCTATGGCACTTTGTTTAAGTTGAGTTGTGAATTTAGTCCATTCTCCACATATAACATTATTTAAATTTAGGTCCCTTACCAATTTTCATTCTTACCCACCCCATGAAAACTAACTATAACACCAATTAGAGACTTGTTTTTATACTTTTCATATAATCACAATCGGTCTCAATATTTGTAATCATTTGGTTTTGTTTGAAAATCCCAATATTCAATGTCATTATCTAATGGAGCAAAATTTAATTAAAATATTTTAGTAATCTATTGTTCTAAAGCTTCTTCTAAACAATTACAAAATAACAATGATTTATTATTATTAACCTCCATGCTCATTTCTTTGCAATGCAAGTCTAAAATATGCTTAAATTTTTCATCTTTTGAATAGTTTCAAACCCAAATAACATAATATCATCAATGAATAATGAGTGTAAAATATTGACATATCCTATCTTTATTCCCTTTATGCCCCTTACCTTTTTCATCATAAATTAATCCACTCAAACCTTCAAATACTAGTAGAAAAAAGAAAGGGTGACAAGAGACATCCTTGGCTAAGTTCCTCCGATGCTTGAGAAAAAACCAATTGAAGATCCATTAATAAGTACTACAAAGGAATCCAATGAAAGACAAATCATTATACAATTTATTCTTTGAATCTACATTATGATTTGTATCGAGATTGGCCTTAAATATAACTACTTTACCTTGTCATAAGCTTTTTCTAGGTTAATTTTCAACACAACTACTAAGCACCTTAACTTTATAGAGCCTTCATGTGATGTCCTAACTACATGTGAATTGTTTGCTGACTAAAAATCCAAACTATTCTTTAGATTTGAACCGTAATAAAATAGGTTTCGATTTGATGGCTATTATATTTGAGATAATTTTGTAAACTATGTTACAAAGTGAGATTGATTTATAGTCTTCAAGTGATAGTCAATCAATTCTTATTAGGTATTAGGGTCATGAAGGTGAAATTAAGGACCCTTGGAATATTTGTTGGATGCATTGGATTCTTCTACTATTAGCAAAAACTCTTCTTTTAAAAACTAATAAAACCCTAAATAAAATTTGATTGTCCATCCAATAAGTCTTGGAATCTTTGCCTTCTTGAATGAGTTCAAAATGACCTAAGATTTGCTTTTGATACTTTGCTTTCAAGTCATCATTCATTGTTCATCAATGAGTCTTGGAGATATTCTTACTATATTCAAAACATCTCTTATATTTTCCTCTTCAAGGTCTTCAAACTAATCTTTGAAATACCTTTTACTCATTTATGCTACTCATGGAAAATGATTGGCCTTTATATCGTCCTACATATGAATTTTCCAAATAGTGTTGACAATCTTATGAAGTTTTGCATGATTTTAGAAAATGTTGGTATCATCACTCCCTTCAGCAAACATATTGCTCAAATCTTAAGTCTTCATGCTATCTCTTCCTTTTTCAATAGCTCTTTCATCCTTTCTTAAAACATCTCCAACCTCTTAAATTCCTCTTATGAGAAAACCCTTCAACTTTATGCTTAAAAAATCTTGTAACCTCCTCAATTTTCTAGTTTAACATCACCACATTTTTAAATTCACCATAAGCTAAACAAGCATGTTATAGTAAAAAAGAGCTAGAGGTTTTTAGCAATTTGAATCAAATTTACTTAAAATTGATAGGTGATATGAAGACTAGCCCTTTTTTTGCAACCTCTTATACAATATCTTTATCCACCAAGAATATATCTAGCATTTTAGAAATTCCAACATTATCTCTTGTGAATTTCTCTAGCCAAGCATTATATGAATTAGTTCAATATCATTAATCTTCAAATCTTTGTTGGAAAGGCAGAGGATATAAATACACAATAACACAAGTATTTCACACACGAAACACACGAGTTGCGGCTCTTCTATTAATCAACGAACTTCAATCTCACTCAACCTGAATACAATGAACCCGGTGAAGGGTATTTAACCTAAATTGACATGCGCGCACACTCACATAACTCAACTTGACCATCACTCACTTAACTAACTCTCTAACTCGCTTACCAAATTCATCTATCACATAACTGAACTAACTCAACGCTTACTTAACTAATTGTGTAACTTGCATGCAAAAGGTAATTAGATATTTTAACAATCTTTAGAAGTGTAAAAAAAAATGTTAAAAGATCAAGTCTTGCAATTTCAACCCATAACTACTTGGCATTCGAAGTCAAATTCAAATTCCCCACATTTTCACCTTCCAATGAACCTGGGTCGATTAACATTTTCCAAAAAGGCTTCTTGCTCCCATATAGTAAATAAAGATTCATTACTTTAACACCCCCACCCTTTTTTTAAGCTCCTTTTACCTACATTCCACCTAAATTCCATCCTCGGACGAGACAACTACAAAAGCCCTTTGCATCTAGGGTGCCCGAAATCCACTCTAAGATAGATTATAGAAACTCAATAACTTTACTTCCTAGTCGCACAGTTTTTTTTTATAATTAATGTAAGGAGGACCCTGGTGGGGCTGTATTTTATAATACGAAGAGTACATTGTAAGCGAGATATATCAAATTTTATGATTTAGCAAGAGTCTAGACTCACTAAAAAGGGGAGTATACTCCTTAAACTAAGATCATAATAGACCATATACTCAATAAGATTTGAACCGTGATTTCGTTGGTTTCACCCAACAAACTTATGTTAAACCACATATCACTATATCAAGCCGAATAATAATATATATAATTTATAAGTAAACCACAATATTTCAAGGGCTAATTTTTTAAGGTACCCTTACTCGTTTAACATTTGGGTCATATATGGCTCATTGACATGAAGTTTGCACATCATATCTCTGTGGTAAGCCTAAAATTCTCTGTGAAAAGGTTTGTAAGGCTTTGGATAGAAGATTTGGAAGCTTGCATTTCTAGGCTCGCATTTGTTTAATGGTTAATTCCCTGCTCATTGTTGATCGTGCAAGTTTTAGTGGCTTAACCTACAAAGCTTTGGGATCAATCTAGAATTTTCAGTGGTCACTTATTGATTATATTGTAGTTCTCTTACATCCGGACTCGCATTCTTTTTTAGAAGAAAAAAAAAACTGGTATATATACCAGCTACATATATCGTTATAAACCTATTATATCTTTAGAAATTCTCCAGAATTCTCGCATTCTGTAATATATGTACTTTATAGGAGAATCACACTACAATCAGTCGCATGTCTGTAGTCGATGTTTCTTTGTGATCACATCAACAGTGGCTTATGTGATTACATGCATCTGTGACTCGTATTATTGTGATGGAATTCGTCTTCTCTATGGTTCGGTTTATTTGTGGCTCGTCTTGTTTATTATAGTGTCCTGCATCTATACAATAGCACGGGTCTGTGGCTGCAATTATTTAACTGAGACTCGCATTCCCTATATGGCGCGGACTCTGAGTTTGCAGTTTTCATATATATACTTCATCGATACAGTGGACTCGTTGTAATATTTTTGTAGCTCGTTACTCAATAACCCACACGTGTGCCTATTCAATGTATGGATCGGTCATCTCAGTATGGACGTTATTGTCATCCAAGGCTCTATTCCTAAAAGTTTGCATATATGCCTCTGGGGATTGTGGTATTGTATTGTGGCAAACTTTATTCTCCAAACTCCTCACGTCTCACATGAATTTATTGGGGACATTACATTGGATTAGTAAATTATCGATGGCTTGCTCCTATAAGTGGCTCAATGACTCACATTTGAGGTTCACATTTATCAACAATAGCTCGAGGCTCTCTTTATATAATGGCTAGGATTTATATACATCATAGTGACAATACATGCGTAGGAAGGACACTCGGCGGAAAAAGAGATTTGTTGATCTTTTGGATGCCTCGTCGGATCCGGATTTAGAGTCTAGCATTTTTGTGATGTATCTATCACCATTGGATATAAGCGGATTCTTAGAGAACTGTCATTTGAGAAGGCTTTCAAATCATGCAATGCATTTCATTTAACATTAGAGGTTGGGGATCATTCCAAGTTTGTGTCACTCTATAATTTTTTTGCATGATGAATGTTTGTTTTTTTGTTTTAATACGATAAAATATGACTTCTGTTGCCCGTACTTATGCATATTTTAATGCTATGTTTCCAGCATGGCTTGGTTGCGGTGGATTCTTTGGGCTTATCGGGGTTTCGCGGTGAGGTGGGATCCATGTGTTGTGAAGTTTTCGGCTTTCAAGTTTTTTGCTAGCATTCTCCTATCGAGTTTTGTTAGGGGTCTTAAATCCATTATTCATATTATTAATGCATATGCCCCGTATAATAATCGTTGGTCTTTTTGGCGGAGGGTGGTGGACTGTGATATTCTCAAGGTTGGACTCTTTATTTTCGCTTGTGACCTAAACTACACCCTCACTCGCAATCAAGGTTGGGGTATGAACTATCGACATGACCCTATGGTTGACTACATCATTGACATCTGCTCTCCTCATAAGCTTAAGGATATTTTGCCACACACTCTATGTCCCACGTGGTATAATGGAAAGAAGGGGGTGGAGTATATTGCAAAGCGGCTGGATCGCTTCTTGGTTTAGGAGGGTTTATTAGAACTGATGGGTATGGTCAAGTCGAGGGTGGCGGAATTATTGATCTTTGATCATAGGTAGATTATTCTGGAGGCAGTTTGAACAACCGCTATTTAAGGTACCTTTCAAGTTCAACAAAACTTGGATGGAGGACGCAAATTTGGTGGCCATGGTGTCGAGTATCTAGAGGCACTACCGTCGAGCTCCAAGAACTTCTCTTATGGCTCATATGGATTGCACTCTACAAATCCTAAATTCTCGAGCGCGTTCGTGGGAAAGAGATAAGAAACGGCTCCTGTTGGCTGAATTGAACCATAATATTGCAGATACATTGTCCATATTTATGGAGATGGATGCAAGGAACTTTTCAACATCACACTGGGTAAGACTGAAAGAGCTAGAGGATAGGAAAAGGCAGATCCTTTTGATTCGTGAACATACTTGGCTTTTGAAGAGTCGGGCTACATGGCTCAAGGCGAGGGATAAAAACACTATGTATTTCCATAATTATGCCAATATGTGCAGGAAGGCAAACACCATTTGGGATATATTGAACCCACAGGGATAGTTTTGTGACCACTCCAAACATTCAGGGGGAGGCGGTTCGATATTTTGAGGAGCTATTTCGATGGCAACAGGGTTAATTTATGGCTGACCAAATATGGGGAACTAAAGAATATCAATTGATGTTTGACAATGCCACTAACAAACATATGAGCCGACCGATTACTAGGAAGAAATTATGAAGGTGTTGCGCTCTTTTGCCCAGGACAAGAGTCTCGACCCTGATGGATGGACAGTGGAACTTTTTTCTTATTTTTCTGAGTTGATGTTATAGGATATTGTTGATATGGTTGGGGAGTCACAACGGAAGGACATGTACATGGTGTTATCAATACTATGTTCATTGCCCTTATCCCAAAAAGCGATCAATGCCACACTTTTCAGGATTTTCGCCCCATCTCTCTATGTAACATCACGTACAAAATTATTTCTAAGACCATTGCTAAGAGGTTTAAAGTTGCATTATCCAGGCACATCACTAGGGAAAAGTATGGGTTCTTGCATAACACGTTGATGCATGACGATGTTTCAACTACTCATGAGATTATACACTCCATCTAGTGGAAACAAATTGAGGATCTGGTAATTAGACCTTCGGAAGGTGTATGACTGCGTCGATTGGGCTTTTCTGCGTATGTTTCTTATGAAAATTGCCTTATCTAATATGTCCATTGAATGGATCATGGGATCTATTTCCAATTCCCATTTTGTTGTTCTCATTAATGGAAAACAAAATCGGTTCGTTGCGTCTAGCAGAGGCCTCAGACAGGGTTGTGCATTGTCCCCGCTTTTATTTATACTTGTTATGGATTGTCTTAGCCTAAAATACACAAAGCCATTAGGAATGACGACACCTCCATTCATGAATTAGCTTAAAATACACGACGACACCTCCATTCATGAATATGATCAGAGATATGAGTAGCTCAAGCTTGCTTCAAGGATGTGAGGAGGTGCGTCTCGGTTTCATACCGAACCGGTAATTGAAAGTGTGTGAGAAACGCCATGGAAAAAGAGTTGAAATCTTGGAATACACCACGAGATAATTCGATGTACCACTTGGCAGCGGCACTAGTAAGAGTCTGTTGGAAAAGACAGAGTCGGATAGAATCATCAACCCAAGAGTTAGAGGAACACAAAAGGTGGTATGTCATAACATGAGCTTGGGAGTCTTCTCCAGACTTACCCTCAAACTTGGGGCAATTTCCAGGAATTTTGGTTGGAACTAGAGGCAAATACAAGTTGTGAAACATCAGATCATTCATCAACTTTGACACATCAGGCAGTTCCAACGTAGCGAGAAAAGGCAATTGAGCATTAAAAGACATTGCAGGTCGCTGATAAAGACTAGTAGTAGCATTCCACCCAGGTTGAGATAAATTATGACCCTAGATGTTTTTTCTTGGAGGATTTTTTCCATAGGGGTTATAAGCCTAAAAGTGCTGCCCATACGTGGGTTGAGGATCGAGATATTGATTCTAAGCATACCACTGAGGTCCTTGTTGAGCAACATATGGATTTTGCAGAGGAATGTAAGCATTGCCTTGAGGTGGATTATACACCATCTGGGATTGACCTTGAGGATAATAAGTGAAACCTTGGGGCACACTATATACTTCCTGAGATTGACCTTGAGGAGGGTAAATAGCACCTTAAGGCTGAGAAGGTTGTCCCTGCTGAGCAGGTTGACTCGGATGCTGAGGTTGGACAGGCTATCCCTGCGGGGCAGGTTGGCCTGGGTACTGAGGTTGGGCAGGTTGTCCCTACGAGGGAGGTTGGCCTGTATACTGAGAGCCACCAAGCTGCCCTTGTGGAAGAGGTTGGCCCAATGGTTGGGATGGGCCAGGTTGCCCCTGAAAACTAGTTTGATGCGGCGCAGGACCATAGGGTTGTCCTTGTTATACAAAAGTTTGGCCTTGCTGAATGTAAGGTCGATGTTGTTGCACAAAAGGTTGTCCCTGTGGTGGATAGATTTTCCCCTCGGGAACATAATATGTTCCCTGTTGAAATTGAGGTTGACTAGATGGACTGTAGGGTTGTCCTTGTTGGGCCGAAGGTTGTCCTTGTGGACCGTAAGGTTGTCCCTGTGGACCCGAGGGTTGTCCCTATTGGACCGAAGGTTTTCCCTGAAAGGGTTGTCCCTGTTGATAAACAGGTTGATTAGGATCAATCGGAGGCAAATAGACTGGATTACCGTATGCATCATAATGATGTGGAGGATTGCTAAAAGTTGGTAACTACTGAGAACCCTGAGGTGTGGGATTTTGTTGCTGAGGACCCGGAGAGGGAGCATACTATTGTTGAATAGCCAACAGATACTCATTGAATGTATAACTGCTAGGAATAGAAGTAGAAACCATAGGTGCAGTGCACGTAGGATGGATTTCTATAATGCGAGGTTGTGATCCACTCACGGCGGGTCTAACAGGCATCGTGGGATTGATAAAGATATACTTGCGAACAACAGCAGACCCTGAAGATGGCTAAGTCATACTGACAACTGGTGCAGATGAAGCCACACAGACAGTGGGTTGAAGAGGAACAGAGGTTACAATCGTCGATGTCACGAAAGTGGAGGGTGATGCCCCTAATACCGAGACAAACAAACTCGCGAAGGGAGTTGACGTGTCGGTCCATATTGGATTTTGATACAACTATTGAACGCCAGAAATGATTTGATCCAAAGTACGATAACCACGTGGGAGAGACACTGGTTGTGAAAAAGGTTGATCTGTGACATAAGGAAAGTTATCCGGAGGGAGCTGATATTCTCCTGTAGAAACATAGATCTCCTCACTACTAACGAAACTCGAAGAATCCATGTCAGATGAAGACATTTGATTGTGAAAAAGATGACGAACAGTGTCGAGTAAGGCTGTAGCTAGTAGGGGTGATCCCGAAGTAAGAGGTTGGAAATCTGCCTCGTTCCCAAAACCAGACCAAGCGTCCTGAGGTTGCTAATTGATATCAAATGGCTTGTTGAGAGGAGACCGGGTAGAGAGAGGTAAGATACTTGGGAGGAGAGACTGCCAAAAATCAGCAGACCTAGTGGGTTGAGATGCTTCCGAAGAAACATCAAGAGAAGGATCACCACTAGGAGGGAGTGAAGAGGACGACAAAACTGGTGGTTCTGCCACTGTGATTATGTTTCAAAACATAAAAGAAACGAGATAGCTTGGTTGAGGCTTCAAGACCAAACACTAAGGAACTACTAAAAACAAGCCAAGCGAATATCTTTAATGGGCATGTGATCGTAGGCAATTAATTTTATGACATTGAAATGAAACTTTTTTGTTTCATGTTTTAAGAGTTGAGAAATAGGTAAAAGATGACTCTAGTCACTTTCAGATTGAATGGGCGTGAAAGGACAAGTGATTGATGATATTTTCACTTTTAGAGAGTCATGAAAAGACCAAAATGACTACTCAGGTAATCTAAGCAAGAGGGTATACCAAGTTTCTGTGAACTGATATATACACCTTGGTGATCAAATGAAAGAGAAATGACTAAGGACTTGGCGTACATGCAAGTAGTCTCCCCGAATGTTGTGTTCTATGTATCACGGTTACAGGGCGGCAGACTCAAATTCTTATGGATAAACGATTGCAACCTATGAGAGTCTCCCTTTATATATGCAACAGTACGGGGAGCACAAGTCCGCACTAGCGCTGTCTAATTCCAGATGGCGAATGACAGCTACTAGGTTTAACGATGTCGGAACACATCACTAGCCTAGACCTCTAAAATATGTGTGTTAGATTTCAATGGTTCCTTAGGTTGATTGAATTCATTTTAAGGTTAATGTTGAATTAATGTTGAAATTTCAAGGCCTTACCGAATGTGATCTCGAATTCTTAAATGCACACTACATGCAAAAGAACACCATTTCCGTTCAATGAATGCTAGCTAAGAGAAGGATAGGAATCTATGAAAAAGTAGCAATTAGTTGAAACATAAGAATAATTTCACTAATGCATCTAATACAACCAAATGAGAAAACAAAAACTCTTTCCTAGTTCCCTATGAGCTAGTAATGCAAAAGAACATTTTCAATTTCAATTTAAACGAAAGAATGCAATTTTTGTCTTTTTAGATGAATGAGGCATGCAATGCATTGTTACACTAAAAAGAAAAACAAACACTAGTTTTGAGCACTACGAATGTAACGATCTAAAACAAAGAGACCAATGCAATACAAACATAAAACGCGCTCAAACAAGGATGCACTCTTCCAAGCAAACAAAGGGCTTTCAGAACGATCCAACGAGCAATGTAATCTATGCTCAAAGTGGCGAATGGAGAGCTAAACGAAAACAAAAGTGATCATATAACAAACCAAAGACACGAAGAATCGAGAGAAAGACTAACACAATCAGTCAGCGAATTGAAATGACAAAGATCAAAGTGACTCGAACTTAACTCAGAAGGCTCAGTGAGGAGAGGGCCGACCAAACAACACAAGGCACCTAGAAACCCTAGGGCTACAAACTCCACTGATAAAATGATGGACAAACAGCTGAGAAGACCAAGACTACAGAGTCAAAACAATCTCAGTAGATCAATTGCAAGCAAAAAAACCAATCTAGAGCCAAGAAACACTAACAAAAACTCAGAAAAGAGATCAAATCAAACCCTACAGGATTCGGCGCAACTGTTTTGTTGTAATTCGTACTAAATAGGGGTTGGCGCACCTGTGACAAAAGCAACGTGCGCCAATCGGCGTGACTGTTCAAGAAAAATCCGCACCAAGCTAGAAAACCATGGGAAAAAATAAAACCACTGATCATATGTCAGACTTGACACTCTGGCATTGAACAGGATGGTTGAAAACAGTCAGACAAGTTAAGCAAAGCAGAAAAACAATGAAACGACCAAAGTCAACTCGACAAGCCAAACAATCGACAAACAACTAGACACAACAAACACACATTGATCCCCAGTGGAGTCACCAACTTGTTGTGTAGGTAAATCCCCTCTGTGGACAGAGGCGATCCCTCTAGCCCTAGGGAGGGTCTAGCAGCAAGAGGACATGCTAATGCGTCAATTCCTAGTTAATGAATGAAACTAAGTCGGGATAGATGTCCTACCTTTGTTCCAACGTAGTTGTCGTACTTGTGGCAGCAGTCTCCTGATCTTCATCCCGACACGTCGCAGTCCTTCAGCAGTCGTACTTAGGTGCCTACATAAGGATCAGAGAACGATAGCAACATACGAAACGATACTTGCATTCATAAATATCTAATTAGTCAAGGAGAATTAAACGTATTGCACAAGAATAATCATATCAAACGCAAGACAGGAACCAAAACATCAGTCATGTATTAATTAAGAGAAAGAAAGAAATTACAACCAAATGAGCCTTGACATCGCAGCCTCCTTCAGCAGGTTCAGTCCAACGCGTCTCAAGCATTCATCGAGGAATTGAACTTGGCGAGGCAATCAGCCTAGACTTTATCTCGACAAGGGGTCTCTCTCTACTCTATCTCACACCAGCTATTCAGACTGTTTCAGATATTCAACCATTTCAATTAGTTGCATCTATGTGAGAGAGATGTATTTATAGGAGAGGAGGAGGAGGTTGGGATCCCTCAAATGGTGGAAGGGAGGCCTTATCCTTTGGGAGGTTGATCAAAAGTAGGAAACAAGAAGCCAAAGGAAGATGTTCGACGTTATTCAGTCGAACAACTCATGCTGACTCTGCTTGCGAAGTGGTTGGCAATGGAAACTTTGCTTCTATATTTAAAAAAATTTCCATAAACAGCTCGGCGCAGGCAGTCCACTGAGACAGAGCGCCAATGGGCACGAGGCCCAGTGTTAATTTCTCTATCGACGTGATGCCATAACGCCTGCCAGCGCCGACCCAAAATCATGTGTTTTTGATGGTCTATTCTAGGAATAGTCAATAGAGGAAATGTTCTCCTCATGGCAAGGGATGAAATGACACTTTTTGCAAGGCATGACACTACATATAAGTCACATAAATGGTCCTCCAATGTGTGGGATGGGGATTGCGTAACAAGAAAATCACCTGGGAAATTAGGGGCCAATGCACCTTATATGGTATGGAGGGGGAAAATAACCTGCACATAAGTGCATTGTGTCATTACTTGTGTGGGATCTGGTGTTTGATCATCTGAAATTACCATTTCGACAGTTCTTGGATACTGTTGAATGCGCAGGCTGGTGGATGGGCAAAGGTATACATTTGGGCTCTATCCCACTTTTCTTTCATTGTCTGATTTGGAATTCAAGGAATCACATGATATTCCAGGATAAACCCATCCATCATGTTCTTGTGGCATAGAACATCATCACTTGCTGGAGTGGTGATAAGCCCACTACCCCCGCCATCGTGGGATCTTTCTGTTCGGTTGAGACTGCACTAGATGTCATACCCTGCTGGGTATTTTGATGGAGAAGCACAAAACTCATGTTGTAGTTGTGGGGCTTGGCTTAAACTTGACACGAGCTATCATTATAACTTTTTTCTGGAATGGTGGACATTATACTAATACTCGGGCAGAGGTATTGGCTTTGTGGTGTCTATTGTGGTTTGTGAGACAATTATGTGTTGACATGTTGACTATGTTTGGTGATTCACAGGTGTTAATCAATTATATGAAAAACATCAATGATTTATCCACACCACAATTGGTCCATTGGCTGGATAGGATCAAAGAATTGCCTGAATCTTTCAACCACATTAACTTCTTTCATGTCTACAGGGAAAAGAACTCAGAGGTTGATCGCTTGTCAAAGATGGGACTGGAAAACGAATTTGGTCTCATGTATTATCAATTGTTTGAGGGTGGTATTGCTCGGGCACAGGGTTCAGTTCTTCTTCACTGAATGTGTCATCTCGTCTCAGTGGTGTGTCATACTGCAACATTTTATTTTCTCTACATGTATTTGTTATGGGTCTTACTACGATATTGGAGATGCTTACGGGTATATGTTTTGGATGGGTATTTTTTTTATCCATTCTTCTAACTTATTTTCAAAATTTGGGTAATTATAATAAAACAAAACCTTCACTTTGCAATAAAAAAAAGAACTATGGAACTTCTATCTATTAGCCTCAACTCTTTTATCTCTTTTACCAATTGAATGATAGGGAAAAACCAAAAAAACAAATTTAAGGTTGTGAATGGCTCTCCATTGGAGGTTGAAGCAAAAAAATTGGAAAAAAAATAAAAATATTGCAGTCATGTTCGTGTCTCCGTTGAGACCAAAACCTAGCCACATCGAACAAGAATCTGCCCATATAGTAATATATACGATTCCAATAATAGTCATAGCAGGTCTTGAAATTCACATTACTTTGTTAACAGGTCAACTATGTCCAATAGTGTAAAGCGCTGACCAGTGACAGTTTAAGCAATATTGTTAGATCCTAACGGTATATGACAAGAAATTGTTTCCCACGGAAATTTGTCATGATGTTCTTGTTTGTAATTTATTTAGTGTGCAACGGCCATGGGTGTTGAGTAGTTGATAGTCATCTGGTCAGGAGTAGAAAGAATGGTTGTGTAATCCATGAATTCTTTAAGCGCTAGGACTCTTTGCAACACTACCTTCAAATCCTCGGCCTTGGCGAATCCATTTTCTTAGTAATACAACCTTCACTGAACTTGAAACGGGCCTTCTCAACAACAGCGAGAAGCTCCGACGACATAAGTTCAAAGAAGTGTAAATAGAGTTCCACCCCCATCCATCAGGTCCCAGACTCTTATCCTTGGGACATTCTTTCAATATTTCCGGGAGCTCCTCCTTATTAACAGGTTGACCCATTAAATCATTGTCCTCAGACGAAAATATACTGGGTAAATGTTCTAGGAAATTGATCTAGGCCGAGAAGTCCAAATGTTGTTCAGGGAAGGAGTTGCTGGAAGTGTTTTATCTCCTCGGATTCCAGCTCTGGTTAAGTTGAGTCTGTATGGGACTACCATACATTTATCCTCTCTATCAATTAAAAAATGAAAATGAAAATATTCTTGCAGAGGATGTGCCAATTGAGGCATTTCTCAATAATATCTTGTATTTGTAAAGCGGTGGATGTGGGTGAGTCCTTATTTTCTGGACTATCTGCTATTAAATGCGGTGTGGTATATACTGCTCACCATTAGATTTAGACGACTTTAAATCTAATGATAAATAATATATACTACACCACATTAAATGACAAATAACCCTAGAAATAAATTTCTTCGTCAATGTGAAAACGAGACGATTTCGCTGACGTATTCGTTGGGTGTTGGATCCGTGGTGGTGGTGGGGAATACGTCAGCCTATTCATTTGGTACGATTCACTTAAAACTAATGTTTAACATTTAAAAACTCTATATTTTTTTGAAAAAAATTGTAGTAGAATGAAACTAATCCTCCAAGATATCACTGCCCAAATTGACATAATAAACAACCGATGGCATGGTAGATTAATGTGAATAAAACAATTCATAAAAAAATAGAAAATTAATTTATTAAAATTACACTCGTGGTTATTTAAAAAATATTTGATAGGTTCGACTCCATTAATACATGGATAGCCCATACCCATTGCATAATATCTCTTAACATCAAGGATAATAAGATTTATATTAAAATAAAATATCTTTCACTTATTTAAATTATATTTATTTAGTCATAATATAATAATAATTATATATATTATAATTTTTAATTTATTAATTTATTTATTTTGGAGGTTAGATAGTGAAATTATTTATAAGTTTCAAATAATTATTATATCTATAGTCCAACTAATACACCAAATGAATAAGTCTTTTAGGCATTCAAAAATGTGTTTTAAATAACAATATTATTGTCGTTAATGCGACTTTTTGGAGTTTCTGGTAGAAAAAATTGAGGTGAAATATTTATTTGTGTTATTTAAAATGGTTTTTTGACTGTATATATGGATTCAACGCCCTGAAAAACCCCTATAGCACTTCGATTGTACAGGGGTTACCCATCAAGCTTGTGATTTCAATGAATTCTTGCGAGAAATTAGACCAGAAAAAAGCTTCCAAAAAGTCCCAATAAAGATTTATTATGAACAAAAAGATTTAAATAGGAAAAATATATTATCTTCTACTTATTTAAATTAAATTAATTTAATGATAATATAATAATTATTATATATTTATTATTTTAAATTAATTAATTAATTAATTTTGGAGGCTAGATGGTGCAGTTATTTATATGTTTCAAATAACTATTATATGCATAGTTTAACTAATACACGAAATGAGGGCATCAGTTATACATTAAAAATGTGTTTTAAACAACAACAAAAAACAAAAATGTATGTGAAAAAAGGTCATTTATGTCTATAAGTTAGACTACACACACACACCAGGTCACAACCAAGGCTTGGATCTCTCAATTTTCTCATAACTCACATTACTTTGATCACCAGTTAAGCCCCCTTTGACATTACTATACACATTTTTGCCCTGTTTTAGAAGATTATCTAAAATCTTATCTCTTGGAGTTGTATCTTTGACTAGATGTTGTATTATAATAAGGGAGTCCCCCACCACAACAAGAGAAGGGACATGATTTTTTTTTTGCTAGAAGAATGCCTTGCAACAAGCCATAGACTTCTACTTGATTGTTTGTCATCTTTCCGAGGCCCCATTAATACTATGAAACTTCAATTTCACTAGGGCTATATAGAAACCCTTCCATATTATTGTAATTGATTGATTATTTAATTATAATATAATAAAATATAAAAATATAATAATTTATTATGAAGATGATTTATATGTGAAAAATATTTTATCTTTTATTTATTTAATGATAATATAAGAATTATTATATATATTTATGGAGTAGTCTATCTTATAGACGAAATATCATTTTTCACCCGAATCCAACAATACAAGTTCAAGTAAGAATGCCCATTTCATCTATAGATTAGCCTACACCATTATTATTCACACACACACCTACACCAAGTCACAATGGGGGGATTTGAACTTTGGATCCCTTAATTTTCTCAGGACTCACATTGCATTGATCACCAATTGTGTTGCCCCCCCACCCTGAGACATTATTATATGTCTTTTTGACCCACTTTAGAATATTATCTAAAATATTATCTCTTGGAGTTGTATCTTTAACTATATGTTGTATTGTAATAAGGGAGTGCCCCACTAGAACAAGGGAAGGGACCTGATTTTCTTTGGCTAGAAGGATGCCTTGCAACAAGCCATAGACTTCTACTTGATTGATCGTCATCTTTCCCAAGCCCCATGAATACTCTAAAACTTTAATTTCACCAAGGTTGTATAGAAACACTCTCCTATTATTGTTATTGATTGATTAATTAATTATAAATTAATAAAATATAACAATATAATAATTTGTTATGAAAATAAGATTTATATAAGAAAAATATTTTATCTTTTACTTATTTAAATTAAATTTATTTAACGATTATATATATATATATATATATATATATATATATATATATATATATATATCGGCCAAAAAAATTTCATTAATTCATCAAAAAGGTACAAGAAATAATCATGAAATCAACTGCTCTCCTGTCATCACTTCGACCAAATTTGTTAGCGAGGAGAGCAATACAAAAACTAAGAAGGAAGTGCCACTTTTTACATGATCCCTAGAGGAAAAAAAGGCAGATTGCCCAAAATACATGACAAACTAGAAAACAACCAACAAACAACGTAAGTTAGGGGTGAAGATCTAGTGCATGAGTAACACCTGGGGCCACAACAGGGTGAGGATCCCTGTAAGCATGAAATTCAATGTGAGCAAGGTGAACCTCCATTTCTTCCAGTCGTTCACTATATCGACGCTGGCTTTGACGCAATGACACTAGACAATCCAATATATCCCAATGATTGTACTAAATGTCATTAAGGAATGTGATTACACCATTCCTGTCGTCGTAGCGTTGTTTCCAAAGATCTTCTAATACAATCGTGACATTGCACACTTGCTCCATGATAAATTCTAGTGTGGGTAGTGAATCGACTTGGCCCAACGACTGGGCTCGATCTTAGACCACTTCCCCCACCACATCTACACCATCAAACACATCCACATTTGTTTCTCCCGCCCTACCAGCTCACTCACCTGACCGGCCTCAAGATCCTGCTCCCCGTCGGGCTCGACCTCGCTGACACAACATGGACCCAATATCTCCCATACACTAGAAAGTGGTCTCCAAATTACAGTGAAATTACCCACTCCCCTAGGTCTCACTACTCCACACCTATGAATACAATTGAGCCACCATGAGGGTCTAATGTCTCCTAGCATGACCAATGCACCAAGGATGACACCAACCCCTACACAAAGTCCAATTAACACCAACATCAAAAAAAGTGTTTCACTGCAGAATAACCAAGATGAAATCACCCACCAATCGCATTCCACCAACACCCCAAATCAAAGCTTTGCAATAGATACATATGGTCCCATAACAGGAATTGAGCTAAGCACATCAACCAAGTCCCAACAAAAAAACCAAAATGATAATTAAAACAAGAAGAAGATACCCAACTTACACTACGCCATCGAGGGTTCGAAAGGCTCCCCAGGAGTTGGGCTCTACAAAATGAACTTGCACAACAGAAACTCCCACCCATGATTCAGGAAGGCCTTTCAACCATTCGTGAAACCCCTCCCCTAGATCCCACACCACCCTGAAATACACTTGAGCAAGCATTGAACAAGAATAAATACGCGAATTGTCATCACCAACTAAGATATTACTTCTAAAACTAACAAGCAAGCACAAGTGGTCATGTGCATACTTAGTGTTCCTAAAGTCTCCATCCCTATTGTTTATTTTTCTGAGGGCTATATTGTTCTTTACTTTGATAATTGCATTTCATTAGAAACATATTAAATTCACACCACAACATCATAATACCATTAGTAACATATGCAATTATGTAGAAAGAACAATATCATCATCAATTCAATAGAACATAAAGGAACAGTAGAAGAAAAAGCATTCACACATAAAGACACTACGATTAGTCAGAGACCAGGGAAAAACCCCACAAGCAGGAAAACCCTTTCAGATTATTCTTCTTATTAGATCGTCATAAAATGTTTAGAAAAGAGAGAGTGCAATGTTCCAGTTCTTCGATCACAAAACTATCCATCAAAACCAACCAAACAATATTGAAAATATGAACCCAACAACAATATTGATCAGAGATAAGTTTCCTAGCCTGCGATCATTTATGGTCAATTGGCTCCTAAACTTAAAGTCTTCAGTCAGATAATACCCTAAGTGTTGGTCGCACGCAACAAACGATGATGTGTGAGGTTGAAGTATCATGGTCGCACACAACAAACGATCACGTGTGAGATTGAAGTGTCATGGTCGCATGCACAGGCTTGGATGCGAGTGGCTTCATCCAAAATTTCTCTATAGCATCCCTGCGACTACAAACCAAAGCCCTAACATGCACGTGTGAGGTTTGGACCCTACAATCCCAAACCTATATGAACCAATCCTCACGAACCAAATTCAGACCTGTACAAACCAATCCTCGCAAACCAACTTCAAACCTGTGCAAGCCAAACCAAAGAAGAGAGAAGAAGAGAATACTTGATGATAATCTCCAAATGAGGGTCACTTGACTTGTATTTATAGCCATCCAAGGGTGTCCAATTTCCTTTTAGGGTTGACCTGTCCTTTTATGCGCATGCGGGTTTCCATATTAAAAATATATTTTCCTCAACCAAATTAAATTCTTCCAAGGGCTAGGAGGGGTCTTCCTTAATGAGGAAGATTTCCCAATGGAGGGAATTTTTCCCTGAGCTTCCAAATTAACACTCCCTCTCAGCTAGGAAGAAGTTACCGACTGCAACATATGTCTTATCACAAATATAACGTCATCATCATAATTTGTCTCAACTCTTCTCAACTCATCTTTTCTTATCTCTGATTACCTCTGCTTACTTATCTTTGTTCATATGTTGAACAGTCTCGAATATAAAAGAAGAATAATTTGACATCGAATGGGAGTCATAGATACCACCCTTTATCCATCAGGAAGCCACTACTACCACCCAGGAATACTGCCAGCAGGGAACCCAAATGCTACTACCTGGGAAACTCATCATCGGGGAGTTCCAACTCAACCCACATCATAGTCAGAGATCCCATCTCAACCCACAACAGCATTGGAGATCCCAACTCAATCTGGAACAACATCAAGGAGCCCTGCTTAACCTGGAACCACATCGGGAAGCCAAACTCAACCCAAAATCTACTGATAATGAGGAAGATCCTATGAGACACTCTCACCTCATGTATATGACAGTGGGAAAGGTCATATGGGACACTCTCACCCCAAGTCATATCATCGAGCAATAGGCGAGATACAACTTACCAAGAAAGGATCATAACCATCTCATTGTGCAATCAATGGGCGAGATACCGCTTTCTATATGAGTTAAGGATCACAACCACCCTTTTTCTTGTTGATCTTCCCAACAATTTCCATTAAGAGTCATGTGGTAGAACACTTGCTTCTCTATCTTGAGTGGGATTCCATTTACCATAAATAGTAAGGATCACACAAAATTCAAACAACCACCACCCATTGGCCTAGATGGGTGGGAAATACAGATGCCAACTGGGGTATACAGGGGGGAAGAGCTAGCTCAGTGTCCTCAATCAACCCAAACCCTTACCCAGGAGGGTCACATCCATCAATTCATGTTTCTCTTTATAGATCAAAAACATATCAACATGCTCATATCTAGTACTGAATTAAAAAACTCACTAAATATCTCAATCAGACTGCCTCATACATTATCAAGAGCAACAATCCTTTGTTTTCTTATTCATGTAGGACATCAAATAAAATATTATGGTAGAGAAAATACATGTCATAAAATTATACCTTAATCATTTTCCCTCTCATGGAGGTAGTAACAACAAGCATAAGCTTGTCTCATACAACATCACTACCTCACATTATAAATATATCTCTATCCCAACTATATTTATTCAAGATTATCTACCAATCGGATCTCAGTCTTGTTGTCACAATATGTCACTGCCATATCCATAACCTGCTCAAACAACTCTCCAAAGAGCTTCCTTAACCAAATTGCCTCGCAAATAGCCATGCTAGCGACAATGTATTCAACCTTGGTTGTGATAAAAGCTACAGACTTCTATTTCCAAGTTATAATGGAAGATCCTAAGCTAAAAAAACACCCAGATGTGCTCTTCTTGTCACTAATGTTTTCATCCCATACACCATTAGTGCATCCATAAAATCGAACATCTCTTGTATATATCTTAGACCAAGATTGATCACCCCATGCAGATTATTTCAAAATTTGCTCAGCGGAAACCCAATTTGTACTCAAGGTGTTCACTACAAAGAATATATCCAGAAGCACGTTCTCAAGGAACATCAATGTCTCAATCAACTTTTGATACTCATAGGAGTCTTCCAAATTAAGTCCAACAAAATCTCTCCATATTTTATTGAAATTAAATTCTATCGGGTTATCCAAGGATTTGCATTTCATCTTTCCAAATATGTCAAATAGCTTCACGACATATTTTCCTTGAGAAAGAAAGATTTCTCCAGGTTTTTGCCAAACTTCTAATCCCAAAAAGTAATGCATCATGTCAATATCCTTCATCTCGAACTCAGAGGCAAACTCCCTCTTACAATGATTATAAGAGGCTCATTACCTATAAAAAATAGATTTTCAACATATAAAATCGAAATCAATGGCATACCTTGGACTAAATTGAACTAGAGGTTGGGATCAACACTGCTTTCAAGCTTCACCAAGTAACTGTTAATTTGGGCACACCAGGCTTCGAGCTTGCTTCAAACCATACAATGCTTTCTGCAAACATAACACTAACCAAACCAATATACCCAACATCAAACAAATCAATGTTGTGCAATCAAATTAACCAAACCTTATTGATTTTCATGTCAACAATTGTAATTTACCAAGCAATATAAAACCTCATCAAGCCATCCACATGATCATAACATGAATTATTTATATTACTAAATGTAAATGCATACACCAAGGATATGTCATATGAGTTTTTTCCATGCATTCATTAAAAATAAAAATCACTACATATTACAAACCGTTGCAAACACAAGATAAGTCATGATATTCATATTCTCTACAACAAGTCAAACATTATGTAGATCTCATTGTTCCTTAACTTCGTTTCTCACAGAACTCTTTATCATATGCTTTATGTTTGTAGGTTTTTCATACTCAAGGTGCATTCATGGTTTTGTGCATAAGATTTATATTTTGTATATTATAGGCTCAATTGCACCCATAATCCTTATTCCATGGAGTAGGGATGCCTATAGCCACACCTTTAAGCCTTTCTCCCAACGAATAAGGCTTAGGCTAGGAGAAATCTAGTCTACTTAGATCATAATTTTCCAAAACTTCTTCCTTCAACAATATCAATCGATCATTTATTA
Organism: Pinus albicaulis; assembly: GCA_034641835.2. Classification (NCBI taxonomy): domain Eukaryota; kingdom Viridiplantae; phylum Streptophyta; class Pinopsida; order Pinales; family Pinaceae; genus Pinus; species Pinus albicaulis. The sequence goes on from CM076579.1 coordinate 651,474,947, forward strand.
ATGTACAAAAACCTTGCTTCAATAATCAAGAGTATTTTATTCATTTACTGCAAACAATAATAGTTGTTGAGATCTCATGGGGATTTTCTCCCTCTTTTTGTGAAACCTCTTCAATCATCATAATTCAAGACATCAACTTTTTTATCATAATACAGTCATGAATCAAAAAAATTGTGAGATCAAAGAGTTAAAATATATCAGGTTCTCAGACATGTATTATAACAAATCATCATCAACTGCTTCAAGTTAATGCATCCAATTTTTCCACATTGTCACATTTACTAAGCTTATCAAAACCTAACCAAGATCAACAAGAATATCCTGAGTATCACTTTTGTTATTAGGGTTACCATGCTTATCACAAGTATTAACAATATTATCAAGTTATCAAAATCAATGTTTCTAGCCCACTTTATAAGATTAGGAAGCCCACCATGTCTAAAATGTAAGATACTTGCCAAATTTCAAGTGCACCAATATATCACATGTACCAAAAATCAAACTTACTTTCATATGCATGCATGTGTCATTTGTGAAGGTGATATTTTCGGCATACCTTAGGGCTTAACTTTCCATCCAATCTTGCAGCTAAATTATAACATTGAAACAATATACTACACATACCTTGTAGTTTTCATATACATTTGCAACTTGTAGCACTTATTTTCCATTGGTAGTTGTAGAAATTTGTCAACTTTTCATCAATTACCTCGCTTCTTTTCCAATGCCTAGCTCTTCTTTTCTTGCACTAGCTCTCTTTCCTACACCTTAGATGATCCTCAAGAAGGATGTGATTATCACATCTCATCTAGAGGTTAGAAGTATTCATATACTCAAATATGCAGGAATAAACAATCAGATCAATAAATCTAAACAAGAAATAACATAAATCTAAAAGGTACTCATCTTTCAACAAGAAGTGATCATCTCCTTCTTGAACCAGTATTCAGGAGTTACTAGCCCACCCAGGCTTACACTGAATTTGTCATAAGTGCTAGAAAAACTTCTCATTAATCATGTTAGGGTTTCAAGACTGCAAAACTCAAGCCTTTATCATATTCTAGGGTTTATTCCAAATCCTAAACTCATGATATCCATCAAACCCTAATACCCAGATTGCCTAGGGTTTCCTTCAAATGATATCATTATTTTAGGTCTCGTCCATCTTCTCTTGCTTCCATCAATGGTGTCTTTATAGAGGTGATCTTTAATGATTTTTCTTCAACCCAACTCTAAAACCATGTTAATTTTTCTAAGGGCTATATTGTTATTTTCTTTGATAATTACATTTAATTATTTACATATTGAATTCACCCCAAAACGTCATAACATCATTAGTAGCATATGAAATTATATAGAAAGAACAATATGATCATCAATTTAGTGGAACATAAAGGAAAAATAGAAGAAAAAACATTCACACATAGAGACACAAGGATTCGTTGGAGACCAGGGCAAAACCCCACAAGGGGGGAAACCCTTTCAAACTCTTCTTCTTGTTAGATCGTCATAAAATGTTACACAAAGAGATAATACAATATTCTAGTTCTTCAATCACAAAAATATCTATCAAAACTAATCAAACATTATTCAAAATATGAACCCATCAACAATATTGATTAGAGATAACTTTCCAAACATGTGTTCATTTTTGGTCAAATGTCACCTGAATCTACAGTCTCTTGTTAGAAAAAACCCTAAGTGTTGGCCGTACACAAAAAATGATTATGTGTGCAGCTAAAGCATCCTAGTCGCAACCACAGGCTTACATGCAAGTGATTGCAACCCAAATTTCTCTGTAGCATCCATGTGGCTACAAACAAAAAACCCTAATCCACACGTGCAAGCTTCAGACCCTGCAATCTTAGACCTATACGAGCCAATATTTGCGAACCAACTTCAAAAATATGCTAGCCAAACCAAAGAAGAGAAAATAAGAGAATACTTTATGATAATATTCAAATGAGGGTCACTTGACTTGTATTTATAGCCATCCAAGGGTGTCCAATTTCCTTTTAGTGATGACTTATCCTTCTATGCACATGTGGATTTCCATATTAAAAATATGTTTTTCCTCAACCAAATTAAATTCTTCCAAGGTCTATGAGGGGTCTTCCTTGACGAGGAAGATTGTAAAATGGAGGGAATTTATCCATGAGCTGCCAAATTAACACTGCCTCTCAGCGATGGAGAAATTACGGACTGTAACATATGTCCTATCACAAATATACCATCATCATCAAATGTCATATATGCTCTTCTCAACTCATCTCTGCTTATCTCTGATCATATGTTTAACACTCTCGAATCTAAAAGAAGAAGAATGTAACATCAGAGGGGAGTCCAAGCTACCACTCTCTATCCATCGGGGACCCATTTCTACCACTCATAATCACTTCCTGCGGGGATCCCAAATGCTACTACCAGGAAAACTCATCATCAAGGAGTTCCAACTCAACCCAAATCATAGTCGGGGAGCCCAACTCAACCCTCAACAACATCAAAGAGCTTAGGTAAATCCATAACAACATCAGGGAGCCCCGCTCAACCTAGAAACACATCGGGGATCCCAAATCAACCCAAAATCTACTGAAAATCTCACCTCATGTCTATGACAGTGGGGAAGGTCCTATGGGACACTCTCAACCGAAGTCATCTCATCGAGTGATAGATGAGACACAAATTACCAAGCAAGGATCGCAACCATCCCATTGTGCAATCAATGGAATAGATACCACTTGCTATATGACATAAGGATCAGAACTATCATATTACCCATCGATATTCCCATAAATGACCCTTACGATTCATATGGTAGAACACTTCCATCTCTAGCGTGAGAAAGATGCCACTATTGGAAAATAGAAAAGGGAAAAATATTTTCTCTTGTGGATAGTTATTTGTGATTTCCTTATTATTATATTTCTTATGTTCTTATTTTTATCAAGTAATTCATCAAGAATTTACCAAAACCAAAATATGAAGATCAAGGACACCAGATGTAGGTGCACAACTAGGGAAAAACCCCTATATAGGGGAAAACCCACTCAAGAACTCTTCCTTCAATAATTCAAATGAGGTAGACCAAGACCCTACACCAATAGACCTTCCTCCTCCACCAAGTTAGCCTTCCAATATGATTCAGTAGTCTCTTCTTATCCAGTAGCTTTAACCCAACAACAATCCAAAATTTTTAGCTTCCCAGCAATAGAACTTCGACCCAACTTTAGGACTGCAGTTTCGATCTAGAAATTTCAATAGCTTCAGCCTAGTAGCTTCACAACTTAGACCCACCTTCAAGACTATAGTTTTGATCTAGAAATTTCAATAGCTTCAACCTAGCAACTTCCCAATTTCGACCTTGATACAGCTTCGACATTGATGCAACAACTTCACAACTTCGACCTTGATGCAGCTTCGACATTGATGCAACAACTTTACAAATTTGACCTTGATGCAACAAATTCACAACTTTTACCTTGATGCAACAACTTCACAACTTCAACCTTGATGCAACTTCAGAATTTCGTTGCACATGAGAGAGAGAGAGAGCCAAAAAATTTGATTAGAACTTCCTTCCTGAACTTTGCACTTTTTCTACTTCCCAGCTACTGCAATTCGAACTTGTGTGATATGTCCTCCAAATGAGTCAAGTTTCTGCTTATATGTAGTCATTTTAGGTGATCGAATTCTTATAATGAGGCCAAATTTTCCTTCGGCCGACTTGGTGGAGGAGGCCTAATTTACCTAATTAACATTAAAATATTTTTCTTTCTTGATAAATATTTCCCAAGAAGGGTTTATTTACATTGTGACATGGACAAGGGCACTTAATATAAACCCTAGAAGTATTCAATGGATACTTTGACCTAAAATCAATTGACCCAAGCATGAAGCACATCCTTTAATAAACCAATTTATTTAATAATAAAATTTATTTTTCTTACTTTTGACTAATACATTTCAAATATAATAATGCATACCGAAACTAGTTACATTATTGAACACTCCCTCTTAACTAGGGAGGTATTCATAATTACTTATATCTATAGAGGTACATGGAAGATCTCCAAACTTAACTACAAATAGTTATGACACACTCAATGCCTCGGACTAGATACCTGACCAAGGTTATCTATCTGAGTGGGACTAAGATGGACTAAATTTTTCAACTAGTCTAGGTACCATCGAGCTTACTAACTAACCATCAACCTGGGGATCTAGGTATGTATCCAAGTTTAGAGCTCCAAGACCAACACCACCCTCCCACTTCAGGATCTAGACATAAAACACACATAGGTCGGCCAAATATCTTCCCAAGCATATACCATTAGATGCCTCAACTCTCCCTAATAAACTAGATATATCCATTTGTCCGAGCATGATTCCAGAGTGTTCAACCTATTTATGGAGAGTCAAACACAAACCCCAATAAAAAAATAAAATAAAAAAATAAATAAATATATATATATATATATATATAAACACAAACCTTAGGGGTCCTCAATCATCCTAATGCCATTGATATCAAGTTATTATTATGCAACTAGTCGGAAGATTTTATTCTTTCATTTTGGCCTTCAGCGTCCCTCAACCTTCAATTGTAAACAAATTCATTTCTTGTTTTCTTCTATCAGGATCTCATCATGGCCTCCACAATACCCTCATCTTGAAAAATAAGCATACGTGTATATTTATATATACAGTAACCTAAATAGCATATACCTCAATCATCCTAATGCCATTGATATCAAGTTATTATTATGCAACTAGTCGGAAGATTTTATTCTTTCATTTCTTCAGCACCAAGAAATCCTCAATACATTGTAATGAATTCATTCACTGATTTCTTCTATAGGATATCCATCATGACTATCACAATACTCCCTCACTCTTGATTTGGAGAAATCAACATCCTAGAACCTAACATGGATTCATTTCTTCTTACAACATCAATATTATCTTCATTCTTCATCATGTTTACCAATATTATCAAGTCAACTTTACTTTAGAATATCTCCAACATCTTGAAGATTATGTAACTGCACAAATTAAACAACAAGTTCAACCAAATACAATAGTGTGAAGCTAACTATGTCAGAATCGTGTCAATACAATAATGGAAGCATTAGAGTTTAGACATCAAATACCTAAACCTAGTTAGGTTCATAATCAACAGGAGACACATATTTATAAACTTTAACGTCTTGTTAGGGTTTTGTTACAAACCTATACTACAACATAAAGCAATTTAATCAAGAAATTAGTATTTTCTTATCTAGGGCCTCAATATTATTTTCAAAGATATATGACAGATTCTACTATGATCCATTACAAACCCTAGATTCCATCTTAGGGACACAAATCCTTAGATATTAGCAATTTAATCAAATAACAAGTCTACTATACGTTTTAGGCTCTACTAGGGTTTGTTACAAACCCTAGATTTTATCATCATATTGAAAATAATATCATCATATCCTAGAATATCAAACTTATACAAGGGCTTTGTTACAAACCCTAGAATTCACAAACTATGAGCATCAACAATTAGGTTAGCATACTCACACATACATATTTAGGAATTCTTGCACTAACATTTCTCATCAATGTCTACTAAGTAAATCCAAAACACAAACATCAAAGTATGAGAGATAGATATACAACAATTTCATTTATATTAGGGTTTCGATCATATAAGTGAATATATACCTAGAGTTTCATTTATAGGACATCATCTTAGCTAATATAATGGTCTTGCTTATAAAACCTAATTTACCAAACCCTAAAGTTCTAGGGATTCAATACATAACTTTAGATAACAAACCCTAAATGACTAAGGAATTTATCATAACAATACTAAAACATCAAAAGAATAGGAATTCTAGATTTCATCAACAATCCTAAGCAGACTAGGTTTTCCATATTAGCATCGACATACCCTTAGATTAGGGTTTTAAAATGAACCTTTTTAGGGTTCCATAAGAATGATAGTATAATGACGGTAGATCCAATCTAATGATTAATCGCCCTAACAATAATATTTATGATCCAAACCCTAGACATAACATTGTTAGTATGAATCTTAATTGCAAGTGTACGAAAAAAGACCACTTTAGCTGTGCATAACAAAAAACCCTAACAACAAAAGATGGCCGCCAATATCTTCAGATCTGCAATTAGTCGATCAAGATAAATGCTGCAAAAATATAGATCTATGCATCAAAATACATTAAGCAGTAAATAAAATGATATTTATTCCATGCATCCAATAGACAAGACAAGAATATGTTGAATGAATTTTATATTAAGGGCACCTGGGAGGAAAACATAGAAGGATGTTACCAGTTCTCCTCAATGGGATGGGTTCTTGTAAGTCCTCAGCACTTTAGATCTAAAATCCCTCTCAATTGATGGTGTAGAAAACCCAGACAAAAAATGGAACTCAAAGGGAGTTCACAAGCAAAAGGATAGCAAAATATGACAATGATGGTGGATCAAAATCAGACCAAAAGTATAGATCGAGAGTGATCTTAGGCAACAAAAGGTGATGAATGAATGGAAAAACCCTTCTATTTATAACAAAATATTGAGTTAATCTAGATATTGGTGCATAATTAAAATATTATTAACCAAATCAAGATCCAACTTTTATGGAATATTTTATCATTTTTGTTGGAGGGAAAAGGAATTTGACTTTGGTCAAATCTCTTTATTTGTAAATAATAAATAAATAAATGATTTATTTATCATTTTAAGGATGTGGTTGAGTAATAATTAAATAAATAATGATTTATTTAACTATTTATGAATGATTTAGTCAAATTTAACAAGGAATATTATTTAAATAAGGTTTAAATAATTATTCCTATAAAATAATAAGATAAATAATAATTTATCTAATTAATTTTCCTGATTTGGGTTAAATATGACCAGGAATATTAATTAAATTGTTGTTTCACTAATTATTCCTTGAGGAAAATCAAACAAATGTGGATTTATTTCATATTTCCTCATGGGATTTCCTATTTAGAACATAAACAACTTAATAAAGGTGTTTTATTAAGTTATTTTTCATAGTGAAAGCAATTTTACTTAGGGTAAAATTGGTCTTACAAGGTGTACTTAGGTCCATCTAATAGTAATAGGTTAGATGACCAAAAAATGGTGTAACAAATTGCCCCCCAGCGTGCGAGCGTTAGGAGCTAATCGTATGATCGAAGTACGTTGTAAGAACTCAATCACTAGACACCGAAGGGGAAGTCAAAGGGAGAGAAATGTAAGGTAGACGAAGCGCTAAAGGACTAGACCCTGAGGATTCGAGACTTACAGGTGCGACAAGTCTCTTTTATGAGTGAGTACTTGTGCTATAGGCAGCGAGGGAGGCATACCTATGCCCGCCGAGACAAAGTACATAGAATAATGCGTCCAGTAAACAAGGGACTGAACAATATAGTATATGCTGGCATAAACATGAGCTAGGTAAAAGCATGATAATGAATCCCACATACATATTATGCTTGGGATAATAGCCAGGACTTATACAATAATATCTGACTACATGAGATACAAATACAACCCAAATTCCCCTGTAAACAGGAAAGGGCTCTGAAAATCTGACTGATACATGCAAACAAAAAGGCGCTGTAAGCGGCTGAGGCCGACATCATCAAATATATGGAGCTGCATCAAAGGCTATAATGAAGAGGTAATCTGGGCATGTGGGGGGGCTACCTATAGGGCCACCCCCTCATGAGGGCTGAAAACATCTCACACACACCCGGGAATCGCCGAAGTATACGGATCTCGATCATGCTGAAAGGAGATGGAGCGGAGAAACAATCAATTCAAAGGGCAATAAGGAGTCCCTTTGCCTGAACTGAGGCACCAAACAAGAGTGGAAGTTGGAACCAAGGTACACCGCCCTCTAGACCTGTCTTCTTAAATGAATGAGCTGAAGTCGACAAAAGGAGGTCTGCCATAGGTGAGGCAATAAGGGATCCTCAACTAAGGCATGAGAGAAAATAGTAGAGCGATTGACATACTGACACTATTGATGATGATGAAATGGGGGGTACTGAGTAGCAGACGGACGACTTCCCTTGTTAGAGCATAAAGGGCTTGAATGACCTGGTAGCGACTGACACAACATCACGAGGGATAGGGGATAGTGGGACTGAAGGCCATAATGTGGGACACGAGAGAGGAACCAAGCAATGAAGGATGGAGGACTATAGCGGGATACAAAGGGACTCGGGATAGACTCCATGAATGCAAATATGACTCAACTCGGATTCTCTAAACAAGGGCGACTCGATGGTGCTGCCACACAGAAAAGGTCCAATGGGGACCATAAAAACATGAGTACATGATGGTTAATCATGACTAAAATTGACACAATCATGGACAAGTATGAAGGCAAAGTGGTGCCCCTAAGTACAAGTGTTGCAAGTCAAAAAAATTGCTTTTGGGGAGTAGTGAAGTGATGCTTCGTGGACAAAATGTGTCTTGGTGAAGTATCAAATCACAAAAAACTAACAGATACCCATTTGAGGGCTCGGTGAGAGCTTTCTAATGGTGCAGATGATTTTTCAAACTGAGCTACAGTTTGGCCGCAGCAGGCGAAAGAAAAAACACGGGTTTCTCTTTTAATGAGGCATTTTCCCTCCAAATTCACTCATTTGCATGTGGAGTTGTGGTGAATGTAGAGAGGAGAGAAGGCCCTAAATCTTGCGGCGATCGTAGCGGACAAACCGACCATTGGAATCGAGATCCGTCAGTTGCAGGTAAGAGGCCTAACCCTACTCTTTCATTTCAGTGGATTGAAAGTTCAGTTTAGGTCCCCAGAGCTCAGGAATAGACCCCTGCTCCTCTTCATGGTCGGGTCGCACTTTTTGGGGCAAAAAATATGACTTGGGTAGCAGGTTTTGTGCAGAAAACTGTGACCTGTCCCAGGATTGGGCCTGAAAAGTACGACCTGACAGGGAGGGGTTTTTCTATACTGTTTTTTGGCTGAGAACTGGGTTTTTGTGTTTGGATACAACCTTTCTTATCTGTACACTGACAAGTATGATAGTTTTGTGTAGATATGGCAGAATTACGGATCAACTGGGGAGAGAGAGACTTGGGCACATTACAGTCAGAGATCTGGGAGGATCAGGGTGTCCGCAGTGCATTGGCTAGGTTTGGGGTTTTGAAGTTTGTGGAGAACCCTCTGATGAGAGCTGCAGAGCCCTTGTTGGCCCAGATTGTCAGCTATTGGGATCCGGACCATGAGGTATTTATAGTGCAGGGGCACCGGATCGAGTTGACGGTCCAGGATATATATTTCCTAACTAGTCTTCCACCACTTGGGATGGTTGGGAATATGCAGCCAGTGTTACCGCGAGGGCGGAACCTCATGGAGTTTGTAGAGTGCCATTGTCGACCAGGTCTCCAAGTCAAGGGGACTCAGACACCCATCGAGGATCTAGAGAGGTTAGAGACCCATACTGTGGCTGCAGTGGTGCTGCAGATCCTCGGAAACCAGGCACTCCACCACATCACAAGAGGGAAGATGATGCTTGTGGAGAGTGTGTTGGGTGGGACCTACTATGGGTGGAATCAGATGATGATTTCGTCGTTGAAACGACAGTTGTCTTTATGCAAGCGGCAAGTGAACCATGACTGTGCATATGGTACATTTTTGTGCTTGCTCTTCTTTGAGAAGATCTCGACACTGCGACCTCGTATACAGCTCCAAGATGGGGGCCTGAGAGAGCCCATAATGCATCGGTGGGGGCGACTACTATGCAGAGGAGGAGGTGGGGTAGTCAAACGGTTGTTCCAACTTGAGTTCTTTGCGCATTGGGATTAGATGCCATTGTACAGAGACGATTATCCCTATAGTGGGATGAGTTATTTTGGGGACCCGGATTTGCCACTGTCTCCTGGTCGAGTATGGGGGGCCGATGGTAAGTGACAAATTGCTAATCTTTTTATGTGCATTGTAAAGTTTCAGAATATTGTATATGGTACTGATTCTTCCACTTTTGGTATGCAGATACAGCACCGGTAAAACTGGCCGGGTATATGGGACGACCTGTAGTATCAGGAGCTGTAGGACCTAGTGGATCGAGGGCGCCACAAAATGAGGATGCAGCAGCCCTCCTGGAGGACATCCGTCGTAGATGTGAGAGGCTTTTGACCGATGTTTCAGAGTGCGGTTGGCAAGACTTAGAGGACCAGTACATAGAGCCATGTATTGGTCTACCCTCAGAGTGGTGAGGGGTCATGTAGCACATGGCGATGGCCAGACAGGGTATGCGTGATCTACGAGCTGCGGGAGCAGAGCCATTGGCTCGAGATCCTCTAGATAGTGATTAGTGTGTAGGGGCAGGTGGTGCCCCCAGTTTTGAGTTTTTGTAACATGCTATGGGCATGTTGTATGTATCAGATTTGATGGACTCTAAAAACATTTTATACGACACATACTATGGATATGTATCGTTTTCATAGTTTTATGTTATTGTATTGTGTTAAATGCGTGTGCTAAATGCTAATCTAGAATTTGGTTTGTAATGCTATCTACATAGTGATTTTGCGCTCTAGGTACATGATTGAATGTGATGATTTCAAATTCACGCATCAAAAGCTTCACTCGTAAATATCTTCTAAAAAGGATAGGATTGTGCACACGATAGACACCATTCAATTGCATGACAAGAAGCAGGGAATCTAAACAAACATGAAGGTGGAGGATGCGATGTGAAAGGCCATCAGATAATAAACCTCGTACTTCATCATATTTGGCCTGATTATTGGTAGCAGTACCAATGCATACACCGTTCGAGAGAAAAAGCGAATGCAAGGGGGTAAAAATGGCCCAACCTGCCAAGGCTAAATTCCAGGAGTAGCGACTTGCACCATCAGAAAAACCGATATAAGGTGTGGATAGGAGGTCCATCTGAAAGGTGCCATAATACAATAAATGGGAGGATGATGAACAATGCTGGCAACCTGAGCGTAAAGTAGAAATCGAACGCACTCCGCAAAAGGGAGTGATCTGGGTAGGATGTCTACTACTCACACGTCGATGGTGAGGTGGAGTGTGGGAGCTACCAGAGGTGTAGCTTGTGCTCAGGTCACGAAAGTCACCATAGGCACGGATGGTGCCATCCCGTTTATGGGCAGGAAAGATGAAGTCAGGGGTGGACATGGCTTCCATGATGTCATACTGGAGGAAGGGAGACCACATGACGCGGCGAAGATACCTAACTCATCATCATGAGAAGAAAGGTTCACATACGCATCTTCACAGGGGATGACTGAAGAACAAGTAGATAAGAGATCTACTGTTGTTGAGCCTAGGGTGATCGCTGAAGGGAGGTCAAGAGAGAGAACAGGGGAAGATTCAGAGGGAGCTTCCACTGAGGGTCTCATGGATGATGATAGGTAGAGGATGGTGGTCGCAGGCTCCGTCATCTAGACATCAGGAGAGGGAATGTCAATGGGAGCGGGTAAATCCTCAAGCTGGCCTGCAACATACTGCGCAAGTATGGGAGAGGCGGATTGGTTCTGTTCAACCTCGAACTCCCAAAATACCTCTAAAGAGCTGCAATAATGCGTAAGGCGAGGAAAATGGTGGGAATAATGGCCATGGAGATCACACAAAGAACAAGGTTGATTAGTGTGAATAGTTTTAGGGTTCTTGGCTGCAGTTGAGGAAAAAACAGAGGCTTCAGGGACCGAAGACTCGTGGAACGCAACTTTAACCATGGGCTTGATACGGGGCAGTTCAGGACAGTTATGGGTGGCATGGCCGACGACATTACACAAAGCATAGAGCTTTGCAGGCGGGGGAGGTGCAGGTTCAATCGTGACAGCCTTGTCTTTTTATGCCCTCTTGTGAGCTTTGCCCTTCTTACCCGAAGCGGTCGCAATAGGAGGTGGTTCCTGTTGAGGTGGCCGAGGCACTGTAACAACAGGAGAAGTCATGGGGACCGGTTGAACCAGGGTCAAAGCAAGACAAGGCTTGGGTTGACTAGGCGAGGTAGCGGCTGGAGGATCAAGGTACCAAACGGGAATCCCAAGGGTCAAGTTAGGGAGAGAGAGGATAGCCATAACAGGTACTGTGTACACTCCTGGTGGGGGAGCTAGGAACGGTATCTGGCTGGAGGGGTAATGGCTAGGTGGGACGACTCCAAGATGGTTAAGGCCTAGAGGAATTGTTCCTAGAGGGTAAAGAGGCTCATGGATACTAGCTGTAGGTGAAGGGCCAGGAGGATGAGGTCCAGAAGGCTGAATTCGAAGGGCTAGGAGTAGGCTGTAGAGGGCGAAGAGGCTGCTGACTAGCTGAAGTGGTCCGCTTGAGAGCAGCCCGAGACAATTGCATCATGTAAACATTCGATGAGCTAGGATCAGAGACGGGAGGAGGAAGACCAGGGAATGTACCAAGCAATGAGGAATATTTGTAGACTCTGGGTGAGACACTGGTCAAAAGATCGACGATTTTCTTATTGGCCACCGAAGAGATGATGGACCCAGGGGAGGTCTGAGACTTCGGTTCGTAATATGTCAACTGGTCAATGGTGACTATATTTCTGTTATGAGGGAAGGACATCTTGTGGTGAATCGCAGATGGGACAATAGACATTGCATAGGTGTAGCTACGACCCAATAAAATGTTGTAATATAAGGGGGCATCTATGACTTCTACGTCAACAAAAACAGTCTTGCCCGCAAGAGTAATAGGACAATTGCGAAATAGGCCGATGGGCTGGGAGGCGTGGCCATCCCATGCTCAAAGAGTGATCGTGAAAGGAGCCAACTCAGGTTATCTGAGTTGCTTCCAAATTGAAGCGGGCATCACACAAGTGGATTTCCCCTCATCAATGATGCACCGGGAAACGTTGGCGTTTCGGACCTTGACTGGGATTTGGAAGGCGATGGAAGTAGGGACAGGAGGATGTTCTAACCGCTCAACATCAAAGACAATCAATTGATCTTCAAAAGGATCTATAGCGCCCATGGCAGATAGTAGAGCTTTTTGTTGTGAAGGACACGACTAGAGGAGTTCTAGCATTGAAATGGCAGCAGGAGATTGTGCCAAATCATCTACTATACTATACGAATGGGCAGCTTTGCCAGAAGCAACATTTCGGTGTAGTGGTCCCTTAGGGATCTTGGTATGAACCTCCGCCTTAGGCTGAGGTATCTGCAAGGGACCATTGGGTGTCGAAAGAGGCTCTGTAGAGACCGAACGAGGCGGCTCGGGGACAGATGTAGTGGAAGGCTTGTTGTACTAACGAGACCGAGTCTAAATATTGATGTCTACGGTTAGAGGTTGATTAGAGTTCATCATGAGAATCTGGTAATCGGAGGTGCCAGATGGAAGAGGTTGAGTGGCCACCTGACCTTTAGGTGGTTGGGTAGCCACAAATCCTTGTTGAGGGAAAGGATTAGTAAGCATAGTCGGCTGACTAGGCGCAACATTGGGAGGGACGGAAGGGGAGGATTGATGCCCTTGCAATGTTGTTTAAGACTCCCACATCCGCTTCATCTAAGGTAAAAGAGGACAATCGTGTGTGTAATGACCATACAAACCACAAAAAGAACAAGGCTTGTTCATGTGAACATGCCTGTCTTGCTTGGGCTGAGTGCCTTGTTGCCAGTTAGTAGTGTTGGGAGCATTATTTTAAGGATTAGGTCCAAGATTATCGGAAGTAGATATTTTGAGTGCCTTTCCTCTTCTTTGTGGAGGGAGGAGGATTAGTCGCACCCTGATGTGCATATACCTGCCCCTGAGGGGGTGGCGGCTGCTGTTGTGGGGTTTGAGAAGGCAAGGGAGAAGGAGGTGCTAATGCTGGAGGAGCTGGAGCACTAGGCTGTGGATACGGATAATAAGGAGGTTGGGTAACAGTGTGGTAAACAGGAGGTTGGGCAAAAGGAGGACGTATGCCGTATCCTAGATACATGCTATCGAGAGGGGGAAAAGTGCAGGAGGTGCTGGCCCCCCCTTGAAGAAAACCATAGCCCATGGGAGGTTGAGCGTATGGATGAGAGAGAGCTCCAACGATACCATCGGCAGCATGAGATGACCCCGGTGCGTTAGCACCGCCGGGCCTAGGAAGATCAAGTAGAACGGTATAAACATAACCTGACTGAGCGTAGATCAGGTCATATTTTAACGCAATTTGGAGAGCGGCTTCTTCGGTTTGAGGGAAATGCGATGCGACATCTTTGCCGATAGGGGGCAAGAGATATCTAAGGAACCAGTCCATGTAGACACGGTCTTCGAAGGAAGGGGCTCAACATAGGCTCTTTCTTCTCCGCCATTCCTAGACATGATCGGATAGGCGGGACGCAAACGATTGACGGAAAGAAGTCAAAATTTTTGGTACCAGTGTCATAACGAAGAGGAAGTTGGAAATAAGATAAGAAAGCCTGAGAAAGAGTCGCAAAGGTGGTATGAGAGGATGAGACTTGATCAACATACCACTTAGAAGCTTCGCCTATAAGCGTACGTTGGAACAACTGAAGACGAACAGAGTCATTGGTAATGGAGTTAGACGAACACCACATGTGGAAAGATCGAACATGATTTGTAGAATCTTCTCTAGCAAGGCCTTCAAACTTGGGAATGTTGGAAGAGAACTTCGTCGGCATAGCGGGCCAACTAGCGTCATGGTGTATAGGGTCATTTATCAACTGGTCAAAATCGGGAAGACTAAGGCCTGCCATATAGGGGAGCAAGGGAGCAGCCGAGATAGTTCCTGTTGCGGTCCCACTAGTAGTATTCCCATCATTAGGGCCGAGGCTACCACCAGTGTTAGGTCCTGAACTAGACATGGTGAAGGTGACAGGAGGAGAACCGGGGGCGGAAGGAGAACCCAATGAACCGAAAGAAAAGTCAGAGTGTGGACTCGGAGGAGGACTAGCTCGAATCCTACGCGGAGGAGTAAGTATTCCTATCGGAAACTGAGGATGAAGGCCAAGAAGTCTCTGGGATAAACGCCTTGGAGGCGCAATGATGACGACACAAACACGACACAAAGGAAAAAGACACCAACAAGGGCAAGGAGGTGCAGGATCAACATATTACAATGTCGAAACAAGGGCGAAGAGGTGCGGGATCAATTGATTTCAATGTTTTAGAGTCTTTGCTTGGCGGTGTTAACCAATCCCTTTTTCGCTTAGGGTGTGTGTGAAAAGTGTGTAAATTTTAATTTTTAAACCCAGACGTTTGTAGAGAAAAAGAAAAAGTGTGTTGTGTAACTGTAAATAAACCTGTAGATAATAGTATATGAAATTGAAATAACAGTAAATAAATAGCTAATAATCTAATAATCTAAACCCAAAAAGGCAGACCTCTCAACAAGTAGTCTGTAGGTGGGAAAAAACTAGTCAAAACACACAAAAATAGCCAATAGATCCAAAGTCAGGAGGGGCAGGGATCTAAAGGTCAAAATCTACTAGAAAGTGGTGCAGAAAACAACAACAAATCAGAGGAAAGATTGTTGTAAATGAGGTGGCAAAAGGCTATCTCCTGGAGGGAAACAGAGTGGACCCTAGAGGAAAACCCAAAAAAAACTAAATGAGGTGATTTGGATGTATAAATAGCCAATCGAAAGCGGATCTGAAGGTGAGGTATCAAATCTGAAAAAAAGGTTGAAGACTCTGAAATTTCAGACAACATATAACAGCTAAAACTCTTCCACCAAAAGTGGAGGGTACTAAAGCCTTGGGGGGCTAGGTTCCCACTTAGTTGAGTAAAACAGAACAAGTACAAGTCCAAAACGAGTGGAGACGGAGGTCAGACAACCCTAAACAAAGGCCTAGACAAACCCATAAAACTTTCAGAAAAACTCTCGTAAAAAATCCAGGTCGCAGGTTTAGGGCCAAAAAGTACGACCTGCACTTTCGGCACTCTTGGTGGCAGATTTCAGTAAAAAGTGTTGTCTCAGCTGCGGCTGATGTCTGTCACCTGCGTAATAGGTCCGAAAACACACGGAAGTTAGAATTTTTAAGCAGTTGTATATGCAAGGATTAGAAAAACGACAGTGGTCATAATCGTAAACCCGTGTGAAGTTGCCAGTTGTTAGTATGAATCTTAATTGCAAGTGTACGAAAAAGGACCACTTTAGCTGTGCATAACAAACAACCCTAAAAGCAAAAGATGGCTGCCAATATCTTTAGATTAGATATGCAATTAGTTGATCAAGATAAATGTTGCAAAAATATAGATCTATGCATCAAAAGACATTAAGCAGTAAATAAAACGAGATTTACTCCATGCATCCAATAGACAAGACAAGAATATGTTGAATGAATTTTATATTAAGTGCACCTGAGAGGAAAACATTGAAGGATGTTACCAGTTCTCCTCAATGGGATGGGTTCATGTAAGTCCTCAGCACTTCAGATCTAAAATCCCTCTCTCTTGATGGTGTAGAAAACCCAGACAAAAAATGGAACTCAAAGGGAGCTCACAAGCAAAAGGATAGCAAAATATGACAATGATGGTGGATCAAAGTCAGACCAAAAGTATAGATCGAGAGTGATCTTAGGCAACAAAAGGTGATGAATGAATGGAAAAACTCTTTTATTTATAACAAAATATTGAGTTAGTCTAGATATTGGTGCATAGTTAAAATATTATTAACCAAATCAAGATCCAACTTTTATGGAATATTTTTTTTATTTTTGTTGGAGGGAAAAGGAATTTGACTTGGGTCAAATCTCTTTTTTTGTAAATAATAAATAAATAAATGATTTATTTATCATTTTAAGGATGTGGTTGAGTAATAATTAAATAAATAATGATTTATTTAACTATTTATGAGTGATTTAGTCAAATTTAACAAGGAATATTATTTAAATAAGGTTTAAATAATTATTCCTAGAAAATAATAAGATAAATAATAATTTATATAATTAATTTTCTCGTTTTGGGTTAAATATGACCAGGAATATTAATTAAATTGTTGTTTAACTAATTATTCATTGAGGAAAATCAAACAAATGTGGATTTATTTAATATTTCCTCATGGGGTTTCCTGTTTAGATCATAAACAACTTAATAAAGGTGTTTTACTAAGTTATTATTCATAGTGAAAACAATTTTACTTAGGGTAAAATTGGTCTTACATGGTGTACTTAGGTCCATCTAATAGTAACAGGTTAGATGACCAAAAAATGGCGTAACAACAATGTTAGTAATGTAAAGAAAATTTTAAAAGAAAGAATGAACGTACCTTTTGCATGAAGAGAACTCTATACCAAAGCATATGGTGTAAGACATACCTCAGTTGTTCCTTAACAAACCTTGTATGACATTAATTCTTGAAGGGCGGAAATTATTCCATGCTTCAAGTCTATCCTTTGAAGTCTCTTCCATAACCCTCGAGTATTCAACAAGCTTTCCTAAGACATAAAATATAAAAGGTTATTAGCATATAATTCAAACAAATCTTGATGTGTGGAGGAAACCAAACATGAAAAGGATGAAACAAAGAACATAATATTTATCTTTTGGTAAATTGGGGGAGGCTTCCTCTTAATCCAATCTTGAGGGAAACCTACAACTAAAAATAAAATTTGTTCCAACAAGAAATGTTAGACCTACAAGTTTTAGAGATCAAAACTAAATGAAAACAATTCAAAACTTGGAATAGAAGGACATGTAAGGGATATAGTCCCTAAGATTCCCTAGCAAATAAGTCTTTGACTTCAAAATCTTCCTTACTGTTTTTCTTTGATGGAGCTTCATCGATAATATTTGCTTGATCTCTTTCTCTCTTTTTGTTCCTTGGGTTCTCAGG
This sequence comes from Pinus albicaulis, assembly GCA_034641835.2. Classification (NCBI taxonomy): domain Eukaryota; kingdom Viridiplantae; phylum Streptophyta; class Pinopsida; order Pinales; family Pinaceae; genus Pinus; species Pinus albicaulis. The sequence continues at coordinate 651,492,748 of CM076579.1, forward strand.
ACAATGGCTTTTATAATGACCCATCTTATGGCAATTATAACATTCGATCTTGGATAGGTCAACCTTATTCTTTGGTCCTTTGAACTTCTTTAAGGTTCCCTTATTTTTGTGATTAGTGGAATATGCATTTGAGATGTTCTCCTCTTCATTCTCTTCTTGTTGCTTACTAATGATATTCTAGCTTCTTCTTGACTACATGCATTCCACATTTGTTCTAATGTTGGAGTATCCTTCCAATTGTTGATTCCGGATGCAAAGTCACTCCACGATGTTGGTAGTCTTAGAAGGGCAGTAATCAGGAGCTCTTTTTCTGGTACAATTTCATCTATTTCCTCTAGTCACTACAAGGAAAAGACCCTATAGCGGATGTTTTTGAGGAACCCCTTATAAATATACCCCAGACATCCATTTCTAGCGGAAGTTACTAGAGGAGTTTGGCGGGTTGAGGTTTTTGCGGATTTTTTTCGTTTGGTGCGCTTATCATCCTAAACCGCACCGATGCATTCAACAAGAGAAAGCATCGATGCGCATAAAGCATTGGCACATCGGACATTGGGCACCCCATACACATTCACCTGGTGCGTCTTATTACTGTAGCGCACCTGTGATTTACAAATATTCCGCACCGGTGCATCATAAAACCCCGCGGCAAAACAGAAACCGCCCGGTGCGGTCTTAAGCAACCGCACCGATGTGCCTATAAAACCTCGCGCCAAAACAGAAACCGCCCAGTGCGGTCTTAAGCAACCGCACCGGTGCTCCTATAAAACCTCGCGAATTGAAACAGGGTTTTAAATAATAATAATAATAATAATTGCCAAATAACCATAGTTTTCACTTTTCTCAGTGCTCCAGAGCTCTCAAGCACCGGTGAAATTTATCTTTGTCTGAGCCGCCCTGACATCAATGCTCCCATTGCACCCATTGCACCCATTGCATGCATTGCTAGTGGGAAATGCTGATGTGCATTGCCCACCAATCTCCAGCTTGAATTTTGCAAAACGGTGGGAAAATTTTCTTTTGCAAATTCTATAACCAATATTCCTACTCGATAGCTAAATGTACATATATTTTTCATGTTTTTCCATAATTAAGCCTTTTAGCGGATTAGAATTTCAAATTACCTTAAAAGTAACCATTTAAAAGAAAAAGAAAAAGAAATTGTCACGTTGTGAGCTCGAGCCTTTCGGCTTGCACCGGTTCGCGGTGGTGCCTATAAATTTACAGGTTGCACCGTAACCGGTGCGAACGGTATTCACACCGGTTTTGGGGCGGTACCGAAGGCGCACCGTGTTATTTTAAAATTTTAAAAAAAGTGCAGTGCGGTCGATTACTCGGTTGCACAGTTGACCATGTGGAATAGCAAAAATGTCGTGCGTTGACTTAAATATCTGCCTCGAGGTGGTTATTTTTGTCAGTGCACCGCATTTCACATTTCGACATGCTCAATGGTGCGGCCTGATAAAAGACCACACCGTTTACTATGTAATGATTTCAGGAGGTCAGTGCATTGACCGAACTATACGCCCCGGGGCATAGATTTTAGTCAGCGCACTGCACTCCCAACACTGTCCATAGTCAATGGTGCGTTGAAAATTTTCAGGTGCACCGTGGCTGGTGCGTTGAACATTTTCTGGTGCGCTGAACATTTTCTGGTGCACCGCTGCCGATGCGCAACAAAAAACAACGCACCGGTACCGTTGAATCCTTGTTTTTTGTGGCGCAACGACTACTTTTTTTTCCCTTAAAAAATCACATATGTATATTCCTAAATACATGTCTCATTTAATAAAAAAATTGTGTTTAATATGTCAATCATTCAAATACGCGAAAGGAGAGAAGAGGGGGAACAATAGCAACAACAAGCAGACCAGTATAACATGGTTCTCCTTTGGGAGGCGCGAGAGTGGGAGAGAGATGCGTACCCTCGCCTTATTACAGCAGCTACCCAGGGGCTCCTAAGGCAGGTAGGCCTCCTCAAGTTCTATGAGGAGGCTACTTCCCTAAAGGGCCATGGTGTGTTTTTGAGACATCTTATCCGCAAGTGGAATGCCCACCTAAAGGCTTTCCGGGTTGGTCCTAACCAGTGGTACGTGCACACTGAGGAGGACATATATTTCATTACAGTGCTATCGAGGAGAGGGGTGGATTTTCCCTCGTTCCTAGAGGTTCCAGTTGGCTATGCAGCAGGGATTCAGTTGGTGTACTCCCAGAGATACATTAGTGCAGATATATTGTCTCCTTCAGATTTTCAGGTTTCTAGAGGTCAGTTACGTGTTGGTGCATTTGGTAGTGAGGAGGTGAAGTGCCTCTCACTTCTGATTTCGACCATTTCACGCAACACCAGTCACGGGTAACGCATTAGTTGCTCGCTTCTATATTATGTTTATTCTTTAGTATAGGAGCCACGACTTGTCAAGTGGTCTGCCATTTTTTTGCGGCAGTTCTGTACAGCCTTAGATAGATATTGCGCTCATGCATAAGGGAGGGTCAACTTCCCTTTTGCTTCAGAGATTTCTTGTTTATTTTTTGAGAGGTTTCCAGAGATGAGGCCTACTTTTGTTCGGCAGCCTTGTAGGCCGATGTTCGAGGCACGAATGCACATGTGGGGGCATATGATGCCCAAGAGGGGCGAGATTATGTTTCTAGCGAGGATATCGCATGATGCACTGGAGTTACTAGCCAGTGTTGACGAACATCCCTTCATTATGGTCCCATATCCTTATGCTGGTTTGGATTGGCGAGGGTGTGCCAACATCCTCTTCACAGATGATGAGCCGCCGGATGATAGATGTAATATTATTGTTTTATTTAAATTTATTCTAACATGTTCTTTAACTTGTTTTTATTAAATTGTGTAATGAAATTGTCTAATTATTATTGTGTACTTGTATATATTTTGCAGACATTGGGTCTTTTGATGGCGAGGACATGCCAACACCACCACATGATCCAAGTGTGGATCTTGATGACGATCAGGGTATGCCAAATGTCGAGGATCGTCAGGAGGCCGGTGTAGAGAGACCTGCTCCTGCTGGTGCGCTGGTACTACCTTTTGCTAGGCGCGGTAGGCTTGATAGCAGATACAGGATGGAGTTGGGCGACCAACTCACTGCATTTATTATTGAGGTGGGCATCAAGCCCACTACTATGAGAGACATACATGCCAATGGTAGGCTATTACATATGTGGAGAGGCATGTCGCGTGACATGTACAGCCTGATGCGGCATGTTGTAGGAGCTACGACCTTAGTTACGCAGCTGAGGAGGATCGTTGCACATTATAGGCATGGTCGAGACGCAACATGTGATCGACAGTCCGCGAGCAGTGACGCATCATCTGGTGACCGTTCACCTCTCGTCGTACCAGATGAGCAACCTCCACTAGCATCGAGCAACAGTAATCATGGAGAGCAGGCTGGCTCATTGGCCACGTCAAGTCAGCAGCCTGCAGCATCCAGCAGTACTCATGATCATGAGTAGGCTGGACCATCGACCATGTCGAGTCATCACGATGAGCAGCTGATAATTGATCCAGATCAGCAAGCACGTGATGATCAGCATGTATCTGAGCTTGTCGAGGTTGCACCATTGACTGAGCAAGCCTCGACTAGTACTGCTATTGATGATGTACCACCAGCTGATCCATGACATTTGTATTACAGTTAAATATTTTTGACATTATTCGGTTATATATATATATATATGGTCTATGTATTTTATGTTCATGTTGCAGTTGTACTTAATTTACATCTTGGTGATCATCATGATGTGTATATTGTTAGGTCATGTTAGATATGTTCATTTAATGTGCAACTTGCAGATAGATGTGTATGTGATAGCTATTATTTCACATGGAATGTATATTTGATGTTTGTGTTGTGATGATGTTATACAATGCTAACTGTGTTTTGTTAGATGATCATGATCACGATGATGTTAGCGAATTTGAATGTGTTTTTTAGTTGAATATGATATTTGTACAATGATTATCATGATCGTGATGTTTATTAATTAATTTAATATTAAATGACCATGATATTTATTAAATAATTGTCATGATTGGAATTGAAATTGAAATTTTAATTGTATGTAAAATTGTAAAATTGTAAAATTGTATTTGTATTTGTAATTGTAATTTTAAGTGTAATTGTATGTAAAATATTTGTAAAATTTTAATTGTAATTGTAATATTTAATTTATTGTGAAATGATTGTAATTGTAATTGTATATATGACAAATTGTAAAATTGTAATTCTAATTGTATGTAAAATTCTAAAATTGTAATTATATTTGTAATTGTATGTAAAATATTTGTAAAATTTAATTTATTGTGAAATTATTGTATTTGTAATTTTAATTGTAATTGTATATATGTAAAATTGTAATTATAATTCTAATTGTATGTAAAATTCTAAAATTGTAATTGTAATGGTATATATGTAAATTTGTAAAATTGTAATTGTAATTGTAAATTTTATGTAAATTTCTAAAATTGTAATTGTAATTGGATGTAAAATTCTAAAATTGTAATTGTAACACACAACTTGTAATTGTAAAATATTTGTAAAATTTTAATTATATTACTATGAAATGATTGTAATTGTAAAATTTTAATTGTAATTGTGATTGTATGTAAAATTCTAAAATTTTAATTGTATGTGAAATTGTAAAATTGTAATTGTAATTGTAATTTTAATTTTACTTCTAACGGTAACTTTAATTGTAATTGTAAGTAAAATTTTTGTAAAATTTTAATTGTATTAATGTGAAGTGATTTTATTAAAATTTGTAAATTTGTAAATAATTGTAAAATAATAAATCTAGAATAATATGAATTTTTGTAACATAAAAAAGTTTAGAAAATAATGCAAATAAAATCATATACTTTAGAATTATCATTATTTTATTATGATCTTAAATACAAAAAAAAATAACTTTATACAATATACCATTTTTATTGAAATCAACATAATTGCAAATTATCAACTGAAATATTGATTTTAATATTAATTCAAAATAGATATTATAATGTTTCTAAAAAAATAGTCTTATAAGGTATAAGGTAATTAAGTCCTCTTCTTTATAAAAACCCATTTTAAAAAGTATAAATATTGATGAAATGACACATGTACGATTTCACATGTACTAATTCCATTGAACATATTTTAGAAGAATTAGATTATATTACCATTGTGTTGTCTCTTATGGATGCTAATTCCATGAACACATTTTAGAAGAATTCGAGTGTCAAAAATGCAAAAATAATAATAATAATAATAATAATTGGACTATTTTGCATTTTATTAAAAAAAAATTGAGATTTTTTGTGGGGTTTATGGGTTCATGGGACAGTAGACAGTACCGACCCTGTCGTATTAGTATTTCAGTTGTATTTTTCCTAGCAGCGATATGACCGAATCTTGTAGCTATGCATTTAACAAAGAACCCATATATTTTGAGAATATGATTGAAGACTGTTGTCATATACTTGAGCACTATTCCATTTCTTCACCATATTAGCACAAAATAGAAAGAATAATTTTTTTCACCATAATAACACACAACTTTCAAAAAATAAAAGATTATATTATGTGTTTCGAGGCATTTTTCGCAAATGATAGGCATTTCTATGGAGTTTTTATCCATATTATGCAATTTAATGAGGGTTGGAGGGAGCTTACAATCTTGTATTTGTTAGTAAATGCACTCTTCGGTGGAACCAAAGAAAATTCAGGCAGATTCCTTAGCGAAGTAGACTGGCCATAATCAATTCCTTCGAGACCTCAACAGAAGAAATAGATATGCATGTCAGAGGCTCCTGTTGGCACCTTTTCTTGTTGCAGGTTGTGAAAAGGTTCAAGTTTCTTTTTCTGAAAGAAGAAGAGGTGTAGTTTTGAAAAGAAATGGCCCAAAGATTTTCACAGCAAAATTTACATTTCCAACATGTCTAAAAACTAAAATATCTCCAACTTCAATAAACTGCTCAGAAACAAAACTTTCCCAACCATTTGTGAAAACTGCCCATGTCTTAGCATAGCGCAGGTTCACATGCCACAATTGCCCACTTGGGCCCTGTAGTATTACATCTTCACACGCCCCACATTGCATTCTCTCCACATAATCAATGGAGACCTCTTGCAATAAACAAAATGCATTGGAAGAATAGTTATTTCCATCAAGAATTTATCTAATTCTAATTCTCAATTTCAATTCTAATTCTAATTCTCAAGGATAAACAAGATTCTAATTCTAATTGCATATTTCCATCAAGAATAAACAAAATTCTAATTCTCAATTTCTATGGTCGGAGTTCACTAAATTTTGGTGTACACACCTAAAAGCAATTTCTGTGCCTTAATCGCAAATCGGTGCTACTGTACATATAACCGCACCGATGCGTTTTAGTTATTGCGCACCGGTGCCGTGTTACCAATGGACGCACCGGTGACGAATAACCGCAAATAAAAAAAACACAACTCTATTTTCTTTAAGTAAAAAAAGAAGCAGTAAATTGAAAAATGGGTGGCAAAATATTTTCGAAAATCTAATTTCATAAAACAATTCTTTAAATACTATACACTTTTCATTATTTCACTATTTTTGCAAAAAAATTCAGCAAGAGATTTGCAGGAGACATACCTGGAGTAAGAGAGCACGAGAGCACTGTGGAACAGTGAAATACGTTTGAACAGAAGTATTAAGACAATCATAATTCCAAACCTCCTGTGATTCACACCATGTAGCGTAGAATTTCAAACGATCTCGTTTTTTTTTTTTTTGTTATGCAGTTTTTTTATGAAGTAAGAAAAAAAATTCAATTTGTTTTTCATTTTCAGAAACAAAACAAAACAAAAAAATTCATTTTTACTCTAAACCCTTCATTCTTTTTATTTATGCCCTTTCTTCTCCCTGTTTCTGTGATTTTAGAATTAGGATTTTTCATTTTAGATTGACATCCAACCCACGAGACGACTTGCATAGTCGGATCCCAATCCATGTCGGCCATTGCGTGAATTTTTGAAAAAAAAAATATATATTTTTTATCGGTGCGCCCTGCGTAACTTAGCACATCGGTGCGCTATATTATCCAAGTGCACCAGGAAAGTATTGTGTAGTAAAAAGTTTTAAAAACAAATTTTTTAATCGGTGTGTAATATGTAAAATAAGGCACCGATGTGCTATTTCATTATGGCGCACCGTGAACGTGTTGTTTCCCAAAAATTTATTTTATTATGTTAATCAGTGCACCATGTAACATATAACGCACCGCACCGAGTCTCCTAGTTGACAGAGAGCATCATATGGTGGTCCCTTGTTTGTGTGGGGCGTTTATGCTACAAAAACTAACACTAGACGATTTTTATTATTTTCTCTGTGTTAATCGGTGTAGTCGTTAACATGTAACGCGTCGATGCTCCTTGTTGACATAGAGCACCGTACGGTCTATTATATTGCTTTTGCAGTGTGTTTATAAGAATCCCACGCACCAATGTCGGTGCGTACACCATAAATGGTGCACCAGTTTCTTGAGTTTTTTATTTATTTTTATTTATTTATTTATTTTTATTATTATTTTTATTTTTTTAACCTGCAAAGTTGACAATTTATTTATAGATATATTAATGAATTATATGGTACAAGTTTCAGATTGATAAAGAAATGACTGACAAGAGATCAAGTAACAAAAATACTGATAACACATCAAGAAAAGCAAAAAAGACAAGTTCTTTGTAAATTCTTTACAAAAAATATTATTTTTGAACTAAATGTAAGTTTAACTAGCATGCGTTGTTTATTGTGTATCATGCAAAGCCACACAATGATGAAACTCGATAAGATTATTTCTGATCTAGGACTAGAAGAGCGTAAAAGCTTGATGGAAAAATTGCAAAATGATGAATCAGGTGAATGAAAAAATACTATCGATCCAATATGAGTTTCTTTTTTTAATTTTCATTAATAATATACTTAAAGTTATTAGATAACATGTGTCAAACAATATTTTAATACACATATGTTTAATGTTCTACAAGGACCAACAACTCAGAAAATGAATATTGTTCTAAGAAAAGAAAAAATAGAACATGCAAATGAAAATGAATTGCTCCTTAGCTCATCTGGAGTGGTGCTGGAGGTTAATGAAAGGGGGGAAAACTTTTCCAAAAGTTTGATGGATCTAGTGGAACGAATGTATAGACATTCTTTCCACTTACAATACAAAAATCAATCCAATGATTCCAAGAACCAAATTTTATCTAAACTACAGGAATAGTTTCCAGAGAATTGGTCAATGAGACATATCAGACTTTTAATAGCAAAAACGTACAACAACAAAAAATAAGGAATGAAAAAGTAATATTCCTTTAAATGTTTGTCTAGAATTATTTATAAATATCACTTTTGTTATATTTATTTTTCATATATCAATATAAAAATTAAATAGTTTATTTTCATGTTACATTTTCAGGAAGATTATGAAAATCTCAAAAGATGAACGAGCTGATATTAGAAATATGCCAGTAGGAATGTCCAAAAAGGTGTACAAGGAGATGGTCAAAGAAATGGACAAAATTGCATCGCGGGAGGAGCCATCTCAACAACAACGTGCTTCAAATGTAATATGTAATCATTGAATTTTTCGATCATTAGGTACAATAAATAAACAATTTAGCATTAAATATTAATTTTCAAGTATTTTCTTGCAGAAAAGAAAAGAAAATGGAACCCATTTAGCACATAAAACAAGATGACAAGGAAGAAAAGGGTTGATATCTAAGTTTGTGAGTAATTGTTACTTCCTTATAACAACTTAACTAGATTTGATTTTTGTATTTTTTAAGTTGTTTTACAAAAATAATCATTGAATGTCTTCAAATAGGTGCTAACATACAAAGAAGAACCATCTGACAAATTGATTGAAATTGGGTTAAATATGGGTTGTGAGTATATGTTGGCATATCAGAAATTAATTGTGGAATTTGTAAGCATCTATCGATCTTGTTTTACTTAACTCCGTCTATAATTAATAGAACAAAAAATTCTTTTATATTAAATATATAATTTGTTATGGGGTATAAAACTTGCAAGAAACAAAGTATGGAACTGTGACAATAGATGAAATCTTGAAAGATGGCTTGGTACATGATTTTGAAAGAATAGGTATAGTTTATGAGTCAATTGTTGTTATGGCACATCATTTCTTTTCGATTTACATTGATGTATATTATTTAATATTGCAATTTTCATTATTTTCACCAATGTATATACACTTATTACAATTTATTTTTATGTTTGTAGATGGAAGGTGAAGAAGAAAACAATCAACACCTTGAACAAAACATTCCTAAAAATAACCCAAGTCATGGAAGTAGCTTTAGCAGTGACAACAGTTCAAGCGAAGAATAATGATCACTATGTTTGGATATCAAAGCAAGGCGTTGTATTTTTTGAAATATTTGTCTGTAAAATCAGACATCTAATTTAGTGTAATGGACATAGTGTCCCAATTGAAAGACAAAGGGATACCAATAACTGTCCCATTTTGTACGCAAAGACTATCTTATTCATATATATGTGTGTGTGTGTGTGTGTGTGTGTGTGTGTGTGTGTGTGTGTTTTAATTTATTCTATTGCGTTCTCCATTGTCGCTGTGAAATGTAACACCATTGATTAAACTTATGGATGATTAAATATTATAATGAAGAGATGTGAAATTTGATGATATGATATAACAAATTAATCCAAACATCACATTCAAGTGCACTAATAAAAATTTAATTCATATGAATACTGTTATAAGATATATGTGTTGACTTTTGATGAATAATGAATTTTAAAAAATCACAATAATAATGATATGATATAACAAATTAATCCAAACATCACATTCAAATGCATTAATAAAAATTTAATTAATATGAATATTGTTATAAGATGTGTCGACTTTTGATGAATAATGAATTTTAAAAAATCACAATAATTGCACTGTCACAGGTCGATGTTTCTAAAAAATACAAAATGAACACCGATGTGTGTCAGTCACTGTACACCAGTGCGTTTGTATGCTACAACGCACCCGTGCATTTTTACGACCTATGGACATCACACAAATACCAAAACCAATTAAAAATCTCGGTGCGTTTGTGCGATACTGCACACCGATGAGTTTATGTGAGACTATGCACCGATGCATTTGTACGACCTATGGGCACAACACAAATACCAATACCAATTATAAATCTCGATGCGTTTGTCTGATACAACGCACCGGTGCATTTATATAAGCCTACGTACCAGTGCGTTGAGACGACCTATGGGCACCGCAAAAATCCCAAGAACAATTAGAATGGCCCCATGTGTTATATCACCGACACTGCACCAAGTGCGGTTTTATATCTTGACGGCCCGGTGCATGCACCTTCAACCGCCCCGGGGCACCTTCTAAATGACACGCACCGGTGGATTGAAACCTTAGTAGTGCACCGATGAAAAAAACATCCGTAATAACCTCCGGCCGCCCAGTTTTTTTAGTTGTGTTGAATTTCCGTTAAAAGCTCTGCCAAAACCTCCGTAACCATAAACGGATGTTGTAGCAAATGTTTTTTTGACAATTTTGGCCAATTTTATAACACTAAAAACCTCCTTTATAACCTCCACTAGAGGGTCTTTTCCTTGTAGTGAGTTCATCTCTGATTCTAGGTATCCTTATAAATAAGGATGCCACGATATCGTCTTTCGTCATCTTCATAGTTCTTAATTCATTCTCGAGGCTTGCAATTCGACCAATGTTCTTAATTGTGAATAATTTGGATTTAGCCTCATACATTTATTGAGTGGAATATGTGTTGGATATATATGGAATGAGGTTGTCCTTTACTCCATCCACTATTAGGTTCATAGACAACATTTTGGTTTCTCTGAACTTTTCTTTCTCTGCTTCACTTGATTTATATGTAGGCTTAATGACATTTCCTTGAACTAGATCTAAAACTTTATTTTTCTCGAGGATGAGATTTATCCTCTTTTTCCATGCCCTATAGTTGGAGGCTCCTTCTAGTTTGTTTTCTCCCTTCATTGAGTTAGACATAGTTCTTGTAGATATTAGACTTATCCCCTTATATGACCTCTTTAATAATATTCCTTCAATCTCCTTTTTCCTTCAATAAATATTTAGGTTGCCTTTTTCTTCCTCTTCACCTTAGCTCTGATACAATGTTGGAAAATCGAAAAGGTAGAAAGATTTTCTCTTGTTGATAACTACCTTTTATTTCCTTATTACTATCTTTCTTACGTTCTTATTTTTATCCTAATTCATCAGGAAGTTACCAAAACCAAAATACAAAGATCAAGGACACTAGATGTAGGTGCACATCTAAGAAAAAAGCCCTATATAGGGGAAAATCGAGTGAATAACTCTTCCTTCAGTAATTCAAATGAGACATACCAAGACCCTAGATCAAAATACCTTCCTCCTCCACCAAGTAAGCCTTCCAAGATTATTTAATAGTCTCTTCTTATCCAATAACTTCAACCCAACAACAATCCAAAAATTTCAACTTCCCAGCAACAGAACTTCAACCCAGATTCAGGACTGCAATTTCGATCTAGAAATTTCAATAAATTTAGCCTAGCAACTTCACAACTTCAACATTGATGCAGCTTCACATCTTCGACCTTAATGCAACAACTTCACAACTTAGACCTTGATGCAACAACTTCACATCTTTGACCTTCATGCAACAACTTCATAGCTTTAACCTTGATGCAACAACTTCATAACTTCGACCTTGATGCAACTTCAAAATTTCGTTGCACATGAGAGAGAGAGAGAGACCCAAAAATTTCGATTCCAACTTCCTTCTTGAACTTCACACTTTTTCTGCTTCCCAACTACTACAATTCAAACTTGTGTGAGATTTCCTCCAAATGAGTCAAGTTGCTACTTATATATAGTCATCTTAGGTGATCGAATTCTTCTAATGAGGCTGACTTGTCCTTCCTCGAGGCTGACTTGGTGGAGGAAGGACACTTAACATAAACCTTAGAAGTGTTTAATGGGGAATTTGACCTAAAAACAATTGACCAAATCATGTAACCCATGCTTTAATAAGCCAATTTATGTAGAAATTTGAATAACTGATATTTTATCCACCGAGATTCTCCTAATCACACACTATTTTATCTTCATGCACAATACAGAATCTCTTCTACCATTGATCATCACATGCGGAAATAAAATCAATTGCATGCACACATTAAAGCCATAAAAATTCACACATATGAACACAGTATTTCATGGAAAAGCTTAAAGCTGAAAACCCCAACTATCTGTATATTATATGTCATAGAGATCATGTAACAATCATTGTACAAAGCTCCTCACAAGCTCTCAGCACAACCTCCAATTGCTACACACTAATCAAGCTAGATCTAGCAAAACACATGCTCCAATCTCTGCCACCTGATAGCCGCTCTACTCGCGCAATCCCTACCGAAGAATGCCTCTGATGAGTTCTAATTACCCCAAACCTTTGCTCACACAAGCCTTTATAGGCATCTCTACTAAGTGTTGGATGCAAACCATGCATCACTTATAGTCACAACCGATAGTCACACTTGCCCTTTCACCTATCTTTGCACTGGTCTCCACTGAAACTGTCCATGCACTGAAGTTAACTGATGTATTCTTTAGTTGATTAATGATTTTATAATTAGTGAATTAATTAATAATTAATTCACACCACTCTCACTAATTGTATCAATTAGTTAAACTAGATACAAATAGCTCAACTACGTTTAGATTAGTTAAACTGAATACAACTCCACTAACTTCCTCAATCAACTCCACCAAACTCTATCACATGAGTTCTAACTGAAGTATCCATGCAATAGCTCCACATAACCCCTAGGAATAGTGTAATTCCTTTTGTCAGCTCCTATGCCACATCCGTGCACTTAACTGAAGTGCTCCAAGAGAATAAGATAATGTTTATAGTCCAAATATTATTAAGAGCTAATAATATTCGACATATCTATTTTTAGACTGGCAATCTAAAAATAGATTCCGCCCAATATGTCTAAAAATATAAGTCCATCTATTTTTCCTGACTTGACCAACCATCCACAAATAGCATCCTGCAACTCATAGAACATGATCCATATGTCTAAAAATAGACTTTTCGACAAAAATCACATGTGTGGTCCCCACCTAGTTTAGGTGATCACTTTCCAACTAGGATCAGGAAAGATGTTTCAGGAGGCCTCCTTCACCATTTCTTGTTGCCATTTTCAACACTCCCTCTCAACAAGAAAGGATTGTCTTTGCATGCGACATGAAACTCCATGCATTCGCCCTGCAACCTTCACAAGCACCTTGCAACTCCATGCATCTGCTCCACAACTCCTCTGAAACCGAATAGGCTCCAAACAACTCAATCAGTATAATTCATCTATCAAATTCTTTGACCTCTACTGGTACCAACTTCACATTTCATCAGGAACCACTGCGCTGTTGAACTCTTGCACCCATGCACTCTACATTTGCTGTCAACTCTGATCCGCGCTCCAGTATCTGACACTGTCACTTTGATCTTCCTGCATCAATCCAACTGATCATGCTGCTGCTGCTCTGTGGGCACCTCGTAGCCAGGTTCAATTCATGAGATCCACACCATCTCATGAATCCTGCCCAGAAATATCCTCTCGGGATTAATCATGCATGTTGCCCCACCTCTCACCTGGTGGTATAGCTGCATGCACTCCCTCTGTCCATCTGGCACGAAATTTCTCTGCATGAGTGGTTTCTTCCACTCCATGATCCTCATCTTGTGCCCGCTCCACATCCCGAGGTTCACTCTTACCTGCATGCAAAACTTGCTCCCTCTCAAGCATCAATTGCATGTCTTTCTTGCACTTCCCAACTGTAGGAAGCTCCGTAGACATCCCATCTACGTCAAGTCTATAGAGATTCTTTGCTCGAATCCCAACCTTCTTGACTTTTCCTTCCTCATCCACACTAACTCCTACACTCCCAAGCTCATCCCTGCAGTGGACAAACTTTGTCAAGTATACCGGAATAATGTCATTCTTCTCCATTTTTATTTTCCTGAGTTTATCCTAAAACTCAACTGCTTCAATGCTTTGCAATTGCTCCAATGATCAATATCGCTCTGATACCATGTAGAAATTTGAATAACTGATATTTTATCCACCGAGATTCTCCTGATCACACACTGTTTTATCTTCATGCACAATACAAAATATCTTCTACCATTGATCATCACATGCGGAAATAAAATCAATTGCATGCACACATTAAAACCATAAAAATTCACACATATGAACACAATATGTAATGGGAAAGCTTAAAGCTGAAAACCCCCAACTATCTGTATATTATATATGTCATAGAGATCATGTAACAATCATTATACAAAGCTCCTCACAAGCTCTCAGTACAATCTCCACTTGTTACACACTAATCAAGCTAGATCTAGCAAAACACATGCTCCAATCTCTGCCACTTGATAGCCTGCCTCTACTGCGCAATCCCTGCTGAAGAATGCCTCTTGATGAGTTCGAATTACCCCAGCCTTGCTCACGCAGTCTTTATAGGCATCTCTACTGAGTGTTGGATGCAAACCATGCATCACTTATAGTCACACTTGCCCTTTCACCTATCTCTGCACTGGTCTCCACTGAAACTGTTCATGCATTGAAGTTAACTGATGTATTCTTTAGTTGATTAATGAATTTATAATTAGTGAATTAATTAATAATTAATTCACACCACTCTCATTGATTTTATCAATCAGTTAAACTAGATACAAATAGCTCAACTATGTTTAGATTAGTTAAACTGAACACAACTCCATTAACTTCCTCAATCAACTCCACCAAGCTCTGTCACATGAGTTCTAACTGAAGTATCCATGTAATAGCTCCACATAACCCTTAGGAATAACGTAATTCCTTCTGTCAGCTCCTGTGCCACATCTGTGCACTTAACTGAAGTGCTCCAAGAGAATAAGATAATGTTTAGAGTCCAAATATTATTAAGAGTTAATAATATTCGACATATCTATTTTTAGACTGGCAATCTAAAAATAGATTCCGCCCAATATGTCTAAAAATAGAAATCCATATATTTTTCCAATTTGATTCACCATCCACAAATAGCATCCCGCAACTTATAGAACATGATCCATATGTCTAAAAATAGACATAGTCTAAAAATAGACTTTGCGACAAAAATCACCTGTGTGTCCCCCACCTAGTTTAGGTGATCACTTTCCAACTAGGATCAGGAATGATGTTTCAGGATGCCTCCTTCACTGTTTCTTGTTGAAATCTTCAACAATTTATTTAATAATATTTTTTTTTTCTTTCCTTTTACAAATACACTTCAAATATAATTATGAATAATGACACTAGTTACATTCTACAACAACCACTTACCATAAATAGTAAGGATCATGTCTAACTCAAGCAACCAACACCCATTGGCTAGATGGGTGGGAAATACAGATGCCAACTGGGATATACTCTGTCAAATATAGGGGTTCCTCAACCCCAAGAGCTCTACAAATCAATTCCTCGCCACGGGAGCTCAGACAGGGGGGAAGAGCTAGCTTAGTGTCTTCGATCAGCCTGGACCCTTACCTAGGAGGGTCACATCCATCAATTCATGTTGCTATCTTTAGATCATAAACATATCAACATGCTCATATATGGTACCAACTTTAAAAACTCATTGAATAGTTCAGTCACACTGCCTCATACATTATCAGGAGAAACAATCCTTCGTTTTCTTGTTCATGTAGGACATCAAATCAAATATTATGTTAAAGCAAATACATTTCATAAAAGGATACCTTATTCATTTTCCCTCTCATGGAGGTAGCAACCACAAGCCTAAGTTTGTCTCCTACGACATCACTGTCTCACTCCATTAAGATATCTCTATCCCAACTATATATATACGAGATTCTCTCCCAATCATATCCCAACCTTGTTGTCGCAGTATATCACTGTCATATCGAAAACCTGCTTAGACAACTCTCCAAAGAGCTTCCCTAACCAATCTTCCTTGTAGATAGCCATGCTAGCGACAATGTATTCTACCTCGTTTGTGCTAAAAGCTACAAAATTCTATTTATAAGTTATCATGGCAGATCCCAAGCTAAAGCAACACCCAAATGTGCTCTTCTTATCAATAACGTTTTCATCCTAGACAACATAGTGCATCCATGAAATCAAACATCTCATGTAGTATATCTTAGGCCAAGATTTATCATCCCATGCAAATTATTTCAAGATATGCTCGTCAGCAACCCAATTTGTACTCAAGGTGTTCACTACAAAGCATATATCCAGATGAGTGTTCTCAAGGAACATCAATGACTCAATCAACTTTCGGTACTCAAAGGAGTCTACCAAGTAAGGTCCAACAACATCTCTGCATAATTTCTTGAAATTGAATTCCATCGAGGTCTCCAAGGATTTGCATTTTGTCTTTCCACATCTCTCTAATAGCTTTGTGACATATTTTCCTTGAGAAAGTAACATTTCTCAAGTTTTTTTCCAAACTTCTAACCCCAAAAAGTAATGCATCATTGCAACATCCTTCGTCTTGAACTCAGATGCCAACTCTCCATTACTTTTATTATTAGAGGCTCATTACATATCAAAAATAGATCGTCAACATATAAAATCAAAAGCAATGGCATACCTTGGACTAACTAGAGTAGAGGTTGGGATCAACACTACTTTCAAGCTTCATCAGGTAACTGTCAATGTGAGCACACCAGGCTTGGAGTTTGCTTCAAACCATACAATGTTGTTTACAGACATAACACTAACTAAACCAATATACCCAATATCAAACAAATCAATGTTGTGCAATCAAATAAGCCAAGACATATCTATTGTCATGTCAACAAATGTCATTTACCAAGAAATATCAAACCTCATTGATCCATCCACATGATGGTAATATGAATTATTTATGTTATTAAATGTAAATTCATACACCAATGATATTTCATATAAGTTTCTGCCATCCATTCATTCAAAATAAAAATCACTACATATTACAAATCCTTGAAAACACAAGATAAGTCAAGATATTCGTATTCTCTGCAACAAGTTAAACATTATGTAGATCTCATTGTTCCTTAACTTCCTTTCTCATAGAATTTTCTATCATCTGCTTTATGTTTTTAGGTATTTCATACTCCTAGTGTGCACCTGGTTTCGTGCAGAAGATTTAGATTTTGAATACTATAGGCTCAACTGCACCCACAATCCTTCTTTCGTGCGAGTGGGATTCCTATAGCCGCACCTTTAAGCCTTTCTCCCAATGACTGAGGCTTGGAATAAGATAAACCTTCTCTGCTCATATCATAATTTGCGAAAACTTCTTCCTTCAACAACATCAATCGATCATTTATTCATGTCCAGAACCTTGCTTCAACAATCAAAAGTATTCTATTCATTTATTGCAAACAATAATTGTTGTTGGGATCTCATGGGGATTTTATCCCTTTGAATGGGAATCCTCTCCAATCATCATGATTCAAGAAGTCAACCTGCCTATCATAATACCGTAATGCATCAACAAAACTGTCAGACCTTAGAGTAAAACTATATCAGGTTCTCAGACATATATTATAGCAAATCATCACTAGTTGCTTCATCATCACATATGAACATGCCATCAAACAATCATCAAGGGTTAGTTTCATATAAATGTATATTTATACTTCAAGGATAATATTCACAACATCAAGTCAGGGCATCCAATTTTGCCACATTTTCACATTTACTAAGCTTATCAAAACCTAACCAAGGTCAACAAGAAGATCCCAAGTATTGCTTTTGTTATTAGGGTTACCATGCTTATCAAAAGAATTAACAAGATTATCAAGTTATCAAAATCAATGTTTGTAGATTGCTTTATAAGATCAAGAAACCCACCATGTCTAAAATGTAAGATACTTGCCAAATATCACGTGCACCAATATATCTCATGTACTAGAAATCAAACTTACTTTCGTATGCATGCATGAGTAATTTATGAAGATGATATTCTCGACATACCTTAGGGCATAAATTTCCATCCAATATTGAAAAGATAAATTATAACATTGAAACAATATACTACACATACCTCGTAGTATTCATATACCTTTGCAACTCGTAACACTTAATTTTTATTGGCACTTGTAGCACTTTGTTAACTTTTCATCAGTTACCTCTTTCCTTTTCCAACAATAACTCTTCTCTTTTTGCACTGGATTTATTTTCCTGCACCTTATATGATCCTCAAGAAGGATATGCTTATCACATCTCATCTAGAGGTTAGAAGTATTCATATACTCAAATATGCAGGACGCAATAATCAAATCAATAAATCTAAACAAGAAATAACATAAATCGAAAAGGTACTTATCTTTCAACGAGAAGTGATCATCTCCTTCCTTAACCAATCTTTAGGAGTTATTAGCTCACCTAGGGTCACACTGAATTTGTCACAAGTGTTAGAACAACTTCTCATTGATCATGTTAAGGTTTCAAGACTACAAAACCCAAGCCTTTATCATATTCTACGGTTTCTTCAAAACCCTAACTTCATGATATCCATAAAACCCTAATAATCAAATTGCTTATGATTTCCTTCAAACCTTAACATTATTTTAGGTATCCTCCATCTTCTCTTCCTTCTATCAATGATGTCTTCATAGGGGTGATATTTAATGACTTTTCTTCAGTCCAACTCTGAAACCATGTTACTTTTTTTGAGGGCTATATTATTCTTTGATTTGATAATTGCATTTCATTATTTACATATTGAATTCACCCCAAAACATCATAACATTATTAACAACATATGCAATTATATAGAAAGAACATTATCATCATCAATGCAACAGAACATAATGGAACAATAGAAGAAAAACATTGACAAATAGAGACACTAGGATTGGTCGGAGACTAGGGAAAAACCCAACAAGGGGGAAAACCCTTTCAAATTCTTCTACTTATTAGATCGTCATAAAATGTTCAAAGAGAGAGTACAATATTCTAGTTCTTCAATTACAAAAATATCCAACAAAGACAACAAAACACTATTCAAAACATGAACCCAACAACAATACTGATGAAAGATAACTTTCCTAGCCTACGGTCATCTGCGATCAACTGTCACTTGAATCTACGGTCTCTTGTCAGATGGAACCCTAAGTGCTGGTCGCACATAACAAACGATCATGCGTGTGGTTGAAACGTCCTAGCCAAACTCACATGCTTGCATGCAAGAGTCTGCAACCGAAATTTCTTTGTAGCATTGGGATGCAGACCAAAACCCGAATCTGCAAGTGTGAGCTTCAAACCCTACAATCTCAGAACTGTACAAACCAATATTTGGGAACGAACTTCAGACCTGTGTGAGCCAAACCAAAGAAGAGAGAAGAAGAGAATACTTGATGATAATCTCCAAATGAGGGTCACTTGAATTGTATTTATAGGCATCCAATGGTGTCTAATTTCCTTTTAGGGCTGACATGTACTTTTATGCACATATGGGTTTCCATATTAAAAATATAGCTGTCCTCAACCAAATTAAATTCTTCCAAGGGCTAGGAGGGGTCTTCCTTGATGAGGAAGATTGTCCAATGGAGGGAATTTTTCCCTGAGCTACCAAATTAACACCTATTTCTCATACCAAGAGACCAAAACGTATGCAGCTACAAATCATTCAAAGTTTTAAACATGTGCTCCCCTTCTTGATGGTTCGACCTTTTCGACGCCACTTGTCGTGGCAACTCCGCCATTTCGAAGCACACACCACTCTCCATTAATCTACCCACCGGGAATTGTACATTGTTCTCTCCGTTCATCCACCCATATATATATATATATATAAAAAATTTTTAATCAATCTATTTTGGAGGTTAGATAGTGCAAACATTGAGTCAAGAGGCTCATTATTCAACCTAGTGTTGAGGCGATGTGTAAGTATGTCAATCCCTTAAAAAAAAAATACTCTCTAAATAGAAAAAAAATGTGGCTATAATAAACACGTCGACTCTATCATTTCTGATGTGATTTCCCCGGAGATTTCTATTGAATAATGATATGCATATTTAATTAGTTGTCCATATGACCTAATATAATTTCATGTAAAATAATTAGAAGTAAGCAAAATATGCTAGTAATATGTTTAAACCTTATACCTTTCAAAAATATTTTAACATGTGATATCAACTTCATATATATCTATATATAGAAAAAATTGTTAAAATAAAATATTTTAATGTTGTATAGAATAAGATATCCAACGTGACCTATGAACACAATATTTTAATATGAATTAATATTGACATATACTTAGAAATATATTAGTAGCAAAAAAAAAATTTAATGTGCGCTGAAAAAATGACTCAATTCACATGTTACATAATCTTTATAACATAAATATAAGTTAAACAATAAAAAAGTTACCCATTGTTTTTTGCACTCTAAAATAAGTTTGCACCTAAAGAAATTTGATCCCTCTAGACTCACGTATTTAAGATATCTAACTAATACATGTTAAAAGGACATTTTAATTTTAACCAAATTTCAACATTTTTTTTTTTTTTTTTTGAGTTTAAATGATTTAATATGTAAAATTGAATTTAAATTATTTAATATTTGTGGAGCCTCACAAAAAATAAAAATAAAATGTTTAATATGTGGAATTATAGTGTCCTACAAGTTTTTCAGGGTGCTGAATTCATTTATGCATTCAAAAACATGTTTTAAACCTTGGATCTTTCACTTTTCTTACAAGTCACATTACTTCAATCACTAATTAAGCTCCCCAGACATTATTATATATATTTATTATTTTTAATTAATTAATTAATTTTAGAAGTTAGATAAAATAATTATTTATAATTTCCCAACTAATACCTATAAGATAAAAGATATCTTAATAATACTATGTTTATTTATTATTCTACCCTTATCAATTTAACATATATATTTTTAATTATCAAATATTAATATTATTTTTTAAAATCCAAAACATTAATTTCATTGATAATTCTTTATAAATTTAACATATATATTTTTAATTATTAATTATTAATATTATTTAAAATCAACAATGCAATTTCATTAATAAAAGTGTTGCATAATTGTTATATATTTTGGAGTTTTTTTGTGAGAATTTAATAAATTTTTTTAATTAAATTTTGATTTTTGTTATTTAAAATGGTTTATTTATTTATTTATTGTATATAGTGGAGAATTGATAACTCAGATAGGTGGTTTCAACAAATATTTACCAAATTCTAAACCAATTAAATAGAAAAATATGCCAAAAAAACCCTCAAAATAATTTTAAATAAATTAAATAGAAAAAAATAGACTTAAAAAACTTCAAAATGTATAGCTAATAAAATAAGAAAAAAAAGGGCAATTGAAACATGATGTAAAGATCATTTGTTTGTTAAGCTATCTAAAAGAGGTGGAAAACATGGAGGTACAACGTTGGCCCATGTTTGTTAAGCTATCTAAAAAAGGTGGAAAACATGGAGGCACAACGCTAGCCCAAGTTGATTTATATGGAGGAGCTAAAGCTCAGGAAAAAAACATGGAGGAAACTAAAT
Organism: Pinus albicaulis; assembly: GCA_034641835.2. Classification (NCBI taxonomy): domain Eukaryota; kingdom Viridiplantae; phylum Streptophyta; class Pinopsida; order Pinales; family Pinaceae; genus Pinus; species Pinus albicaulis. Next base: position 651,514,407 of record CM076579.1, read on the forward strand.
GACAAATGGATGAGCAAGTGGGGAATTAATTAGCAAGATTGTCCTAATGCTAAAGAGGAGATAAAAAATTGGGTGGTTGAAAATTTCAGCACTGCTATGTGGGAAAAACAGGTTGGCAGAAAAAAGCGATATATGTCAAAAACTTCAACCCATCAAAATCACATGAAGAACTTCAACCCATCACAATCACATGAAGAAAAAACTTATTAGAGTGCGACAATCAAGGGAAAGGCTAAAATTTTAATAGCACAACTGAAGGCCTGATCTCACCATCTTAGGTGCGAGACAAAGAAAGAAAGAAAGAAAGAAAATATTTTTAATGTCCACAAGGCTAAAAATAACCTATGGGACAAAACTCCCAAGGAAGAACGGGAAGAAAGAATTTGTAACTTTTGCAAGTTAGGAGCAGTGGAAACTGAATGACACTTTATCATAGAATGTCCGACATATGAGGATATTTGTAATCGGTTTGAAAGTGGTGTAAAGGTGGACAATTTGAGTACGCTGTTGGAGGAAGCAAGGCTTAACAAAACTGCAAATTTCTTGATCAAAATTCACAACAAGAACCGCTATAGAGAGAAACTTGAGAATGTGATGTTTTGTTTAAAGTGAAAGGTGAATCTGATGTCTTTGTTTAAGTCTAGTGAACTTTATTAAGATATATCATATCAGATTTATTATGATTTATATAGTGAGCGTGAGGCAGGTTTCAACAATATATTTAAAAAATCTTTAGGAGATACGTTGGATTCTCAACCTGTTTTAGAACAGTTCTGAGCAACATATTCAATGGTTCTGATGTAACTTTCATAAAAATGGGGATGGTATATAAAAAAACATTCAGTCTCACTGTCATGTGTGACATGCGTGATTGCTACACAAGTGATCCGAACAGAAGCACCAATGAGACACAAACCTTTCATTATAAATTAGTTTAATTTAATAAAAAATATTTGGCTCATTAAATCGATCAATAAAGACAATCGAACCAGCCCCACAGTGAGGGGCACCGAAAAAGACACTGTTTTGGCTTAAGAGGCAGAGAGACGCAAATGCTTGTCAGCACGCATAAATAAATTTAGAGGTGGATAGCGCCATTTCCATCATCCAAATATTCTGACAGCCCCAAATTCGTGAGTAACAGATTAGCTATTTTTATTCTGTTTTTGTTTGTATCACTGGATTCTCTCATGTATTTTTAATTTCTACCTGTAATGAATTAATCATGCCAATTAAGGGCAAGGATTAATAAGTTCCCTTCGGTATCAAGTTCCTGCAATTGGTTGACTCTATTATTCAGAATAAATGCTAGTTTCTATGAATCCCCTCCTTGGTGCATTTTCTAGTTATTGGTGATTTTGAGCAGGCATTTCAGTAGGTTGAGAGCGGTCTGAAGAGACAACAGGTCTCTGTCCATGGCATCAATGGATGAGCTTTACAGAGAAAGAATGACAAAGTTTTTGCGCGCCTTTTGGTTAGCCAAATATGTCAAAAATGACAACATGCCATGTGAAATTGAACCGGTAAGATGTAGCTCATTTTCTTTTAAAACGTGGATTTTCTACTTTAATGTATTCTGTTGATTTCATTGCTGTCGCCTCTGTTTAGTTTAAGTCAGCTCTTTCTAGATACTGGGGTTAAGTCAGAATTTTTTAATTTTATTGTTTATGAATAGTAACTTGGGTAGCTATAATTACTAAAGTTGTATTAATGTGGTGTAGACCCACTTTAAAATGAGGTAGATATTTGAACCCTACATGGCTCTCTGGCATTAACAATACTTTAACCAATATACTATGGCGAAATTCCCTCACAAGTCAGCAAAGGATACCTAAAAGTTAGAACATTCGATCGAATTGCTTTTGCTGTGCTGACATCGTGCATTTCAGACTCCTAATAGGTGGATTCATCTCTCTCCATTTTAGTTTCAGATATTTCTGTGCTAAGCATGGGTGGACCCCATTCAATAACTTGCACAACCTATCTTAATTTTGTTTTTTTATCTCTCTCTCGAACAAAACCTCACAGGATCCGTCCTTCGCTGGAATATTTGAATGGACGGTGGCTCAACCACCAGCCACAATAGCGGCTGATAACCTTGAGGGTCTCTACCAGATTTGAACCTGTGTGACCTATGGTCACCTTGTTGATAACATGCCTTAGGTGGATGGTCTAATGATTAACCAATTGAACTGATTTCGAGGCTAACAACATATCTCAATCTGCAAACCATAAAATTCTCTTATATATCTGCCCACATGGAGATATCAGAAAGCCTAATCATAATAGAGAGTAAACGTCTACAGGAACTGTACCCTAATTACATATAATGCTATTAGAACATTCACATTCAGTTACACATATTAGGATTGCTGGACAGAGAATGACATATAAAAGGGCAGTATATGTTGTTGGCCCAAGGGGACTAAGTTAAAACTTAAGAGTCATGCCAAAGTTGAAAATTTAATTTTTTTGAGTCAAAGACAGAGCTAGAAGTGGAAATTGAGGTTGCAATCCAAGTTGAGAGTCAAGTCAAGTTGAAATATTGATGCAAGGAATTGAAGTCCAGTGAGTGAAGGTCATGCCAAAGTAAATTCAAAGCCAAGTCCAGCTGTACATCAAAAGATTCAGGTTATGTAATAATGTCTTGGTAAAAAGATGGTTGAAGTCAAATGTCAAGTTTTAAGTTATATCAAATCATTGCATTGGTGCATCGATTAAGTTTGCCAATCTAATATCACAGGTGTCTTGTTGGATGGAGATGTCACTCTAATAAGAAACATATCTTTTGTATGCATGCTATTTCGGGTGAATAAAGAAGATTGCAGATGTATATTAAAGAAGATGACAAGGAAAATAAGGTCGATGAAGGGATAAGATAATTTTATTAATTTTATTGGTGGCCAAAGTAGGTTAAAGGAACTGTTGAGTACATTACAGAGGAAAGTATGAACAAAGATGGAAGTTTAAGAAGATGAACTCCTGGGCATGAACAAATGAAGCAAAAAAAAGAGACAAGAAAGTAGAAAAAGTAAAAGGAACGAAGAAGAGAAGTGCAGAAAAAAAAAAGGAAAGAAGAAAGATAATGAAATGCATGAAAACTAAGAATAAATAGTACTGTGTGTTCAAAAAGTGATATGCAAAAGTTGTGGATCCATGAAAAATGGCATCCCTAAGAAGTTTAATGGTCCTTCTTGCGCAATGTTTTGGATGATGGAAATAAATGGTCTTGGTTTGTTGTTTGTATAAGGGCTAGATTAGCCTAAAATAGAAATTTGAAATTGTATGTACTTGAATTAAATGTTGATGTAAGCCTTAACGAGGCTAGTATACCCCCATAATTTGTATGTTGTATGGTTTTTGGTTAACTGCAACCATTGATGTTGTATGGTTCGTGGTTAGTTGAAACCACTTGAATCTCGATGTAATGTATGGTTCATGGTCAGTTGGGACCACTTGATGGTTTGTGATAAGTCGAAACCACTTGAGGATGTAATGATTGAAGGTGATTGTACAATAGAAACACACATGGGAATGATTTAATTTAGTATAATTTTCCTTTTGAGGGCTTCTTGAGTATAAATTCCTTGTGTCCCTTGCTTCATATATGTTTCTATATATTTGTTGCTGGCTATTGGAACCAACGAATGTAATCTAAACAAAACCTTAAATTTACCCTGAAACATAAAATAAAATTTGAATTATAAAATATGATTGACCAAAGTAAGAAGACTAGTGCCTAATATTTTTTTGGGGCATATGGGGTTAATTAAGGACTCCCCTGAAGAGATGTAAGTATATATAGGGTAATATCTAAGGTTTTCCACTACAAACCCTAGAAAATCACTTAGTACCTTAATAACAACTTCAAGGTGACTTAAGGGAAGGTACTCCACTAGTAACCTTCTAAGAGCTTTGAAAAGAGGGTTCTGTTCAAGAAGAAATAAAGAGAATTCACTACAACCACTAGAGAAGTACAATTATACTAGCATTCATTCATAAACAAAATTTGTAATATAAAGTGAGACCACTTACTCAAAAAATCTTTCAATCTTCAAGACCCAAATAATGAGCATCTATAAAGAAGTAAAGCCATCCACAAAACAATTGCCACAAGAAGTTGCTCTAACTATCCATCCATAACTTAAAAAAAAAGATAAATAGTAGACAAGTAGTGATGTTTCTCCACAAGTAGCAATGATTTACAAAAGAGAAGTGTTACTCTTATTTATGTGAGAGGTCAAACACCCTTCGCATTAAAATAATAATATCCTCTAAGCAAAGCCCTAAGAATATAAACTAATTCCTGTATCTCTTATAAAGCTTAGAGATGAGGTTACAATACATAAAATATCTGTGATACAGAGTGGATAGGCCATAAACTATTGGGATTTGTAGCTTGGGATGTACTCCACAACCCTGGGTATTGGGCTTGTGTGAGTTGGCACCACAAAAGCCATTTGCGGGCTAAGTACCCAAGTGATGAGTTTTGTACCCAAAGTGGTGGGCTTGTAACAAAGTTGTGTTTTGATGGATGAAACCTTGTAACATGTGTGGCACCCTTAATGGAGCAAGGGGTTACCAAGAAAATCAAGGGAGGCTTTGTCAAATAAGGGACAAGAATTTTTGTTTATGTGCAATGGGCAAACAAATAAGGTTGGCTTGACTTTAAGAAGGCCCTAGAGAGGGCTAGACATTGCCAACAAAGAAGCATATAAATAAGAAGAGAGGAGACCTCTTTTGGCATCCAACATAAGTGCAAAACTTGTCATAGTGGAGGACATCTGAGGTTCTAAGGCACTCACATCCATGAAAGGACTGGCTGAAGTGAAGGAGAAGATAATTTTGTGGCTCTCTTTGTGGCAGTTCAAGGCCGAGTAGAGTAGGAGGATAGGTAAGTGGTTTGCGGACATATCTGGGCATGCGTTGGGCTGACCTATCTTGGAAAACAGGGATGAGGGTTTTTTTGTGTTGTTGTAGGTGGGACCGAGCCCTTATTTAGGGTTGGTTTGTGGTCACAAGTGTTGGAAAAGCATGGTGAAGGACGACAAGCAACAATGTAGAAAAGGAGGACTCTGGAGAGGTTCAACGCAAAAATTTGGAGTGGTTTTGAGTTTTGGATGTGGGCTGGTCTGGTGCCCTAACCAGGATGAAAATCCTCAAGGCTGTAGCATGCATAGGGCCAAGTTTGGTGGTAGAAGGAAGCATCCTAGTTTAGGGTTTATGTCCTCCTTGTTGGTGAATTTTGCTAGGTGTTTGGTGGTCTAGTTTGGGACAATTTGTATGGTAGCTTAAGAGTAGATTGGAGGACTGTAGTAGTTGTCACAATGTGCCCTAAAGTACAACCTTGTAAAGGGCTACAAGGTTGTTAGTAGGGCAGGATACTTGGAGCCTAAGGGTTGCAAACTTTGAAGGACTAAAAGGGCAACCAAGAGGTCTTGTTGTTCAACCCTATTTCATTGTTTAAAGAAGTAATTCTTCAGTGAAAAGTGGGCAGCCTTCGTGCCCTAGATTTGTCATCATTAGAGCAACAATTGTGACAAAAGTGAGCAATAGTAGAAGTCCTATGTGTTGATATTTGGTGGACTAAGGAGCAGCTAGAGGGTAGAAGTGATTGGGTTGAGTTTAGTGACCTAAAGGAGCTATGCTCATTGATAGAGACATATTGGTGTGCTGCAGATTGGGAAGCAAAAGGATTAGCAAATGTGTTCAGGGTACGTGGACTAAAGGAGGTGAGGAGTGCGCTACATCAAGAATGATCCGGATTTATGCAGGAACGCAATAGAATAAACACATAACCATAAACATAGAGATGCAGCGGAAATAACACTTCATTTCATTAATATCAAAGAACTGAAATTTGCTTACAGACAGAATGGAAATAAAACTAGCTAGGGCGCTGGTAGCTATCTCTGAGGAGAGATGTGGCGGCTACAGCCTCCGAATCAGTTACAATGAGGCTGATGGCCTATTTATTATTGAGAAACAATGGGAGAACCCTAAACGTCCAAAAACCTAACCCTAGAGATGAAGCGCCAAACTATGGGTCTATTGGGTAAATTTATGTTTCAATCTCCAGTGACACAATCTTCAGGATACTATCTCCATTTGGACGCAAATGATACATCATTAGAAAGATTCTGTCCCAGGATCATAACTGGGCTCTTCAATATCATTCCGAAACAAAGAATGATATTTTCTTCATTATATTGATGCCCAAAAAATTGCTGCTGAAATTGTAAAACAACTCCCAAGTTCGTGGACCCAAAACTACTAAAAATAGTAAGTCAGCGAAACCGAAAACCGAAAGAGACAACAGGGCCTCATGAATAGCAAGAAGCCACCAATATCCACCGGATCATTCTCCTTCCTAGAAGCACGGGCTTATCAAGGTTGAGTTCCTCCATGAGATGAGGAAACTTCTGCTGAACTTGGTCCCTGGTGAACCACTTGCCTTGGTGTAGGAGTTGGCCAACTTTGACAAATCGATACAGTTGGATATTTTGTTGGCGAGTGCTCTTTATTTTCATGTCCATGATACAATCTGTGGTGGCCTGTTCCATGCAGTCTGGGTTTAACTTTGTTGATGTGAGTTGTTCTGCAATGTCTGAGGTGTCCAGTAGAGGTGGGAAGGAAGAACGAAGGCGATCCACATTGAAGACTGGGTGTAGACCAAGGAATGGTGGAATACTGAGCTCGAAGGCATTGTTCCCTACAGCCTTGGTGATGGTGTACGGCCCGTATTAGAGCGGGCGAAGCTTGCGGCGGGGTCCAGTGAGGCTCTCCTTCTGCAAATGTAGCCATACTTTGTCGCCCACCTGGAAGTTGTGTGGCACCCGGTGTTGATCATGGCGTTGCTTGTACCTGGCATTGGCTCGGTCCAAGATATCATGAACCTGTTGGTGGATGTGTTGAATGCGCTCGATGAAGCTACTTGCTTTGTCAACTTCAGACTGGACATGAGCTGAATCGGCCTGAGCAGCTGCAAATGGTATGGCTACGTCAATAGGACATAGTGGCTGGAATCCCAAGCCCACCTGAAAGGGGCTATGGCCGATTGAACTGTGGAGAGACCGATTATAACTATGTTGTACATATGGGAGTCTCTCGTCCCATGTGCGTGGATGCTTTGAATTGTACATGCGCAGAATGTGTACAATCATTCTGTTGACGACCTCTGTCTGGCCATCTGTTTGGGGATGGAACGCTGTGGACTTGGTGAGCTTGGTGTCCAACATTGAATTCCGAGGTCGTGACCAAACAAAATGAGGGAACCGCCGTTTGGTCCTCGATTTGCCATGATGGCCATCTTCGAGAATCTGTCGACGACCACGAAAACACAGTCATTTCCCTGCTTAGTAGAAGGCATGCCTGACATGTAATCCACGAAGATGGATTCCCAAGGTCGACTAGGGGTAGGTAGTGGAGTATATAGGCCTTGCTTCTTGATGGTCGGTTTGGCAATGGCACAAGCAGTGCAAGATCTGATGTGCTTCTCGACATCCTTTCAAAGGTTCGGCCAATAGAAATACTTCTGCAGGATTGCTACTGTTTTCTCGACCCCGAAATGCCCAGCGACTCGACTGTAGTGTGCTTCCCATATCATCTTGGCACGCTCGCTTGAAGGAACACAAAGGTGTCCCAGGTGACATAAAAGTGTATCTTGGAGGTGAAAATTTGGAACTTGCGTGCCCCCCAAGAGTGCCTTGTAAGTGTGGCCGAATTCTGGGTCACTCTCATAGAGAAGCGGCCAATCAGAAGTCTCGTGCCCACAAGAGTTGAGCACGGTGGTGAGCGCCACGATCGGTGGTCGGCTGAGGCAGTCTGCAACATTATTGGTGCTACCCTTTTTGTACTTGATGTTCAAATGAAACTGTTGCAGATATGTGGACCACTTCTGATGGCGATCATTCTGCAACTTCCCTTGTGTCTGTATGAACTGCAGGGGCCGGTGGTCTGTGTGGATGATTGTTTCCTTCCCCAAAAGGTAATGCTTCCATTGTCGACAGGCTTGCACAATGGAATACATTTCTTTGTCATAGGTGGGATACTTGCGAACTGTCTCAGACAATGTCTCACTGTGATATGCCACTGGATGTCCCTGTTGAGTAAGAACTGCCCCAATAGCATAGTCAGAGGCATCTGTCTCGATCTCAAACGGCTACTGCAAGTCTGGTAAGGTGAGCCCTGGGGCAGAATAGAGGCGATTTTTCAATTCTTTGAACGCCTTCTGTTAAGGTTCCGACCAAAAGAATTTTGCTCTCGCTCCTACTTTGGTGACTTGACTCAAGGGCCAAGTGATATGAGAGAATCCCAACATGAATCTACGGTAGAAATTAGCAAGACCTTAAAGTCGCGAAGCTCGTTATAGTAGTTGGGGCCGGCCAAATCCCGAATGACTGATCCTGGTCAGATCCACATGCACCCCCCTTTCATCATTGTATCCTAGATATTGAACCCGGGTCATGCCAAAAGTGCACTTTCCGTATTGGCACACAACTTGTGTTGCCGCAAAGGTTCGGAGGACTCGTCGACCGTGGTGAAGGTGCTCTTCCCAAGTCCGGGCTCAAGGATCGAATGTCATCCAAGTACACCACCACAAACGAGTTGGTGGAATGGCCGCAAGATGCTGTCCATCATCCTCATGAAGGTTGCGGGTGCATTCGTCAACCCGAAAGGCATGACCGGCATCATATTCGAAAAGGCCTTCCTTGGCTTTGAAGGTATTCTTCCGTCACATCGAGGGTTCATCGTGGCCCAGATACCCCGACTTCAAGTCAATTCGTCGAAATATTTTGCACCTTGCTTTTGATTCGCGTATCCAAAGGCTTGCTTCTTCTGTTTGAATTTCTGCTCAATCTTGGCAGCATACCGGTATGTCATATAAAGAGAGGAGATGTCAAGGAACTAAATTTCCACCTAAATGTATCTGTGTAGACAACTGCGATACTTTAGCACAAAATGTTTCTTTGAATCTTTTATACCCAACTTTTTGCATAGGGTATGGAACAGATTCTTCATCCCATGCACATCTTGATCCCTTTGTTGCTGCAACGTGGTCCATTGTATGTAGTTGTCCTCATAGCTCCCCATGGGATAGTATTGTTCCTTGATGGTGTATTGGAAAGAATTCCAAGTGGGTATGACTGAGAGCAGAGAGGGTTTTGTCTTGTCCCTTTTCTCACACTAGGTTTCCCTACTGGGCCCTGACATGGGGCTGATAAAAATAATTTTTTCCTCATTTAAAAGCGTACAACCGAGAAATATCCTTCTAATAGATTCAACCATCTATCTACGGCATGTACATCTATTTGAACCTAAAATATGGGAATGTAAAAATTTACTTGTACCTTAAAAGGAGTCGCACCTCCAGAGTGGTTGCTGGATGCAAATGTGCCACCGGTGGGCAGCCGTTGAAGGATATGGGTAAAGTTATCCATCATCGTGTTCCTTTGTTTTTTGAGGGCCTCCTCGAGCAATATTTTGATAGGATCTCCTACTCCCTCATCTTTCTTTTCGTCCCCCATGGGCGTCCGTCGGGGTTTGTGAGGCTGATCTTGCAAAGGTTCCACCAGATCGAGCCCTAACTCCTTATACCCCGACCTCGTTGGGGACATGCAAAGAAGGATCGAGAAAAACACTTCTCCGATATCACCGATCTTGACGATGCGTGTGAACGCAATGTATCAAACACATAACCATAAACACAGATGCAAAATGGAAATAACACTTCATTTCATTAATATCAAAGAACCGAAATTTTCTTACAAGAGCGTGGAAGCAAATAAACTAGCTAGGGCGCCGGTAGCTATCTCTCAGGAGAGATGTATGCCAGTAAGCTCTCCTCGAAATGAAAGGCAATGAGGTTCAAGGGCCTATTTATTATTGAGAAACAATGGAGAACCCTAAACATCCAAAAACCTAACCCTAGGAGATGAAGCGCCAAAACTATGGGCCCCGTTTGGGTAAATTGGTGTTTCAACTTCCGAGGGACGTAACTTTGGCATACTATCTCCGTTTGATGCAAATGATACATCATTAGAAAGATCTATTCGAGGACTACAACTTTCGCCAACGGAATCATATTTGCTGAGGCGCGATGCCCAAAAAACGTCGTTTAGGGCCTCAAAACGGCTCCGGAAGTTCAGGACTCGAAAAACTGCTAAAAATAGTAAGTTGTGCCGAAACTGAAAAACTGAAATAGACAATGGTGGGGCCCCAAGTGGAATAGGCGGGTAGCCACCAATATCCACCTGGATCAAACAAGTAAGGGCAATTGTATCTTGTTCAGGGTAGATTGGTTGTCAAAATGATTGACACCAAGCCCTAGTACTGTCTTGTATTAGGTTGATTGTATGAGGGTCATGATCCCTGGTACGAAAGCCCCAGACTGTTGTATTAAAGATTGTTAATATAACGAAGTTGGCTTGAAAAAGTGAAAAATTGTATATCGTGCACTAGTTGATTTACGACCGTGTTTAATCCACTGTGAAAAGTAGTTTGTTGTGGCATTTGAGTGTATTTGTGTCAGAGATTCTAAGACTCAAATCAGATTCTTGAGTGCCATGGAAATTCAACATGGTATCAGAGCTACTTTGAAGGGCCAGTGAATCAGAGTGTGCACAACAAGTACAAATCAAGAGGGAGTTGGTTCCATTGTTGTTGAAGGACTAATAATAATGGCGAAGTTGTCGGTTGATCCGCGATTCGAGGATAAATTGGATGGGTTGTCCAACCATAGTCCTTGGAAGGAAATGATCAAGTTAGTCTTGATTGTAAACAAGATTGGGGAATTCGCCGACAAGGAGATCAAGAAACCGACTGACCCTAAGGATTAGGCAGTGTTCGAAGAGTTGGATATGAAGGCAAAGCTGATCATCCTAGATGGTGTCAAAGATTGCTTGCTACCTCACATGTCTGGGAAGAACACTACCCATGAGATGTGGAAAGCTCTTCAGGATCTGTTCCAAAACAAGAATGAGAATCGATTGTTGGTATTGAGGGATAAGTTGAATATGACCTAGATGATGGATGGAGAAGTAGTAGCGTTGTATCTGACTAGATTGTATCAGGTTCGAGATGAGCTTGCTTCCATTGGTGAGACTGTTACAGATCCCGAGATGGTGAGGATTACTTTGAAGGGTTTTACCAAGGAATGGAAGCTGTTCGTTAAAGGGATTGTCACCAGAGAGAAGCTGGCAGACTGGAACAGGTTGTGGGATGACTTCATTCAGGAAGAACTGCGGGACGGGGACCTTCACTAGAAGAAGAAGTCTTCTGATGATAACATGGCTCTTACAAGGAGAATGAAGGGTAAGCAAAAGGACTTGAGTACGCTGAAGTGTTTCAGTTGTGGTGAGTATGGTCATTATTCAACGAAGTGTCCAACAAAGAAGCAGGGAGATAATGAGAAAAAGAAGGGGAAGGAGGTAGTAGGTGTCGCCAATTTTACTGAGCTAACCCTAGCTGCCCTAACCCATCTAGGATGAAAAAAATCAGTGAGATGAATTGCCAAACTATTCCCACAAAAGTCATCACTAGTATCACAATAGTGGACTCATGGTCTTAACATAACAATACTCTTATCAATAAATATTCATCCCAACAACGCAACTCTACTCTCTCCATTAATCCCCTATATTCCAACGAAAAGGGGATATAAAGTCTTATAGATGACTCCTGAAATCCCCATCAAGGGAAGGGTGCCATGGGGAATCATGGCCTATTCTCATTGTGCCAATTACCACTAGGATCCTTGAAGTTGAGGGTAATATCATGAATGAAGTGCTCAAACAAAGGGGCTAAAGATAATTGAATATCGACATTAGCTAAAAATATTGTTGCACACATACCCCTCTTCACCTAACATTCTCGACATTCTCTAGGCCTAATGACGCTCAATTAATATTGTATAAATATTGGTGTGGCATCTTTAAGGTAATCATAGGATATTGACTAGGTGTTATGGTTGGTAACCATGTCACACACATCACCAAACTAATGTCATCTCATGATTGATTAACATGTGCATATAATTTACCATTCATGTGTCATCACATGACTATCAATATGATGTACACTTCCTCTATTACAAATGCCCTTGGTTATGTTGGTTATCGACTAGGGTTGGCTACTTAAGGTCAGTGTACTCACATGTATGTAAATCAACCATAAGTGCACAATATGATCAATGCAACAAAGTAATAATGTCAATATTGATAAACGTTATAACCTTGCCCATAATTACACCTAGGCACAACTTATTAATAGCACTATTAAAATAATTAGAGTTATCTACCTTGTAGGCAAGGCAGGCCAAGGGTATTGCATCTTCCTCTTCATATGACTGATGTTGTACTTGGTGTTACTATCCTACAATAGATATGGAGATAATCATCTCAACTACATGGCTAGATATGTCGTCATCTCATCTATGTGGCCAACGCCCATGTATCACCATACTTTATATGGTGTTGCACTATGCCCAAAACATCTCAATGGTGTAGTTGCAAAGTCTTTGAAACTTGTTTGTCACAATTTGTAGTGGCTTCATAAGGAACTCCCCTATGTCCTCTTTGAATGTCATTACTATCCTACAATAGATATGGAAATAATCATCTCAATTATGTGGCTAGATATGGAGATAGTCATCTCATCTATGTGGCCAACTCTGATGTATCACCATTCTTTATATAGTGTTGCCACTATGCCCAAACCATCTCAATGGTGCAATTGCAAAGTCTCTGCAACTTGTTTGTCGCAATTTGTAGTGTTCATAAGAAACTTTCCTATGTCCTCCATTTGAATGTCATAATAATATAGCATGTGATAGGGATTGAGAACATATTTCTTCAACAATGATATATGAAGTACGTCATGAATTTGTAAATTTGGCAACATTGCCAATCTATAGCTACCTTATGTGCTCTAGTATCTCAAAATGCTCAAAGTACTTGGTTGCCAATTTTTTGTATTTGCCCAACTTTTTTTGCAGATGTATTTTCTCAACTATAGAATTCCTTTTAGGTTTTCCCCTTAAAAAAAAATGCATGATCTTTGTCGTGCTAAGATCTTTCTAATTTCTCACTATTTATAGGTCTTGATGATCTTGTGCCATTTTTAGGTTTTGTTTCACTTTTAAAATTATTTCTTCCATAAATTTCAGGGAAGTGCTTCCCCAATTTAGCGAAGCTTCAATATTACTCCAACTAATCGACTAATTTTATTACCTCTAATATGTCACCTCAAAAAGACATCTAGACCCAAGGACTTGTGATTTCCATTATTAAAAGTAAATTCAACCAAGTGTAGGGAAGCTTCCCAATTCCTAGGTTTGCACATTTTATACATCATTAAAATATCTTCTAGTATCCGATTCACTCTCTTAGTTTGCATGCTTGATTCAAAATGATATGTTATATTGAAACTCAGCTTGGGACCCAATTCATTGAATGAACTAGTCCAAAACCTTGAAGTAAACTTTAGAGTCCAAGTTTGAAGCAGTGTTCCAAACATTGACGAAAAATCGCAAAAAATCGCCAACATCGCGGTTTTTTCCAGCTACCGAAAAATCGTCGGCTATAAATAACGATTTATTCCTTTGGAGATTTTTTCCCGTTTTTTGCCGATTTTTACCAATTTCGAAAAAATGAATATATTTATATTTTTTTAATATGTGTCGTGATTTGCTAATTTTTTCGTTGATGTTGTCGAAAATATGTTTTTTGAACCCTTGTTGATTTTTTGCTGATGCCGATTTTTTAAGGCACACCATGTAGTTTCATCACTTCCTTTAGGAGTACTTGTGCAATATAAGAGTAGAATTCACAGGTAAGAATTACGCCCTGTTAGTGATTTTGTTGACCACCATCACAATAGAGTTGTTCAGGTTAGATGAGATTGGCAAACAAGTAATGAAGTCCATCAAAACGTCTTTCATTTAGGTATGTTAAGTGGATCATGTAACATGTCCTCCTTCACATGAATGCAGTCTACCATCTTAGTGATTTTTATTGACCACCACAATCACATAGTTGTTTTGGGAAGATGACTTTGGCAAATGACTAATGAAGTACATCGAAATATCTTCCTATTTCCATTCATGTATTTCGAGTGGATAGAGTAAGAAACCCTACCATCACGATGAGGATTGCCTTGTTGTTTTGACAAAGAAAGCTTCTCAATTCCTTCCTAATGTCCATCAACATCTTAAAACACTTGTCTTATGGATGCTTGATTTTCATTGATTACCAAAGTCCTTATATGACTACTTATTTCCCTTCTACTTTTGCTATGAAAGGGAGGGGCAATCCTCTTTGGGACTACAAGAGTGCTTCTTTTGGCAAAAAGTAGTCAATTTTGAACCAAGCTTACCAAGATCTGATAATTTCCCTTTTTCCTCAGTTAAATAATTACAAATTTGATTGAAATCTAGTTTAGCATATTAAACAACAAACATTTTTTGTATAGTAAGTGGAGCAAAACACCTCATAGGGAGTTGGAAAATTCTAGAGAACAATATGAATATAGTGTGTATTATCTTGAATTGGGAATCAAAATCCTCTAATTGCATTTTGAGTTCATTGAAGCAAGATAGGTAAGCTTCAATCCTCTTGAAATCTCATGGCTTCTTATATATCAATTGAATTTCAATATACGTCACCTCAGTCTCATTAGGTTGAGAAATAATTTTGCTCAAGTGTATCCCAAACCTTTGTGGGAAATCTCATTTTATGAATATGGAATTGCAACTCATTTGACTAATCCTAGCATCATCGTCGACCCCGCATACACATTTAGACATTGGATGCACTCACTCAAGATCACTTTGGGCTAGCTTTGAGTTAGTTCTCAATGACTCCGAGGGGAGGCTGACCACGATATACCAAGATTTGATAGGATCTGCTAGGTGTGTCCCCTTTAGGAGCCAGAGATAGAGCAACACCTTTAGATGCCCCCGATACTACAAGATTAGAAGGTGTTACCATTGCCACTATAGATATTCAGGGGGATCCCTCGAGTTAGTTCTCAATGACTCCGAGGGGAGGCTGACCACGATATACCAAGATTTGATAGGATTTGCTAGGTGTGTCACCTTTAGGAGCTAGAGATAGAGCAACACCTTTACATGCCCCCTATACTACAAGATTAGAGGGTGTTACCATTGCCTCTATAGATATTCAGGGGGATCCCTCTACATTCTTCTAGTGTCCTAACCAAAGATTCCTAGCTATCTTCGTCAGGGAGATATTTAGACATAGATCTTAGATCTTACATACCCCACCTCACTAAAGGATGATTTAGACGATCACATTATACTTCTAGGTTGATTTAACTATGTTGGAGCTGGGTCCCCTGAGGCACAAGTTTCAAAGACATTTTTGTATAGTTTTGTATGTGTGCGCTGTGCAAATGGAGTCAAGGGGCTTTGGATTGGGTCAAAGTCCCCAATTTTGATGTAAATGGGCTTAAGGGTAAACTGTGGGCCTCAAATCATGGTTTGAGACCATAGTATCTGCGCGCTAGGCATATATAAATAGATAGATCATGTCTAAGCTAAGTAGTTCTAAGTAAGAGAATGAAAGTTGTGCGTGGAAGGGTTGTGTAAGGGTTTTTGTAAGGACATTTGATGTATTGATTGATAGATCTGAAGATAATAGAAAGAACAGTTTTGGCGAAGTTTATTGTGTTATGCATCTGAATTGTTTACTATTTATGCTTTGTTAAGATTGCATTATCTGCCTTACTTATTGACGATTAGATATCTGATCTGATTATGCATGATTATTGATGGTTAATAGATCTGTTTAAGTATTCGCATTGGTTAAGATCTAGATCTGTTCTGTTATCTGCGCTAAAGCGAACAACGTTTTTGTGTTATTTTGTTAATGACTGCGCATTCCTTGTAATTCTGTTATATATTATTGCGCGCATCTATATAAGTTCACATTGGGTTTCGCTGAGGACCACTTCATTATTTTCTCCCTCAGGGTGCGGAAACCTGGTTCCAACACCCCCCCATACTGCTTCGGGTGAGACTTTGGTCTGCGGAAGCAGATCACTGCCGAAAGGGCCAGTAGTTGGAGGGTTTGTTGATTTATCCATAAATGCTGAACTTGGGTCACGACCCCTCAAGCCAACAAATGGTTCCGTTGCTGAGACTGGGATCATTTTGAGGGAGATTTGATGTTGTGGCATCTGTCACGAAACAAATTACAAGATTGGCTGGATAGAAAGATCCTTGAATTTGCGCTCCAAGAGAACAAAAGTACAAAGCTGTCTGACGAACAGTGGGTACAGAAATATATTTATACAGAAGTGCATGAAATTTTCTTTTGTTCCTTTGCGCACGAACTACTAGAGTGGTTGTCGCGCTTAGCTGAATTCCATCACTGCATACAAGATGATGTACTCATTGAGTGGACTCCTGAATTGATCCAACAAGTAGAGAAGTTTGATAATAAGATCATTCCCGCAGTAGATCATTGGATCGATCGCCTCTTGGGAGGATTTGTGATTGAATTTGCCATTGACCAATTTGTGTCATATTCTGAAGCAGAAAGAAAGGTCCTAGAGGTAAGTTCCTGCGCTCATTGAAATTATTACTGAAAATGCTATTGTGTGAACGGGGTTGTCTATGCGAACATATTGCTTCAATGCATCAAAGAGGTTACCTCGAAGACTCTGAAAAATTCATTTATAGCCCTCTGAAGCCTAGATCTAATTGTGAACCTGAACCAGAAACTGCTAGCTCAAGTGACTCTAAAGAAGAAAGCTCATCACATCAGAGACCCTTGAATCTGTGTCCCACTCCATCCACTCCACTTCTGAACTCACATCACAGATCACCTATTCCATTGTGTAGTCCATCTCCACCACCACCTCCACCTCCCCTTGAAGTAGATATGGCTGCATCAATGGAGTTACCTGATTTCAGAGGCATTGGAAATGAGGACACTGATCACTTCTGGTTTGTAACTGAGGCCGTATGGCAGGCTCAGCAAGTGAACAATATTGATATTAGAAAAGCGCAACTGGCTACTTCATTTCAAGATCGTGCATTAGACTGGTACATTAGGTGCACGCAAGCAAACCCTAATGCTACCTTGGAAGAAATTAAAGCAACCCTAAAAGAGCAGTTTAAGAAACCTAAGTCATACGCGCAACTCGTGACATAAATGAAGGATATTCGTCAGGAACATAATGAATTTGTATGGGAGGCTAATCAAAGGCTAAAGCACACCATCAGAGATGGTGGATTTGTTATTGATGATACTCAGCATAAAGAATAGTTCATTGCTATGTTGCTCCCACATCTGCGCCAACCATTAGGTCAGCAAAAGATTGCCACACAAGCTAAGGTTGTAGAAGTTGCAATGAAAGTGGAGGCTACCCCAACACCTATTGCGCTGTGAACTCAACAGATTCAGAATCAGTTGGAAGCCATGCATCTAGAAATTCAAAGTCCGCACAAAGACAAAGGCAAGGAGGTCTGCGTAGAGGTGTGGTGTATAAAATGCAAAGCTTCTGGGTACCAAAGACCAGCGTCCTGTCTTCAACAATTATCTGAATGCTAGAGGTCCTAGTCCATTTAAGAATCTTGTGTGGTGCACTATCTGTTAAATTGTTGGACTACATGACACAAATTCTTGCCCAAGGATTGGAAAATATCAGCCTGAATTGAATCAATTATTTTGCAAATTCTATTTGTCTTTAGGGCATGATGAGCAACATTGTCATAGCTATGATATGATGTTGGATAAAGCAGAGATATATAGAATGCATGTTGAGCCAACATCACCAGCATCCCCTTCTGGGTGAGTTGGATCGACTGGCAGAGGAAGAGGCCGAGGACGTGGATCAACTGGTAGAGGAAGAGGACAGACAAGTCATTTGCTATAACTGTGGATATGCTGGCCATTATCCGCGTGACTGTCCGCGTGACTGTCCGAATCCAGCATGACAGTCCTGCTGGTACTGTAGACAATTTGATCATGTTATAGAAGATTGTCCTGTCTTGATTGCTAAAATGCAGGAAAAGAAGACCCCAACGCAAAATATTCAGATGGTTTGCGCAAAAACTCGTGAAGAAGATCCCTGTGTGAATGTAGTTACCAGGAGTGGTGTACCTACCAATGAAGATAAAGGAAAGCAACCAACCACCGATGTATGGATCCGTAAAGCACCTGAAAACAAAGAAGATTTTAATCTTCAACGCGCAAAAGAAACCTTTATTGAAGCACGAAAAGGATTTGCAGAAGGAAATACATCAACATCTGCTAGAACATTGAAGGAAGCAGGAGGAGATGAGGAGATTAAACCATTTCTACAAGCCTGTATAAAGTTACTGCGCAACAAGAAGGCTGCCAAAAATCTGCAGGCATTGATAGATAATTGTGCACAGAAAGAACAGCCCATGGTGGAACAACGAGCGGTCAACAAAATATACGAGAACAAGAAGATAATGGGTAGGGAGATGCGTATGACTGCGCAGATTGGTGCTTATGAAATGGACCAAGTCATTTTAGATCTAGGATCAGATACTAATGTTCTACCTAAGCAAACATGACAGCACATGGGAAAACCACAACTGGAGTGGTCTACTATGCAACTACGCATGGCCAATCAGTAGAAGATCATTCCTTTAGGGAGGCTGTCACAAGTTGTGGTCAATACAGAGGGTGTTAAGGTGATGGCAGACTTTGAAGTCATACAAATTGTAGATGATACTGATCCCTATCCTGCGCTGCCAGGATTAGATTGGGCCATTGACATGGATGGTGTTATCAATCTAAAGAGAAGGAGAATGGAATTTGAGAGCAATGGAGTTAGGGTAATCATTCCTCTGGATCTTGTAGAAGGCCAAAGGTATACTGAACCAGTGTGCGCTGAAGACGAGATCAATCAAATCTATAAGCTAAGTTTGCGCGAGGAAGATTGGATTAATTCAACAGTAGATGGGAATCTTAAATGGGAGAAGGATAGCTCTTGTTTTTCAGACTCTGATGAAGAACTAGAGAATTGCCAAAACCAACTGCATGAGGTGTCTGCTCTGCGCTGTAATCGTGTGACCCGATCTTCGCGCTGTATAACATCTGAGGTACGTGATTTAGCGCACTATGTAGGCTCGACTGATGTAAACATGTTTATAGGAGAGATGGAAAGGACTGTGCCTGAAGGACAAAGATTCCATGCTTTGGATCTTGGCTTGCGCGCTACTCCAGCGAGATGGTGGGAAACACATAAGGAGAATATGGGAATCTGGGAGGAATGTGCGCGCATAATGAGGTTGCGGTTTGAATGTCCAGTAATTAAAATGGAGGATGTATACTCTGGCAAGGAGGATTCGCGCAACCATTTGGCCAAGTGGAATCAGGTGTGGGGTATAGAACCAAAACCTGAGTGGGTCCATATGTTTATTCACACAATGGGAAAGGTGCCTACTGAATGGTACTTGGAGACAAAGCTGCACAGAGGCACTAGTGAATGGTCTGCGATGATAGAGAGCTTTACTCTTACATTTAGCTTGGAGAGTGGATTCGATACAGTTGGTCAAGCTCTGCATAATATTTAAGAAGTAATCTTTGATCCCACAAAACCTGTCATTGAGTGCGTGCCACCAGCTTGGGAAACCTGATGCGCAGAGGTGTCAAAAACTAGTCGTTGGAACAGTAAAACTAGATAAGACAGATTTATTACCGTTTTTGGGAGCGTCTAAGATGCATTTAATGAAGGGATTTTTCCAGATTTGGGACCGTTTTGTCAGTGATGGAGCCTCATTAATGCACAAGGAACCGTTGAAGATGCGCCACAAGTATAAATATGACCTATGGTGTCGCAATTGTTCCCTTTGCTTTCTGAGTGATTTTTATGCTTTGAGCTCTATGTTTGCCATTGCATTTGTTGCGTCTATGTCTGGTTTGGATCCAGGGTTTGAGGACGCATTGCGTCGAGTAGGGCTAGGGTACGTAATTCCGGGCGAGATGACAACCACGAGACTGGGTGATGACCCTGCTGCACCTGAAGTGCCTATTATAGAAACACCTGCACCATCTAAGACGAAGAAGGGGCAATCCTCTGGAACGCATAGATCTCCCCGCGAGAAGACCCCAAGACCGCGCCATTTAGTGGGAGAGAAAGTGAAAAGGACCGTAGCAGAAGTTCCAGAAACTATTGAAGAAGAGAATGAGGAGGTAGTTGAAATAGCCCCATTCTCGTGGCTCCCAAGCTACATCGCATTGCGCAAACCCTCCGTAAAGGCACCTAAGGACTTGGACAAGGTGTGCGCAAGTATCCAAGTCCCTCTAATCCCGGAGAATGTTCCAATGGAAGGGGACATGCTCATGAAGATTCCACAGCTGAGGTTTGATGACTTGGACATTGCGGATGTCGAGAAGTTCCCCGAGCTCGCGCCAGAGCTCTATTTGGATCAAGTTACCTATGAGGGAGGCGTTGTGCGCCTCGAGCCAAAGAGGGGGGGTGTTAGGTCTGCGCAAGGCAGGCTTGCTCAATTTGCTGCAGATCCCTCATTTTGGGCACAACCCCATCAATGATATTTGTGTCAGACAGCTGCTGGCTTTGGCCCATGATGACGCGCTTTGGTTGGGAGAGCGCATCCCTATTGATGCAGAATTAATCCTTAGAATCCCAGGTCTGCCTGCTAAGGGGGCCGACCCTATCGCTGATTTTGGTGGAAAAGCACAAGAGAAGGCGGATGCAGACCAAATCAAGAAGAAATATAATGTCACGTGCAAGACCCAGGGGTTCGTGGTTGAGGAAATTAATGACCCCACTGTGCGTTTTGGTACCCTCATCTTGGCCTGCAAGATGATGCGTAAGTGCAGGCCCAAGGAGGTACCCGCGCATGTGATTGCGCTTACAGGACACTGTGAAAAAGGAGTCATTTACAACTAGTGGGGGTACCTGTGCAAAGAATTCTTAGAGAATGTGCATGAGGCGCAGGAGGAAGGCAAGCCCTTCCAATATGCGTGGCTCCTGTTGCTAATTGCGCTAATTGGATGGAGAACCCTTGAAGACACACAATTCCCAGACTTTGAAGAGAAGATGTGCGAAGCTGCGCACTACACGACGTTATGGAACTCTTCAGACCCAGTGCGCGCAAAAGAAAATAAAATCCTTTGGGTTTTGTATGATGCCTCCCTGAACCAAGCAGTGCAGTTGAAGCTGCGACTGTCACCTACACTATATGATCAATACAAAATGATCGCGGATTTCAAAGTCACATTTATTAATATTCATATCTGCGCAAAGGGCGCTGTAGAGGGCGTCTCGTACGAGCTACCATATCTGGTGACAGAGGATGATTTAGTGCGCGTAACAGCAGAATGGCCGCCGACCTGGTTGACACCCCCTACCCTGACAAAGCAGCGCACTCCAACTGGATAATCTACAGAGAAAGCCACTAAAAAACCTAAAGAGACAAGTCCAACAATAGTGACAGAGAAGGTCACCGAAAAAGCCACAAAGAAGGAACCAACCCCTACTACGACTGGAGAAACTGTCAACACCACAACTGTGCACGAGAAGAATGGATCTGTGCCTAAGGAGACATGCGAAGTTGAGACATCCAGAGGCCCTAAGCGCGACTCTTAGGTCACTGGTGGATCACGCAAGAAGCAAAAAGGATCCAAGAAGGCAGGGAGGAGGTCTTGACACTGACAGAGGACGACCTCAATGAAAGAGCGAAAACCGTCACGTCTGCAACTGAAGATCGCTGGACAGATATGGAAGTTCAGTATCAGTCTGTGTTGGAGCTTGTACAAGTTGGATTGTAGGAATTAAAAGTTCAGGTGAGCCAGATATAAGAGAGCGTGATTCGAGCGAGCTGGACCAGTGCGCACATTACAAGCGCGCAACCGTTGGATGTTGCTCTACCAGCATTAGGGGATGCATGATTTGTCCACATCCCCCTGCCCGTAATTCAGATGGATGCTAACCAGCGTGTCCAATTCAGTGGTACAGGTGATGTGCATGTTAATCTTTCGGTGTTGCCTGCACAGTGCAGGAAAATTACATCTTCTACATTCAGTGATCGCAGATGAGCTTCAGTATTGCGAGGCTACCGCGCAGACGAAGACAAAGGATGCACAGAAGCAGGCTGCGCAAGCACACCAACAACAACAAGAAGCAGAAGCAGCTTGCAGAGAAGCAGAGGCCCAGTGTGTCGTGCTGGAGGCTAAAATCAACCAAGTCTGCCGCAACATTCCAGCTGTCTTGGCCACAACTGCGTCCATTGAAAAGTTAGAAGGATTGGCTCCTACAGTAAAAGCAGCGTACGCGGAGGTACAAACCATCCGTACGAAGTATGAGCAACAGATCGCGGACCTTTAGACAAAATTGCAGCCGAAGACACCACCAAAGTTTCGCGCCCAAAGAGCAGCGGAAGTAAAACAGGGAAAGGACAATACTACTGTTGTGGTCACCCAATGTGATAGTTTATTGAACGAGGCCATGGATATTTGGGCCTTTGTCCAAAATGATCTGGTAGTACAACAGCTGTGTGACGCCCTCAACCAGAAAGAGCAGCAATTCAAAGAAATCCAAATAGTGGTGCCCACATTGGTCCTCACATAGTGCCTTGCTTGTCTGCAGGAGTGTAGAACAATTCAGACAGAGATTGCAGACTTGCGTCGGAAGGAACATGTACTAAAGGAGCGCATGCAACCATGGGCAGAAGAAGCACTGTAATTAACACAAACACTGGACAACACTTTGAAAATCATTCAGCAGACTCAGCGTAGCATAGAGATGGCCGCTGAGGGGCCTACTATAGAAAAGATGGTTCAGCAAGCGCAGAGTGCATTAGCGCAAAGTCTCGAGTTAGTGCTCCCTCTCCAAACTTCTGTCAAAACGCTTCAGGCAAAGACTAAGGAGCCAGCACCTCAGTGACTTGGGACGAGTCACATGTTTGTGTTGGGGCCTGTTGGAGCGGGGTCCCCTAAGGCACAAGTTCCGAAGACATTTTTGTATAATTTTGTATGTGCGCGCTGCGCAAATGGAGTCAAGGGTCTTTGGGGTGGGTCAAAGTCCCCAATTTTGATGTAAATAGGCTTAAGGGTAAACTGTGGGCCTCAAACCTGGTTTGAGACCATAGTATCTGCGCGCTAGGCGTATATAAATAGATAGATCATGTCTAATCTAAGTAGTTCTAAGTAAGAGAATGAATGTTATGAATTATTGATGTTATGATAAGTTTATGTGTTTGTAAGGGTTGTTGGGTTGGGTTAAGAGGCTCCTACTGGCTGTGTGCAGACTCCGCTGGCTGTGTGCGCGAAAGGGTTGTGTAAGGACAGTTGATGTATTGATTGACAGATCTGAAGATAATAGAAAGAATAGTTTTGGCGAAGTATACTGTGTTATGCATCTAAATTGTTTACTGTTTATGCTTTGTTAAGATCGCATTATCTGCCTTACTTATCGACTATTAGATATCTGATCTGATTATGCATGATTATTGATGGTTAATAGATCTGTTTAAGTATTCGCATTGGTTAAGATCTAGATCTGTTCTGTTATCTGCGCTAAAGCGAAGAACGTTTCTGTGTTATTCTGTTAATGACTGTGCATTCCCTGTAATTCTGTTATATATTATTACGCGCATCTGTATAAGTTCACATTGGGTTTTGCTGGGGACCACTTCATTATTTTCTCCCTCAGGGTGCAGAAACATGGTTCCAACACCCCCCCATACTGCTTTGGGTGAGACTTTGGTCTGCGCAAGCAGGTCACTGCCGAAAGGGCTAGTAGTTGGAGGGTTTGTTGGTTTATCCATAAACTCTGAACCTGGGTCAGGACCGCTAAAGCCAACAAGCTAATCAGAGCAACAAGCGATGAGCTGAGTTCTAGAGCATCTCAGGTAGTAGAATAGTGAGACCTCGAGTCTACCCTCAACACCTCCTTTGGGAGGCTAACTGTATCCTTGAGACCATTGCGGAGGTGTCAAACAACACATTAGTTCACTCACAACCAGAGCATCAGAGGGATTAGTCCTAGATGGTTCTTGAGCAAGGTTTCCGCCCCTGACAAATTCCTCCTCAACCCCATTGGAATAGCTGAAGACTTATCTAGAGCTTCTTTCATTTAGCCTCAGATGCTAGCATTATGCCTTGCTCCTACATCCCCCCTAGGATCGTGCAACCAAACACCTTGTTGGATCTAGAGGAATTTGATAGCGAGCTAGTGCCTGTTACCCACCACTTCATGGGTGATATCCCTAGGAGAAATTTTTCTCCATAATGGACCTTCAGCTGACTGCCAACAGCCCCTTGCAGCCTCCTACTAGCTCGTTGTGCCATTTTTCCGCCACCTGAGCCAACCATGTGGTTCCTCACCCATCTGTATTGATTGTATGTTTGAAGGTGGGCCTCTCAAATCTAAAGGTATGTCTTGTCATTTGGTAATTGAGTATTGGGTTTACTTATCATGGATACTTCTGGGCATGGATCGATGGGGGCATTTGGCGGAAAGAGTGGGCTTAGTCTGTGCTCCTGTCCCCTTGATCTCTTTTGGATGTTACCCTTGCATCTTAGTCCCGTGGGATCTCCTTTATTGACCATTTGGTTCTAGAGTGGTACTACTTGGGAAACCCCGACTTTGGGTGCGTGGTCCCGCTCCTTTATCCGCATGTATTACTCCCCTTCCACTCATTATACTCACATTCATCATTTCTCCCACCTGGGTCCACATAGGGTTAGCCTCCCTATCCCCTTGCCCCCACCTTGGGTCAGGCTTGGAATGATGCCCTAAAAGTTTTTTTTTTTTTTTCCACAAAAAAAATCGAACTTTTTATATTATAGTAAAAAGTTACATCTCAGATACCGCGACATTCCTTTTGTTTTCTATGCCTCGAGAGAGCATCAAGTCAATCTGTCCACAACTAGACAAAAAATAACTAGTAGAACAACACAACTATGTGTCACAACAATGTAGCTATGATGAAACAAGTCAACTAGCTTGTGCCAAAAAAGTAAAAAACATGTGTAAACCAAGCTTCCTATTCGGAGAAACGCCCCTATATGATCAAAAGTTAAACTGTTGTATCACAAGCCTCCCTTATGAGAAAACAACCCCACAAGCATCATCGCAGTACATGTTTGATACGTCATCCCACATTACAATATAAGCATAAGAAAATCTGTCCAATATATATATACAAAAAGTTCTCCAGGATATATAACCTTTGCTCGAGGAAATATGTAAATAGTAAAATAGATGTGTAAAAGCATGAAGCACCCTGTCAGTACGACCTGGAGTCCGACACATAGATCCCATTCACATCGTTCTCCATTATGTGCCATGTTTCCAGATCTTGTTGTAAGCCGTCTTTAGAAAGACGGTTAGTGGCCCCGTTTCGTTCCCTGTAAATATGGCATGCAGAAATAAGTCAAAATGCATTTTTAATTCCTGTATCTCTTTTAGAATTGGAAGTAACATAATATTTTGACATCTCTGGGTGTTGTTGACCGAGTTTATGGCATTCATGGAATCCCTGAAAATTTGAACTGAATCAATGCCAAGTTGTACGAGCCAACAAATTAGGAGTTTTAAAGTTTGAAGTTCAGCAAAATTGTTTGTGTCTTCTCCAATTTCCACAGAAGCAACAATTGATTCATTTTGGTTTTTATGGATTATCATATCATGGTTTATCCTTTCAATACTTGTGAGTCTTGGAGTTTTGCAAGAATCTGAATTAGGGAGTAGTGATAGAATCGCCGCACATTCCACAACCACAATTGAAGGGGAAGTTGTGACATCCAAGAAAATTCCTTTGTTTCTGGCCAGCCAGATACCCCATGTTATTATGAGTGGAATGCTTCTGAAATCGTGATCTTTGTTTGTCTCCCACCAATCTCTCCACGCCTCTCCACAGTTTTCACCATGCCAAGAAGCCTTGAAATTGCACAAGTGACATAGTGTGTTCCCAGACTTTGTTGGTAAAACGACAGGAAAGGAATAGGTGATCTATGGTCTCCTCTGCGTCCTTGCAAAGACAACACCAGCCCAGGCCATTTAAGAACCTTCTTTGCAATGGGTCCCAGGTCGGATATGCCCCGAAAGTTGAAGCAACTAAAAAAAAAAGAAAAAGCATAATTGGCCACACTTAACAGGAAAGATTACCCCCAAATGCAAAATATGGTCGGGACAAAAATAATTAGCACGTGGGCAAAAGTCAATGCATGAGCTCTTCCCCTTCCCCATTGCCATCACCTTGGTTCCATAGGCCCTAGATGAGCCTCCTTTGTCATACAGGAACCCATGATTGTCCCAACCCCCTTGGAGGGCAATGAATCGCCCTACCTTAAAAGGGGTAATCACTGCTATATCTGACACATCATGCTCTTATCCTTGAGCCCCAAGCAATGAATTAAATAAAATTCATAAAAGGAAAAAGACATATAAAGAAGGGTGGAAAAATCAAGGCTGAGACACCTCATGTACCACAATTGCTTCCTCCTACATATTATATATCTTGGTGTGGGCTTCCCCTTATCTGGCTGCCCCTATGCCCCGATATGTGGCCTAGGATTGCTCCTCTCATTCCCTACCCCGTTTCACTCATTTATCACTTACCACCCCCATTCAAAGGATGTACCTTGTACCTACTATCCCCTTTAAGGATTGAAACCACTTAATCAGGTACATGGCTAACCCCCTTTGGAGCAGGGAGACACTAGCACATGCCAAAGTCCGCTATGGAAGCGCATGCCATTATGAAGTGCCCACTATGTTATCCATGATTTGTAAGCTCTTTTACACAATTATTCTGATGACGGGCTGTACTGGAAGCCTAGGGGATGCACTGGATCTTATGCAAGATTGCAGGTGGTTCCCATTTGGGTTTGGTCTCCCTATATGGGATCCTAACCCCCAGAGGGTTACATTGGCACATATAGGGTGCACATAGAGAACCATGGGCCTCCATAGCAGCAAATAACACTCTATAGATCCTCATCGATGTTCATAGACGATTAGTGATCCACTTTTAGGATGATGGTGATGTGCTTGGTACATATGCCCAGTAGGTCCCACAGGAGCCCCACACACTTGGCAGGTGTCCCAGGACTTGTACGATGTCATGACAACATTCATTCCATCACTCGAGCCCTTGCAAAAGGTCTACAGGCATCTCCAATTCATATGGAGACCTGTGGGGTCATTTGTGTGCCTCCACACACACACTGGGAACACCACAAGTCTACTACTTGGAGAGCAAGGGGCCACCCCCTTGTCCATCATATTTCGAGGAGTTTATTCTTCGTTATAGCACTTCAGGATATTATTAGGCCTTTTGGAGGAACCCACGACATGTACATATTATTATTTGGCCCCCTGCGAGGCTTATTTTCCCATTTGTGAGCTAGTTTGGTGGGCTTGTCACCAATAGGGGTTTTTTTTGCACATTATTTTATTATTAGGGGCTAATGTAGGCCCATAGGCTAATTCGAACTCCTTAGGAGGGTATATATTGATGTTAGCTACATTCATTTGTATCATCACTTCACTTGGGATCTCTCTACTCTTAGAGAATTTCACATTTCTTCTTGGTGGATAATTTTGGGTAAATGGATAAATTTTGATGTATGGATTTATACCATTTTTCATCTTCGATCTTCGTTTTTTGCAAATATGATGCTGGGTGGATATACTCTCTAACATTGTAAGTAAATTTTAATGATATATTCTTGCTGATGCATACTGTTGAACTTCGCTATAATGAGGACTAGTTGCTGCATCATTGAAATGTGGAATTGCGTGTCTATTTAGCTCTTTATATGTATGTGCCATTGTTAGATGAATGGGATGTCCTAGAGATTGTTTTATCTCGATAATCTTGCACTATTTGCATGAAGTATAAATGATTGAAGGTCACTTTTCTTCTTTTTCCCTTAACATTGGACGAAGTTGACTTTCCGATCCTCCTTGATCAAGAAGCCGAGTTCTCAATCGTTATCATCCTTGATTCCATATCCCCAAGGGAAATAGGCACTGGTCCCTCAAAAGGGTTTTCATTTTCCTCTCCTTTTTCACCTTTTTCCCCTTTTCCCTAGGTCTAGCCCTAATATGTCACCTAGGGCATCAATTTCCCGAGAATCCACCCACAGGAAAATTCGATCTCTTGGAGGCTACTGCGCTGGTGGGTCCCCTCCCTCTCCTCCGAATTTGAGACAATTTCAATGGTGGAATTACTGGGAATCCCAAGCCTTAGCTCTAGGACAATTTTTTGCTTAGGCATCCCCAAGGCCAGACACTAGTAGGATTAATTCGACCTTCTGAAGCAAAATTTCTTGTCTGATCCTTTCCCCTTACCTTGTCCAGGATAGGAACATCATTGGTTGCTATATTCCATCCCCGAACCTGGGTTGGGTCCACTTGGTCCCGTGTGGTCCTGTTTCCTACCAAAGGCCAATCATCAAGGGCTATTTGGGAAGCCAAGTTCGTATAGGATTTTAGGGATCGGGAAGTACCTCTTCAAGTCATACCCTTCATCCTTATCCTCTAATCCTTCTCCCTTCTCCCTAGAATATCAAGCTCCTTACTTTAAGGGCAAGCAAGCTCCACTCCTTACATCCTCCTTGGGAAAGCGCTTCTCGGATCACTTCACACGTATTCATTGATTTATCCTTTATAAGTGTCTTCCCAAAAATACCGGGACTCCTCCCATCGGTGAAAGTCCGTAAAGAGTAGGGAGCCTTAGCCGTGGTGACAGTGGGCTAAGCCTCCATCGTTGCCCTTGTTTATTTATGGTAGCATCGGATGTGCTCTAGCCTTGTAATTTTGTATATAGGCTAAGGCACATGTATTCCATAAAACCCAGAAATGGTTTTTGAAAATTCCACTTAGAGATGATTTAATTAAATTAATTAATCATTTTTTAATGGTTTCCTAAGTTTAAACTTAGGGAAATTGATTAATTAAAGTGTATTAATTAAATCAAGTGTGAATCTTCTAGATAAAGTCATGGATCACCTCCAAGTTAATCTTAGCCCTTGATTATGTTTTAATCTTGGCCGTTGAAGGGTCAACGAAAGATTATAAGGAGGGTGAGGGGCCTATGGAAAACACACTTGACACTTGAGCCATTGGCATTTTCGAGTTTGTGTGAGGAGACATAGCTTTTGATCAAGGATCAAATCACTAGGGCAGGGTTTGCTAAGCGATTATGATCCAGTGATCAGATTTAGAGAGGGGCAGAAGCAGAGATTGGTTAGGTGGACCAAGAATACATTTCAGAGTGAGACAACATTTACGCAGAAGAGAGACAATGTAGTTTTTTGCAGAGGTGACGCAGTTCCTGTAGAGAGTCACGCAGAACCAATGCAGTGTCTCTTGGAGTCAGTCCGGAGAAAGCTAGAGGCTAGGGTTTTGAGCCATGAGGGCTAAGATCTAGCTTCAGATCAACCAGATCAGCTGCAGAGAAGGGTGACGCAGTTACTCAAGCTTGCCTACGCAGGCTTACGCAGATCCAACATAGGCAATCATGCAGAGGCAGTGAGGGCTTCATCAATGTTGTTTTTGATCAGCCGAAGACTTGCGGAGTGAGGTATATCTCACAGTTATTTTTGCTGTCTAGATTTCTCTGAGGGGTTTGCCGGATGGTGGCACTCTAGTTGTATTCAATATTCTGCTGCTTAATAATACAAACCCTCAGATCTGCTGCACCGGTTTTCCCAAGTTGGGTTTTTCCGGGGACAATCCAAAAATAACTGTGTCAATGTGGTTGTTTTTCATTGCATTTTGTTCAGTTTGTTTCAACACTTAGATTTATTCCGCAGTATTATTTGTGTAGACTGCTTAAGTAATTACTTCGGTATTTCAATGTAAATAAATAATTATCAAAATAATAGGAGAAGTAATTCAGATTTGTTGCAGTAGGAATCTAGATCTAGGATTTTTCACAGCCCTTGGCCTAGCAATGGTCCTCTTAGGAACCCCTTTAGGTCCCTTGCTGATTTGAGTGGTAACATTTTTGGCGCCGTTGTCGGGGACGAGACCTGTATCAGGTTCTCCATTCGACAATATTGATATATCATTCTTAGTGACTCCATTGGAAGAACGAAGCCCTAGTTCTTCATTGATCTTTAAGGTCAATGCTTGTAAGGTGAAGTAAGCATTTGTCAAGCCAATTTCATTCACCCTGGCGACTCCCATGTCATCAAGGATCCAACAACGTGTTGGCCACATATATTCCCGCCATAGACATTATAGGGATCTCGAGATATCCCTCATTGAAATCCATGAAGAATATGCCAACGTTTGATGGGGATCCACATTTCGCAGCCAATCACGTGTTGAGGTTCGTGAGGTATCTTTCAAGGCAAAATATAGCTCAACCTTGTGACGAAATGGAATTGTTTGTTCTATACATTGCTGTCAACACCGATTGGCTTGAGTCATGTAAACCAAAAAGCATTCCTTCTCTTCCGATGTTGAGTATGCACTTCTTGTTGCATGAAGAGCTAGGTTTCCAATCTCATGAAGACATATCCCAAATGTTGGATGTGGCCCTCCGAGAAGAGGAAGTTGTTGAATATGGTTTCGTGCTTGAAGAAGAATGTCTTGATCCTTCTCCAAATCATCATGATCAAGTGATTGATGCATACCTTGAGGATAGTGTCGAAAAAGAGACTCATGAATTAGAAAGCAGGTCCTCTAAGGATAGCAAAGATTTGGATCCCGAGAGCCTTCTGGTGTTGCAAGAATGGATGATGGAATATGAGAAGTCTTGTACGCAGTTAATGGCTACATATAACTCCCAAGGGATTTTCTCCTACTATTGTGAGCAATCGGAAAGGCTCCGTAACATGAAGGGTGAATATAAAAAGAGTCCTACCAATGATCTTCTTCTTGAAGCATTCGATCAAAACCATTTGGTAAATACCTTGGATATCATTCTTCGAGAACAGATGAAGGAGGAAAAGTCTGCCATGTCCAAAGAAGAGAATGAATGGAATCCTAGCCAACACCAAATATGTAGTGAAGAATGGGATGATTCTAAGGAAGATTGTGATAGTCAAGCAAATGAAGAGTCTATGAATGACTCTTGGGTTGTTGATTGAGGAATAGGATATGACTATAAAAATGAAGACCCCATAGGCTCTCAAATCCATAAGAATGAGCTTAGGAAGGAAGAAGATACTTCGCCTTGTCGGAGCAACAATGTTGGCCCTTATGAACCCCTCCCAAGTGATTGGAAGGGTCTCTTCTTTATGTTTCAAGATGATTCAATCAAAGAAGAGCCTTCCAAAATTATGGGTAATTCTGATGACTGTAATGCAAAGGAAATTGAGGAAGACACTTCATTGAGCCATGCCATCGATACAGGGTTTTTCTTCGTGTTTGAGCATTCCTCCCCTTGTTATGTCCCTGCCCCCAAAATCGATGTTTGTGACAAGGTTTGTTCCCCTAGTTTTGATGAAGAGCTAGTTTCCCTTCCGGAATAACAAGAATCGTGGTTTTTCCCAAAATACAATAGTATCATCCTAAGAACGCACGACTCATTTACCCCTTCTTACCCTAAGGATGATAGGCTCGAGATAGTTCTTCATCCAGGATTCATATACTTGGTCGTTGACATTTCCATCTCCTGGTTGGAGGATCAAATCAAATCCTATTGATTGATGTCTATTCCTTCTTCCAGTTTTCCTTTCTGTGACATACAGGTCTTTTCTTTTCCCACCTCCCGCCCTCGCAACTCCTCATATCATCATTCCCATTTGTATCGTCAGGTTCATCACAAAAATAATCATAGAAGCATGCATTCTTGTGTTGATTGATTGACATGTTGGTTGCATTGGGTCTATGGCTATACCTAGCACTTGATGATGTACTATATGCATGTTAGGGTAGGATGCATTGCATGCTGATTTTTGCATTAGAACTAACCTCATATGATATCTCTCATGATAGATTAGCTATATTTAGATTAAAAAGTTGCATATTTTTATTACTTGTTGGTTTTATGGGCTGACATTAATCATGGGTGATCATAAGACACCGTGAAAAACATGTTGCCCCGTGGCTTTGATCTTCGACATGTGCAGATAACAAGTCTACGGTGAGCAAGAGATTGCTGGAGTTCTCGTGACCTCCTGTTCGAGTAGCCTTGTCTACTTCGAGAGAGATCATGTCCTAGTTGGAGCCAAATGTTACCCACCACTTCGTGGGTGATATCCCTAGGAGAAATTTTTCTCCATGATGGACCTCAACCGACAGCCAATAGCCCCTCGCAGCCTCCTACTAGCTCGTTGTGCCATTTCTCCACCACCTGAGTCAATCATGTGGTCCCTCACACATCTGTATTGATCGTATGTTTGAAGGTGGGCCTCCTGAATCTAAAGGTATGTATTGCCATTTGGTAATTGAGTATTGGGTTTACTTATCATGGATACTTCTGGGCATGGATCGATGGGGGGATTTAGCGGAAAGAGTGGGCTTAGTCTGTGCTCCTGTCCCTTTGATCTCTTTTGGATGTTACCTTTGCATCTTAGTCCCGTGGGATCTCCTTTATTGACCATTTGGTTCTAGGGTGGTACTACTTGGGAAACCCCGACTTTGGGTGCGTGGTCCTGCTCCTTTATCTGCATGTATTACTCCCCTTCCACTCATTATAATCCCATTCATCATTTCTCCCACTTAGGTCCACATAGCCCCCATGGGTCCACATAGGGTCAGCCTCCCTTGCCCCCACCTTGGGTTAGGGTTGGAATGATGCCCCAGAGGTTGAAGCAGCTAAAAGAAAAAGAAAAAGCATAATTGGCCACACTTAACAGGAAATTGTACCACAAAATGCAAAAGATGGTCGGGACAAAAATAATTATCACATGGGCAAAAGCCAATTCATGAGCTTTGCCCCTTCCCCATGGCCATCACCCTGGTTCCGTAGGTCCTAGATGAGCCTCCTTTATCTTATAGGAACCCATGATTGTCCCATCCCCTTGGAGGGCAATGAACCACCTTACCTTAAAAGGGGTAATCACTGCTATATTTGACACATCATGCTCTTATCCTTGAGCCCCAAGCAGTTAACTAAAGAAAATTCATAAAAGGCAAAATGCATATAAAGAAGGGTGGAAAAGTTAAGGTCGGGGCTCGAGACACCTCATGTACCACAATTGCTCCCTCCTACACAATATATACCCTGGTGTGGGCTTCCCCTTCTTTGGCTGCCCCTATGCCTTGATATGTGGCCTAGGATAGTCCCTCTCATTCCCTACACCATTTCACTTATTTATCACTTACCATCCCCATTTAAAGGATGTACCTTGGACCTGCTATCCCCTTTAAGGGCTGAAACCACTCAATCAGGTACATGGCTAACTCCCTTTGGAGCAGGGAGACACTAGCACATGCCAAAGCCCGCTATGGAAGGGCATGCCATTATGAAGTGCCCACTATGTTATCCATGATTTGTAAGCTCTTTTACACGATTATTCTAACGATTGGTTGTACTGGAAGCCTAGGGACACACTAGATCTTATGCAGGATTGTAGGTGGTTTCCATTTGGGTTTGGTCTCCCTATACGAGATCCTAACCCCCAGAGGGCTACGTTGGCACATATAGGGTGCGCATAGAGAGCCATGGGCCTCCACAGCAGCAAAAAACACTCCACAAATCCTCATTGATGTTCAGAGACTACTAGCGTTCCACTTTTGGGATGATGGCAATGTGCTTGGTACATATGCCCAACACACCCCATAGGAGCCCCACACTGTTGGTAGGTGTTCCAGGACTTGTACGATGTCATGACAACATTCATTCCATCACACGAGCCCTTGCAGAGAGTCTACAGGCATCTCTGATTCATATGGAGACCCATGGGTTCATTTGTGTGCCCCCACACCCACTAGGAGCACTACAAGTCTACTACTTGGAAAACAAGGGGCCACCCCCTTGTCCATCATATTTCGTGAATTTTATTCCTCATTATGACACTTTAGGGTATTATTAGGCCTTTTGGAGGGTCCCACGACATGTACATATTATTATTTCCCCCCTTGTGAGGCTTAGTTTTCCATTTGTGAGCTAGTTTGGTGGGCTTGTCACCAATAGGGGTTTTATTTGCACTTTATTTTATCAATAGGGGCTAATGTAGGCCCATAGGCTAATTCAAACTTCTTAGGAGGGATATATATTGATTTTAGCTACATTCATTTGTATCATCACTTCACTCGGGATCTCTCTACTCTTATAGAATTTCACATTTCTTCTTGGTGGATCATTTTGGATAAATGGATGAATTTTGATGTATGGATTTGGACCATTTTTATCTTGGAGCTTCGTTTTTTGCAAATACGATGCTAATTGGATATACTCTCTAACATTGTAAGTAAAATTTAACGATATATTCTTGCTGCTGCATACTGTTGAACTTCACTATAATTAGGACTAGTTGCTGCATCATTGGAATGTGGAATTGAGTGTCTATTTAGCTCGTTTAATGCATGGGCCATTGTTAGATGAATGAAATGTCGTAGAGATTGTTTTATCTCGACAAGCTTGCACTATTTGCATGAAGTATAAATGCTTGAAGGTCACTTTTCTTTTTTTTCCCTTAACATTGGACGAAGTTGACTTTCTAAGCCTCTGTGATCAAGAAAGCGAGTTCTCAATCATTATCATCCTTAACTCCATATCCCCAAGGGAATAGGTATTGGTCCCTCAAAAGGGTGGTCATTTTCCCCTTCTTTTTCACCTTTTCCCCCTTTTCCCCAGGTCTAGCCATGATAGGTCACCTAGGGCATCAATTTCCCAAGAATCCATCCACAGGAAAAATTCGATCTCTTGGAGGCTACTACATAGGTGGGTCCTCCGAATTTGAGACATTTTCAATTGTGGAATCACCAGGAATCCCAAGCCCTAGCTCTAGGACAAGTTTTTGCCTAGGCATCCCCAAGGCTAGACCCTAGTAGGATCAATTCGACCGTGTAAAGAAATTTTTTTGTCTGATCCTTTCCCTTTACCTTGTCCAGGATAGGAACATCATTGGTTGCTATATTCCATCCCTGAACCTGGTCTGGGTCCACTTGGTTCCATGTGGTCCCATTTCCTACCAAAGGCCAATCATTAAGGGTTATTTGGGAAGCCAAGTTCGTAGAGGATTTCAGGGATCGGGAAGTACCTCTTCAAGTCATACCCTTCATCCTTACCCTCTAATCCTTCTCCCTTCTCCCTAGAATATCAAGCCTCTTGCTTTAAGAGCAAACAAGCTCCACTCTTTACATCTTCCTTGGGAGAGGGCTTCTGGGATCACTTCACACCTATTCATTGATTTATCCTTTATAACTGTCTTCCCAAAAATACCGGGACTTCTCCCATCGGTGAAAGTTCGTAAAGAGCAGGGAGCCTTGGCTGTGGTGACCGTGGGCTAAGACTCCACTGTTTCCCTTAGTCTAGCAATGGCCTCTTAGGAACCCCTTTAGGTCCCCTGCTTGTTTGAGTGGTAACAGTGCCATTGTCGCTCCCTCTCACTGTGGCTGTCAAACTCTGACATTCTTGACATCATCGACGTCTAGCCCTGGACTTATTCACTTAGTCTTCTACATTACTGGGGGCCTTTTATTTGGTTATATACATGTTTTTGAGGTTGTCCTATTATTATATCCTTCTTTACTTAATCTTATCCCAGTGTTAGCTTTGGCATTTTCTAGGAGTTGTGTTTGCACTCCCAAATTGTACTCATACTAGATGTATCCTTCAATGCCATTGACCTACTTTTGTGGTCATTCGTTGGACATTAATAAAATTATCTTATTTTATATCCACTTCGGGTACTTGCTTGGGGGGGGGGATGGGAATGAAGTATGTACTATGAGATCTAGATAGCAAACACTGTTGCAAAATTACGAAAAGTACCCGCTATAATATAAAAAATAGACTAGTAATATTCAATAAAATGCACCAAACAACAAACAATAATGCAGATTTATACCTGTTAATGTCTTAATGTTCAGTGATAAAAAATACTCTTTTCAGGTTTACTTAGTAGTGGTCCTAGGTCAAAATTTCGTGTTTTCAAGTCAATTTTCAAATAAAATTTTGTTCACTGAAAAATTTGTTTCTGGCATGTGCTACGCTTTTGATTTTTGAGCTCCAAATCAGTCATCCAAGGTTCAAAACAACTGCACAAAGGTTCATACACCTCCAAACTAGTAAGTGGACACTCTCCATACCTCTCTCAAGTCAATTCATTAGCAAAATGAGTGGATTCCTTCTTTAGGTATTCTCCACTACGTTTTTGGTATTTTCCATCTTTGGCTTGTTTCAGCTAATAAAACCCTAATCTAACCATCTACAACCTTCATACATCCTACATAGACCCTATCCTAACACTCCCTATCACTCACAACCCTCTTGCAATCATTTTCATCAAAACCCTAGTTTTCACTACATTTTTTGTCGGAAAACTAGGAAATCCCTGTGTTTTGACCTCTTGGGCACCTTCCTCATGCCAATTACCAGAAATTTCACTTGCAGTTTAAAGCCAACTCATTACCCTACCTCCCTAATTTTTTAGGGATTTTTCACTAGCTAACTTCTACCCCATTTCTGCCCCTAAAACCACCCTACCACTATCCCCTGTTTTCCGAAATCTCCATCTTCCCTACCCACTACATCTAGCTAGGGTTTTATCTTGATTGACAAACACCATGGAGGGTGAAAAGAAGATTCATAAGGGAGGCGACCATTCCAGGTTTGAGCCATCTAGCTTGCAAGAAATCAATGCTTCCCCTTTTGCCAAGAGATGTTTTGAAAATAGTGGTTGTTTGAGGTTTTGTGAGAGGATCAAGGAGGTAGGCTGTCATGCTCATTTGACAAGCCTTTTTGCTACTAGCTTCAGGAGAGACAAGGCCATTAGAGCAGGCATTGAGTTCACCATATCAGCAGATGTTATTGCTTCAACAATAGGTATCCCAAACCATGGAGAAATCTGGTTCAAAGGGATGGACTTGGACCTTGAGAACTACAAAATGTTCTTGAAACCTCATTGCAAAGATGCTCCTGAGCACATTTTCCCTTTCAGGCATTTACTGGATAAATATGCCCCTTTGATGAAGCTAATTATGAAATATTTTACACGTGAAGGGAGATTCTCAAGGCTATACCGGTACCATGTCAGGTTATTGATGCACTTCACTGCTATTAAGCCACTCAATTTGCCTAACTATGTATTTAGGAGTTTGGTCAAGATGACTGAAAAGGTACAGAGCAAAGGTAAAGATCATCACCCTAGTTTGTTTCACCATGGCTTGGTCAAGCTTATTGTTTTGCATCATCTTTCAACGATCAATATGTCTTGGGAAAATTTCATGGAGACAGTTACATCAGCGCCTACTACTAGCCCATCCATCATCCATAGCACACCATCAACACCAGCACAACAAAAGGAGGTTGGCTTTTCAAGTAGGCAAGCAGAGGTTCCAAAGGCACCTAGGGTTGAGATCACTCAAACCTATGAGAAAGTTAAGAGAATAGTTTTTGCTCCCAAGACCATCAAAGGTGTGCTGGCACTTGATACTACAGCTGACAAAGACAAACCATGGAGCAACCACCTAGTCATGATAGTGAGCCACTCATGCATGAGGATGGGTCACCATTGCAGCAGCATGAAGAACAAGCACCCATGGAGGTTGACATGGCAGAGCAGGTGAAAGACAAGACAACTGAGGAGATTATATAGGAAAAATATGCAAAGATAGCAAAGCTGAGGGATAGCCTCTCAAGGGCAAACTTCATGATTTTTTTTTTGGTAAGTTGGGCTATTCTATTAATTCAAAAACATAAAGTTACATATGCTACAGGCTGGGTAGGCAAGCTGCGCTTAGCCTATCCCAGCCTTTGTTACACGGTTTCTGGGCTGCCTCGGGGGAGGAGACCTGCCCAGACAAAACTTATAACAGAAATAAACATTATGCGCAGAAGCGCTGACATATCTAAGTAACATAAAGTAAACGATAGCAGATAGGCACTGATGGCGATCATAACAAAACCCGTAGGAGAACTGTGCGGCTGCGCAGACATCACTTTCCGTCTTCATCATCAATGTAGGGGTCTTCTTCCACAATGGGGCAAGCAGGGGCCTGCGCAGCAGTTACCTGCGCATCAGCCACTGTCCACCTAGGAGTGCTAATCAGTGCGCAGAGAATGGGGGAGTCCGGATCCACTCCGTCAGGGACCTGCGTCCAGATGCCCTTTGAGTCCATTACCCAGATGTCAGTATCCTCATCAGTCTTCTCCTGGCGCCGGGTCAGTTTTGCTGTGCTGGGGGTGCGTCTGTGGAGGAGTGGTGGACTTCCTCTGGCCACGTCTGCCTCTCTGCGCAGAGTGCCCAGAGGCTTCTGCATGCTGCTCGGGTTCAAGACTATGACGCACAGAGGTGCTGGAAGAGGAGCCATCTATCGACTCGAGACGATTATCGTCGCCACGGTGATAACGGCCTGGGAGAGCCCCTCTCTATCGTCCGTGGATAGTTCGCTGGCGAAGTCTGGGAGCCATTGCGCCCCGAGTTAGGGGGGAGCGCTTCAGAAAAAAAGGGGGCACAAAAGGGCAAGCCACGCAGGGGCTCAGGGAAAAGGAGTTGCTGAGGAGCGAATGTGCATGTGCAACAACCCAACGGGGACTGCGCAGAGCTACACAGAGAGTAGAGCTTCGCAACCTATGGAAAACGGGGAGAAGCCCGTGCAGAGAAAGAGAGGCGAAAAACCAAGATGATAGACCGAGTATGGAAGGGGCCCGAGAGCTCATCTCTTTATAGGGGTGGGGTTGAGTACGATAAAGGTAACAATGATTAGGCTTCACATGCATCTACGCGCAATGATTCAGAACCTGAGCAGGCTCGAGGGGAGGGATATGGCTCCAACGCAGGTTAATCATAGAGGTCATTAATGATGGTGGCTACGAGGTGATGCTCAGGACAAGATGACGTAGTTCCCCTCCTTTCGTCATCATTGGTGGTTCTGTGAGTTTCGTGCGAGTAACTAACAGAGTGCGGATCCACAGCAAGAGAAGCTCTGCGTGGGGGATCTCCATTACCTGTGGAGTGTGGGATGTGATTGGCAGTCGTATCAACTCTGTCACTCGCATCCGGGGAAGGGAAAACTTCATGATTACCTTCTTACAGCAAAAGAATATGCAGTTGAAAGTTAAACAACTCCTTCAAAGCAAACCAAAGGCTAATATTGAGGTAGACATGGGTAAAGGCAAAGAAGTGGTGGATGTTGAGCAGCTGGAGGACACAGAGACTGAAAGAAAACCAAGGAGGCCAAGAACAAGAGGGTTAACTAAGCAAAAAGAGCAAGAAAGAGAGCCATCTCCACCATTAGCTTAATTAACCTTTGATGAATTGATAGCTGCTGAAATTGAGCAAGATAAAGAGCTGTGGCTTGATAGGGTAAACATTCATCTTGAGAAGCTTTTGAAGAAGGCAGAAAGAGATAACAACCTCCAGAGGCATATGGCGAGGCATTATTGCACTAGGAACCAAATCGCCAAGGTGAGGGTGAAGAACTTGAGGAAAATGCTTAAGGAAACACTAATTAAGCTTAAGGAGAAGGATAACTTGGACATGCTTGATGAGGCCTCCTTAGCTGTTTAGCCTATCATCCCAGGATGCCATGAAACAAGTTTTGGAAGATTTTGAACATTTTTTTTGATTTTTTGAAAATTCTGGAAATTTGGTGATTGCAAAAGCGTTGCGCAGCGACGCAACACATTTTCTCAGAGCATCTAAATGGATAAATTTTTACATGGTTAGGTTCCTTTTGGCTTCTACATCATAGTTATGGTATTAGGTTGGCTTTTCACCCTCCCATTTTGAAGAAAAATCCAAAAGCACCACTTTTTTCATGCTTCTGCCACTCATTTTGCCTTTGTGCGGCGCTTTTGGAGTGAGGATGGGAGAATGAGTTTTTGAAGGCCTTCCAGGGGGTATTTTCTCAGTTTTCAGGGTGCAATGGTCCAATGGAAAGAAGACACACAGGGCTACCTAGCCTAACTTTTAGATTTTCAAATGGATGCTTGAAAGTCAGCAAAAATTAGCTCCAAAGTGGTGCGATGCTTGTGCTGGGAGGCGCGATGCTTCTGTCTTGGATTCCTTTGGACAATGTCAAGCCAAAAAAACTCCAAATTTCGAAGTGTAGCTATCAACTTGGTAATTACTCCCTTTGTTTCTGTGGTTGGATATAATACCCAAACAAGGGAGACTTCCCTTGTAGATCTTAAGGATCAAATAACCCAAGTTGACTTAGGCTAAATGCCCCCTAAGTGTTCTACAACAAGACTCACCCAAGGATAAGCATTCAACAATTTGGGTTTTGGGTGAGGTAGAGTATAATTTCAAGAAAGCGAGTTCAAAGGTCCTTATGGCTAAATTTAGAGGGCTTAGTTTGACAAATAGAGGCTCAAATAGGTTCCCAAACACATGCAAGCAAGGAAATTACACTTTGTTGTTATAAACTACATTTTTAATCAACAATTTATAGAATGTAAATATTTTATAACAAAAATAAGAAAAAGCCCCTGAATTTACAATAAACCAATGAGAAATTAGGGCTAATTAATGAGTAAACAAGAAAATAGATTGAAACAACTTTCCATGGTGGAGAACACATATAACAACAAGATGAAACTGTTGAATTTTGTGTAGCTTGGGAGGTACTCCAAGCCCTAGGGTTCAGGGTGTTGAGATTTTGTGTATTTGGGGTAGCATCAGTTGTGCTCTAGCTCCCAAATTTTGAGGAGGGACTAGAGTACACTTGATCTACAAGACCCAGAAATGGATTTGGGAAATTTCATCTGGTCTAGGAGATATTAAATTAATTAATTATTTTAATGTATTTCCTAAGTTAAAACTTAGGGAACTTAAATAATTAAAGTGAATTTAATTAACATGTGATGAAATTGTTTTAAGTCATGGATCAAGCTTTCTTTTAATCTTAGCCATTGATTCAAGATCTGATCATGGCCGTTGATTTGTCAACGAGAAAAGTATAGAGGAAAGGCTTGGGGTCATTTGTAAAGACACACAGAGGCAGAGCACTGAAGCTAAGCTGAGATTCTAGGGCAGGGTTTACTAAGAATACTCAAAAGTGTTTCAGCTACAGAGAGGGGAATTTAGGCCAAGGGGATGATCTGATCCCGGGGTCTAGAATACACAAGAGGCAGAGATCAACTCAAGGACAACGCAGAGGAAGGCAGCGGCAGCAACAACAAGGACAGCGCAGTCTCTCCAAGGACAGCGTGATTTTCAGCAGGAAACCCTCAGGGGTTATGCAGAGACCCTTCAGGGGCAGCGTAG
Source organism: Pinus albicaulis (assembly GCA_034641835.2). Taxonomy (NCBI): domain Eukaryota; kingdom Viridiplantae; phylum Streptophyta; class Pinopsida; order Pinales; family Pinaceae; genus Pinus; species Pinus albicaulis. The sequence continues at coordinate 651,555,719 of CM076579.1, forward strand.
TGACTGCGTCACCCAGTCCCTTCCGGAGCAACGCTGAGGGTTTGGAGGACTTCCAAGGTTAACACAGAGGCTTTCAGGGGCTTCAGAGGCTGACGCAGAGCCTTTCAGGGGCAACGCTGGGGTTTCTAGGCCCTAATCTTGGCTGAGTTCTGTAAATCCCGTTTGAGGGTGTGGATCAGTCATTATTTTGGCCCTAGATCGGACGGTGAAATTGTGCGATCTAAGTGCTCTGCAGACCCAGGTTTGTCGGATCCCGGAACCCCAGATTTGTGTATTCAGAAATATTCTTAATAATAGAACCCTCCAGCAGCCAGAGACCGATTTTCCCACATTGGGTTTTTCCGGGGACTATTTGTCTAGAAATAACTGTGTCACTTTGTCAATGTGTGCATGTGCTTATGCTAGATCTGAATTGGTAGAGATCTGTTATGTGTTTTGCTTCGATGTTAACTTGAATTTATTCAGTTAATAACTTATCTAAGTAGGAGGAGCTTAACCGGACTAATAGCAATAATTTCTGCATAAGATATAAGATTCAGAAATTTCTACACGGGGTTTGGAGGGAAAAGTGCCACAAGAGTCACTTGTGGGCTTCGAACCCAACCTTGGGGTTTTGCACCCATTGAGATTTGGGCTAAAACCATGATGAATTTGAGCATGAGAAAATTTGAGGTGATAGAGTTTGGCGTGGCGATTCCAACACCTCGAAAATCACTCAAATCAAAGCTCTAGAACTTGAGTTATGAATTTTTGAAGTTGTCATTAGTATTTGGGTAGTCAAGTCATGTAGGCTTGAGGAGAATTCGTCCAATAGACATGACCCTTCATGAATTCGTGGAGCCCCAAGGTTTGTGTATAAATATGAGGTGTGTGAGATCATTATTGATCCATCCAAGAAGACAACAAATAGCTCTGAAATCAGATAGAAGAGGAGGCAGATAAGATGCAAGGAATGGTGCACATGTTTTTGGGAAGCTGAGATCTATTTTGGTGCGGATTTCTATGTGAGGGAAATCTGCAGCTCTAGGGCACCTTGCATGGAGGCGAGGAGGTGTTGAGGAGCAGTATTACCTCCCAAATAAGGTGCAGATTCATTGCAGGTCCTAGCCATAGGAGCAGAGGGTTCGTTGAGATGCAAAATACATCCGTTGGAGGCCGCAGCAAGAAGAGAGTAGACCAACGAGGGTAGTAATCTGTTTTATGGTTGTTGGAGGGTGACCAAACTCATGGAAAGAGGGCCAAGTTATTGTTCTTGAAGGCCGAGGTCATTGGAGACTGTTTTGTGGTGAAAGGAGGGTGGGCTGACCCTTGTGGAGCATGCCGCAAAGGATGCTTGCTATAGCAAACTGCAACAGTTTGGAGGAAGGCTGAAGGGCTTGTGAGGGATGGAATGTTGTGTAACCAGCTCCAAAAATAGAAGAAAAGAGATATCAACGCCTTAGAAATGAGCCACTTCGAGGGGGCAACCTCCAATACATTACATAAATGAACAATTCTTGGATGATACAATTTACAAAACCTCCTTTCTATATATAGGAGTCCATGGGGCCATAATGTAATCCTAGTGAGCCACAATGTAATCCTAGCCGACCTAACAATAATAATTTAAGGGCACAATAATAATAAAATGGGGGTTACAAGGGTACAATAATAACAATAAGGGGGTTACACTAGCAACAATAAGGGACTATACTAGTAATATAGGGACCTAACATGCCCCTCTCCTTCAAAAAAAGTGTTGTCCTCAACACTTGAGTAGCTCTGGGTGCTTCTGTATAAAATTCTCATCCTCCCATGTAGAATCTTGAGTGGGTAAGTTCTTCCACTTGATGAGATACTCTGAAATTGATCGATTCCATAGTTGTCGAGTTCTTTTTTCCATGACTGCTTCAGGTTCCAATATGATTTTCCCTTCCCCATCAAGTTCTGGCAATACTGTTTGAACTGGAAGATTCTCACCTATAACCTTCTTTAAGCATGAAACATGGAAAACTGGATGTACTCGCGAAGAAGCAGGAAGCTCCAATTTGTATGCCATAGTACCAATCTTTTGCAACACCTTGTAAGGACCATAGTACTTTGGCGATAATTTATTATCCTTCTTAGCTTGCTTGAGGGAAATTTGTTTGTATGGTTGTAGTAGTAAAAATACCCAATCTCCTACATCAAAACTTCTCTCGCTGCGATGTTGATGTGCCTGTTGTTTCATTCGATTTTGTGCCAAATTCAGGTTATCCTTTAAGAGTTGGAGAACTTCTTGCTGATGCTCGATGTGATCTTCCACTGCTTGAACTTTCGAATTTTCCCTTAAAGATGATGTGATGGATGGTGGATGATATCCATAAAGTGCCATAAATGGGGTCATTTTTGCTGCAGTATGGAAGGGAGTGTTATACCACCATTCAGCGAGAGGTAACCACTTGACCCATTGTGTTTGTTTATCAGATACAAAACAACGAAGATATCCTTCCAAACATTTATTTACTATCTCGGTTTGACCATCAGATTGAGGATGATAAGATGAGCTATGAGCTAATTGAGTACCCAAACAAGAAAATAACTCCGTCCAAAAATTTCCAGTAAAAAATGGGATCTCTGTCGCTCACAATAACCCTTGGGCTTCCATGTAGCTTTTGAATTCTGTCCATAAATGTAGTAGCAACTGTACTTGCTTTAAATGGATGAGATAATGCACAAAAGTGTGCATACTTAGTAAGTCTATCAACTACCACCATGATGACACTCTTTCCTTCGGACTTAGGTAAACCTGTGATAAAATCCATTGAAATCTCCTCCCAACGTTGACTTGGAATGGATAAAGGTTGTAGAAGTCCCAGGGTCTTAATTGTTTCCACTTTATTCTGCTGGAAAACCAAACATTCCACCACAAACTTTTGAATATCGGATTTAAGGCCATCCCAAAAAAATTCTTTCTTCACCCTGTGGTAAGTTTTTAAAAATCCTGAGTGTCCTCCTAAAGGAGAAGTGTGCAATTCGAGAAGAATCTTTTGTTTTAGTTGGGAATTCTTACAAAGATATAAGCGATATTTGTACCATAAGGAATCATTTTTTCAACTAAATGTATCAGATGTACTAGGATCTTGCTGCAACTTTTGAATGAGTGTCCATACATCTTTGTCCTTCTTCCATTCATCTCTTGCTTCAGTTATCCAATCTGGTTGGATAATAGAAATGGCACAAAGAAATGCTTCCACCTCCTCATTCTTTCTTGAGAGTGCATCTGCAACAACATTAAGCTTTCCTTTTTTGTAGATGATTTCAAAGTCATAACCCAACATCTTTGTGACCCATTTTTGCTGCTCTTATGAAGATAATCTTTGCTCCAAAAAGTGTTTAAGACTATCATGATCAGTTTTTACCTTGAAGTGTCTCCCCATTAGGTAAGTTCGCCATTTCTTTAGTGCATGCAGTATTGCGAACATTTCCTTCTCATAAATAGGTTTATGTAAATACTTTCCTTTGATTGGACGACTTTCAAAAGCAATGGGTCTTCCTCCTGCATTAAAACCGCACCAATTCCATTTCCTGAGGCATCACATTCCACAATAAATGTTTTTGTGAAGTCTGGCGTAGCTAAGACCGGTGCTAGGCACATTGCCTCTTTAAGATGTTCAAAGGCCTTAGTTGCTTCAGGAGTCCATGAAAATGCATCTTTCTTCAATAATGTTGTTAGAGGTGCTGCTATTCTCCCATAATTCTTAACAAACTTGCGATAATACACTGTTAACCCGAGAAATCCTCGCAACTGCTTTATGGTTGTGGGAACTTTCCATTCCTTAATGGCTTTAATTTTGTTAGGGTCCACTTTAACCCCCTCGTGAGATACAATATGACCCGGATATTCCACCTCTTGTACTCCAAAGAAACATTTGGACTTTTTTGCATATAATTGTTTCTCCTGCAATAGTTTGAGCACCCTGTCAACATGTTCAACATGATCCTTCCAAGACCTGCTGTAGATTAGTATATCATCCAAAAATACTAGCACAAATTTTCTAAGGAAGGGTTTGAAAATGGAATTCATCAACCCTTGAAATGTAGAAGGTGCATTGGTAAGGCCAAAAGGCATGACCAAGAATTCATAATGACCCTCATGAGTTCGAAATGCTGTTTTTGGAATATCTTCAGTCTTCATTCTAATTTGATGATATCCTGAACGAAGATCCAACTTGGTAAAATAATTTGCTCCATGTAATTCATCCAATAATTCATCAATCACAGGAATGGGAAATTTATCTTTAATGGTGAGCTTATTGAGCTCCCTATAATCCAGACACATTCGCCATGATCCATCCTTCTTGTGTACCAATACTACGGGAGTAGAGAAAGAACTTTGACTAGGTTGAATTATACCCGCCTCTAACATTTCTGCAATCATACGTTCAATTTCGCTCTTTTGGAAGTAAGGATATCTATAAGGCCTGATGTTTGGAGGAACACTTCCTGGAATCAAATGGATAGCATGATCATGATCACGAATAGGTGGGAGTCCTTTGGGAGTTTCAAACACCTTGGAATGATTGTCCAAGACTTGTTGGAGATCTGCAGAAATAGATGATTTTGATGTTGGAACTTCTAGTGAGCATAATTGTGGAATTACACCTCGTTGTTCTTTCTTTAGAAGCTTTTTCATGACATTAGAGCTTATTATCTTTCCCGGCTTCCCTGCAATACCCCGTAATTCGACTTCCTTTCCTTCTGAAAAAAATTTCAAAAAAAGTTCTTGAAAATTAAAAGCTACCGTCCCCAAAGATTGTAACCATTGTACTCCTAGTACAACATCAGCACCTCCCATAGGAATGGAAAGCATTGGACTATTCAATACATATTCCCCCATGGTTAGCTTGATATTATGGCTTTTTCTAGAGAAATTTATAGTTCCTCCATTTGAAACCATCACTTGACATTCTAGTGTTGGGTATAGGAAACAATTCAATTCCTTGGCTACCTTACAATGAATAAAATTATGGGTGCTACCTGAATCAATCAACACTATTACCTTTTTCTTCTTGATTTTTCCTTGTATCTTGAGAGTTTGAGGAGTGGTAATTCCTGCCAGCGCATTACACGATATGGTCAGATTCATTTCTTCCTCTTCTAGGGCTGGTTCCAGGTGTATATCCTCTTCTTGTTCATTTTCTTCTTCCTCTTCACAATCTATGTAGAATAATTTCTTCTCAGCACACTTATGACCTTTAGTGTATTTGCTATCACAACTGTAGCAAATCCCTTTTGCTCTTTTTTTTTCCAATTGTTGTGGTGTCAGCCTTGTAGGTTGTGGAAATCTAGGAGTAGCAACACTTCCTTCTTTATAGAATTGAGTGGTAGGCTTCCTTGTCGCCATAATTTTACATTCAACTTTTCTTGCCAACCTGAATGCCTTCTCCAATGAATCAGGTTCCAGAACGTGAACTTCATGTTGTATGTTATCCTTTAGAGTGCCTATGAAGAGATCAATCCTGTGTTCCTCTGGAATATCAGTTACCCTTATATTCAATTTTTGGAAGTCCTCAATGTGTTGCCCCACGAAACCCTTTTGTTTGAGATTTATCAATTGGCTAAAGAAGGTGTTGCTCTTTGTATCCTCATAATGTGCTATCATTTCCTCCTTAAAAATTGATCAAGTGACAATTTTTTTACGGGAGCAAAGCCATCGATACCATACAAATGTATTTTGTTCTAAATGTAAAGTTGCAATGCGTACCTTTTGTGTGTTTTGCACGTTATGGAGATCGAAATATTGCTCCATCTGTAGTATCCATGTTACAGGATCCTTTCCATCAAACTTCCTCATATCCATTTTTGGAATATGGTGGTTCTTCCCGCCAACATTAGAGTTTATGAAATCATGATTGACATTTATTTTGTTCTCATCATGAGGTTCTTCTACTATCTTTTCACCATTAGGAAACATTTCTTGTATCAACTTTGTCAAACCTTCGATGTCTGTTTTTAGATCATTCTTCATGTTTTCCATCTTAGCTTCCATGCCAGCTTCCATGCCATCCATCTTATCTTCCACGCCTTTCTTCAAACCATCCATCTTCTCTTCCATGCCTTTCTTCAAAACTTCCATTTCATTTTTTGTTGCTCTTTGCGAAAGTGAAATTTGTTGCACTTGCTCTTGTAATTTTGATAGATCATGTTGCAATTCTTCATCTTCATGAGTCATAGTAGAGCCTTCTGAAGGCTTAATGGGTGTTGAATTATTTTTACGGGGCATCTTTTAGAACCCAATACTGATATCTATTCTACAATATGCCCTTGGAATCAATTCAAATTGATTCTTCAAACAAGACTTATGCAATTCGCAAAAAAAAAATACACACATTTTTCTTGCTTTTGAGGAGCTCGATATTGAAATTGGATTATCTCTGTAATTGAAGCACTTCAATATTTGAATTTCGGTACTGATGTAGCCCTCTTAATTATCTTTCGAATGCCACAGGTCTGACTTGATTTGGATTCTCCAAGACAAAGTTGTGTCCAATTTCCCATAATGACCTAATTATGGACTGGTTCAGTACAGTGAACTTGTACGACTTGCCACGTATCACTGTTTCGTCCTTTGGCTCTGAAATTGATATCCAAGAAACTACAGTCCATGCACTAGCGACCACTTTTTACGACACTCAAATCCGATGCTCAGAGAGAAAGTAATGAAGATTTTCCCACGATCACCTCTTTGAGATGAAATTCAGGAGCCTGAAAAAGCACTACCTTCCACAGATCATATCTCCAAAAACATTGCGAACCAAGCTCTGAAATTTTTTGACGAATTTCTTCAGGATTTCAACTTCGCACCATAAGAATTTCAGATTCTGAACCTTCGTAGAAAAAAGTTATAGCGAAAATGCCACGATGACTTGTTTAGGAGCTTGAAAAAAGACCTAACTTCCACAGATGATAACTCCGAAAATATTGTGAACCAAGCTCTGAAATTTTTAGACAATCTTCCTCAGGATGTCAACTTCGCACCCTAAAAATTTCAGCTTCTGAAACTTCATAGAAAAAAAGTTATAGCGCAAATGCCACGATGACCTGCTTGGAGCAGCGAAACCCTAGAATCCAAAGCTCGCAGGCAATTCTTGTGTAATCGACTCCAAAAATAGAAGAAAGAGATATCAACGCCTTAGAAATAAGCCACTTCAAGGGGGAAACCTCCAATACATTACATAAATGAACAATTCTTGGATGATACAATTTACAAAACCTCCTTTCTATATATAGGAGTCCATGTGGCCATAATGTAATCCTAGTGGGCCACAATGTAATCCTAGCCGACCTAACAATAATAATTTAAGGGCACATTAATAACAAAATGGGGGTTACAAGGGTACAATAATAACAATAAGGGGGTTACACTAACAACAATAAGGGACTATACTTGTAATATAGGGACCTAACATGGAACAACCCAACATCATTGTGAAGGGCCATATCACCTTGTTGACCACTCTTTGTCAACGACCCCATAGCAGTACACCCATTTTTTCGCAAAAGGGATCTATCATGTTTGAGTGTTCGTGCCGTTTAGATTTCATCAATCAACCAACAATTTTGTAAATGATGTAAACCCATTCTGCATATCTATAATGCAAATGATCTTAGTAAGACCATCACGCATGTAACAACCTAGGTAAGCTTAATATTTTGGTGACGATTTCTATCCTAGGAGGTTTTTCGTCTCACTGATTCATCTGTTTCTCTAGACACAAATGATCGGCAAAGTTTTTCTCCTCCTGTCTCACCCCAAAGCTAGGGTGGATTTTGTCGTCAAGATACTAAGTGTGTCCTAGTGTTTTTTATCGAGTCTTTGTAAAAGTAATCTGGGAATGATCGTAGCTAATTGGCTAGATCATTTTATTACAGATTGCTAGGTCTACTAGATCATATTTTGAGTCGCAGAATTGGGTAGATTATTGAGGGTCTGTTGCGAACGGGTGTTCCCCTTCATGGGTTTAATGTATTAATCTTATGTACAGAGGGTTGGAAAAATAATTAATTCCCTCATGAGTCAATTAATTAAATTTTCTGGCTAAATTAAATTAAAAACTCTAAGCCAGAAATTTAATTAATTTTATGTCCTAGGTAAATTTAAATTCTCTAAAGACAAAATTCGTGGGCCCCTTAAAAATAAATTTTTAAAGGTCCCGGGCCAAGGGAATATTGAAATTTTTTAGAAATTTTAGACCCTTGGGCCTTGGTAGTTAAGTCAAAGTCAAAATTTTGAGGTAATTAACTCAAAAATATATTACTTTTAAGTTAATTAAAAGAGAATTAATTGAAAAATTTGGAATTCCTCAAAAAATAATAATTTCGACGGACGAGATTAAAAGATAATCAAATCCTTTTCAACGGTCGAGATTACTTTGATGGAGATCAAGTGAACTAGCTGTTGGAGATTTTACCTATAAATTAGAGGTCAGTGTCAGTCTTTATCATCTGATCTTTTGATCGTGTACTAGCTCTTGAAGGTCTCTTGTACTACTTTCCGAAATAATACAAACGAAGTTGTGGGGTTTTATTTGATGGTCATGTTTTTCTTTGACATTTTATGTTAAATTTGTTCTTTATATTATGCTGGTAATTATTTCAATGAATTGTTGATTAATAGCTCTTGTAGAGTAATCTATTGCATAATTATCTTGCTTAAGTTGTTGGATTTAGGGTAAGAATTTTAATTGGATTGAGTTAGTAGGTATCTCTAACTCGTGAAAATTTCATTTTTATCTTATTTCTCTATTGATTTAACAGTTTAACTTTAAGTGTGCAGAAATCTCTCAGATTTTGAATTGGGCGTTTGAGGAAGTCCTCGGCTGGACCAGCTGACTCTCAAGGAAGTAAGATCTGAAGAGCCCTTCGGATCTAATTCCCCAAGCTTATCTTAAGTTCTATTTTTGCAGGGTTTTTCTAGGGCTTGTGCCTAAATAATTTCTTTGTTAAATTTTATTGAATTTAAAGTTAGATCTGGCTAGTAAGAGCCTTGGATCTTCAGATCTGGGAGCGAAGTCGGATCTACACTCCTAAAATCTGACAGATCTGCAGCTCTTGTGCATAGATCTGTAAATACATTGTATAGATTTGTATTTTTATAGTGTAAATATTTAGAAATTCTTTTTAGATTTTCTGATTTCTAACTGGGGGTTTCAATTTTAGATTTTTGTATATGTGCTGGGTTTTTGAGTTTTGGTTTGTGGTTTTGTGCAGGTGACATTTGAGGGTTTTCAGAGATTTTTTTTTGGATCTGAGACAGATCTAGGCCTTGGAGGGTAAGATCTGATCTCAAGATCAGGATTTTTGCAGGGATATTCAAGTTAAAATTTTCAGATTTGAGTTATACTGGGTGAAAAATTATTACTGGGCAAAGGAAAATTTTCGAATTTTTAAAAATGTGCATCGGTTGTGCTTGCATTCTCCTGCTGCATTTTGTCCTGTTGATCACACTTTGTCAACGACCCCATAGCAGTACACCCCCATTTTTTTCAAATGGGACTTATCATCCAGATTTCATTGCCAGTCGACAGTTTTTTATAATGATGTAAACCCATTCTGCATGTTATGATGTAAATGATCTTAGTGAGACCGTCCATGTATGTAACAACCTAGGTAAGCCTAGTATGTTGTTGATGATTTCCATCCTAGGAGGTTTTTTGTCTCATTGATTCACGTAAGTGATCGACAGAGTTTTTCCCTCCAGCCTCACCCCAAAGCTAGGGTGGATTTTATCATCAGCATACTAAGTGAGTCTTAGTGTTCTATCGAGTCCTTGTAAAAGTAGTTTCAACTACTTGGTCTACTAGATCATGTTTTGAGTCGCAGAATTGGGTATTTATTTGAGGGTCTATACGAATGGGTATTCCCTTTTCATGTATGTAAATGTATTATTTCATGTAAAAGAGGGTTGGAAAAATAATTAAAATCCCCTCAGTCAATTAATTTAATTTTCTGGTCAATTAATTTAAAAAAATCTTAAACCAGAAATTTAATTAATTCAGGGTCCTAAGTTATGATTAAATCTTTAAAGGCAAAATTTGTGGGTCCTTGGAAAATGATTTTGAAAGCCCCAAGCCAAGTGAATATTGAGAATTTTAAGAAATTTTGGACCTTTGGGCCTTGGTGGTTAAGTCAAAGTAAAAAATTTGGGGTAATTAACTCAAAGATAATATTTTTGAGTTAATTAAAATTGAATTAAATGATAAATTCGTTTTTTCCCCAAAATTTTAATTTCAACGCTCCTAATTAAAAGATGATTAAATCTTTTGGACGGTTGAGATTATTTAAAATTTTGACAAGGATCATCCAAACTAGCCGTTGGAGATTTTGTTCTATAAATTTAGAGGTCTTTGTCAGTATTGAGTCATCCGATTTGAGGATCGTGCACTTGTTCTTAGAAGCTCTTGTAAATTTTTTGAGGAATAAAGCATAAAGACTTTGGGGTTACAAATCTTGATGTTCCTTCTCAGATCTATGTGGTGAATTGTCTCTAAACTTTGCTACTTTGTTTCTTGCACTTTATGGTTGATGGCCTTCATGGATTAATCTGCATACAAGTATCTTGTGCAGTTTTCTGGGTTTATAAAATAACATTCTGATTTTTCTGAAAAGGTCTCATGTTGTTTTCTTAAATCTCTATCGATCTAAGGTCCGGATCTAAGTGTGCAGGGAAATTTTTCTTAAGATTGAGCGTCTGGGGAAGTTTTCGGTTGGACCAGCCGACTCTCAATAAACTTAAATATGAAAAGCTCATTATTTGTTAAATTCCAAGTCTATTTTACGAAATTGGTGGTTTTGCAGGGTTTTCTAAGGCTTGTGCCTCTCACTAAAATTTTAAATCTCTGAAAGTTGTGCCAAAATGAATTCAAATCTGACCATGAGAGTTTTAAAATCTGTAAATTAGTTTGTATATTTGTATTTTTCAAATCTGTAAGGGTTTAATCGTTTCTTGGTGTGTGTATCTTTTAGATTCGGCTGATTTCTTGCAGGTTCAGGGTTCAAAATCGTAAAATTTTTAAGATCTAAGGCAGATCTAGCCTCCAAAGGCCAGATCTGCCCTCGAATTACTACTGTGGACGAATCTGGACACTATTTTGATTTAAAGAGCATAAAAACTGAGCTTAAACGTTGAAAATTTTAAAATTTGATCGAAGAAATTGGATGTACTGGGTTTATTCTTGCCGCTGTCTCGTTGATCCATCGATCCTCTCTTTTTCTTCAGACCCTCTTTACCCTCTGCCATCCTCAATCGATTTTTCTTTCCCTTTCATTACCTCTCTAACCACATCGATTTTTCTGTCCACCTGCCTTCAATCCCCTGTCCAGTATCTACGCTGCTCCAATTGTGATTGTCTCTCTCTGACCTGCATTAAAAAACGACTTATTTACAAATACGTCCCTCAAACCATCGTCCCATCCCCTTGCCGTCCGCTTCAAGCATCGTCTCAACCGTCAAACCCTTGCTCTCTGCCCATGCAGCATAAAACTCAGCCCTTCCGCGGTCCCTTTCCTCACCTCCCCTCTTCCTCTGCCTTTGCTGTCTTTTGAACCCGTCTTCTCTGCCCTAGCTGCTGCCCTAGCCGCATATGCATCCTTCCGTCTCATCAAACCCTCGTCCTCCAATCTTCACGCCGTCACTGCCTCCGACCAGTCGACCTGCAAACTCACACAAAAAATCAAACGCGCACACTCAAAAGATTAAGAAATATATGCGTTATTTGTGATCGGATTCTTTTTGACAGTGTTAATTTTTTTTAATGTATAGTTTTGGTTTAGTTCTTAGGTTTCAATTAAATTCGATGTTGTAATGTTTAGTTTAGGTTAGTCCGTAGATTTTATTCGTTAGATTTTCATTTTAGTGTGTAGTGTAAGTTTTAGTTAGATTTTTAAATTAACATTCGATTTTGTTAGTTTTAAATGTATATATTTTAATTTTGGGATTTGATTTTAGATTTTAATTCAATATTTGTTTAATACTAACTTAGTTTTAGTTTTATTTTGTAATTTGATTTTTTTAGATTTAAATTAATCTTAGTTTAGTTTTAGATTCCAACTTTTCTTAAATTAGAGTTTTAACTTAGATTTAGACTTTTAATCTGTTTTAAATTCTAAAAAAAAAAAAAAAAAAAAAATAAAAAATTCCAAAATTTCTAAAAAAAATTTAGAAAATACAAAAAAAACATAACTTTTTTTCAAATTTTCTATAGTCAAATGCGCTAAAATTGTTTCTATCTGAAATTTGACTGTGGGATATTTTAATTTTCGAACTGGGTTATATTGGAATATCTTAATTTCGGAATTTTTTCAAGCATTTGGCATTCTCATATTATTGTGAGTTCAAGTTATTCATGGTTGTGACGTTTTCAATTAAATATCATTGTGATCAATCGTGTTTTAATACGCAGCAGTTAATCATCATTTGCTTGTTTGTAATTTGCATAACGGGATCTTGTTTGACTCCATAAGGCACTGGTCTTAAACGTGAAATCTAATTTAGATCTGTGGAATCTCATTAATTTTATCAAGTATTTGATGTTTTCGCTGTGTCTCCTGGATTCTTCATCCTCATTTCTAATAGGGTCTACCTCCCTTAGCTTGCAAGGAGACAGCGTAAAGAGAGAGATTGGGGATAAAAGTGACAGCCCCCAATCTGAGCCGTTGTCGCGGTGCCTGGACAATCTGTGCGACAACATGTCCTAATCCCGCAAGCTCCTTCCCTCGCAACTCCATCTCTTTCCTTGCTGCGTGCTTGCTCCTACGCTACACACAACCTTTCCTTCAATCTTTTTTTTGCGTTTTTCCTCTCGCTGCTCCTTTTCCCTTGCTCTCTACCTCCCTTTTTCTTTGGCAGCGTTTCCCTCAGCTCCTCCTCTCACGCAACCCCTTTCTCAGCCCTAGCTTGAGCAGTATCAGTCTCCTTCACATCCTTTTTTATTTTATTTTATTTTCCGGCAACTCCGTTTCTGCACGCTCTTGTCCGAAACTCATCCTCCTCGCACTGCCTTTCTCCCACGTAACCCTAGTTATGTCCCTCCTTATCTTTTATCCCTGCGTGAGCTCCTTCCCATCATCTTCCCCTTCGCTGCTTTCTTCACGCTGCTCCCTTCAAACCCTCTGCAGCTCCCTTGCTCCTGCCCGCAGTCTTTCCTTGGTGCTGTGTTTTCTTCGCGACTTCATCCCCTCCTTCCTCACGCTGTTGGCTACCAAGCTCCATCGAGCTTCATCCTCCCGCTTCTGTTTCTCCCTTAACCTAAGCTCAACGCATAACAAAATAAATAAAACATTTAACTTTAAATTTTCTTTATGACATTCGATTTTAATTTTTTTTTAGGTTGATCTTTTCACATTTAAAAATTTTAAATAAAAATCATTAACATAACATTTCGATTTTTTTTTCTTTTAATTGTAAAGTTTGGTTTTATTTTCTTATTTTTATTTTTATTTTTTGTAAAGATTGAATTTATTTTAAATTTAGTTAATCTTCTTTTAAATTTTGACATTTAACATAACTTCTTTAGCTTTTATAAAAAATTAAAAAAAATTCAAAATTTTTACTAGCCTTTAAAAATTAAAATAAAAAATTCCAATCTTTTTTAATTAATTTCTAACATTAGAAGTTGTTTTAATTTTTTAAATTTCTTTTTTTCTTTTTCTTTTTTGTGTATAATTTAAAGGCCGTTTATATTTTGAAATTAAGGTTTTTGGAGCTATTTTTAATGTGGTAAAATTCTAAGCCCTCAACGAAAATATTTATTTTGTTGAAGAATTTCTATAGTTGACATGATTTAATTTTTAATATCCTAAGTTTGACTATAGAGAAAAATAAATTTTTTATTGGATTTGCATTATTTTAGAATATTGTTTAAGCCATAAAATTATTTGACGAAGTGTTTGTTTAGCATTGAAATTTCATGATATTTCTTGATTATTAATTATTGAGATTTAAGTGCTAAGTTACTTTCACATGCTTCAACTGGGTTTGATGATCATTGACATCTGAATTTTTAAATATCGCCTAATGTGTAATTAACTCTTGTTTCATTATTTGAATTTGGATATTTATTGAATATTAATGTTTAGGAAAATTTAAGTAAATTTGATTGATATCTTTTTTAGAGCTTTATTGTGGATCTATGACAAATTGTATATCTTTTAATTGAGTAATTTTTGGCATCTTCATAATTGTCACTCTCGCTTAAGTACTTAGAGGTTAGATCATATTAGGCTTTTAACATCACTTCTCATATTCGAAGCTTGCTTCATCTCGCTCCTCCTTCAAATCATTTTCCTTGCATTCTGCATTCTAAGTTAGCATTGCATATAGGATAGTTATTCATCCAAGCAACAATTTCTTATCAAGTACTTGGTTGTAATTTCCTTAGCAAGATAGTTGACTCCATAAGGCACTGGTATCAATCCTTCAAATCTAATCGAATCCTTTAATCTTGCTAGATCTTTTACAAGTATTTGGTCATTTAATTGTGTTTCCCGAACTGGTTGGTTCCCAACAAGTTCTCCTTCATTCCATTTCCATAGGGTCTACCCCCTTTAGTGTGCTATAATGAGACAACTTAAACAGAAAGATTGGGGATCAGGGTGACAGCCCCCGATCTGAGTTGTTGTCGCAGTGCCTAGACATTCTGTGCGACAACACCCCTCATGAAAGGGCAACCACACTTTTTTAGTGCAATTTTGGGCAGAATTTGAAGGCTGGTAGGGCCTGAGTTTTGTGCCCTAACCAGGCCTAGGTTGCAGCTATGACGCTACAACAAAAAAGTCAACAGAGGTATGTGTTTTGGTGAATATTTGTATGTGTTGGATCCTAGTTTGAGGATTGGTTTTGGATTGGTTTTCTAGCAACTTGTGGGTGTCACTTGTTGGGGTTAACATGGAGTGTCAAGTACCCCAACTAGCAGTAGATCTCACGGTTGATGGATGTCCTAGGTGAGGACATGTTGATTGAAGCCTAGATTTGTGCAATAGCTCCTCTATTGCAGAGCAAAGGGAGAATTTGGAGAAGTTTTTGGGCAACCAGTAGAAGGGTCTCCTAGATGATTGGATGCCCTAGCTAGGTGCAGATGCTACAACACGTATTGGCCACTCGTGGACTATTGGAGGGGAGTGTGAGAGTGGGCCAAGTGTGAACGTGGATTGAGCACTTATGGTCTGTTGGAGAACAACGTGATAGTGCCCAAGTTGGAGTTCGGCGTGCAACACCTTGATGGACAAAGGTAGTTGCTAGAGTGGCAGTTGTTGAGCTCAAGGGTTGACGAACTAGAGGAGCTGTTGTGGAGCCCGAGACTTGTGTGTGGAGAAGGACTTCTACAGCAGATGAGGAGTAATCCTCCTCGCCCGTGTTCATTGTGGGAGATGGACATCTTGCAGTGATTGGTGGTAGCTCTCTGTGCCCTATGTTGGTCTTCATCGGTGCAGCGCGGGAAGACTATAGTGGGTTGAAGTCCCTGAGTAGCTGAGGAGCAACAATGGGTAGATTGAGAGTTGTTCACAAGTGGAGCTGTGAACAACTAGACAGGAGTCTCGATGTGTTGATGCGTTGGTGGACGAACGATCAACTAGTGAGCATTGATAGAGGCAGGAGCTGAGGTTCAATGGTAAGATGGACTTGGAGCATTGATAGAGGCAGGAGCTGCAGATTGGGAGCCGCAGATCGGGAGTCGAAGGACTAGGCAGATACACGGTACAATCGAGAGGAGCTGAGAGAGCATACGACAGCCAGATGGTCAGAGTATCTTGTTGAGGGTAGATTGGTTGTCGATGGATTGACATCAAGCCCCAGTTTGTATCTTGTACTAGTGGATGTATGAGGGCCATTATCCCTTGTATTGGAGCCCTAGACTGTTGTATTATATGTTGTTTAATATAACAAAGTTGGGTTGAAAAATGTAAAAAGTTGTCTATATTTTGTGCATGTGTGATTTACTGTTGTTTATATTCTGTTGTGCAAAGTAGTTTTGTTGAGATTCTATATTCTGTGCATGTGTGATTTACTGTTGTATATATTCCACTGTGCAAAGTAGTTCTGTTGAGATTCTTGGTTTGGTAGCACCAGAGATTTTAAGATTCTATCCTAGACCCAAGATCGTGGAAAATCACCATGGTATTGAAGCGTATCTGAGCTACTATGAGGGACAATGAATCAGAGTGTGCACAACGAAGCAACTCAGAGGGAGTTGTGGGTGTCTAGATCATGGAGGAGAGGGTTCAGCTGAAGACATGGAGATGCGGTCTTAATTGGCTTGGTAGTGAGATTGGTTGGGAGTTCTGGTGGATTGGTGGTGAGCCTGGTGAACAATAGTTTGTTGTAGCACAGGTTGTTGATCGTGGACTTCCGTTGATTTGTCATGGACGGTTGGGACAGCTCGAGGATTGCTTTGGCACAGACGAGATCAGGTTGATCAAGATGGCTTCATGTGATGGACTGTAGATTGGCAGGCTAGAGTCTTTATTGGAGCGTGATGTTGCATATCCGAGATTGGAGGGATTTCACGAGTTGTATTTGATCCAGGAGGATGAATGCTTGTAGGACTTAGACAATGGAGATCGTGTAGGCTTAGAGGGAGTCTAGCCTCAGAAGGAGCAGCCCTGTGGAGGTTTGGGTTCTTCAGGTTCAGATGTGATGAGGCAGAGGCACTACCGAAATTGTTGGGTTCATTCTACAAGGTATGTTGCAGTGATGGATGCTAGATGGGCTAGTGTCGCCAGAGATGATGATGGTTACTTCCTAGTCTTGGAAGTACCTCCCTTGCTAAGAGGGAGTGTTGTTTTTTGTGTAGCTTAGGAGGTACTTCAAGCCCTAGGGTTCAGGGTTTGGAGGGAAAAGTGCCACAGAGTCACTTGTGGGCTTGGAACCCAAGCTTGGGGTTTTGCACCCATCTGGATTTGGGGCAAAACCATGATGCATGAGAAAATTTGAGGTGCTAGAGCTTGGCGTGGCGATTCCAACACTTCGAAAATCACTCAAATTAGAGCTCTAGAACTTGAGTTATGAAATTTTGAAGTTATCATTCGTATTTGGACAGTCAAGTCATGTAGGATTGAGGAGAATTCGTCCAATAGACATGACCCTTCATGAATTCGTTGAGCCTTGATGTTTGTGTATAAATATGGGGTGTGTGAGATCATTATTGATCCATCTAAGACGGCAACAGATACCTTTGAATCAGATAGAAGAGTAGGCAGACAAGACGCAAGGAATCAAGCACATGTTTTTGGGAAACTAAGATATGTTTTGGTGCGGATTTTTGTGTGAGGGAAATCTGCAGCTCTAGGGAACCTTGCATGGAGGCAAGGAGGTGTTGAGGAGCAGTATTACCTCCCAAATAAGGTGCAGATTCATTGTTTGTCCTAGCCGCAGGAGCAGAGGGTTCATTGAGAGGCAAAACACATATGTTGGAGGCCGCAGCAAGAAGAGAGCAGACTAGTGAGGGTACAATGCTGTTTTAGGGCTGCTGGAGGGTGACCAAGCTCATGGAAAGAGGGTCTAGCTGCTGTTCTTGAAGGCCGAGGTCATTGGAGACTGTTTTGTGGTGAAAGGAGGGTGTGCTGACCCTTGTGGAGCATGCTGCAGAGAATGCTTGCTGTAGCAAACTAAGGGCTTGTGAGGGTTGGAACAACCCAACATCATTGCGAAGGGCCATATCCCCTCATGAAAGGGCATCCACACTTCTTTAGTGCAATTCTGGGCAGAATTTGAAGGCTGGTAGGGTCTGAGTTTTGTGCCCTAACCAGGCCTAGGTTGCAGCAGTGAAGCTATAACAAAACAATCAACAAAGGTATTTGTTTTGGTGAATATTTCTATGTGTTGGATCCTAGTTTGAGGATTGGTTTTGGATCAGTTTTTTAGCAGCCTGTGGGTGACACGTGTTGGGGTTAACATGGAGTGTTGAGTACCCCAACTAGGAGCAGATCTCATGGTGGATGGATGTCCTAGGTGAGGACATGTCGATTGAAGCCTAGGTTTGTGCAATAGCTCCTCTATTGCAGAGCAAAGGGCAGATTTGGAGAAGTTTGTGGGCATCCAATAGAAGGGTCTCCTAGATAATTGGATGCCCTAGCTAGGTGTAGATGCTACAACGCGTATTGGCCACTCGTGGACTGTTGGAGTGCAACGTGAGAGTGGCCCAAGTTTGAACGTGGATTGGGCACTTATGGTCTGTTAGAGGACAACGTGATAGTGTCCAAGTTGGAGCTCGGTGTGTAACACCTTGATGGTCAAAGGTAGTTTCTAGAGTGGCAGTTGTTGAGCTCAAGGGTTGACGAACTAGAGGAGCAATTGTGGAGCCCGGTGTGCAACGCCTTGATGGTCAAAGGTAGTTTCTAGAGTGGCAGTTGTTGAGCTCAAGGGTTGACGAACTAGAGGAGCTGTTGTGGAGCCCGAGACTTATGTGTGGAGGACTTCTACAACAGATGAGGGGTAGTCCTCCTAGCTCGTGTTCATTATGGGAGATGGACATCGTGCAGTGATAGGTGGCAGCCCTTTGAGCCCTATGTTGGTCTTCATCGGTGCAGGCCAGAAAGACCATAGTGGGCTGAAGTCCCTGAGTAGTTGAGGAGCAATAGTGGCAGATTGAGAGTTGTTCACAAGTGGATATGTGAACAACTCGACATGAGTCTCGATGTGTTGGTGCGTTGGTGGACGAACGATCAACTAGTGAGTAGATTGGATAGTCGAGGTTCAGTGGTCAAATGGACCTGGAGCGTTGATAGAGGCATGAGCTGTAGACTGAGAGCCGATGCAGGTACGAGGTATGACCGAGAGGAGCTGAGCGAGCATGCAATAGCCAAATGGTCAGAGTATCTTGTTGAGGGTAGATTGGTTGTTGATGGACTGACAACAAGCCCCAGTTTGTATCTTGTACTAGTGGATGTATGAGGGCCATTATCCCTGGTACGAGAGCCGTAGGCTGTTGTATTATATGTCGTTTAATATAACGAAGTTGGGTTGAAAAATGTAAAAAGTTGTCTATATTCTGTGCATGTGTGATTTGCTATTGTTTATATTCTGCGGTGCAAAGTATTTCTGTTGAGATTTTTGGTTTGGTAGCGTCAGAGATTTTAAGATTCTATCCTAGACCCAAGGTTGTGGAAAATCAACAGAAACCCTAGGTGACAGCCATCATTTTTGTCTAGAAATGCATGAAAAATGGTATTTTCACTTTTCCAAATGAATGCATTCAAGTTCAAACCTTAGGATGATAATTTCAAAGGAAAATAATGCTAAAAATGAATGATTTTGCTATAACCTAACCTTAATTTACCCTAGACAACATAAAATAAAAATATTTAGTGTTTTCCTTCTAATGGGATTGGCACAGGAGATAAGAGTAGTGCCTTTCTCAAGGAGTTTTGCAAAATTGCGAAAAGTACTTACTGTAATATAAAAAATCAGACTTGTAATATTCAATAAAATACACCGAACAACAAACAATAATGCAGATTTACACCTAAGGATGAATTTGTACCTAAAAGGGTCACTAAGCAAACTAGATTGAGCGTAAGAATGAGAAAGTTACCATTATCACCTTAGTAACTACTCCCTTTGTTTCCATGGTTGGATACAATCCCCACAAAAGGGAGGATTCCCTAGGAGATCTTATAGATCAAATAACCCAAATAGACTTAGGCTAAATGCCCCTTAAGGGTTCTAGAACAAGACTTACCGAAGGACAAGCATGCAATGATTTGCGTTTTGGGTGAGTTATAATTTCAAGAAAGCGAGTTTGAAGGTCCCTATGGCTACATCTAGAGGGCTTAGTTTGACCAATAGAGGCTCAAATAGGTTCCCAAACACATGCAATCAAGAAATTACACTTTGTTGTTATAAACTAGGGTTGTAATCAACAATTGATACCATGCAAATATTTTATGACAACAATAAGAAAAGACCCTTGAAACCAGTGAGAAATAAGGGCTTATTAAAGAGTAAATGAGAGAATAAATTAGAACAACCTTCCGTGGTGGAGAACACATATAACGACAAGATGAAACCCTCGATGACAGTCATAATTTATGGTTGGAAATGCATAAAAATGGTAGTTTTACTTTTCTGAATGAATTCATACAAGTTCAAACCCTGGGATGATAATAACCAAGACAAATAATGCTCAAAATGAATAATTTTGCTATAACCTAACCCTAATTTATCCTAGAAACATAAAGTAGAAATATTTAAGGTTTTCCTTTTAATGGGATTGGCACAAGAGATAAGGCTAGTGCCTTTCTCAATCAAGGGCTAATGGAGTCTAGGAGTAAAAGTACTATTCCCTTCTAGGAAAATAATGATGAATATCAAACATGCACCAAGCTACAATGATAACATTTTCAACCAAGTAAATCTTTTAGTAATTTTAGTGCACAATTACAACTCCTTCAAACAAGTGTTTCCAAAAATATTTTTAAATTCTCTTAAACAACTAGTATGCAAACTCATGAAAATACACTTCAAGGAAACACACAACAATTAATCAATTTGGCATACAAATTTGAAGAGGCAAATTCTGATCTTTATGGAAGCAATTTCAGAGAGTACAAATTGGGGAGAAACACCTGGGAGAGCTCTACAATCTGAAGATGACTATGAGCATATAAGGAGAGTTCGACCCTCTCAATAGTTCACCAAATCAGCCTCTTTGAATAGGCTGCTACAAACACAAGAAATGTGACTTCTAATGTAAACTTTGAACTTGGAACCACCAGGGACTCTTCTGCTTGAATTCATTCTCCTTGGCACAAATATTCTCAAGCAAATGTTACATGACCCCTTCAAGGAAAATACTGTGCACTCCAATGATATGATCCCTTATAAACAAAGATAATAAGCCTGCTACAACACTAAATAACAATAAGATGGGTCTGCTACAACACTAAATAACAGTGAGATGATAGGTTTGCTAAAACACAATACTATGGTCCAATCATACTTCGATTCTGGGTGGCTGCTACAGGCATAGGAATGTGGTTCCAATTGCGAAGTTCAGATCTGAAATATAAGTAACCAGTGACCCTTTAGCTCTGAAGGTTCGATCCCCTCTCTGTCAATGTTCTCCAAGCAAAATACCACTCAGCTTCTTCAAGAAATAATTGTTGAAAAGTAGCGAAGGAATGGATTCCTTGATCTATGCCTTGATTCAAGGTATTGATTTTGAGATCTTCTTAGTCATGTACGAGTTTCAGTGATGAGGACGAGTTCAAGAAGCAGTTTGACTCATGCGAGTTTGTGGAAGAGAGTTAAATTGGGAACTGAGTGAACAAATGGAGTTAACTTCCTAGATTTTAGGAGGATCCAGTTGACTAAGAATGTTGACTTTTGTTAACTAGAAAAGCTCCAGTTGAACTCCTAATTTAGAAAACTCACTAAACATGGCCTAATTGAAAAGCTTATAAGGAGATTGAAGGCACACAATTGATCATCAATTCATGAGCATGAGTTTGTGAGCAAGAGAGCTTGTGAGAGGAACGAGCCAAGAGATTTTTTCTTGAGCGAATTATTGGAGGGTAATTATTCTTGAGAAGTGTGCTGAAAAATAGAAGGAAATTCCTGTTCTTTAGGAGTTGGGAATGTGCTAGGAAATATGGAAATATGGCCATATTTCCTAAGGAATGCGCATAGATTTAGGAGCTCAGGTTGCACAGTTTTCAAGGAGCAGATCAACATTCTAGCAGGTGTTTCAAGCCTAGTTTAAGGCAGACGGAATATTGTTTTTCTGATTGAGACAAGCTGATTGTAAGAGTTTGCTATCAATAAAATAATATAAATAATGTAAACAATAAATAATGATTAATTAGCTAATAGTTATTAATAAAGAGGCATGTCTAAATGAGACATGACCCTCCATGAAGAGGCACCTGCCTAGTATATAAGCAGGCCCCTCGCTCTCATTTGTATCATCATTCTTATTCATACTTTTAATATATATTTTCGTATCTCAATGGAGATCTTTATATTCCAAGTCTTCTAGAGTATTTAACTTGAGGTACGAACTTTGTTCGTTCCATTTGGTATCATAGCAGTTCAATCCTTTGGCCGCTTCACCATTGCACAGAGCCACGCTCTCCGATCCAGGTCTTTGGCCATCAACCTTGCGTCAACTTTGTTGTCGTCATGACTAAAGCATTTGCTACAACTTTTGGAGTTTCTTCGTTGTTGAGTTCGTTAGAGGCCCTTGGCCATTTTAAAAGAAAAAGAAAAAAAAGAGGTAAAAAAAAAATCATAAAAAAATAAAAAAATTATGAATTAAAAAAAAGGAATTGAGGAAAAAGAAGAGATTAAAAAAAAAAAAAAAAACAAAAAATAACAACAACGCCCCTATAGTCGAATGCCTGACTTACCGCTATCGCCCGAAACACAATAGTCGTCGTGGCCCAACCTGCTACCATGACCCCACAATCGCTACAGCCACCATCCAGCGTTCTTGAGCCGCTCGATCCATTGGCGCTCCAGACATCACGATACAACACTAACGTTGCCCTGCCTTCTCAGTGTCGCCATAGCCACCGCTATCAAGTCACTCTTTCCGTAGCTGACTAGTTGCTTAGGCTGTGCTATTCGCCAATTAACGAAAACATCGATTTATAAATATACAATTTACAATTTACAAGTCATTCCTCGATTTTTTTTCTTTTCGCTTGTCTCCATCGACTAGCTTTGTCGTTCACCGCAACGCCTCCACCGTTGTTTGTCCTTGCCATTCACCGCTATCCTTAGCCGCCTGTGCTCGACCCTGCCCATTGCATCTGTTTGCCACATTTCCTTGTTCATGAGCTATCCTCCACTGTGATTCTGTTAGCCCAAAAAAAAAAAAAATAAATAAAAAATTAAATCGCACTGTCCAATAAATTGTCCATAACATTCATATCAACTGTGTGCCAATTTGTACTTCGCACAAGCCTGTACATCAATATAACTAGGTACGCATAGTTTCAATCTTGTTAACTAAGCCATCCGCCATACAAAACCGCTTCTAGAAGTAGAAGTCGTGACGTTTGACCCCTTGCAAATTGGAAAACATTCCACCAACAACCACCGGTTAATAGTTTGTGGTACGACGCATGATTATTTAGTGGAAACATTAGAATTATAAAGTGATAATTTTTTTTTAATTAAATAAGTCCCAAAATTCCATTCAATTCAAGAAAGAAAAGCTAAGAGGTAAACGAAAAGGAGGACAATTTAGAATAAAATAATTAAATTCAAAGTTTAATGAAGGGGAATTTAAGGGATATAAAAGGTGATTTAATAAAAAAGGTCTATCGACATTTATAAGGGGTACTTTAAAGATAAGTGAGAAACTATAAGTACCAATTTTAAAGCCAAGGATTAAAGTTTTATAAGAAATTTATTGATAAAAGAAGAAAATAAGGTATTATAAATAGTACAAAAATATTATTATAGAAGGAAGGAAATTTATTTGACTTAATTTTAATTTTTTTTTTTTTAATTGTATAACCAAAAAAGAAAGGAATTCATAAAAAAGAAGAAGGTGTAACTAGTTGATGAATGTAGAATTGAGTCAATATCTAAAGAAAAACAAAAATGGAATCTAAATCGAAAATGAAAGAGGGAAGATTTCCTAAAACTTATAGTATGTGTGTCTGTGCGCTATTTAAAATCAAAGGGTCACTTGCAGGGAGGGAGGTTGTCATCTCTATCAATCCTACTCAACATAATAATTATGTTAGTACTGAATGTGCTAACCAATTAGTGATCTCTGAATCAAATATAATTGAAACAAATTTTGTTGACACAAATGACAAACAATACGACATAGACAATCTACACCGAAGTATTGGGGATTATACTTTTGTCTCGCAATTCAACGTTAAAAACCTTATTTTGCAATAATAGTGATACAATTCTGGGTTCGCCTTGGATGGAATCACTAGGGTCATTTATCCTAAATATGAAAAGGAAGACTTCGACATTTTCCAACAAAAAGAAAAAAATAACGTTGCAGGATGTTACCTTGAAGCCGAATTCAATGATGCTTGAAGACATAAAATAAATCTCAAAAGTAATTCTTCAAGAAAAAAAAAGGCGATACAAAATATGCAAAGAGAAGTTGACAAGATCGTCACTGACAAAAATGAAGAAGTTTCTCGACTTAAAGACCATAGTGAAAAACTACTAACGCAAGTCATGAAGCTTAAGAAGGACAAAGAGTCATTAAAAGACAAGTTAAAACAAATTGCTCAAGAAGTATCGAAGTCTCCAGTCGTAATAGTCCAGGTTGAAGATAAGGCAACTGATATTGATCCATTGAATGTCACAACTCAAGAGGAAGACAAGCAAGTTGAAGAAAATACACACTTAGATGTTGCAGTTCAGACGATGAACATCCCAAGTGAAGGCTCTGTAACCAACTCAACAACATCCTCACCAGAAGAAAATAAAAATTTTCCACACACTTAATAAGGGAAAGTCAAACTAAAAAAGTTCCCTATTGACATCCAAATCATGGGAGTAGACAACTCAATCAAGCTACATATTTGTACCACTCAGAACATAAACAACAAACTGATGTTTCGAAGGATACTGAAGTGCGCACAACTCAGTCCAGTGATAACAATTCATCACAATTTTCTAGTAATAAAAAAATTCGACAAAAGATTAATTTAGGATGGTCTGATCCCTTCTCAGTGTGACAATTTTGTTTGTCACTTATAGAATCATATCAACTTGTATTGACAAAGATGACTGCCACAAGACAAGAAGACATTCGTAGCTAAAAAAGAGATCAAGCCTTTCATCAACAAGCTTTGAGGATAAGACTTTTTGAGGAGGAAGGCAATGTTATCAATAAAAGAATATAAATAATGTAAACAATAAATAATGATTAATTAGCTAATAGTTATTAATGAAGAGGCATGTCTAAATGGGACATGACCCTCCATGAAGAGGCACCTGCCTAGTATATAAGCAGGCCCCTCGCTCTCAATTGTATTATCATTCTTATTCATACTTTTAAATATATATTCTTGTATCTCAATGGACATCTTTATATTCCAAGTCTTCTGGAGTATTTAACTTGAGGTACGAATTTTGTTCATTCCATAGATATGTAGCTTATTCTTCATCAATAAAATTCTGAAGCAATGAGGGTTTTCCCTAGGTTCCCTAGAAAAAAATGTGTTTTATTGTGTGAATTTATGCAATTATTTCTGTTTCTATTCTGCTGTTATTTGGTAGAGAAATTCTATGATTGTGTGAAAAAAAAAAATATTTTTCAGATCGTTCATACTAGCAGATCAAAATTTCATGGATTTTCTACAATAATGCTAAGAATTCTGGTTATTCAGCCCTCACTTATACTTAGTGAAAGAAGGATAATGAAAGTTTGATACTCCATAGAATAATAGGTCTGCTACAACAACCCAACGACCCAATGAGATGCTAATACTAGAGTGATTTTATCAGTCACATAAAGTATACGACCCCTCTTTTAAGTTGCTGCAATAATTCAGCCCAATGTTGCACGAAGCAGGGACGTTTTTTGGAAGCGGATACGCGGAAGCGTCATTTCCCAAAAATCTAGGAAGCTAAGCGTCTCGGAACCGTCTACTATATATATATATATTTGTTTATATTTATATTTATATTTTTTTGCATTTATATTTAAAAAAACATCCAAAATACCAAGCTAGTTGTAGAAGATATGAAAACATGCATATTTGTATACAAATCAAGATAGATATGGCATCCATTGTACATCAATGGTTAAGTATTCGAGCATCAACCATCTAGAATCTAGATTCTTCTCCTCTTGTCTCGCTTTTGCCTCTACCTCGATTGTCCAGGGATATTAGTCAACATTTGCCAATTTTAATCAAACTACCTAATCCAAGCCTTAAAATATGGTGGAAAAAGCTTAACATGCTTGATCAATGATTTTGACTTGATTGAAAGGTAATTTTTTGCTAAGGCCATGACAAAAGAGTTCAAAAATTAACACCACCAACACTAGGGTACAAGAGCACATAGAGTGCTTGGTGCTCTTGATTAAATGCTAATCACATACCCTCATACATGATATAATCTAATGAAAAGCCACAATCTCATTGATCCTGAATTCCTTAAAACTGTTAAGTCTGTTGAATTTTGAATAGGATATCAAATTTTATTGTCTCCATATAAAGCCCGATGGGGCTAGAGCCACTCTCAAACATCTTGAGTCATTTCATGGTAATGTTAAAAATTTAAGTAAAAGGATGAAAATGAAAGATAAAGGAGAATGTCTCTTTTACTTTAAAAATTTAACATTACCATGACGGGGCATCTAAGAAGCATCTAAGGAGCATCAAGGGAGCACCTTGGGAGTGTCTGGGAAGCCCCAACCCAACTTGAGTCAGAATTTTTTTAAAAAAAATTTAGAACCCCGCGGAACTGCCCATCTCCCTCTGGATCCACTGGTGATCCATGCAGATCCGTGCCCGAACCTCCATGTATCCCCAACAGATCCTTTTCTCGATTGATGAATCGGGAATCTGAAACCGTGGATCGGGCTTGTGTGGTTCCAGATTTCCAGGAATCACCTCAAAATGGCGGAACCGTAGATCTGATTTTCGGATCTGTAGTTCCATCGGAGGATCGCCCAAGGATCGGTACGGGACGCGATTCGGACCTTGGATCCTTGGGGAGGGGGGGAGGATCGTGCAACACTGATTCAACCTCTAAAATCCATTTAGGCTGGGTGAGTCAGCCTCACTTTTCCCGGATGTATAGCTTGACCTCATGATGATATTAGGAAATAATGAAAAAATAATGCGAAAACTCTTAATTCCATGAAGAGTGACACAACCTGAAACTATATTGACTATCTTTCAAGTAGTATAAGTTGACCTTGAGAACTAAGGAGAAGATATTCAACGTTCACATTAATATTCCCCATTAGCAGCAGCTAATTGGAAATATAATTACGATCAATTTGTTTTATATAATTAATTGTAAATAAAGGTGAGTCAAGGGACATAACTCTACTCTACAATAAAATTTTTCTAGTAGACACAACGTTGTAACTTAAGTGAACCAAGGGGGGGCAAAAGGACCACGTAGGGAAGGGGCTCACGTGAACACTTGGAGAGACAGCGCAGGTTGAGTTGGCAGCGTGGGGGCCAAGGAGGCTACGTTGGATGAGAGGCCTAGGGTTTGAGAGAGAGAGGCCAACGTTATATAAGGAGGAGAGCCTCCTCATTTGGAGCATTCGTTGTTGATGATATTGAGTTGGTCGTTTTGACTTCTTGAGCACGCTGGCTGTTTAGCCTGTCTGCAACACTGTTTAGTGTGTTGAGTGTCTCCGATCGGAGATCTTGCCCTTAGCCCCGGGGACTTCGAGTGCCTGCTCGGGCAAGGTAGTTTCTTCAGCATTTTGTGGGAGGATTGGTGTTTGGGTTTTGTTGCGGAGCTGTGCATTTAGAGACTGCGCAGTCATTGAGAGGGAGGATGCAGTCCAATCAGGAGGAGCTCCGGATAGAGTTTCTTGCAGGGGTTTTGAGCCTGGAGATTGAGCAGAGGATCAGCCTTTGCCTTTGGGAGGATTTTGGTGGAGTTTGAGGTCGTATTTCAGTTGTTCCTATTCAGCCTTTGCGCAGAGCCTTGGAGGGCAACGTAATTCCCCAAGGGGGTGATTTTTGGGGGTTAGCCATTTCAGATATGATTTATGGGTTTTGCTGTGGTTGATGAGTAGAGGTGGATTCCAGATTTTCAGCTCATCCCGGCAAGGGGATCAGCCCCAAGTCATCAGTTCAGTTCAGCAATAACAGCTACACGGCAGTTTTCCAGTAGCTGGGACACAGTTCAGAGAGCAGCCATTTCTTGATATTCTGAGAGTATTTCTTCACTTGCCTTGAGCAAGATTAGGTGCCATCACTCTGATCACCTATTGTACTTCATTATATTTCTCAGTATAATAAAATGGCTTAGCATTCTCTCTCTATATTTCTGGATGATTGGTCGTACATTCTATCTATGCTATTGTATGTCTGCTTTACTGTTATCTTTATGTATTTTCGGGCATTCTAGTTCTATACCACTTGGTGTGTTTATTTCATACTCTTATACAGAGTCTGGAAAGGGCCAAGTAGCCTCCAGATCTCACTCTCTTCATGTGTTAATTAATACGCTAATTGGAATGTTTATATTATTTAATTTTACGCTTTATTTAGAAATGGCAAAAAAACAAGAGTAGAAATAGAAGGGTCACTCAACACAGCACCTCACTTTATAAAATAAAGTGTTTTTTCCTAGTTGATTGACGTTATAACTTAAAGAGGGGGCCTTGGGGGTCCACATGAGTATGAGGGGAGGCCTCACGCTGACCCAAGGTTAACTGCGCAGGCCAAGGAGAGTGAAGGACGCAGTCAAGGTTTTGGAGGGAGTTTAGCACTATAAAAGGTGGGGTTCTCACCTCATTTGAGCATGCATGATTTGATATTGATATTGAGAGCTAGACTTCTGTCTGCTTCAGCACGCCGGTTGTTTAGTCGGTCTGCAGCACTGTTTAGTGCAACCGAGTGTCTCCGTTCGGAGATCTCACCCTTAGCCTCGGGGGACTTGGAGTGCCTGCCCTGGTAAGGTTATTTTCTGGTATGCCTTAGCCTCGAGACTTCGGAGGTGCACCTTACTGGTAAGAGTTATTTTTACGACATCATCGCGGCGGTTTCGGTGGTAATTAACGACGGTTTCTGGTGGAGATTTTGAGAGAAGGAGAACCCCTTCTTGAGGCTGTCGAATCCCGGGAAATGGGGACGGCGATCCCGAGAAAACCTTGAAGGGTCGGTAGGAGGACTCGGAGAAGTTGAGTAGTGAGGCCTTGGTCCAGAGAGGAAACCTGTAGTCTGGAGGAGGTGCTCAGTTGGCCTTCAGACGCAGATCTGAGAGATGGTAGCGATCGGCTAGATGGAGAGTTAGCATCGAGATCCGACCAGCAGGGCATGAATCGAGGAGATGCAGTCCGGCCCCAGATGCGGAAGCTTGACATCGAATCCGACCTTGGAGGACGCAGATCTGAGGAGATATTGGCAGATCCAGCCTAGATATGGAGAGATAGCAGCAGATCTAGCCTTGGAGGACGCAGAGCTGGAGTGATAGGACGCATATCTGGATAGGGAGGACTCAGATCCAGCAGATCTGGGCAGAGAGGACGCAGATCCAGTCAGGGAGGACGCTGATCTGATGAGCAGAGTCTTGTGTGTGGGGTTTGGCAGCGTTTTTCAGTGTTTCCAGCCTTGAGGAGCTGATCATCTCATCTGGAGGATTTGTGGCCAGCGTTTCATCTGTCTTCTGCGCTGTCACTAGCAGAGACAGCGTTTTTATTGGAGAGGGTTTGATTGGTGGTGGAGCATCAGTTTCACATTCACTGGGGTTTGTTTGGAGGATTGAGATCAGCCATCTTTCTTGTCTTCAGCTCATAGTTCCAGTGCATTCCAGCAGCAGTTCTTCATAGCAGTTCTTCAGCCAGCTAGGACGTTATCCTTATTTGCAGCCATTATTTGTCCTGAGAGGGTCTCCACTTGCCTAGGGCAAGGATAGGTGCACTCATTCTGATTATCTTGTACTCCTATCTATGTGTTCTGAGATTAATAAAATGGCTTAGTATTCTGGCATTCTATGTATACTTGTTCCATGATCTGGTTCCAGCATTTTGTTTTATATATCTGTCTGGCATATTTCTGTGTATTACTGGTTATTTCCCTTTGGGGATATTACAGTGGTATCAGAGCATAATTCTGGCTCAGCCTGTGGTCTATGACATTGGAAAAGAGGTCATACAGAGCAATAGCAGTTGCAATACCAGAAACGCAGTTGGAAAAAGGGCCAAAATAAAAAGGGTCAAATTTTGAAGTTTGGAATTAGGAAAAACGTTTTCTGGGTTTTTCTGGGTTTTGGACAAGGATCACCTTCCCAAATTCCTGGAATTTTCTGAGTAGTTTTCAATGAGTAAATCGGAGGTCGAAGTTAAGCAGCAGTATGGTTTTGCAGCAGCCGTGCAGTTTCTGAGGAGCCTGTAGACACATAGCAGAAAGAGCTGATGGCAGTTGATGATGATGAGAGGAGGTTTAGAGAAATGCTCCTCCAACACATGCAGGAGACGTCACAGAGGATACAGGAGATGTCACAGAGGTTCTTGGCCATGAAGATCAGTCAGAGAGTCGCTGCGCTAGCGGTTAGGCAGCGGGAAACCTCAAGGGGTTTCCAGATTGGTGAGGGATCAGGCACATCCCGCCATTTGCCGGAGCATGATGCCACTCAGCATATGGCATCACATACACCCACACGTCCTACCATGCCCACTTTTCTGGATGAAGACATAGGGGCAGCAGCACAGCGAGAGCCGGAGCTGGGCCACATGGGTGACTATTTTGCTGAGTACCAGGCATACGGGCGGGAGTTCATGAAGGCTCTCTCGTTCAGAGACTATCTCCGGATCCAGTATGGCATTAGACTCCGTGATCATCACCAAGGGCACCAGTATCATCATGGTGGAGACTACCACCGCACAGCTAGCAGAGATTATGTTCAGCTCTAGCGTGATAGTAGACCTCACAACTTTCACAGAGGGAACAAGCACTCACATGATAGGGGCTTACAGCGCACAGTGGACAGATTCCATCTACCGACATTTGACGGGTCATCCAGGCGCTCAGAAAAAGCTTGGATGGACAAGTTGGATACCTCTTTCCAGCTTGACCGAGTATCGGAGAGGAAAACCATTAAAATGGTTACCTCGCACTTGGAGGATGAGGACACACAGGATTGCAGGGAGTTCGAGGATACACCTAGTGTGACACAGGACTCACCATCATTAGAGACCTCCTCGATCGTGCCGGTTGATATCGTAGTGGAGGAGGTAGAGCCTACCCCGGTAGAGCCATCCATTGAGGTGATGACTGGAGCCATGTCCGAGTCTTCGGGTGGTAGCAGCACACGACAGATGGGTGAGGTATCAGGAGATATATCCATTATCGATGAGGCACTAGGAGATACAGAGGTATCGGAAGATGGTCGCAGACAGCGGTATCATCGGCTTCGGACGGACCTTCGAGTTTTGAGGGAGAAGGCCGCGTCAGTACGGGAGACCATTTTGTTGCAGGACCAGGAGGTGGAGGGTATGAGAGTGACTTGTGCCAAGTCGGCGGCCAAGTTGGTCCGCATTGGGGAACAGCTGGATTCCCTGATGGTACAACCAGAGGGCACGAGGGAGCGTCAGATCATTCCCCTTCAGGTATGCATGGATGGGACTAGCAGTATTGTTGGGTCGTCTCTCCCCATTAGAGAGAGAGAGGCAGAGCCACCTAGTCAGGTCTCATATATTGACTTGAATAATGGGATGAGACGATTAGAGTTGCACAGGGTACAGCAGCCACGTGTTGAGGTTGGATGGCGAGAGATTTTGAGTTGGTACTCGATGGAGCAGACTATGGATGAAGAGGAGGTCTCGAGGAGAGATCTCACTGGAGATGCACTTCGACACACCATGGGGTGCGATGACTTTCTTCCCTTCTCACAAGAGCAGATAGAAGATGGGGGACATCTTCGGATGGATAACATCTCTCATGCTTGTGTTGGACATTCCTTGAGCCACACACATCATGATGGGAGGGTTTTGCCTACCACCTATTTGATTCTTGATAGGGTCTCATTGATCCTTGAGAAGTTTATACTTCAAAATCCCATGAAGTGCAAAATCAGAAATTTGATTTGGGAGGATGGTAGCCCTCATGGGAGGAGTAACCGGATGAGGAGAAGGAAGCATCCACAAGTGATTGAGTGGATGGGGATGATGAGCAGGGAGCTAGGAGGCTACTTGCAGATCTGTGCTACCAGGCAGCAGGAGGCTTGGCTGCGCTGGTTACTCTTGAAAGAGTTTGGCCATCTCTTGGCAAACACTCTTCCTAAGAGTTGGAGGGTGGAGGAAAGATGGCTGGATACTTGCATCATGGAGCAGCATAGAGTATGTATGCATGGTGTTGCTATGATACTCGTTATGTCTTCATCACATGAGTTGTATGATGGAAGTATGGGGAGGCGGCAAATTGTTTGGTTGCTTGGTTTGTTTCTGGGAGAGCAAGGGCAGATTTGCTCTCACACTTTGCATGATGTTGCAGGAAGAGGGGATGGCACTATCTCCTTGATCTTTGATGATGACGGGGAAGCACTTCCATCTTGGGGAGTATTCCACACTTGTTGCAGCAGTATTAGAGGAGTCTTTGACAAGGAGCATGTCAAAGAGCAGAGTCTGGTATTGACAGGAGCTTATTTGCATGAGCTCCCGGCGTTGTCACTTTGGAGCAGAACATTATGGATGAAGTGTGCGCAGCAGAGATATGGTGGATCTATAACCCATAGGTCCCAGGATCACTTCATATTTGTTGCACAAAGAGGAGGTAATGATGATAGAGACATCTATGGCATATTCTTCTTGACTTGGGTTTCCAAGCATGAGGAGGATTATCTTCTTGCAGCACATGGTTCATTCTCCTTCATAGCATGCCAAAACACTATGGAGGACTCATTTATGGATCCATGTACCATCTTACTTCCAGCATATGGTCAGATTTGTATGGGAGGCTTGATTATGAGAGAGACACATGAGCTGAATGTGCCTTTGAGTATTTTCTACACTACATGTTCTAATAGGAGCATGGGAGGAGGCATGGCCACCACTACTACATATGTGTTCTCTTTTGAGGTGGGCCATGAGATTGATATTCATCCATTGTACAGCTATGGGCAAGTGTTTGGCCTTATATTGTTGTCATATTCAGCCATTTACTATCCATTTGTAGATGTGATGAATCTTGTACATTGCTTGCCATGTAATTTTCTGAAGTTGCAGTGGGTGAGACTACGTTGTATCCTTGAGAGAGATTGTTTGCATTATGTATCCTCATGTAGAACCTTCAGCAAACATCTCATTAGGGTGATCCATGATGACCATGTCATATTCTTCATGGATGGTTTGTTTTGGGCCAACTTGTTCTTCATTGATAGAGAAACCTTCTACGGTGGATTGTTTTTCACTTTGCCATTGGAGGGCAATGATTTTGCAGCCCAGGATCAGCATAGACTCTACACTTGTCATGAGTGGAGAGAGGGACAGCATGGGGTAAGCTATGATGCTTGCCAAGTCCATATTTTCAGCCCACCTTCATTACCGGAGCTTGAGGTGGAAGGAGATTTTCAGGAGCTGCCTTGTTGGGAGGTGGCTCATTTTGTCTGGGTGATTGCTTGGAGATGGAGGATCCACAGGAGGGAGATATTCCTCATTATATTTTCGACTCCATGCCTTGATTGGAGAGAGGTGACGAGTTGGTTCACGGTTGATGGGCCAGCTTACACAGTCATAGATGCAGAGCAGCAGCGGTCATGGTCTTCAGTCATAGCCAGAGGCAGTGAGCAGTCCGAGCCATGGGACTTGGGCTATTATTGGCCATGGTGGCGATGGGACCCGGGCGGATTGTTGGTTGGCTGGTATCATGAGAAATCAGTTTGGGATCCGGGCATTGAGGTATCCCTTCGTATCAGGGTGATGCAGGAGATAGAGAGGTTTCAGTGGGACCCAGGCACATTTTGCAGTATCGGTGAGGAGCATCAGCTAGAGAGTAGGCTTGTTCAAGCACTGCTTGAGAACAAGCAATTTTTGCCGGATGAGGATGCCACTTGGGAGAGCGAGCGGACTTTACAGCATCCATCACTTCAGTTGCTTGAGGACAAGCAACGTTTTGCCGGGGGAGACTGTAATATTCCCAATTAGCTTTGCTAATTGGAATATTTCATTTTTGTTTAATTTTGCCGCTTTAGCTAAAAATAATAAATAAAGTGAGAAATAAGAGGGGTCACCTCACTTTAGCCACCTCACTTTATAAAATAAAGTGTTTTTCCTAGTTGATTGACGTTATAACTTAGAAAGGAGGCCTTGGGGGTCCACATGTGTATGAGGGGAGGCCTCACGCTGACCCAAGGTTAACTGCGCAGGCTAAGGAGAGTGAAGGACGCAGTCAAGGTTTTGGAGGGAGTTTAGCACTATAAAAGGTGGGGTTCTCACCTCATTTGGGCATGCATGATTTGATATTGATATTGAGAGTTAGACTTCTGTCTGCTTCAGCACGCCGGTTGTTTAGTCGGTCTGCAGCACTGTTTAGTGCAACCGAGTGTCTCCGTGCGGAGATCTCACCCTTAGCCTCGGGGGACTTCGAGTGCCTGCCCTGGTAAGGTTATTTTCTTGGTATCACCCTTAGCCTCGAGGGACTTCGAGTGCCTGCCCTGGTAAGGTTATTTTCTGAGCATCATCCTTCAGTTTCAGTGGTAATTAGCAGCAGTTTCTGGTGGAGATTTTGGAGAGGAGAGAACCCCTTCTTGAGGCTGCGCAAATCCAGGAGATAGGACGCTGATCCAGAGGGGAAGGACGCAAATTCAGTAGGAGGACTCAGATCTGAGTAGTGAGGACGCAGATCCAGAGAGAGCACGCAGATCTGGAGAGTTAGCATCTGATTCAGCCTTGGAGGACGCAGATCTGAGGAGATATTGGCAGATCCAGCCTAGATGGAGAGTTAGCATCGAGATCCAGAAGCCTTGGAGAGACGCGGTGCGAGGAGATATTAACGAGATCCGGCCTAGATGCGGAGAAACTGACATCGGATCCGGCCTTGGAGGACGCGAGATGCGAGGGAGATATTGGCGGGGGTCCGGCCTAGATGCGGATGAATGGCAGCGAGATCTAGCCTTGGAGGACGCGGAGCGGAGTGATAGGACGCGGTCTGGATAGGGAGGACTCGAGAGGACGAGGTCTGAGCGAGAGGAAGGGGGCGAGATTCAGTCAGGGAGGACGCTGATCTGAGGAGCAGGGTCATGTGAGTGGGGCTTGACAGCGTTTTTCAGTGTTTCCAGCCTTGAGGAGCTGATCATCTCATCTGGAGGATTTGTGGCCAGCGTTTCATCTGTATTCTGCGCTGTCACTTTTATTGGTGAGGGTTTGATCACTGGTGGAGCTTGATTTCACATTCAGGGTTTGTTTGGAGGATTGAGATCGGCCATCTTTCTTGTCTTCGACTCATAGTCCCGATTGCATTCCAATGAGTTCTTGACGACGGATATGTTGACCCCCAGGGCCCATTTTGTCCATGATCTGCTGACCATTATTTGTTACGAGAGGTCTCCACTTGCCTAGAGGGGAGCAAGGATAGGTGCCTCATTACGATTGTCTTGTATTCTATCTATGTATTCTGGATTAATAAAATGGCTTAGTGTTACGGCATTCTATGTGTACTTGTTCCATTATACGGTTCCGACATTTTGTTTTATATACGTACGGCATATTTGTGTATTCTTGGTTATTTCCCTTTGGGGATAGTACATCTTCCTCACTATGAACCATCACATTAGCCTTCCTCCAGTCCATCTCTGGTTGGAGTTTGTTTGTGTTTTATAGATATCCCCGAAACGGGATATTACAGTTCCTATAAATGTCTCTTCTCTAGCACCAAGAAAGAGCATTGGACCTCCTAGAAAATAATAGTACGCGGTCCTTGGTATAGCAAGATTAGCCCTACAAACTGAATCACAATGGCAGTAACCTCTTGCAACCAAATTATATTCAAATGCCTAGACTTCCTTTCAACAAATTAGGATTAGATCTTTAGGATATGAATCAAACAACCGAACCAATAAACACCAATGGAAGATCTGTAATAATCTTCCCTAAGAGCTAACTAGGGTGGCATTCAAAGTCCATCGAAGATAGCTTTGAGGTTTGCTTGAAACTCGCTTGAGCTTCTTTTCGATGTCAAGAGATAAATAGGAATATAATCCTTCCAATTGAGTCCATTCCTCTATTTATAATTCTCCATTGAACCTCCTTCTAGGTTCTAGATTCTCCTTTTTCCTTATTATTTTATTAATGGGGCCGATTTTCCACTAGGAGACCTTTTGTCGCCATTTTAAATAAAATATTAATTTGCCTCCTTTCTCAATAAAATATTATTTTGCTGCCATTCTCCAATAAAACAATAATTTTCCTTCATTTTACAATAAAATATTAGTTTGCCGCCATTTTCCATTAAAATAATATTTTGCCTTCCTCCAATAAAATATTATTTGCCGCCATCCCATTAAAATAATAATTTCTCCCTTCTCTCACAAAATAATATTTCCCCTTTTTAATATTTCCAAAATTTTGCAAAACTCCTAAGTGATTTTTGCATGCACAAAAATTGGGAACATCACAGTCCTCCCCACCAAAAATTGCTTGTCCTCAAGCAATATCACCCTATGATGCTGATCCACAAGCTGGCCGAGCTAATGCTACGGTCCCAAATGTGCCACAAAATCACTCCTCGCTATTGCGCCACCGTCACATGAACAAATCCTATGTCACCAGGGTCCCAAACAAACATGATCTCCTCTTGCAGAATATCTTGCCATATTGGTGAAGTTCCCCATGTCATCAGCGAGTCACTAAAGCCTAATGGAAGATCTGAATGATCTCCCCCTGTGGAAACTAGATCACCCTCGGGGGTTGCTAAACCACCAAATCCTGTGATGCTCGGATCCCATGCCAGTCTCAGAAGGGTGCCACCATGCTGATGCTGCACCACTTTGACTATGATAAATTGCCCATCGTGCGCAAAATGTATCCTCCTCTCTTGGAACTTGATGGCGAAAGGCCAGGCTCATCCTGCCCAAGCATCTCCATGATTTCAATGTTTACCCATCCACTTTCAGTCTTGGTCCTGAGCAACAACAGGATAAATTTGCCTCGCCATACAATGGACGTCTCAGCGATCCCCCATGTGTCAAACCCAAGGTGAACTAGATCACCCTTTTCCATGATCCTGCTCATCACAGAATGGAGTGTCCTATCAGCCAACTGAATCCCTGTATCCCATAGCCAGATTTGCTGTGGCTGAGTTCTGACTGCTGCTGGAATCCACCTGTGCCTCCTCTCTGGTCCTTGCATGCCATCCATATAACTACTCCATATATCATGAATAGATCTGATGCATGCTAAACTTCCCTCCACCTGCCATACTACACAGTGACATCTACTATCCTGTCTCTTACAATCATCTCTCGTCCTGACCACATCCCTCAACTGGGGAGCCTGCCCCTCAATGTCCTGTGCTCTGTCTAATTGTCTTAGATGGAACTCCTGTGCCTTGTTGCTCATGAGGCGAGCATCAAGAGACAAGATCCAACTCCTCTACGACTGTGCGTGGTGCCAGAGATTGATAGATGTGTGGGCTGCGATGGGTATAGCCAAGAACCCGTATGGATGCTCATGGCTAGCCCTGTGTTGAACCTACTCTCCAAACCTAGGTCTGCCCACCTCAATGGCATGCTTGACATCCTCGTCAAGGAATCTCCCTACTAGTAACTCTCCCCCAGTCCACAGTATAGCCCCACACACTACTGCGCACTGCTGTGCACCTCCATGCTCCTCTGCATACTGCTGCACATTGCTGCATATACACCCCTGGGTGCCATGGTCTAAAACTGAGTTAGTGGGTATCAACCTG
Organism: Pinus albicaulis; assembly: GCA_034641835.2. Classification (NCBI taxonomy): domain Eukaryota; kingdom Viridiplantae; phylum Streptophyta; class Pinopsida; order Pinales; family Pinaceae; genus Pinus; species Pinus albicaulis. The sequence goes on from CM076579.1 coordinate 651,593,264, forward strand.
CATCTTGTTAGTATCTCCATCTCCATTACCACACCTCCATAACCTCAGATGAGTGGATCTCCCCTCCTGATCCTCCCAGAGAGATTTGACAAACACACCTCCCTAAGCGCTAGTGGCAGTGTCACTAAGGTGCTATAGCTCGGTGACCTTTGCACCCTGAAAAATCCTTATCCCCATACAATTCTCTGTCTGGTGGCTTGCCGATGCCACCTCCTCCGATCAACCCCTGCTAGAGTATGTTGATCATCTTGCGACCCCATGTTTGACCAACATGCCAGGACAACTCATGGTGTATACCCATTGTCTTGTCAATCCATCTTGTCACTAGTGTTTCCTGGGCATCTGATGAAGATCTGAAAGCGCGAATTTGATCAGTCTCCAGATCCACTACCCTGCTAACACCATCACTAACCAAGTCCATAGTGTGACGAGGAATCCCAAATGGATCTCAACAACAGTCTGGCCCTCGAGCCCCTCTGGTAATCCACGACCTCTTCTGAACTGTGGTCATGGATGTATCTAACCTCCTAGCCCGCTCCATTGAGTACCAACTCAATACCTCTTGCCATCCAATCCCAAAGGAGGGATGGTGCTGTGCCATACTTAGCTCAAGTCGCTCACTCCTGCTGGCCTGGTCATCCCTTATGATCTGTCTAGACAACTCTGCCTCCCTCTGTTTGATGCTTAGAGGTGGGCTAATATTGTCGAAAGCCCCACCAACGTGCCTCTGGAGTAAACTGTGCTGAAGTCCCCATGTGTGCTCTCTTTGCTGCCCCTCGTCAATGGCTAGCCCCAAGGATCGCTGTGCATCCTCCATCATGGGCTCAAAAGGAGCCTCCATTTGCTCCTCCATCGAGAACCCGTCATACAAAACATCATCACCGGTTAGCTGTTGGTGGCTGCCATTTGACATCTTTGTCATGGATCTGGATGCCTTTGTGCCTCCATGGGTGTGTGCTCCAATGGATGGCTCCATGGGTGTGTGCTCTACTCTCCCTGCCACTGTGTCAACTGAAGCTATCAAAGGGATCTCCAACAAGGGTGACTTCTGCGTCACACTGGGTATATCTACGTGGTCCTCACAATCCTGCATGCCCTCAACAACCTGCTCAGCCTTCTTCTCAGGCTCACTGTCAGTGTACTTGTGTACTAGGCCCCACAGTCTGAAGCAAGGTCTCCTCTTGGTCTCATCATCCAACTGTTCTCGTCTTGTCCTCTCTTGAGGAGGTCTGGTGCCCTTCCATTCGAATCTCCATGTGAACTCTATGTAGGATGTGATGCATGCATGATCCAAAGTGATCAACCCTCAGTACCACCACGCCATAGCATCTCCATCCAAATGCAGAGTGGCATATCTAATGGCATCCACCTCTCTCATGTGGTTTAGTTGGAAGTATGTGTCCAGTTCTTGCACCCATTTTCTGGCAGAACTCTTAGCTGAACCATCAAAGTGGGTGAGGCTTATTTTAACCACCGTCTTCTGTACGCCTTGCTTCGGCTGATCTCCCCTATGTTATGTGAATGGCTTCACCCGCGCGGCATGCTTATTTCTAAGGTCTCTGTCATAAAAATGAAGATGGTCTTGGTTTATCCCCTTACTGCTACACCAATGGGTCCACATTTTTTAAAATTATTTTAGTTTCTCATTGTTCCTATCGATGGTCCTCCCTTAGCCTCTGTGTACTCCATCATTCCTGTGCTATTGGAATGTCCATACTTTCACCAATCACTGTGCATGCATGCCTACACCTCCATGATCTTGCTAGTTCCCCCACCACTGGCCAAGATCATGCTCTTATACCACTGTAGTATTCCCACTAGGAAAATAACCGTGAATATCTAACTTGCACCAAGCTACAACTAACTTGCACCAAGCTACAACGATAACATTTTCAACCAAGTAAATCTTCAAGTTATTTTAGTGCACAGTTACAACTCCTTCATGCAGATGTTTCCAAAAATAATTTTAAATTCTCTTTACCAATTTTCACAAACAGTTAGTATGCAAACTCATGAAAATACACTTCAAGGAACCACACACCGATGAAACGATTTGGCATACAAATTTGAAGAGGCAAATTCTGATCTTTATGGAAGCAATTTCAGAGAGTACAAATTGGGGAGAAACACCTGGAAGAACTCTCCAATCTGAAGATGAATATGAGCATATAAGGAGAGCTAAACCCTCTCAATAGTTCACCAAATCAGCCTCTTTGAATAGGCTGCTACAGGCACAAGAAATGTGACTTCTAATGGAAACTTCAAACTTGGAACCCCCAGTGACTCTTTAGCTTGAATTCATTCTCCTTGGCACAAAAGTTCTCACACAAATGTTACACGACCCCTTCAAGGAAAATACTGTGCACTCCAATGATACAATCCCTTCTAAACAAAGATAATAAGTCCACCACAACACTAAAAAACAGTAAGATGGGTCTGCTACAGCAATAAATAACAGTGAGATGATAGATCTGCTAAAACACAATACTGTGGTCCAATCAGACTTCGATTCTGGGAGCTGCTACAAGCATAGGAATGTGGTTCCAATTGAGAACTTCAGATCTGAAATATAAGCAACCAGTGACCCTTAGCTCTGAAAGTTCGATCCCCTCTCTGTCAATGTTCTCCAAGCAAAATACCACTCAGCTTCTTCAAGAAATAATGCTCAGAATTCTGGTTATTCAACCCTCACTTATACTCAGTGAAAGGAGGATAATGACAATTCGATACTCCCTGGAATAATAGGTCTACTACAGCAACCCAACGACCAAATGAGATGCTAATCCTGGAGTGATTTTATCAGTCACGTAAAGTATATCACCCTTCTTTTAAGTTGCAATAATTCGGCCTCTAAAATCCGCTTCTGAGGCTAGGGTAATTCAGCCTCTTTTCCAGTGTATAGCTCAACCTCCTTGTTGATGATATCCTGGAAAATGTATGAAGAAATGATTCTGGAAATCCTCGATACCTTGAAAGAAATGACACAGCCTCAAACTATACTGATTGATCTTCCAAGTAGCTGCAAAATTCGGCCTTCAGAACTGAGGAGAATATGATACTTGACCTCGCTATAATTGCCCCTCCTCTGCCAGCAAGAAAGAGCATTCGGCCTTCTTGGTATAGGAAGATTAGTCGTGCAAACTGAATCACAATGTCAGTAACCTCCTGCAACCAAATTATAGTCAAATGCCCAGACTTCCTTGCAACAAATTAGGATTAGATCTTTAGGAGACACCTTCATGAGAAGACAAAGTTGTCATTGATGATCTGAGTGCCTTGAAGATCATTTGAGGGCAGCACTGAAAGTGAAGATATTGTCGGGGCTTATTGCTGAAGATATTGGGAGCCTTGAAGAACCATTGAATCTATCTTGAAGAATTGAAGCCGTGGGTTGGAGCCCTAGAGGATAGGAGTCCTCAAGAAGATCAGGTTGGAACCTGTACCAGTGAGAGGGTTGGAGTCCTAGAGGTTGGAGCTTGTACTAGTGAGAGGGTTGGAGTGCTAGAGGTTGGAGCGGAGTCCTAGAGGTTGGAGCCTGTACCATTGAGAGGGTTGGAATCCTAGAGGTTGGAGCCTCATAGAGACAAGGTTGGTGCGTTGGGAAGATAGGGTTGGAGCCTCGTGAAGTCTAAGTCGATGCTTAGAAAAATATAGGTTGGAGCTTGGTGGATTGAAGATCGGTGTCTTCATCTAGGGTTGGAGCCCTAAAACTATTATTGTACTTGATTAATTGTAAAGAAGAGGATTGAAGTCCTCGTTATTCCTGATTAATAAAAGTATTTATTCTTATTGTTCATCTTGTGTTCTAAATATATGTGATCTAACTGGTAAAAATACCAATTGAAAAGAAATACTGATTCACCCTCCTCTCAGTATTTCCTACAGTGCCTCCATGTCAACATCTGTATAATCCATACTGCCACATGTCCTCTTGTGGTGCTGCCATGTGGCACATCCACCAACTTTTGCTTGTTTGTCGAAAACTTCAAATCGCCATAACTTTCTCACATGATGTCCGTTTGACTTTGTTCAAGTGTCGTTGGAAAGCGCTCAATGAGTTCTTCGACATGGAAACTTTTGCATCAACTTAAGACATAAGTTTTTCGGGTTTGTAAAATCCATTTGGATCATAAAATCTTTGTTGTGCTTTCAATTCAGTAGATCTGCGTAATATTCTGGCAGGAAATAATTAGTCAGGTTGCTGGGATTAGAAAATTTACACATTCAAACTGTAGTTGATTAGGAAAATTGTGATGAGAGTTAATGTGAGAAGATTTTCCCCCAATTTTTGGTCATTTGTCCCTGATACAAAAGAACACCTCTCTTTTTCATGTCATTTACTTTAGAGTTTTGATGACAAAGGACATGGTAAAAAGATGTAAGATTGAAATATTCCATTATGCTATGAATCCTGTCTAGCAATATGGACATGGTTGGAAGGTCTTGCTGTTGAATGCTTAATTATTTCTTGAATTACCACCATGGAATCTCCAATTACCACAATTTTTTTGACCTCCCTTGCATGCAACAACATAGGACCTTAAAACAACGCTAGGGTTTCAGTGTGATTTTTGGATGTCTTTCCCAATCCCCAGGCATAAGTAAATTATTGTGGTCCTCTAGGGTTGTAAATAGCCACCCCTGCACCTGCCACTCCTAAGTCACTATGGTGACTTTATTGCACATCAAACTTTATATTCTAGCACTTCTGTACTGTCCACAGACTCTGGGTGATAACATTCAATTGACCATCCTTTTGGAAACGAATTGATGGCTTTTAATGCGTAGTGAGAATTTCTTTTAGTTGTCCAAGTCTGATACTCTGTCTTGACTCTTAATAATCTACTATGGGTGAAATGCTTTACCATTTTTGATGACCTTGTTATGAGCAACACTTTACATATTGTATGTTGTCTCTGATTGGGAAAGGAACTCTGTGTTGAAATAAAAGGATACTGAAAATGGAATTCTTTAAGAGACCACTTTCAAGCTTTGGGCATATATGGGACAAAAGTAATCTTTTATTTGTTTTGCAGGGACTATTTCTTGGTTCTGTTGGAGCAGCCTCAAATAAAGCTGTACTAAAGAGTTTGAATATCACTCATGTCCTGTTGGTAGCAAATGCATTGGTGCCTGCTTATCCAAGGGATTTTAAATACAAGCAAGTTGAAGGTTAGTGATCCTCCCTTTTGCTGTTTTAAAATAGCTTAGTTCCTATTTATCACTTTGTGAGTATGTTGGCTACAGGATGGGATTCAGATTCATTTGGAGTCCATGTTATAGTCCATGATATCGAAATAGTCTCCTTTTACTCTTCTTATTGTATCGGTTTATTTGTCTTAACAGAATCTTTTATGATTTCTATTTAAGTATTCATGGTATTTTATTTTGTATTCATAGGCCTGTTCTGTGGGTTTCCTCTACTCTCCTTTGCATATGACTAGTATCAATGATGTTAAGGAGTGTTTATCTCACTGAGTGTGCCATATGTAAGCAAGTGACCACATTTTCTGTGCATGTTATAATAGTTTGCTGTGATGGCTGGGATATTGAATTACTCTCTGCTTGCTTTTGTTAATGGATTTGTCTGTGTAGACCTTATTTTTTAATAGAAAAATACATCTTATATATACAAGAATTACAACAGCAGAACAAAAAGCGGAAGGATATATAAAAGGGAGCTTATATTCTCTTCCTTGTTTCCTTGAAATACATATCCTGGGGAAACCGACTAGGCACTCCCCTGATTCCAAGGATAGTACTTAGGGTAAAATAGGATTCTTCAGGGCTTGCTACAGCAAAATGTAACACCTTAATGCAAAGCTTCACTAAGTACCCCAGCTCAAGGGCAACATAGGGATCAGCCACCACTTTCACCTTAGTAGCTGCTCCTCTGCTGCTCTATGGATGGATGTCCCCACAACGGAGGTTTCGTCAGCAAATGTTGAAGATTAAGTAACCCTAGAATTCTTAGGCGAAATACCTTTCAAGGATTCTACTAAATACACACCCAACTTCCAAGGATATTATTCGATAAGGTCGGGCTCTGGGTGAGATGAGGGAAGAAATTCAAAGGACCTATGGCTAATTCTAGAGCGCTAAGATAGTACTAGAAATGATCAATTAGATCCCAAATACATGCTACTTTTAATTTAATGATTGCTGTTATAAATTAGGGTTTATAATAGACAAATTTACTGCATGCAAAATTTATGACAACAATAACAAAACAGCCTATAATTAATGAATAACAATAAATAAGCGAAATTGTTTAATGAGTGAACAAAGGATAAAGTTGCAGCAATTTTTCAATGGCTGAAAAATGTATATAAATGATCTTTTTCCTTTTTCAATTTAGAAGATGCAAGGCCTAACCCTATGACTATGAGGTCCAAGGTATTTTATGCTATTTAATGCAGTTTTTGCCATAACCTAACCCTAGTTTACACTATAAAACATAGAAAAAGGAAAAACAAGATTTCACTTAAAAGACTGACATGCAAAGACTGTTGCCCTTATCAATCTTGGGGTACATAGAGTCAAAAGGACGAGGTCAATGGTAGAAGACCGTGATTGGAGCAAGTTAAGAGAGAGAAAACCTCTGAATTTAAACCCTAGCAGTTTACAATCAATTGGAGATTTAATGTCAAAGAATGCTATACTAAGTTTCCTTGATGGATACTTGGCAACAAATTTTGCAAAAGAGATTTTAGAGCCATAAAAGATTTCATAGAAACCCTAATTCTACAACATTTGCAAAATGGAAGAAGATACAATAAAATAACACAATTAGCCATAGAGGCACTTGATCAATCCAAGAGAAAATCTCTCCAAGCAATAATATCCTCCGCAAGGCAATTCACCACCTTTGTGCTTCATTGCAAGGTTGCGGGGAAGCTTCACCCCCCCCTCGTTCTCGTTTCCGAAACGCGCTCCGTTCGGGAGCGTTCGGAAATGCGCTCCCGAAAACGCTTCCTGAGGGGAGTGTTTTCGGGAGCGCGTTTCTGAACCTGTTAAAACGCTCCTTGCCTTTTCGGAAGTGTTTCCGGAAGCGCTCGGGAGCGAACGCTCCCTGAGCGCTTCCGGCGTTTAAAAAACGCTTCAGGAGCGTTTTTTAAACGCCGGAAGCGGTCGGGGAGCGTTCGCTCTCGAATTCTCCCCGGAACAAAAAACGCTTCCCACCGGCGAGAATTTTTTTTTAATGAAAAATTCGTTTTGTTTATAAGGAGGGAGGGAGGTCATTTTGTTTTATTGTTTGTTGAGTGAGTGAGAGAGAGCGAGAAGAGCAAGAAGGAGAGAATTGGAGAGCGGAGCTGCAGAAGTGACAAGGAGAGCTGCAAGGCAACAGGAGTATTGCAAGAAAGAGATAGGTCTTCTAATCTAATTTTGTATTTTCTAGGATGAATTTGTAAGTTGTTTAAAAATGAAAACTTGATTTTTTTCTTGAATGTTGCATTTTATTGTGTTTAAAACTTAAAAAATGAATTGTTTTTTTCCTATGTTGCATTTCCTATTCCCATTTGGCATTTTTCCATTTGTTTTGTAGGCTAGAAGCTTGAAACTTGAAACTTGAAACATCATGGCTATATGGCTAGGGATTTTCTTTATGTTGGTTCCTTTCTTTGTAATAATGGTGTTGGAGAGTAGTAGAAGAAAGAGGCAAATCAGAGAAGAGGAGGATGAAGAGGAGGGTTATGGTGGATTTGAAGAAAATCCTGAAGAGGAGGAGGGTTATGGTGGATTTGAAGAAAATCCTGAAGAGGAGGAGGATTATGTTGAGGAGGAAGTGGGGAGTGGAGAACATGAGGACACAGATTCCCCAACTAGACAAGACCAAACTCAGACACCTTTGTGGAAATATGTTCAGAAACAGGAAGGAGGGAAAGGTGGTGGAACCACTAAATTTATTTGCCCCCATTGCAATAAACAATACCATGGTTCATCCACCCGTGCGAGAAGACACCTTTGTGGGAAAATGCCAGGGGATGGAGAAAAAAATATAGGAATCAAAATTTGTACTAGTGTGCCAGCAACACAGAGAGAGAAATATAGAAAGGAAGAGGAGGCTGCCCTACAGAGATCTAACAGATCTAGGGGTTTCATTGGTTCTTATTCAGGCCCAACACGTCATGGACAAATAAGTTCAAATTCCACCCATGCCAGTGGTTTTGGAGGCAGTGGCACACCTGGATTAAGGCGTAGAACCATATCCGATTTCCTGGACGAAGGGTGTAGGAATGATGTGGATTCAAAAGTTTACCAGTTTCTATATGCATGTGGGGTGCCATTCAATGTTCTTCGCTCACCTTATTGGCATGAAATGGGTTCTGCCATTAATGATGCCCCCAAAGGATACAAAAGCCCTGGGTATGACAAGGCTAGAACCGTCGGTCTTGATCATGAAAAAGCTAAAATAAACCATTCTTTGGCTAGAATGACAAATTCGTGGAATGAGCATGGGGTGTCCATTGTCTCTGATGGATGGACCAAAGTAAAAGGAAAGCCATTGATAAGTGTTTTGGCTGTGTCGGTTAGTGGTGCAATCTTCCTGTCAGCATATGATTATTCAGACAAATTCAAAACCGACATTAACATTACAGAACTATTACTTGATATAATTGAAAAGATTGGGCCATACAATGTCATACAGGTCATCACTGATAATGCTGCTAACTGTAAGACAGCAGGAGCAATTATTGAGGATAAATACCGCAACATATTTTGGTCTGGGTGTTTGGTTCACACAATGAACCTTTTGATGCATGATATCATAAAAAACAAACAACCTCAATTCAAATGGCTTGGTGATTTGTACAAGAGAGGTAAAAAAATGATAAAATTTATTGCAAATCATAGCAATACCCATGGGCTTTTCCGTACTCACTCCAAATTGGAGTGGTTGAAGATAGCAAAGACTAGATTTGCTAGCTATTACCTCATCTTCAGGCGCCTTTTGAAGGTAAGAGAGTCATTGGCTGCAATGGTATCAAGCCCACACTGGCAGGTATTAAAGGACAGGGCAGCGACAATAGTTGACAGGCAAGGTTTCGAACATGTGGAGGAGACCGCCCTTGACCCTTTGTTTTGGCACGTGTGAGGGAAATTTTGAATTTCACCAAGCCCATTTATCACATGATTCGGTTTGCAGATACAGATAAACCAGTGATTGGGGAGGTTTATGAGCAGATGGACAACATGTTGGGGCAAATAAAAGATATTGTTAAGGATAATGATCCCAACTTGTATGCTATGATTCATGACTGTGTGTGTGCACGGTGGAATAAACTCAATGTTCCACTACATGCTTTGGCATATATCCTTACGCTAAAATATTACTCTCCATCTTGGTTGGGCCAACCTGCACCTGGAGGTGGGGTTAGGATGAAACCTCACACAGATCTAGAGGTACAAGAGGGGTACATGAAGGCATTAGACAAGTTGGTACCCAACAGGGAGGAGTGTGCTAGATTGCGCCTTGAATTAGGCAAATACTTCAGTTGCACTGCTAACTTTGGTTCTTTCCATGCAATGGAAGACAGAGACAGATTTGATGCTCTCACATGGTGGAAAGCATATGGCGGCATGGGACTTTTGCCAAAGTTGGCAAAAAAGTTCTCTCACAGGTTGTGAATACTTCTTCTGCAGAGAGGTGTTGGAGCAGCTACAACTTCATACATAATGTGAGAAGAAACAGGCTAAATGAAAACCGAGCTGAAAGCTTGGTTTATGTGCATTACAACTTGAGGTTGTTGAGCCATTACTGTGATCGGGCATATGAGGATCAATCATACAGAGTCTGGGACAACAACCCAGAGGATGATAATTTGGAGGACGGCACAGTACATATGGAAGAATTGGAAGCAGAACTTTTTAGGGATGATGATGAAGCATCAGCAGCACCGCCACACACAGGGCCAGTCCCACCATCTACTAGTAGCAGTGTGGGTGCCAGTGCCAGTGCCAGTTCTCAATATCAAACTATTGTTCCTTTGCAGATTCAGCCTCCACCTTCTAGTCATGGTCGTGGTACTCCTGAGAGTACTAGAAGACCACCATTTCCTCGTGGCTCGCACAAATTAGACATTTTTATGCAGAGGGCCAACCAATAAATAAAGGATTGTTGTTACGTATTTTTTCTATTTTCTAGTAGTTTTTATCTTTTTATAACTCATGACAAATATTAGCTTGAAACTTTGACTCTTTCATTGACGATAATTTGTTTTGAAGTTTGAATTTGAAAGGTGAAACTTTGAAGTTGGCATTATGAAGTTTACTGTCATTATGTGGAATATGAATATGATGTCAAGAAAGCTGATATATGGTGATCAATGAACTGATCGATGATAAAACGATGATAAATGTTATATACCAATGATGATAAATGTTATATATTGAATTTTGAAATCAATGAATCAATGATGATAAATGATATATATCAATGATGATAAATGTTATATATTGAAATTTGAACTAACAGAGACAGAATCAATGATGATAAATGTTATATATCAATGATGATAAATGTATATTGAATTTTGAAATCATCATGATAAATGTTAGATATTGAAATTTGAAATCAATGATGATAAATGTTATATATCAATGATGATAAATGTTATATATTGAATTTTGAAAGCTTGAAACCTTCAGATTGATGATTCGCGAGACTCAAGGGTCAATATGTTGTATGCGTCCAACTTGTGGGCGTGGTTGATGAAGATTATAACTTCTAGATGATTGATGTTATATGATTCAATCTATGTTTTTATGTTTTTTATGTCTAATTCATCATTCTACATGTTTTTTTTGACATATATGCATCAATATATATATATATATATATATATATATATATATATATATAAACGCTCCCGAAAATGCTCTGGACCGGAAGCTTCCAAAAATGGCGCTCCCGCTCCCGCTCCCGCTCTGCGTTTTCGCTCCCGCTCCCAAGTAACCTTGCTTCATTGCATCCAAGATGAGGAAAATGAGTGTGTGTGACAATGAATCTCCTTAATAGACTTCCCTTCATTTATAGGAGGGAAACCAAGTCGATTTAGGTCAATAATTGACTAAAAACCCTTAAATAATACTTTAAGTGATTAGAAGTTTAGTAGGTCACAAGCTGACCTAAAAGATAGTTTCTCATTGATAAAACATAACAAAAAGCCTCCTTTTAGCCTGCACTTGTGAGAAAAAAGGTCCTCCAAGGGTGATATCATCCTCTAATGGTGAAGATCTGTTAATTTTAGTTAACAATGGTATGTTCTATGCTTAGCAAAATTACTTCAATTTTCCTTTAGCAACCCAATGACAATTTCCAATTTAGTTTTCCAATAGCAATCACATTAATCATAAATCAAATTGACAGTAGCAGTAGATAGAACATTCCTATTAATTTTGGACAACTAGGTCCAAACTCCATGTTGTGATGCTCAGATGAAGATGCCAATATTTTTATTGGATTCCTCTTTCGGAGAGGTGCAAGATCGATTTAAAGATCATCTTGATCCGATGAGCAAAACATTTATTTTGAATTACTTCCACTTATGTGCAAGGTCGGCCAGAATTGAAATGTAGGCTTGAAGCCCCAACAGTTGTGTCACACACCCTCACTGATGGATATAAATGGGTTAACGTTGGAGTTCATTTTCACTTATCCATCATCACACATTCTCTCTCCTCATTTGATTGGTTCGATCATCACTTGGAGTCTCTTCTTCTCCACAGGTGGGAAAATGCAGAAAAAGGAATTTCTGTTTTTGACCTTACGGTTTTCAGCGCAGAGTTGACCAACGTTGACTTTGGTCAACACAGTCAAATTGACCCCAATCTTGGTCAAAATTTTGATTTCTGCAGTCCACATTTTCTGGCACAGAAATTGAGGTTGACCGTTGACTTTGATCGGGCTACGTTGACTTTTTGCTACTGCTGTTTTGCGTTGACCGTTGACTATGACAACGTTGACTTTCGTTGACTTTGGGTTGACTGATATAGCTGTCCGAGAGGGTTGTGTGACACTTCTGGTTGGCTAACCGTATTGAGACTTTGCTGGTTGAAGCATCCTGTTGACCGTCGTAATGCACCAACACATATATATTTTTCTGGCTTGTCTTCTGTCGATCTACTGGTATGTTCTATTAGCATTTTACTTTCTTGTTTATGTGATTTCTGTTTGATATTGGGGATATAAAGTAAATTTGCATCAAGCATAGAACATCTACAAAAATTTACATGGTATCGGAGCTGAGGTGAAGACAAAGCTCAAGTTTGTAGCAATCACCGAAGAAGAGCATGGGTACCTCAAACTACAATGGCTTTAAAGCTGATGACAAATTGACTGGGAAGGAAGACTTCCATGCATGGAAGATGACTTTGGATCTTATGTTGGAAGACCAAGATGTCATGGACTATGTGCAGGGTAAAATCCAAGAGCCTCCATCCATTGCACCTGCTGCCACCAAGTCAAAATATAAGGAGGGGGAAATTAAAGCAACGCTGATGATCCGGGATTCAATTCACAAATCTGGTAGCCTACATATATGAGCTACACACATCCAAGGAGATGTATGATAAGTTGGTCAACATGTTCAAGTTCAACAATGCTAATCAAGTCCTTTTCTTCAAGAACCAACTAAAGAATCTGAAGAAAGGCAGGGATGAATCCGTTCAATCATATTTTCTAAAGTTGATTGAAAGCAGAAATAATCTTCTGGTTATTGGGGAGACAATAGCTGATCAAGAAATGGTTCTCACCGCACTTGGAGGTCTCTCATCCGAATGGCATGTATTCAATACTACCATTCTCAATAACAATGTGATACCTGATTTTGACGAAGTACTATTGAGATGCGTACAAGAAGAGACAAGGATGAAGGAATATGAAAATGAAGGAAATGCTACCTTCACTGCTCGTGCTAAGAAGAAGAACTTTGGTGGTTCGAGGAACAAAGGAAGAGCAGGGGCCCAAGGAAAGAAAGGCAAATGTTACACATGTCACAAGACCGACCACTATGCTAGAGAATGTCCTTTCAAGAAGGATTCTCCTAATGATGATGACAACAACAATCGGAGGAATGGCAATCAAAGGAACAACATGTTCAAAGTGAAGTGGAAGGCTTCCTCTGGTGGAAATGGGCAACCTTTCAAAAGGTTGAGAAATTCTAGGTATGAGGAATCAAATGTTTTTGATGATAAAAGAAATGAATTCATTCTTGTATTTGCCCTCTTTGCTGCATCTCCACCCGACACTATGGATGTTTGGTTGACAGATAGTGGTGCCTCAAGGCACATCACTGGGTTCAAGGAAGCACTTTCTGATATGGTTGAGAAGGATGTTAATCTGAAAATTATCCTTGGAGATAATACCACATATCCCGTGAAAGGGACGGGGACTGTGACCCTCCACTTGTCTCAAGGTCAAGTCCTCCGCTTGCAAGATGTACTATATGTACCTGATTTGAAGAAGAACCTTGTGTCTATTTAGGCCATGGAAGACAAAGGTTTCAATGTGGCATTCATTGATGGGAAGGTGCGTATCTGGAAGAAGAGTTTCAAGGAAGCTATCACGATTGGGTTTAGAGTTGATACACTCTACTAGGTTGGAGGAAGTCCACTGGGAGTGATGACATGTGATACTATCTGACAGACTGAACTATGGCACCAAAGGTTTGGACACCTTCACTACAAAGCCCTTCTCGAAGCAAGGAAGGTGGCGACGGGGATGCCCGACTTCACAAATGATCATGAAGGTGTATGTCAGGGCTGTGCCGAAGGAAAGCATACAAGGGGACCTTTCCCCTCAAGTGTCACAAAGACATCTGATGTCTTGCAACTAATGCATTCTAATCTGTTTGGTATGCTGCTCATGACATCCTTGGGAGGATGTTCCTATTATATGACGTTCATAGATGACTTCTCTCGCAAAACTTGGATATACTTCTTGAAAAAGAAGGATGAGGCTTTCATGTGGTTCCGTACTTTCAAAGCCTTGGTGGAAAATCTAACAGGGAAGAAGATCAAGATATTGAGGACCGATAATGGCACTGATTATGAGATGAACGAGTTCAAGAACTTTTTCAGAGAAGCTGGCATCAAGAGGGAGACCACAACTGTCTATACTCCTGAGCAGAATGGTGTTGCTGAAAGAAAGAATAGGACCATTGTGGAAGCTGCCTGTACCATACTGTGTGACCAAGGTCTTCCAAAGTTTCTGTGGGGAGAAGCTGCGAACACTGCTGTGTACATACAAAACTGATGCCTACATTCCGCTCTGGACTCCAAAACTCCCGAAGAGGCTTTCTCTGGTAAGAAACCTAACATCTCACATTTTAGAGTTTTTGGATGTCCTGTTTATTTTCATGTATCGAAGGAGAAGAGGAGTAAGCTGGATGCTTCTGGAAAGAAGGGAATGTTTGTGGGCTATCGCGAAACTTCAAAGGCCTATAGAGTCAATGTGCCTGGTCAAAGGGAAGTGGAAATATGCCACGATATTACCTTTGACGAAGATGCTTCCCTGAGGAAAGTAATCTATCTTCCGAGATCTGTGGAAGATCATGAAGCAAGGGCTGGAAATCAAGAACAACCGAAGGATGAGACAATGCCCGATGTTGAAGGACCGATGGACCCTATTGATCCACCTCCTTCAATGAGGAAAAGACCATCATGGCTCAGGGACACTCTCGGGGATGTCGAGAATCATATGGCCCCAAGGGGACATTCCGTGAAAGCAAGAAGCCGAATAGATACCAAGGGTATCTAGCAGCCATGAGTACAATCGTTCAATCTGAGCCTGGATCTTTTGAGGAAGCTGTAAAGCATCAAGTCTGGAAGGATGCTATGCACGAAGAATATGAGTCCATTATGAAGAATGATGTCTGGGATGTGGTTCCGAGACCAGAGGACAAAGCAATTTTCACCTCGAAATGGCTCTATAAGATCAAGCATGGATCTGATGGCAGTGCTAAAAAGTTCAAGGCAAGGTTCATTGCCTGTGGCTTCTCTCAAAAGGAAGGCATAGACTATGATGACATATTTGCACTTATGGCCCGATTTACCACCATCCGATCTATCATAGCCCTTGCTGCTACACAAGGATGGAATCTTCATCAGATGGATGTGAAGACCGCATTTCTGCATGGTGCGATAAAGGAAGAGGGGTATGTGGAGCAACCTCTGGGGTTCAAAGTCCAGGATTGGGACACCCATGTTTGCAGGTTGAAGAAAGCCCTCTATGGGTTGAAGCAAGCACCCAGAGCTTGGTACAAGAGGATAGATAGCTACCTAATGAAGCTGGGCTTCACTCGTAGTAACACTGATTCGAACCTTTACTTCAAGGTTGATAGAGAAAAGCCTCTCATTTTGGTGCTATATGTGGATGACCTCTTCCTGACAGGTGCTAACCCTCTCATTCATCAGTGTAAGAGGGAGCTCGCTGTTGAGTTCGAGATGAAGGACCTAGGACTGATGCATTATTTCCTAGGTCTGGAGGTCTGGCAGAGACCTGGCGAGGTTTTCCTTTCTCAAGGAAAATATATTGTGAAGCTTCTGGAAAGATTTGGAATGGTGTACTGTAAGTCCGTGTCGACACCGATGGAGCTCAACTTTAAGAAGTTGAGTGGTAGCGCTGCTGGGCCCGTGCTAGCAAATCCTACTGAGTATCGTCAACTCGTAGGGGCCCTGATGTTCTTAGTGAACACCCATTTGGACGCATGTTTTGTAGTGAACACTTGAGTCAACATATGGTTGAACCTCATCACATTCACTGGGTTGGTGCCAAGAATCTGTTGAGATATCTTCGGGGCATGATAAACCATGGGCTGAGATACACTGCCGGGAGCATGAGACTCCATAGATATATTGATGCCGATTGGGCTGGCAGTGTGGTGGATCGCAAAAGCACATCTGGATGCTGCGTCACACTTGGTTCTGCTTCGATATCATGGATGAGTAGGAAGCAGAAGTCGGTGGCTTTGAGCACTGCGAAGGCCAAATACATTGCAGCGAGTATGGCCTGTTGTGAAGAAATTTGGTTGCGAAAGCTCTTTAGTGAGATGTTCGGGCATGTGCTAGATACCACCGTGATATTCTGTGATAACCAGAGTGGGATTCGGTTGTCCGAGAATCTCGTGTTCCACGATCGATCCAAGCATATTGATATCAGGTACCACTTTATCCGGGATGTGGTACAACGAGGCGCTGTAAGGTTCGATCATATAGGAATTGATGAGAAGGTTGCAGATATTCTCGCAAAGCCCTTGGGGAAGGTCAAGTTCCTAACCTTTTGTGAGAATCTTGGAATCGTGGAACGACCCTATGCTAAGGGCTCTGTTGGACGATGAGCTCTGGGTGCTCCGGGGGGCTTTGGGGATAGCTTCTCGAAGCTATAAGCACACACGAGGCTAGGCTTGCCGAACCTTGTGGTGCTTCTGCCCCACCGTTATGATGTTGAGTTGGTTCACCTCTCTTGATCTGTGCCCCGTATGCATCCTAACCATTGAGTCCCAGACTCATGGGAAGTACCTCTCATTTGGCCAGTGAGGTGGGAAAAGCTAGAGACCAGTAGCAAAGACCGATGGACGCATCAGAGATTGCCGTACTCTCTATGTCTAGGATGGCACGTGTCCAACCACTTGATCTATGATCAAGTCTAGTAAGGTTTCGGACCTCCAACTGACTTCGGGTCAGGTAAACCAACTTCAGGTTAGTATGTGACTCTTTTGAGTCCTATAGAGGTTTCAGACCTCTGGGATGAATTTGTCAGCTAGGAATGATGTCTTTGTGACTGACCCATTTCTGTTCTGAAATAAAGAAGCCAACAATGCAAGTTACGGCTGGATGACGCATGATGTTTGGATGGCACAGGTGGATGGAGTTCTCCCTAGTTGAGAGGGAGTGTTAATTTTGGACAACTAGGTCCAAACTCCATGTTGTGATGCTCAGATGAAGATGCCAATATTTTTATTGGATTCCTCTTTCGGAGAGGTGCAAGATCGATCTAAATACATCTTGATCCGATGAGTAGAACATTTATTTTGAATTAAATCCACTTATGTGCAACGTTGGTCAAAATTGAAATGTAGGTTTGAAGCCCCAGTGGTTGTGTCACACACCCTCACTGATTGATATAAATATGTCAACGTTGGAGGTCATTTTCACTCATCCATCATCACACATTTTCTCTCCTCATTTGATTGGTTCGATCATCACTTGGAGTCTCTTCTTCTCCACACGTGGGAAAACACAGCAAAAGGAATTTCTGTTTTCGACCTAGGGTTTTTAGTGCAGAGTTGACCAGCGTTGACTTTGGTCAATGCATGGTCAAACTGACCCCAATCTTGGTCAAAATTTCGATTTTTGCAGTCTGCATTTTCTGGCACAGAAATCGAGTATGACCGTTGACTTTGACCAGGCTGCGTTGACTTTTTGCTGCTGCTGTTTTGCGTTGACCATTCACTGGGACAACATTGACTCTCATTGTCTGATATCGCTGTCCGAGAGGGTTGTGTGACACTTCTGGTTAGCTGACCATATTGAGACTTTGCTGGTTGAAGCATCTTGTTGACCGCCGTAACGCACCAACACATATATATTTTTCTGGCTTGTCTCTTGTCGATCTACTGGTATGTTCTATCAACATTTTACTTTCCTTTTTATGTGATTGCTGTTTGATATTGGGGATAAAAAGTAAAGTTGCATCAAGCATAGAACATCTACAAAAATTTACAATTCCCCAATCGGGATGCAAGACAACAAATGGATCTCGTAGGGATCTGCTTCATGGGTACGATGAATGATGAGGAGGCCAAAGGGTGAGGCTTATCCAGATCCCTCACATGCTTGGCAATGAAAGCCGGGTGGTAAAGCGCATGCTATCAATTAAAAGCGATGCAATGAGCCAGAGGGATATAGCTCTCCAGGTGGTAAGGGCTCGCAGCTTTAAGTTCCGGACCGTTTGGTGCTTGGTTTTAGTAATTGGTGGTGGTCGAAGGCTCCTGGTTAGCTTCTGTTTGTCTGGAAGGAAGTCTCCGCAGGTTGGTCTCCTTGACGCAACTGGTCTCCCTAGTCTAATGTCATCATCCGACGGGTATGTAATTTATTTTACCCCTCCTCGCCGCTCGTTGTCTGCAACTTATTCTACTGTCTCTCGGATCTTAAGAGGCAAGTTTCATAATATGGTATCTGCAAGGAAATGGAACATGTGTCATGAAATATGGAAAGCTTCCGCAGTATTGTCCTCTGTTCTATTTGCTTTTTATGTGACTGCATCTTTTCTCTTTGGCATTTTATTATCTCGCATGGGCATGTACTGCATTTCTCTAGTTTAGAGTTATATGGTTGTAGCATGCATGCTCGTCTTTGCTGGATATTTAAATTTTTAATTGAATTGATGTTTTTGAGAGTGGGAAGGATTCAGAACCTCCGGTGTTTGATTCCTTTTCTCTTACTTTTGGGTTTGGCTGAAATCAGGCTCGGGGAGCTGGTGTGTTGCCTTCTTCCTTGGGTGGCAGACCTGTCTTGTCTTGCCTTTGTGTTTGGTCTCAACTGGGCTTGGGGAGCCAGGGTACAGTGTCTCATCTCGTGGATGGCAGACTCATTCAACTCCTAGGTTATTTGATAGGTTTAGGCCTAAATTTAGCTACACATGGCCTTTATTCTGTGATAATGTGTCAGGTCCTCACGACCATTGTAATTTCCGAGACCCTAAGTGGATAAGCTTCCCCGGGCTCGTGGTCCGTCCAGTGTGTCTCAAGGCTTTCGTCATCTCTATTGTTTGGCTGAGAATCATCATGGCTCGCCCAACCTCTGGTGCCAATTCTTCGGGCAGAGGTGGCTGCGGTCGGGGTAGGCAAGTGGGGAAGCAAGTGTGAGAATTCTACTGCAGTATCATGGTTTACTTCTCCTACTTGTTTTAGATTATACAAGTTATTTTTAGAAATTAGATTCAGAAAACACTGAAGTAAACACAACTAACAGTCTGCACATGCAGATAATTTATTGAATAATATGCTCATACAACAAAGTGACACATGGATTTTTGGACATAAGTCCCCGGAAAAACCCAAAGCAGGAAAACAAGTGCAGCATATATGAGGGTTTATTTTATTAAGTAGATTCCAAGTATAGTAAATTTGGGTTCCAGATCTGGAATACTCGACAGAGAATAAAAGAAATCTGCAGCTAACCTGTTGTTCTAAGACCAAATATCTGACTGATCCACACCCTCAAATAGGATTTACAAGACTCAGCCTGGATCTGGCCCTCGAAACCCCAACGCTGCCCCTGAAGCCCCAACGTCAACCCTTCTAGCCTCAGAGTGCCACTGCGTTGCCTAGAGAGGGACTGTGTAACCCCAGAGAGGGTGATGCAGGCCTTATGCTATCCCTGGAGACCCTCTACGTATTTTTTGAAGCCCTCTGGAGCCTTTGCGCTATCCTGCGTAGCGGCTGCGCAGCTGCGTTGTCCTTGTTTGCTGCTCCTCTTCCTCTTACTGACTCTTGGCTCCGGGATCAGATCATCCCCTCAGCCAATACTACCCCTCGCTGCAGAAAATTCCTCCGGAAATTCTTAGCAAACCTGCCCTAGAATTCTAGGTCTATTTCTCAGCTCTGCCTCTGTGTGTGTGTCTCCAATTGACCCTCAAGCCTTTCTCTTATACTTTTTCGTTGAACACATCAACGGTCGTGATTAAATCACTTATCAACGGTTGAGATTAAAAGGCTAATTCTTCCGTGTCTTTTAGAACATTTAAGCACACGTGTTAATTAATTCACTTTAATTATTTAATTTTCCTAAATTTAGACTTAGAAAATCCATTAAAATAATTAATTATTTGAATAACTTGAACACCAACTGAAATTTCTCAAAACACTTTCTGGGTTTTGGAGTTCAAGTGCGTCCTAGCCCATCCACAAAATTTCAGGGCTAGAGCACATCTGATGCTACACCAACTATACAAAATCTCAACAGCGAGGAGGCAATAACCCAGTCCAGGTTCGCCAGCTGCGAGGTCGCGGTCGTAAACCAACTACTCAAGTAATTTAAGATGCATCCCATGCATATCAAACAAGTACTTCTGCTCAAGTTTGACAATTAATTTCAAACTGATGAGCTGATTTGAATCATCGGGCAAAAGTAGAGTTTCATTTGGAAGATTAGCGTGACCTATTTCTTCACTTGAGACATTCCAGAAGCCGCACTACTCAGTATAAGCAAACTGTTCACCTCTATTGGTTGATGATAAGCATTGTGGCCAAGGCTAAATGAACCCTCCAGCTGGCTCCGTTAAATTTGATCCTAGCTTCCAGGGAATTCAGAAAGAATTTCAGCTTATACAGTTCCAAATTCAGGAGCAGAACGTTCGTCTCAGCTGCATTGAAAAACACATTATGTGTCTTCCTCACTCTGAATTATCGGGTTCAAGTGCGAAGGACCTAGCTCCACTGGAGTCCTTTGATGAATAACAATATGCTTGCCTATAGCTGCAATCATTTTTGTTTAATTTTCTATGAAGTATATATGATGGATATGTTATTATGTTATAGTTATTTAGTGTGTATATGGTTTCCAGACATTCAGTCCTACAAGGCACTGTTAGATAGACTCAAACTATATTGTTTTTGGATGGGTTATAATGTTGTTTGGTGGCTAGCAGACTTGGTTTCCCAATGGGCAGGTTGAGGCCACTGAACTCTTTAATTATGGTTGTAACGTGCTTTTGCTGAAATTGAATGAATAAAAAGATTAAAAAAAAAAATAGTAGAGAAAACTTAAATAAAATGTAGAAGACAAGCCAAGACAAGAGGACACTAGATTTGGTAGATTCCAGGGAAAAACCCTAATGTGGGGAAAACCCTTCGATCAAATCTTCTTATTATTATATCAAATGTTCAACAGGGAGAGAGAGTACAAAAGTCAAAGTTGACTTGCCAATTCAAAGTCAAAACAACCCTGACAAATCTGTAGTCAACTACAGTCAAATTCAACCTTAACCGAAAAGTCAAAGATGGTCAACACAACAACAATCTTCCTTTTTGGAGCTCGGTCATACCCAGTCAAACTCAACTTGATAAAGTGGTCAAAGTCAGCCCAAAATTATCCTAAAAATTGCGGTCAAACTTGGTCAACTCTACGGTTAGGTTTGCAGTCAACCTTGCAGTCAGCCTTGTGGTCGAAGTGCCAAAAATTCTATGTTCCTGTGCCAAATTGTACGGCCTACCAAAAATGAAAATTTCCCACAAAAATCGTAGTCAAAGGATGAGTCAAAGTGCTCGGTCAACGCTGGTCAAACTCCTGCAACAGTCCTAAAATTAGGCCTTGCAAATTGCCTAGAAAATTCGTCCTTCTGCCACACGTGTGAGAGAGAGAAGATCTGCCCAATCGCTGTATGAACCAATGAGAGACGAAGAGAGAAGAAATGTGTGTGATGATGATGCCAAATGAGGTGAGAGGGCACTTGTATTTATACAAGTCGTTGAGGGTGAGAAGTCACGTCCATTAGGCTTCATGAGCCTACTTGATAATGTGGCCGACTTGAACAATTTGCACTTCTGCTTGTCCAAATTGGATGATCTTTATATCAATTTTGGTCCTCTTGAAAAGGGGAATTTAAAGCAATCATCATCTCCATCAAATGAGTTGTCCCAAGGTGGAATTTGGCCCTAGTTTACAATTTTAACACTTTCTCTTCACTAGGGAGAATTCCACCTGCCAATCCATCCATCATCATCGATCATCATGCCATCCTGTTGTCATGAACCATCTCTGAATCTCGTCTCAAATCTGCTGAATAATGATGTAATAATGAAGAAGAATTTATCGAGAGTGAGTCGTAAGACCTTGCCACTCTCCATTGACAAAAGTCAGTCCAGGGGTAGAACCTCAATCAGATATGATCCCGAATGATCAAGATGTTGAACATCATGCATCCTATACATAGGGAGTATGACAATACCTGATGCATCAATCTGTAGTGATATGGTCCCTATCCACTTTTCCCAACTCATTACCGAGATGAGAGGTACTTCCCATGAGTCCCAGACTACATGGGTAGGATGTATGCTGGGGCATCAACAGGAGAAGGTGAACCACTCATCCTGCTTATATGCCATAGGAGAAGGTGAACCACTCATCCTATGCATATGTCAATCGTAGGGGAAGGTGAACCACTCACCCTACACACATGTCAACCATCATGGGGTATCACAAGGGAAGGTGAACCACTCGCCCTGTACATAGTGCACCAATAGGAGAAGGTGAACCACTCACCCTATGGTCGCTCATAGCTCCAAGAAGTACCACAAGCCCCGAGGAGCTCCTAGAGCTCAATGTTCTACTCAAGCGGACCCTCATGGGAGGGTCTTTCCACAACTCCAAGTCTCTCTCGGAAGGCTAAGAATTTGACCTTCCCTATGGGCTTCGTGAGGATGTCTGCGACCTGCTCATCAATCCTGATGTGTTGGAGCCATATTGCTCCCCGTTGTACCATATCTCGGATAAAGTGTTACCTGATATCAATGTTCTTGGCGCGGTCATGGAACACGAGATTCTCTGAAAGACGAATCCCAATCTGGTTGTCGCAGAAGATCACAGTGGTATCCAACATGTTCTCAAATAACTCACATAAGAGCTTCCTCAACCAAACAACTTCACTACAGGCCATACTAGCTGCAATGTATTCGTCCTTGGTAGTGCTTAAAGCAATCGATTTTTGCTTTCTGCTGATCCACAAAATGGAAGCAGACCCCAATGAGAAGCATCATCCTGATGTGCTCTTTCGATCCACCACACTGCCAACCCAGTTAGCATCAATATATCCATGTAGTCTCAGATTCTCGACAGTGTATCTCAGTCCATAGTTGATTGTGCCACAGAGATATCTCAGGAGATTCTTAGCAGCAATCCTATGTATGTGGTGAGGGTCGATCATAAATTGACTCAATGTATTCACAGTGAAGCATATGTTAGGACGAGAGTTTACGAAGAACATCAGGGCCCCCACAAGTTGTCTATATTCAGAAGGGTTTTCCAATTCGAGCCTAGCAACACTTCCACATAACTTCTTGAAGTTGAGTTCCATCAGAGTAGATACATACTTGCAATCCACCATCCCACATCTCTCGAGCAACTTCACAATGCGTTTTCCTTGAGAAAGGAAAACCTCACCTAAATTTTGCTAGACCTCCAGGCCTAGGAAGTAGTGCATCAGTCCTAGGTCCTCCATTTCGAACTCGGAAGCCAACTCCCTCTTGCATTGATAAATGAGAGGATCTGCACTTGTCAGAAAGAGATCATCTACATAAAGGACCAAAATGAGAGCAATGTCCTTTTCAACCTTGAAGTATAGGTTAGGATCAACATCGCTCCTTATAAATCCCAGCTTCATAAGATAACTATCAATCCCCTCATACCAAACCGTAGGGGCTTACTTCAACCCATAGAGGGCTTTCTTCAACCTGCATATGTGTGTCCTTCGATCTTGTACTTCGAATGTTGATTTTTAATGTACCTTGGACAAGTGGTTTCCCATGGGTTAGTCTCTACCTAGGGAAAAGTGTCCAAAATAATTCTTTTCCTAAGCGTGACTTTATAAAGTGAAAGTGACTTTAAAAGTGGTAAAGTCAATATTGAATTATAAAGTGAAAAGTGACTTTAGACATAAAGTATAATGTGGGTACTTTATTTAATGGGTGAGTTTAAAAATAGAAAGTGAGAATTAAATGCACATTTATTTTCATCGCTTGATCTAAATGAATCTGAGCCATTAGATCTTAGGGTTGCCCAAAAGTCATTTAGGGAAACAAAAGAGGGAAAAGAAAAGAGAGACTGCATTAATTCATTCTTCATGAGCAGATTGGAGAAAGGAGGCTGAGAGCTGGAGAAAAGTTCTAAAAGAGAAATTTGTTGCAGCAAGCTAAAGGAGTGATTTCCGGGCCAAGTTGGTCATGGAAATTAAGGCATAGAAGACAACAAAATGTATAGTTTGAGCAACATTTAATGCTGTGAGCTACACGCAGTTTGAGGGCTGTTTTGAGTTTTTTTTTTTTTTTTGGAGGAAAAAAATCCGTACAGTTAGTACGGAATCCGTACATTACCGTCAACATCCGTACAATACTGTTTCAGCTTCAAGTGAGCACGAAAATCGAGGCAAAGTGGGCATGATTTTCAAGGAGTTTTGGGCTGAAGAGATAAGTTGTATTTTGAATGTATTTTTCCTGAACTTGAAAGATAAATAAATTTGAAGAGCTCTCTAACAGGTTTTCCCCGGAGAAGATTGAAGGGGTTTTGCCTGGGTCTAAGTTGACCAAAAATCTGTGTATTTTTTGTGTTGCTGGTCTGTTTATGTCCATATTTATTTTTAGCATGTGCTGACAGTCCCATGTGTTTTAATTTGAAAATTTCATTTCCAGAATTCTATATGTTGAATGTAAGTTTATGGGAAAGGGCATTTAACTGAATGGGAGTGATAAGGTGAAATTAAAACCGGGTTGGGATTGCAGGAAACTTTTTAGTCCTCAAATTTCAACATGGTATCAGAGCTACAGGCTGAAAAGTGCAGTTTGAACAATAGATAGTAGTTTGGGACAACAAACAGTGATTTGGACAGCAAACTCAGTGTGGACAACAAACTGATATTTTGTGACAGCAAGGTGAAATTTCACACAGACTGAAATTTTCGGACAGCAAGGTGTGCTAGAAAGTTCATTTCTCTATTTTCTTGGTTTTATAAATTTTGGACAGCAGTCATGGCCATGTTCTTAAGGATAGAGGACAGATTGGATGGGATATCCAACTATGTCGTTTGGAAGGACATAATTCAGACAGTGTTTGAGGAGGCAGCAGTTTGGGACATAGTGCGGCAAGAGGTTGTACATCCTATTGATGTAGATGAACTTGTTGAATTCACAAAATATAATGCAAAGGCAAAAAGGATTTTGATGGACAATCTGAAGGATCATGTGGTTCCTTAGGTGAGAGGAAACACATATGCATATCAGATGTGGACAACTCTAACCACTCTCTATTAGAGTACCAATGAGGGCAGGAAGATGGTTCTCAAAGAACAATTGAAGAACATCAGGATGATAAAGGCTGAAAGTGTAGTTCATTATCTTGGCAGGGTCAAACAGGTACGTGATGATTTGACTACTATTGGTGAGGTAGTTGCACCCACAGAGTTAGTCAAGATAGTCGTAGCGGGACTTCCTAAGTCTTGGGAGGTCTTTGGAGATACTGTTACCTCTAGGGAGAATCTTCCCAATTGAGATAGATTCTGGGATGATTGTGTGCAACATGAGATATGGAAGACTAGCAGTGGTGGGGTGAAGATAGTAGATGAGGAGGATGTAGCCTTGACAGCTAGGGGGAAGAACAAAGGGAAGGCCAAGAAAGGGGCCTCATCAGATGGGGCTAAGGGAAAGGAGAAGAAGAAGAAGAAAGATACAGATATGTCCAAAGTCAGATGTTGGGCATGTCAGAAGATGGGACACTATGATGTTACGTGTCCTAAGAGGAAAAATAAGGGGAAGAAGGGTACTGCAGCTTCAGCAGAGGTGGAGCAGTTTGCTTCACAGTTTGACAGGGATTTTGCATTTATTACTTCTACATCTAGTAGGAGTACATCATCCGATGTGTGGTACATAGACAGTGGGGCTTCCCACCATATGACAGGTGCACGAGAGATATTTTTAGAGCTTACGGAGAGGGCACTTGATATTGAGATTGTATTAGGAGATGACCGCATTGTGAGAGTTGTTGGTGTGGGGACTGCGACCTTTGAGAGGGAGTCTTTGCCTCCTTTGAAGGTCATGGATGTTTTGTATGTTTCGGGGATGAAGAAAAACTTGATTTCAGTGTCTGTTATGGAGGAGAAGGGGTTTGACGTCACTTTCTCAAGAGGGCATGTATTGATGCATCCCAGGGGAGCTTCCATCACTTCGGCCAAAGTGATTGGAGTACGCTCTGGGAAACTATATAGGTTCAGTTTTCAGTCGGCAGGAGCATTGGTGAGTAGTACATCTGGTAGCACTCACACTAGTACCACCAGTAGTAGAGACTTGTGCGAGTTATGGCACCGGAGGATGGCGCATATGCATCATGGAGCTTTGAGAGTTCTGAGGGAGATCACGACTGGAGTTCCTGATTTCAGTGTTGAGCATTATGAGGTCTACAGAGGGTGTGCTTTGGGCAAGTACACCAAGTTACCATTTCTAGCGAGCAACAACAGATATACATGTATACTAGACTTGATTCATACTGATGTTAGTGGTCGTATGTCTCATGTGTCCTTGGGTGGTTATGAGTATTATGTTATATTCATTGATGACTACTCTAGGAGGACTTGGATATATTTCTTGAAGACCAAGGGTGAGGTCTTCAATCGCTTTAAAGAGTTCAAAGCTCTTGTGGAAAAGCAGACAGGTAGGAAGGATCAGGTCTTGAGGTCAGACAATGGTGGTGAGTACACCGATGGTGGGTTTTTTGACTTCTGTGCACAGGAGGGCATTAGGAGAGAGTTCACGGTTCCTTACAACCCCCAGCAGAATGGGGTGTCTGAAAGGAAGAACAGAGCTATTGTTGGGGCTGCTAGAGCGATGATTCATGATCAGGGTTTACCTTTGTTTTTGTGGGCTGAGGCCTGCAATACTGCTGTTTATCTTCATAACAAGAGTCCTCGCAGAGTATTGGGGAATATGACTCCGGAGGAGGCCTCACTGGAGAGAAGCCTCATGTGGGACATCTTCGTATCTTTGGATGTCTCACATATTCTTATATCCCCAAGGAGCAGAGGACGAAGTTGGAACCCATGGCAGAGAAGGGTATCTTTATGGGTTACAACGAGACTTCAAGGCCTATCGGATCTTCATTCCTTCTAAACGGAGAGTGGTGATTAGGAGGGATGTGAAGTTCGAGGAGGAGAGGGTCTATCGGAGATCACAGGAGTATGATGAGAGAGAGTCACAGACTTCTCCTCAGTAGGGAGGTCAGGTACAGGGAGCAGGACCTCAGGGTTATGAATCGACTGGTACAGGAGGTACTTTAGTGTCAGTGACATATGGGGCACCAGTGGCAAGTTCACTGAGCACTTCTTTAGGGAGTACACTAGTACAGAGTTCACATGGCACTTCAGCTGACATAGGCGCAGGTTCTTCGAGGACAGGTGTTGGTACAGGCACATCCGGGTCAGTTGGCAAACTTGCAGGTTCACTAGACTGGGGGGCAGAGGATGAGATTCCCAATGGGGAAGGTTCTTTAGGGAAGAGGAGGCCCAAGTGGCTTCAAGACACCTTGAAGGAAGCGGAGTCCATTGGTCCTTCGAAGAGGGTGAACAGGGAGAGTGTGCCACTTGAGCGATTTTTCAGTTATGTAGCCAAGGCTACCAACATTGTTGACTCTGAGCCTACTAGTTATGAGGAGGCTGCAAGCCAAGAGGTATGGAGAGAGGTTATGGTGGAGTATGCCTCTATCATTAAGAACAATGTCTGGGAAGTGGTGCCTAGGCTTGAGGGCAAGTCAATTGTGACTTCTAGGTGTAGAATTTTCTGAATCTTAATTCTTATGCAGAAATTATTTCTGTTAATCTAGTTAGGCTTCTCCTACTTATACAAGTTATCAACTGAATAAATTTAAGCTAACATCAAAGCAAAACACATAACAGATCTCTACCAATTCAGATCTAGAATAAGCACATGCACACATAGACAAAGTGACACAGTTATTTCTGGACAAACTGTCCTCAGAAAAACCCAATGTGGGAAAACCAGTCTCTGGCTGTTGGAGGGCTCTATTATTAAGAATATTTCTGAATACACAACTCTGGGTTCTAGATCTGGAAAACCCTACAGAGAAAACTCTAGATCTACAGTACTTGGTTGATCTAAGACCAACAATACTGACTGATCCACACCCTCAAACGGGATTTACAGAACTCAGCAAGATCTAGGCCTAGAAACCCCAGATCTGCCCCTGAAAGACACTGTGTCAGCCTCTGAAGGCCTCCAAATGCTCAACGCTGTCACTGGAAGGGACTGCGTTACCCTAGACTGGGTGATGCAGTCACTACGCTGCCCCTAAGGGTCTCTGCGTAACCCCTGAAGGGTTTCCTGACAATCACGCGGTCCTTCCTGCTGCTGCTGTTGATGCTGCCGTCTGCTGCTGCCGCTTGCTGCTGCTGCTGCTGCCTTCCTCTGCGCTGTTTTTCCTTATCTCTTCTTTGCTTCTTGTGTATTCTAGACGTCGGGATCAGATCATCCCCTTGGTCTAAATTCCCCTCTCTGCAACTGAAACACTTGAGAATTCTTAGCAACCCTGCCTTAGAATCGCAGCTTAGCTTCAGTGCTCTGCCTCTGTGTCTTACAAATGACCCCAAGTCTTTTCTTTATACTTTTCTCGTTGACAAATCAACGACCAAGATTAAATCTTTAATCAATGGCTAAGATTAAAAGAAAGCTTGATCCGTGTGACTTAAGACAATTTCATCACATGTTTAATTAAATTCACTTTAATTATTTTATTTTCCTAAGTCTTAACTTAGGAAATACATTAAAATAATTAATTAATTTAATATCTCCTAAACCAGATGAAATTTCCCAAATCCATTTCTGGGTCTTGTAGATTTGGTGAACTCGAGTCCTTCCTCAAAATTTGGGACCTAGAGCACAACTGATGCTACTCCAAATACACAAAATCTCAACACTCCCTCTTAGCATCAAGGGTGTGCTATAGCAATACATCACACTTATGCATTACATGATTTTGGGCACTGGTTCTGTGCTGCTGAAGCTTGGCCTCCTGCCACTCAACTCTGCACTACTGCTGCCCATGACTCTGCCACTGCCACTGCAACCACTGTATTGCAGCTCCCTCTCAATATGTTGCATCTATGCTGCTCATAACATTGCCACTGCTGATGTGCTGCACTGCAACTTCAGTTGTTGAGAGAAACAACTGAATCTCCTGCCCAATCTTTGACAAACAAGTCAGATGGGCCGCATCCTCATCACTGAAGCTCCATAGGCTACAGATCTGTGCTGGCATCTAAAGAATGATGCACAATTACAACTATGCTTGCGTAATCAGACTCCCTCTGCACTATTGAAGTCACATCAGCTCCTTGTGCTGAAATCTATCATGCTGCTGTTGCACTGTGCTGTCTCTCTGAAGCTCTCTGTGCTGCTAGCCTGCTGTAGCTCTGCACTACGTAAGCAACACTGCTCTGCGTTGCTGAAGTCACATCAGCCTCTGCGCTGCTACTGCTTCTACACTGCTGCTGCTATGCTCTGCGCTACTCCTCCTAGCCTCTAGAATCTGCCTCTACCTCTGCCTCATTTGTGATCTATGCACCCACTGCTCCACTTGTCTCGCTACTGTCTTAAGGCTACCGTAGCTCGCTTGTAATCCAAGAGATGAGTTGCTCAAGGATCCAGCCTTACTTCCATGTAGCTCCTCTACATGTCCATGTCACCCCACCTCCGTGGTTCATGAGCACTCATGGTTACATCATCTCTTGGCCCATCATCTGCCACTGCTGCTTTGGAAGAAGATGCTTCCTTGTCCTTCTTTTTTTCTGGACAATGGTTGGCAAAATGTCCCATTTCGCCACACTAGAAGCACTTGATCTTAGAAAGATCCTTCTTCTTCTTCGGCTGCTTCTTCGATACCAAGGCTGCATTTTCCTCCTCTTCCTTCTTAACCTGGCTCAACGCAGGGCTGTGCTGCTTCTTGGTGAACCTTCGTAGTTCTTCTTGCCGCAGGATTGACCACAAGTTGTCCCAATCTGGGAGGTCCGCTTTGCCCAAGATACTTTGGACAAAGGTTTCCCACTCATCCGTGACTGCATTGAGGGCAGTCCTGACTATCACTGCATCAGCTATGGTTGCACCTGTTGCAGTCAGCTGATCCCTGATTGACTGCAATTTGAAGAGGAAATGCTCGATGTCTTCTCCCTTGGTCATCATGAATGACCTCATTTGGGCCTCCGACAACATCTTTCTTTGGACCGATTTTCCCTCATATAGGGAAGTCAAGGCCTTCCACATCTCATTAGCTGTCTTCTTCTCAGCTATGTGTGGCACAATATGATCCTTGATACTGTCCATTATCAGCCACTTGGCATGTCCAACAGCTTCTCTATGCTTCCATAGGAGATCCGCATCTGTCGGCGTGGCCAGGGTCTGCTCTGCATGATCTCTTAGACCATATGCCTCTAGGACAATCAGGATCCTAGCTTTCCATACCGAAAAGTTACCGAAAAGTTTGAGAGGCCCTCTAGCCTATCCTGATCACACAGTCCATGAGGAGCCATCTGCTCAGAATGTGTCGGAGCTCCTCTTCTCTATGCTAGAGATCTTGGATCCAGGGTCTTTTTCGAACTAGGAACCCTCTGCTCCCTCTGACACTTGATTTCCCTCCTTGGAAATCTACCAAATCAACTATGATTCAACTTCTTCTTTGATCCTCTAACCAAACTGCAAGTTTCCTTTGGCAAAAAACTCTCTGAGAAGCTGATCTCTTCCCAAACTTTGTCACTTGTGCTAAGGCTAAAAATCTGAAAACTTCAGAAGCTTAACCCCACCAGCTCTTCTAAATTTCTGCAACTTTTTTGCAGATTTTTCTGGATCTGACAGATTCAGATCTGAATCACACTGGCTGGCTTCAGACCCAACCAACGCTGTTTCTACGCTGCCCCTGCGCAGTAATTGCGTGGGCTTGCTAGGACACAGCATTGGACAACGTCACCATTCCCTTTACGTGAATATCCTCCTGAAAACTGCGCTGTCCCTTTAGATCTGCTTTTCTGCTGCCTTTCCAGTTGCTTTCTGCGGCTAGATCCTTCAGATGCTTCAGCTGATGACCCTTTTAGATCTGCAATTCCTCTGATACCATGTAGAAATTTATGAATCTTAATTCTTATGTAGAAATTATTTTTGTTAATCCGGTTAAGCTTCTCCTACTTATACAAGTTATCAACTGAATAAATTCAAGTTAACATCAAAGCAAAACACATAATAGATCTCGACCAATTCAGATCTAGAATAAGCACATGCACACATAGACAAAGTGACACAGTTATTTATGGACAAACTGTCCCTGGAAAAACCCAATGTGGGAAAACCGGTCTCTGGCTGCTAGAGTGCTCTATTATTAAGAATATTTCTGAATACACAACTCTGGGTTCCAGATCTGGAAAACCCTACAGAGAAAGCTCTAGATCTGCAGCACTTGGCTGATCTAAAACCAACAATACTGATTGATCCACACCCTCAAATAGGATTTACAGAACTCAGCCAGATCTTTGCCTAGAAACCCCAGATCTGCCCCTGAAAGACACTGCGTCAGCCTCTGAAGGCCTCCAAATGCTCAACGCTGTCACTGGAAGGGACTGCGTTACCCTAGATTGGGTGACGCAGTCACTACGCTGCCCCTAAGGGTCTCTGCGTAACCCTTGAAGGGTTTCTTGACAATCACGCTGTCCTTGCTGCTGCTGCTACTGCCGTCTGCTGCTGCCTTCCTCTGCGCTATCTTTCTTGATCTCTTCTTTGCTTCTTGTGTATTCTAGACCCCAGATCAGATCATCCCCTTGGTCTAAATTCCCCTCTTTGCAACTGAAACACTTGAGAATTCTTAGCAACCCCTCCCTAGAATCTCAATTTAGCTTCAATGCTCTGCCTCTGTGTCTTACAAATGACCCCAAGCCTTTCCTTTATACTTTTCTCGTTGACAAATCAACAGCCAAGATTAAATCTTTAATCAATGGCTAAGATTAAAAGAAAGCTTGATCCGTGTGACTTAAGACAATTTCATCACATGTTTAATTAAATTCACTTTAATTATTTTATTGTCCTAAGTTTTAACTTAGGAAATACATTAAAATAATTAATTAATTTAATATCTTCTAAACCAGATGAAATTTCCCAAATCCATTTCTGGGTCTTGTAGATCAGGTGAACTCTAGTCCTTCCTCAAAATTTGGGATCTAGAGCACAAATGATGCTACCCCAAATACATAAAATCTCAACACTAGGTGGCTCTACAAGATCAAGCATGATGCGGATGGCAGCATTGAGAAGTTCAAGGTGAGGTTTGTGGCTAGAGGGTTCTCACAGATAGAGGGAGTTGACTATGATGAGACCTTCGCTCCCATAGCTCGATACACTTCTATCCGGTCCCTTATTTCTATTGTGCAGAAATGGGTTGGCAGATCCATCAGATGGATGTGAAGACCGCATTTTTGAATGGAGTTATAGAGGAGGAGGTGTATGTTGAGCAACCTCAAGGCTTTGAGGTACTTGGGTGGGAGACCCATGTATGCCGGTTGAGGCAAGCACTCTACGGACTTAAGCAAGCTCCGAGAGCTTGGTATTCGAGGATCGATACTTACTTGCAGCAGATGGGTTTCACGAAGAGTGATGCAGATCTGAACCTATACTACATTGTTGTAGGGGATGATCCACTCATTCTTGTGCTATATGTTGATGACTTGTTCATTACTGGGACAGAGAGACTGATTAGTGGTTGCAAGGAGGATCTTGCTATGGAATTCGAGATGAAGGACATTGGGCTGATGCATTACTTTTTGGGGCTTGAGGTGTGGCAGGAGGAGGGGCATATCTTTCTGGGGCAGGGGCAATATGTTGTGGATGTGTTGAGCAGATTTCACATGGTAGACTATAGACCCATGTTTACACCTATGATCACCAACTGGAAGAAGCTTCATGCTTCTGATTCTAGTCTGGTGGATCCCATGTTGTACAGACAACTTATTGGGTCCTTGATGTATCTGGTCAACACTAGGCTAGATATATGCTTTGCAGTGAACACACTTAGCCAGTTCATGGTTGAGCCTAGGAGGGTGCACTGGATAGCTGCAAAGCACATTATTTGCTACGTACAGGGGACTGTTGATTATGGTCTGGACTATAGGCGAGGAGATGGAGTGCGGTTGGCAGGTTACACAGATTTAGATTGGGTAGGGAGTGCTTCTGACAGGAAAAGCACTTCAGGGTGTTGTTTCGGATTGGGTTCGACAGTTGTGTCATGGTTCAATCGAAAGCAAAAGTCAGTTGCGTTGAGCTCTTCTGAGGCTGAGTATATGGCTGCTAGCCAGGCTAGTTGTGAGGCCATTTGTCTTCGCAAGTTATTGTCTGGCCTATTTGATCAGGAGTTGAGACCGACCATTATTCACTGTGATAATCAAAGTGCGTTAAACTCACGGAGAATCCAGAGTTTCATGACAAGTCAAAACACATTGACATCAGATATCATTTCATCAGGGACTATGTTCAAAAGGGGGCAGTGAAGTTGGAGTATATATCGACAGATGAGCAGGTGGCTGATGTTCTCACGAAGTCTTTATCAAGAGGCAAACATGTCCATTTCAGGAACAAGATGGGTGTGGTGAGAAACACTTTCCTTGGTAAGAGGGAGTGTTGATTTTTAATGTACCTTGGACAAGTGGTTTCCCATGGGTTAGTCTCTAACTAGTGAAAAATGTCCAAAATAATTATTTTCCTAAGTGTGACTATATAAAGTGAAAGTGACTTTATAAATGGTAAAGTCAATATTAAATTATAAAGTGAAAGTGACTTTATAAGTGGTAAAGTCAATATTAAATTATAAAGTGAAAAGTGACTGGACATAAAGTACAATGTGGGTACATTATTTAATGGGTGAGTTAAAAAATAGAAAGTGAGAATTAAATGCACATTTATTCTCATCCCTTGATCTAAATGAATCTGAGCCATTAGATCTTAGGGTTGCCCAAAAGTCATTTAGGGAAAGAAAAGAGGGAAAAGAAAAGAGAGACTACATTTAGTCATTCTTCATGAGCAGATTGGAGAAAGGAGGTTGAGAGTTGGAGAAAAGTTCTGAAAGAGAAATTTGTTGAAGCAAGTTGAAGGAGTGATTTCTGGGCAAAGCTGGGCTCGGAAATCAAGGCATAGAAGACAACAGAATGTACAGTTTGAAAAACATTTAATGCTGTGAACTGCATGCAGTTCGAGGTCTGTTTTGAGCAAAAAAGGAAATTTTCTTTTTTTTGGAGGAAAAAATCCGTACAGTCCGTACAACGGTATAGAAATCCGTACAGTTTGTACGGAATCCGTATGTTACCATTTGCGTCCGTACAATATTGTTTCAGCTTCAAGTGGGCATGAAAATCGAGGCAAAGTGGGCACGGTTTTCAAGGAGTTTTGGGTTGAAGAGATAAGTTGTATCTTGTTTTTTTTGTCTGCAAATATATTTTTCCTGAACTTGAAAGACAAATAAATTTGAAGAGCTCTCTAACTGGTTTTCCTCGGAGAAGATTGAAGGGGGTTTGTCTGGGTCTAAGTTGACCAAAAATCTGTGTGTATTTTTTATGTGTTGTTGGTTTGTTTATGTCCATATTTATTTTCAACATGTGTTGACAGTCCCATGTGTTTTAATCTGAAAATCTCATTTCCAGAATTCTATATGTTGAATGTAAGTTTATGGGAAAGGGAATTTAACTGAATGGGAGTGATAAGGTGAAATTAAAACCAGGTTGGGATTGCAGGAAACTTTTTAGTCATCAAACTTCAACATCGAACCCCTAGGGTTGTTCCAAGTATACTTTCTCCTTGAGCGAGCCATGCAAGAAACTCGTCTTAATGTCCAATTGATGTAGGCTCCATCCTTGAGTGGCAGCTAGAGCAATAATAGATCGGATAGTAGTATATCGGGCAACTGATGCAAATATCTCGTCATAGTCCACTCCTCCTTTTTGAGAGAAACCTTGAGCAATAAACCTGGCCTTATATTTCTCAACACTCCCATCAACACCATGTTTGATTTGTATGACCATTTTGAAGTGACTACGGATTTGTCCTTGGGTCAGGCACCACTTCCCAGACATTATTCTTCATGATAGATTCATATTCCTCATTCATCGCATCCTTCCAAACTTGGTGCTTTACGGTTTCTTCGAACATACATGGCTCAGTTTGAACAATAGTACTCGTAACAGCTAAGTACCCTTGATACCTGTTCAACTTCTTACTTTCATGGAAGGTCCCTCTTGGAGCAATATGTCTTTCAACATCTTCGAGAGTATCTCTTAGCCACAAAGGTATTTTCCTTGAGGTAGAGGGATCACTAGGAGGTAGATCAATAGGATCCATCGGGCCATAAACATTGGCCATCCGCTCATCTGTCGGAGGTTCATCCTGCTTTCCTGTAACATCATCATTGTGCTTCCTTGGGATAGGGAGATCTTTGGCACATAGATTCTATATGCTTTTGATTTTTCACTGTAGCCCACAAGTATACCTTTCTTCCTTGATGCTTCCAACTTGTTTCTTTTCTCTTTAGGCACATGAAAATACGCGGGACAACCAAATATTCTAAAATGAGAAACTTCAGGTTTCTTACTAGTGAAAACTTCTTCGGGTGTATTGAAATCCAATGCTTGATGTGGGCTCCTATTTTGGACATACACGACAATGTTGGTAGCTTCTCCCTATAAGAACTTTGGTAGGGCTTGATAATGGAGCATGGCATGGGTGGCTTCATGATTGTTTGATTCTTCCTTTTAGCAACTCCATTTTGCTAAGGAGTGTATGGAACGATTGTCTTCCTTTTAATGCCAACTTCTCTGCAAAAGTCATTGAATTCATTTGATTCATATTCGGTTCTCAATATTTTAATCCTCTTCCTTGTTTGATTTTCCACCAAGGCTTTGAAAGAACAAAATCATTTGAACACTTTATCTTTCTTCTTTAAGAAATATATCCGTGTTTTGCGTGAGAAGTCATCCACAAAGATTGCATAATGTAAGTATCTACTACAAACATTGGTAGTAGATGAAGGTGTAATCACTACCTTGGAGGTAGTTGTAATACTTGAAGCACTTGCCAAACCAGGTGAGGTTTTAGATGGTGTTTTGTGCTTATATTGGAATAATTGCTTTGGTTCATTAAGGGCGGAAATCACACTTGGTGTATGTTTGAATCTTGGAAATTTTCTTATGTTATCCAATGTGATAAAACCCTACAGGAGTGGAGTTGCTAGGTGAGATTGAAAATAAAACCTAAGAAATGAAAATTCTCCAATGCCATTGTAGGTAATTGAGGATTTGACTAAGTCTCTAACAACAATTCTGTTTTATTATCATGCAAATCTACACCAACAGATCCATGTAATAATCGTAGGCAATCTAGTACTCATCAATTCTAGATGCCTCTTTGTCCAAACTAGTGCTTTTCCGGTCTTAGGGGGGCGTCCCTAGGATGTGTGTTTGCTGATGATGATTGATCGCTTCTAAGATAAGATAATTTTATTAATGTCCTTGGGTGACCACAAGAGTAGGTCAATGGGATTAGAAGATACATGTGCTGTAAATACAAGACATTTGGGAGTGCAAATGTGACTCCATTGTAACTCGAAAGCTAATGAGGCTAAAATATGACTAAAATAAGACTACAATGAAATAAAGGTACAATTAGAGAATGTATAAAATTGTATGGAGTGACAAAAAATTAGAGATATGGGGTATGTCACTATTGCACTGTGTAACTCCAAAGAAGCAAAAGGGAAGCTGAAGATGAGGTCAATGAAGTCAAACATTTCCTGGATCTGATGGCCGATGGCGAGGGAGGCAAGCAAGACAATCCCTTCCTGTCTGGGTCCTCCGGAACCATCGGGGAATCCAACTGTATGATCTTGGGTGGAGAGAGGAGCAAAAGCTACTCCTGAGTCCTAACATCCAAGGCTGAAAGCAAGAAGCTGCTGATTATTCTCTGTTCGTTGAGCTGTGGCTTGGAGGAGGTTTGGTGGGTGGGAGGTGCCCTAGCTTGTCTCTGTCTTGAATCATTCCCCCTGACTCTCTGAGTATAGTTCAACTGAAGCATGGTACTGCATCTACAGGCCAGTCTTAAAGATACCTATCTGTCTCGTAAAGGGGTGGGGGGGTGTTGTGTTGGACCCCGAGGTCTCACTTTTCTCCCATTTGTTGCATGATGAGAAGAATGTGCATAAGTAAAATCCACATGTAAAATCAGGCCTAAACAAATGAACTATGCTGTCCTTTGAGCCCCTGGAAGCACTCAAAGACAATGTTAAATTCCCAAATTAAATGGAGGAGGGTGAGAGAGATTAAGCGAGTGAAATGAGAAGAATGTGCACTTTAAGTGAAAGCAGAAGTTCAAAATAAGTGCACAAACCAACAAACCAAATCCCTGTAGCATTATTGCACCTGTAAACAACCAGGAGAACACAAAGAGCTAGAGACATGGCATATTCAAATCCATTTAATGCATTAATCAAGAGTTAGAATCAAATCGATAGTCATCAATGCATTACGAGCTCCTTTTCCAATCTCTAGCATGCAGTGGTGGAAGAACTCTGCCAAGTCCAGAATGGGAGAAAGACAAAGGTGATCTGCTCCTGTAACCTGTTCAAAAAAATGTCTAAGCCTTGAAGAATGACTTCTAGCTCTGTTTTATAAAACAGCAAGAGCTGGATGAAAGAGAGAAATACGCCCTAAGAGTGATAGATAGAGGCGAGTTACAACTAGAAAATTCAAAAACCTATGGATGCTAGTGCTTTCCAAAGATATGGCTGTTCTGGCACCTTTTCTTTATGCACACTGCTGTGTATCTTGTCCAGACTCCAAACCCCTGCTGTTTACTAACTGTGGCATCCATATCTGTATCAATGTGCTGTTTCCTCTCTATATTGCTATTATTTACTACTGTTGTCACCCTTATCCTGCTGGTAAACAATAACCAGGCACTGACCTTTGAAACGTGTCTAAAATACTGATATCATAGTGCTGTCCTTTCAAAATATCTGCTGGAAAAATGCTGCTATAGTGCTCTAACTCCAAGTTATCTCTGTTATCTTTAGTTACTTCACCCTACTCTGTTTAAAACTGCCATGTCATCACTCTCTGAGTAGATGCTACTGGTGTTTACCTCCTAAACATCAATCTGCTGGAATTAGAGTGCTGTTTTCTAACAACAACCACAAACCCAGGCCGATAATAGGCTCTCTCAAGGTGCCCTGCTTCATCCAAATGCCGTTTGACTATGATAATGCATTCATAGGCTATAAAAATCTCCAATAAGGTGCACTCAACTGCTGTCTGAAATAAGAATTATGGAAACTAGGTTGGAACAGCCTCAACTATGGCATCCTCCCCCTTGATGAAATTTTCAAATTCCATGGATAATGAATGCAACTTTTTTATGTTATCATTGATTGTTTCAAATTTCAATATGTTTGAGAAGGGTGCCAACCTCATTGGATGCCATATGGAGAAAGTAAATTTCACCTCCCATCCAAGATTCAGCAATCTTGATATTTTTTAGGATTCCAACAAATTGAACTGCACTGATCCATGACAAGTGCACTAAATCATCAAGAAATGCAAAATGTCACTTTACTCTACTGCCTCCTATTGGTGATCGTCTTGAAATCCAACCACACATCCTCTCCCCAAACTGGAAACCAGCATTCATGACTTTTCATTGTAACCATGACATTACACCTCTAGAAAAAATAGATGCGCCAAAGATAGCAGTGCGTCTCCTGAGAAATAAGAAACTTGGAATATGAAGATAATAGCTATGGTGGCACTTACTATACATGACATGTCTAAAAATAGGCACTGCTAAAAATAGTAATGTTTCACATGTCGCTGAAAACAGTGTCATTGAGTCATCTTTTTGCCAGAAACCCAAATATGTGATTTGAACCAATATGCAAGCCCTGAGATCCTAAATGCTAAAAATAACGGTGTCATGAAACTGCTTGCATGTCGTTTGAATGAGTCTCAACATATTCATGAGCTTGCAAAGATAAATAATATGAGTAATTTCTGACGTGCAAGCCAAACTATGGCTCCTATAAAATAGGAGAACTACTAAAAATAGTGAGTTCTTCTAAACCTATTGTTTAGCAAGATCTGATCACTGTGAAAACTTGGATGTACCTATAATTGGCCTAGCATGATGAAATGATGCTGAACCCTAACCCTTTAGTTGTGGATGCAATCTAAAGGTTAAGAAGTATTGAGTCTGCTTCCTTTGCACCCTCATTCAAGGCATTCTTCTAGGACTATGGTCTATGGTAGTGCTTGTATTTGTGCTTGAGCTTTGTATCGTAGATCAGATCTGCTTTTTCCTTTTATAGGAGCTCCGAGCAACCCTTGCACTCCCTCTTAGTATTGGTGCTGATGTACTTAGCACTCATTGACCTATTTTCCATCATTTTTTGGACATTAATAAACTTATCCTATGTTATAAATTGTAGAGAAACATTACATCATATTTTGGACATCTTGCATTGATCATTTTACATATATTTTTGATTAGATTCAACCCTAAAGTGAACCACGATATTATGCAAGAAGTAAAATATCTTTGTATGGGTTGGAAAGGGTATCTAAGGAGGGTCCTTGTTTTATGAAGAAAACTCTTGATTCGTATGAACTTCCTAACATAAATAACTGTTATGGCTATTGTATTCATGAACATTTTTATGAACATAGTTTCCTGAGCATATAAATGAAAAATGTAGCTTATATCAAACAAGATTTATTTTTAGAAATTGCAAATTGACACTTCTTATCTCAACTTTCCTTATGGAGAGAAGGAAGCGTAGTTGAAAGGTCAAGCATGGCTGGGGATAGTGTAAACCCCCTCTGCACTCCTCTTTTATCTCTTATGTACCTTTGCAAACCTTCATACCAGAGTGAGCTGCACATTGGTTTGTAGATGTAGGTAGCCTCCACTTTTCTGTATTCTATTAAGACCCATTTAAGCCTAAGTCACATGGTTTAGGTTTGAGTTTGAATCCGACAAGGATGAAATTCGGTTCAAATTTATATTTTCCAATGAGATTTGGACAACAATAGCCACCATTAGGCTTGTCCTTATATATATTTTCCAAATACAAATTATATTCTATAATATATTAACATATATAAAATATATCATATATTTGCTATAACCTATGTACTTATAGATTATATTGTTTAAATTTCTAACCTATGCTCCTATCTAAACAATAACCCTAAGGCACTGCTGTGGTTTGTAGGAAAAGGTCGGCAGAAAGTCCTGACTTTTTCAAAAAATCCTGAATCTTTCGCTCAACCGATTATATCGGTCGACTTTTTGCCAACTTTTCAGCCTTGAAAAAGTTGCAATTTTATCATAAAAGTCCCGACTTTATCTTGATTCGATTGAGAAAGTCGGTTGTCTCTCAAAATGTGCGGTTAAAAGGCCGAAACTCGATTTTTTTCAATTCGTTTGCTGCGTTTGAGGGTTGTGGAGGTAGAGGAGGTGATTGAGGCTTGAGCTTTGCCATTATCCAAGATTTGTGGTGTGGATTTGGAGATTTGTCCATCGCTGAATGGAGGGTTGAGACTGAGAGGCTGGCCATGGACTCGATCCCTGATTGGTTAGATGTGGATCCATAGGCACTAGCACCAAAGGAGGTAGCAGTTGCAGGGGAGGAAGAGCAGTGTCATGAGGCAGAGCAGGAGGAGGATGTGGAGGAGGAGGTGACACCATTTAGGATGGGCAGCAACAACGACAGAGGACAAAGGCCACCTCTTTTATTTGCTTCTAGAGGACGACCGAGTCCATTTGTATTCCTAGGGGCAGGGTCTTCTTCCTCTAGAGGAAAAGGCAAAGCCATTCCCTATTCCCGTAAAAGGGGCAGGGGATCTCAGTGATTGATTACTTTATGACATGGAGATGACTCATGATATACATTTATTATATTTTTTGTTGATATTTTGACTCTTGAGAGTTATCACTGAGACAGGACTCAAGATTCAAGACTTGATTCACTATTTTGATATGTGATGTGGCACTAGACTTCATATACATATTATATATTAGCTTTCTTTACATGTTTATGTTTGATGTTGTGGATACTTTAGATGCTAAAAAAATTAAAAAAAATTGAATAATTTTGTATTTTTTAAATTTTGCTGACTTTTTAAAAAAACTCCCGACTTTATCGAGTTTTTCAACTTTTTGACCCTTGCCGATTTAATCCCGACTTCGACTTTTTCCACATTGGTTTGTAGGGAAATGAATGCACAACAAATGACACAGTTACAATCTTACAGACTGATCACTCTGTAACAACCCATTCCCAAGTATATACAAAACGATATTAGCATGTGAACAATATAGGCATGTGATAGCTACACCTGCCTATACCGCCCACATCGCACTAGTACACCTAACTACTAATATCAAGCTTACCTAAGTTAGAAATTAATGATAAGGTTTCAGACTAAAATTCATAAGGGTTTAGCATAAAGTATATAAAGAGGATTAATGAAAAGAAAATAAAATCTTAAATAATTAAAATACATACATATACTCAAAGTTGAGTTAAATATTATAACATAAGCCTTAATCTTAAATATCCTTCAAAGTCAAGCCGTATACTTCTTAACAGATTAAACAAACATAAAGATCACACCTCCTCTTTAATGCCACTGACATCTCCTTAAATGATAATCGTACCATCCTTTAAGAAGACCTTATCTAGATGGAGAAGAGGCGGTGAGGAGGTTGAATGGCGGTGGGGGAAAATTTATATAAGGAGGTTTTGAGGGAAAGAACGAGGAGGGGGGGGTGAAAGGGAGATTGAATTTTCAAATTTAACTGCTGTTTGAGGAGTCTCTGGTTCTTGGAAATCTGGGCACGGGGGCAGAGGAGACATCCTCTGGGTCTGGGATTGTTCCCGGATTTGGCTGGGAGGATTGGATTGTCCCGGTAATCTATTCTATTCACGACAGCATCAGCATCGCTAGGAGGAGAGCTATCATCACAATCCTCAAAATCATCAATGGAACGAATGGCGTTCCAGGTATTTCTTTTAGGTATAGAATTGTTTCTCCATTTAATTTCACTACAAATTTTCATTGAAATACATCACTGCTGAATATATTTTGTCTGCAATTAAATCTCTGTATGGAACTTTACATTTCATTGAAATACGTTACTGCTGGATATACACTTAGATTAATATTTGTCTGAAATGCAATTCCTGTACTTAGATTAATATTTGCCTGAAATGAAATTTCTGTATGTTACGGAACCTTACATTTGGTATCAGAGGTAAGTTCAAAACCTCTTACGACCTTATAGGCCCATTTAAAAAAAAAAAAAAAAAGGGCTGCTGCTGGTATAAACTAGTCTCTGGTTGTTCCAAATCTAAAGCTGCTGCATAAAACAATTACTTTTGTGTCTCTGTTCAAACGCCCAATCTTAATGACCGGTTAGATCTGCCAATTTTGGGTTGCCCAGGAGTTGAGCCCTTCCCAGATCCAATCGAACCATAGATGAGGTATCCTCCAAACTTTGGACCAAGCAGTTGACTTGTCAGTCCCGTATCACCTGTTACACATGCAATTACTGGCAATTTCTATTGTTACATAACCTGTACAGGACGAAAACAATTTAACCTTAATATACAAAATACAGAGCAATTCCGTCCTGCAGAGAATGCTCTGAAAGAAGCCCTGCCCTTAAATAGCATTGGGCTGTCCTCTGAAGTTTTTTTCTTTGCAGCAATCGAAAATGATCCAGATGGCTCTAATGATGAAATGGAACCATATACAAGGAGAAGTGAAATTTCAACAAAGTCTAATGGCTTACCAAAATTCAATGAGAAGTTTCAGAACATGTTATGCATGAACTGTGAGAGCAGTTCCGTGTTTCCAGACTTTCAAGAACCATATAATGTGACGTGTGCATATTTACAAACGGAAGTCAAAGAGGCAACAAAATCTTATGGAA
The DNA here is from genome assembly GCA_034641835.2 of Pinus albicaulis. Classification (NCBI taxonomy): domain Eukaryota; kingdom Viridiplantae; phylum Streptophyta; class Pinopsida; order Pinales; family Pinaceae; genus Pinus; species Pinus albicaulis. Next base: position 651,636,043 of record CM076579.1, read on the forward strand.
AAGAGATTAATATCCGTCAGATTCATATTAATATGGGAGAAAGAAATGAATGTAAGAGTGTTGGAGATGCAAATGAGAAAGAGACTGGTGAGAAAAATGAATACATAAAGCTCTTTGCTCAAAACAAAAAATCCTATTGGCATCAACATATATGAAGTCTCTAGCAGCTCTGTTCTACAAACCTTGTATGAGCACCAACAACTTGATTTAGTTTATTGTCATCCTTAGAAACACTGAAGGGCTACAAAGCTACAATTGCAGACGTCTCATTTCTTACAATTCAAACTCTGTTTAGCAATAGTAGACTTGGCATAACGAGTCCATTACCAACAAACAATACAAAACATTAGCAACATCAATATTCTGTTGTTGATCATAATTCTCTATCACGAGATTCATATTGACCGCTGTAATAATGATGTTGTCAGTCAATGCATGACATTCACACAGTAATTGATCCCTTTAGCTCATTCGATGCACAGGTAAATATATTAAGTTCTAAACGGCACTCATCCATGATGTCATTCTCTTGACTCCATTTCCTTACGTGGTGCTCCTCCAAAGGGATTTCCAGTTCTTTCTGGCCATTACTAATGTTTCTTCCTGTTTCTTTCCTTTTGTGTCCTTGCTGTTTGTTTCTCTTCCTCCAGAGTTTTCTTTGATGGGTACCTTCTGTAATTTCCCTTGCCTCTTTACATGTGTCGTTGTACCATGGATTTAGTGGGAACTTATTTACTATCCCAATAACCCTTCTTTTCCCTTGTGTTCTGCATTTCTCTAGACTGTCATCAATTATTTGCATTAGCACCATTCATTTTCTTCTGCTATTTTGCTTTCCCAAGGAAGTTTGAATGCGATGTGATTTTCTAGCTTTCTATGGAAATCTTCATCATTTTGCCTGTCAATTTTTACTATTTCCTTTCCCTTTAGGCTTTCTATGATTTCTTTTGATTCCTCTTTTGGGACCTGTGCTTCATCCCAACTTCATGTCACCTGAATTGGCTTGTCATTTAAGGACATCTCCTCCTAGTGTTTGCCTATCTCGAAGTAATCTATCTTCTCCAAGCTACCTGTTGGCTGCAATTGGAAAGAGTCCATAACATAGAGCAATGTCCTTACTAAGAATAAAGACCTTCACTCCATATGAAATTATTATAGCAGAGATAGGACTCTATCTGCTCTAAATAAAAGCACAAAGAAAATTAATCCTACACTGGAAAAAGGGTGGCAAAAATGGAAGGCGGGATACCTGCATAGTTTAGAAAAGAAACACTAGAAATTAGAATGGAAACATGAGAATTGCAGTGCATAAAATGGTTGGACCGGAATACTGTAGAAAGGGACTGTCCTACAGGTAGAAAACAAGTTAGAACTGAGAGGGCACCTTCAGTACAGCTTTGAAATGGGAACGTGGAAGAGTAGAACACAAAGAAAACCATATTACCTCAAACAGTTCAACCACAGATGTGAAATAAAGATCCAAGAATACATGTTAGTTAGCACGCCTTGAAAGGATAAGCAAAACTCTGGCACAGATAAGACGAAGTCGCACAGGTTGAGCTGAAAAACAGGGAGATGCAAGATATCTGAAGAATATTGGGAGTCTGATGCATAGATGACGCGAACTCAGATGCTCAGGAGTATCAGCTATATTATAGTTTGTATTTCAAAAACAATTCGCTGTTAAAAAAAAAAATATCGTGGGTAGCGTAGGTAAAGCCAGCTAACAAATCTGGCATATCCTGTTGTTGCGTTGTCTCTAGTAGATGCCACAGCTGGTCACGCCTTGTTTTGGGTTGATCCGATCGCGGGAAATTAAATGGAAATTAAAATTTAACATAAAAATGCCATCACCGCCATCGTTTGAAAACGCTGTCATTATTTAATTCAAACCAAACGATAGCGTTATTGACATTATAAATCCAAATGAAAGCGATAACAGGTAATTAATTGTTGTTTTTAATATATATATATATATATATATATATATATTATTTGGCGGTGAGATGTTTTGTTGGCGTAACAAACTCCGTCGACTGGATTTGCGTTTAATACCATGCCACATTCTGGTTTTAATATCATATGGTTTCGCTCCATATTTATCCATTTCCGCTCCTCCTTACTAAAATCCGCTGGCATCGGATACATTAACCAAGGTTAAGACGCGTTGCAAACTAGTGTCGGAAGGTTGACCCCATGACTTCCGTTCCAACACCGCTCGCTGTTACCATTGCGCAATGAGCCCGACAGGTTAATATATATGTCACTTTTCCAATGTTTAAACACCATATTATATTATAATATTATATTTGTCGGCCTGGATCAAGGTATTAATGGAGGCGTTAATGCGTTGCTGGCTCTGCGGGATTCGAACTTGTGACTTAAGTGGAGTCAAACCTGCTGCCAAACCGGCCCAGGCCAAAGAATACAGTATTTGAATTTTTTATAGAAAATACGGATGTATGCGATAAATTAGGGTTGTTTTTATGTTCTTCCCTAATTTAAGTGGGTTATTACCCATGTGTCGCTCTTATTTGGCTTATAGTTATATCCGCTAAACGTATACCCATCGTTTAGCTCGGACAACTCATACTAAATAAAATTCCGTTAAAATTTTTTTTTTATATGATATCTCCGCCATATAGTTTGGGTATGTTACACATTAAAATTTTATACCTGTAAGGCTTACGTGACCGTCGGATCTTCGAGCTAACACCCAACCTTCGAAGTCTTCAGTCTGACCCTCTTACCACTGAACTTAATTTGCGGTCAGCATAGATCCGTGACCTCCAGGTTTTCAACTAAAATATATATATTGAAACTTTAAAGCATGGCTGGAATAAATTTAAATTATGTGTATGTATAAAAGTTATGCCAATATAGGTAGATCTGACGTGACACAAAAGCCTTGAAACTATGGGCTACCAGCTACACCAGTAGAATAATTTTCTGCTATATCGCACTACTCGCTTGTATAAATATGTCTTAGGTAGTCGAACAGTAGTTGATCATAATTGATTGCAATTAAGAACAAAAGTTGAGAGAAGCAATAGATTAAAGAAAGCTGCACTATAAAAGAATAAAGAATTGCCATAGAACAAAGAAAAGACTTCTAAAGAAACATTTCAATTCCCTGCAAAGAATTACCAATCATGAAAAGGATGCTTGTTAAATAACAAAAGTGTTAGAACTTGAAATTAACGCTAAAACAACATAAAGCATGAAAGGATCTTAATGAATGATTCCTTACCAAAGAAAGAACATATGTTAGGTCAGTGAAGTGTGAAATCAGCTTGAGAATGTTTGACTCTAAACTTGCAAGTTCTGCATCATTGACTACAATTCCTCTTACATGCTTTGAAATATCATCTAAAATCATGTTCAGTTGATCTTCCGAGTCTCACGAGGTATGATATATAAACTCAATCTACAGTCACGATGTATGGTATGGTTTGTATATGAATAGTATCGCTCCAACATCCTATGCATTTCATCCTATATATGTATGGAACTTTTTGCATCACAAATCTGTGTATGATCACTGTTATATATATATTATATATGTGGCATCATTGATATAGTTATGAGTCATGACATCACTAATATCACAGTCGATTTAACCATGTATGGCATCTCAGTATTATGTATGGTCACGCACAGCTCAGTGTTATTGCTGATCACACTACATTTCAGTATTATCTTTTGTCTCTCACAACACCGTGTTATCCATGCTCATGATCTCTCACAGTTCAGTATTACGTATGAACAGTATTGATATTGGCACTATAGCAGTATTGGTTTCATGGCATCGTTACAGTCTAGTAGAAGTAATGGTATTAGTATGTTGCAGCCCTAATAGCAAGTTGATGAAAAACTTGTTCACAAATGAAGTTGTGAACGAGCTATGCTTATAAAGTTCCATTCCTGATAAAGTTATCAGTGTGCCCCTATGAAAATAAGGTTCATTGGGCATTGTTTCTGTTTGGGTACGCAAAAAGGTTTGAGATCCCAATGGCCTTTCAACCATTTCTTCACGATCATCTATAGCATTTCTGGTTTCCATCTCAACATGCATAGATAGCATCCCGCTACCTTCTTTAATATCTAATCCCAAACACTGGAATGGTATTGACCAATTTACTATCAGCTTGATTCTACACATTTTCGGGCTTTCCTGCTATTATGAAAGAAGAGGTATAGTTAGTGAACAAGAGTATTATTTAATTCAACCAAGAGCTACTTTGTCTTCAATAATTTCTACTGATTCCATAAGAGTATAACCTATGAAATCCGGGTAGGTGAGGGTTAGTTAGTTGTGTGAGTGAGAAGTTATTGATACATTATAACTTCGTAAATATATAAGCTACAAATAGAGTCAAGATGGAGCCTATTGTACTCTACCTGTATTCCTTGCCTTATGGTGGGTAGGATGCATGATGGTTGAGGAGAAGCCGGGTTTAGATTCCAAAATTCAAAGGAACCAGGGTTATAAAATTCTCATGTGTACCATTGTGGCAATGCGATGTTTAACTGATGAGGTTAACAGAGTGTTAAAGCTAAAGCCATTTACCTAAGATCCATAGACTTTGAGCTCTTGGAGTTTTTCAATTCCTCTCAATACATAATCAAATATAGTGTTAAAATGGATTTTTGCTAGTTGATTAAAAATAACTCACCTGTGCCAATTAGGCAGGGCAGTGATTCATTGAGGACGTTGACAAAGTCTTCGACTGTATACAAGGATTACATTCTTCCTGTGGTCTCTCTCCCATATGCCGGGCATGAGTTTTCAAGTAAATGAGGCTGGGCATAATTCCGGGTGATTCTGACAAAAATAGTGTATAGTTGTTTCTTGTAAATATATATATATCATTTGGAGTTAATATATATAGCGCAGGGTCTAAATTTATAAATACATATGACACTAAATCCTGTCATCGGCAGATTTAGTAACTTCAGGAAATTATAATGAGTCGGGATTTAATAAAAATAGTAATTATTTATAATATATGTATACGATCAAACTAGTTGTAAATTGAGTAATGCATAAACACTTACCAATATACTTACCTTATGGCTTCACAAGTTAATCAAAGTATGGTTTGATCAGAAGTTGGAGCCTGTAGTCATTTAACATGATAATCAAAGTTTAGCAAACCTTCTAATAATCCAGGGTTATTACATTTGTTAAGAGTTATAGCTCAAATAGGAAGTTTCGCATATGTTCAATATGAACGTGTGAAAAGTAGTAGGAGATATTTCGAAAGTAATCCTATTTGGGAACAAAATATTCTATTTTGTAATTCACTTTATTGGAAAAGTGAAAGTCATATAGTTGTAGTTAAGTCTAAAATTATATCTCATGCACGGCTTAGACTAGGAGTAATCTTTAAAAATAGGATCTACACTAAAAACAATAAATCAGGGCAAGGTAGAAGCTTTCAACACACATTAACAATTGAGCAACTGGCCAGCCAGGAGATAGAGAGAAAGGGAACTCAAGGATTCAGGCAGAAGTGAATTTGGGCAACAAGTGACAATCAGCACAAGCGCCAAGAAATTTCATACAAGGCAGCATATAGAGGCTTCCTTGTAAGTCTTTCGAGGAATGAAAAATCGATTCAAATGGGTTTTTTTCATTAGTATTACCTATTCTCTAAGCTTTGATCTGAATGAGTACCACCATCTCATTTAACAATAAGGATACAAGCTCATGTTAATGGAATAGTGGTGACTCTATCCTCTTAATGACCTTAGTACTACCTATCTCTACCATTGACCGAGTTCCATATCGTAGATTGACTATACGATTCTATGCATATAGATGAGGTAAGAGAACATTCACTGTGCTCATATGGGACTAATTAGGCATATATGGATACTCACAAATGGCACTCATTGTCTAAAATAGAGGTATTCTAATAACATACGTATCTACTCATTACTAATGCAATAACTGTGATCTACTTGATTCTGTTAATTATAGCTGTGATTATAAATGGTTGTAATTAATAAGTATTCATAATAAATACTGATCAATAAGCTCGTACATGTATCGGCTTTAACACATTACGCTGTTTCCATCACTATGAGTGACACCTATACCATTCACTAGTTGAGTATGAATAAGGATAGAAGTAATGGCAATCATAGGCTTGATAAAGGTTGAATCCTATCTGATATATCTTCTACTCGTATATAAGAGAGACTTTCTTGCTTCACCTAGTTCACATGGTATATTTATTATGGAAATAGCCATACTTGGCCAATAGTAACACTCGGGCTTGTTATGAAATACTAGTAGTCAACATGTTCGTAAGATCGGTATCATATAAGCTATACTATTCAATGGATTCACATGGTTAACCTTTTATAAGGGTAATAAAAGCTCTATTAGTATAGAGGTTCATCTCTCACTATGCTTACATGACAAATAGGATAGTGTTGTACGAATATGGAGTTAAGGGTAAAGGTTCCATATTCTTTATTAACATATCACTATCTTCACTGATTCCCATCGATTTTATTAACTAGGAAGAGTATGACACAATCAATTATTTTGCCTAACTTACAGTTTTGTAATCATAATCACACCGCCTTCTGGTCATGTATACAGAGTGGTCATAGCTTATCCATGAATTTGAAAACTTTATTTTGAATTATCTCGTAAGAATGAATTTTACTCACTGATACATGGATACCCATAAAGATAGAATGCTACTTCACTTTAGTGACACGGGATATATGCTGTTTGTTTAAAAATTTACTGGTGCATGGACACCGATATGCAATATGTCATTTAAATTAATAGTGCAAGAATGTGAAATCATAGATTAGACATTATAGCTGAAAATACCTATCAATTTATTTCATTGCATTTCAAATATGATTCAAGGAAAGGGAAATAAAAGAATAACTACATTTTGAAAATAAAAAGTGAAATATATGGGTATATAGATTGAAATGGACAAAGCAATGCATCATAAATAGAACATGAATGAACTAAACAGAAGCAACATCTGAAAAGAGATATTTTCTTGAACATATTGATACCTACGTGAACAAATTTTCTTTTTATATATAAGTTCTAGGATTGATATCATACATATTAAAGTATTTTGAATGTATAAAGGTTGTTATATGGGTAACAATTGGTTATGAACAATATAGATGCATATGCTGTAATATGTGTACGAGTGTTTACATTGCAGATTATGTACTAGTGAGTATCATGCAGAAAAACAGATTACCGAAACAATCTACGTGATGACAGATTTCCAAGAACAGTTGAGACTCCCGAGATCCCACGATAGGGTGTTGACCCTGGTCCTACTGGGAGGAGTGGAGGTGTTGCCCACTGTTTATCCTCCAATATCTGGAGTCATGGGAGGAATGTGCGAGTCACGCTCCCCTAGACGTGTGATGATGACTGCCGGATGCCTACAAGCATGTCAGGTCAAGGTAATTGACACTGATATCATTTGAGGTCTATGAATGGATCAGTAAAACTGATGCCATGGCATATTCCTGTAGAGGACGGATAGGATGGGAGTGGAAGAGATTAGGAAGGATAGGATGATTTTAGAATAGTTTGGAGGTTCGGTGAAGATGGGAAGTAACACTTAAATTACAGATACATACTTATTTAAACGAAAATTCAATCTTAAAATACATACATTCTACAATCACTCTAATCTCTAAAAAAAAAAAAAACACAATATTGATATGAGTATATAAAACCATAAACTTCGGGACGAAGTTTTCTGAAGGGAGGAAGTATGTAACGACCCATTCCCAAGTATATAAAAAACGATATTAGCATGTGAACAATATAGGCATGTGATAGCTACACCTGCCTATACCGCCCACATCGCACTAGTACACCTAACTACTAATATCAAACTTACCTAAGTTAGAAATTAATGATAAGGTTTCAGACTAAAATTCATAAGGGTTTAGCATAAAGTATATAAAGAGGATTAATGAAAAGAAAATAAAATCTTAAATAATTAAAATACATACATATACTCAAAGTTGAGTTAAATATTATAACATAAGCCTTAATCTTAAATATCCTTCAAAGTCAAGCCGTATATTTCTTAACAGATTAAACAAACATAAAGATCACACCTCCTCTTTAATGCCACTAACATCTCCTTAAATGATAATCGTACCATCCTTTAAGAAGACCTTATCTAGATGGAGAAGAGGCGGTGAGGAGGTTGAATGGCGGTGGGGGAAAATTTATATAAGGAGGTTTTGAGGGAAAGAACGAGGAGGGGGGGGTGAAAGGGAGATTGAATTGTCAAATTTAACTGCTGTTTGAGGAGTCTCTAGTTCTTGGAAATCTGGGCACGGGGGCAGAGGAGACATCCTCTGGGTCTGGGATTGTTCCCGGATTTGGCTGGGAGGATTGGATTGTCCCGGTAATCTGTTCTGTTCACGACAGCATCAGCATCGCTGGGAGGAGAGCTATCATCACAATCCTCAAAATCATCAATGGAACGAATGACGTTCCAGGTATTTCTTTTAGGTATAGAATTGTTTCTCCATTTAATTTCACTGCAAATTTTCATTGAAATACATCACTGCTGAATATATTTTGTCTGCAATTAAATCTCTGTATGGAACTTTAAATTTCATTGAAATACGTTACTGCTGGATATACACTTAGATTAATATTTGTCTGAAATGCAATTCTTGTACTTAGATTAATATTTGCCTGAAATGAAATTTCTGTATGTTACGGAACCTTACACACTCTCTATTGTTGAGAGGCAAAGGAATACATGGAAGACACACGTGAGAGTTAGCAGGCCATTGGGAGGGAAGGGAATGCATATGCCAGAGTTAGCAGGCTGCTGAAGCCTGGGAGGAAAGGATTCTAGTGTCGTCTGTTTGGGAATGAGTAAAGTCACCGCAGATGTCACCTGCTCTGGTAGTCTAGAGAGATATGCCATATGAATGAGGAAGTAAGCTAAGAACTGGAGAACACAATGCAACTTGAAAAGAACGGAGAATTTGTGATAGATTTGTCAAATTTCATGAGCCAAACTTTGCTGAATTTGACTTTTTGTTTGAAGTTCAACGAATTTTGAACCTGTAAGGTAAAATTCAAGAACCGGTGACTTAGATTTGAACCAATTTGGCTTGTAAAACATGTGTTAGTCCCTCTGATGATGGATGGAAATGTGTTTTGCTGAATTTCTTGGAAATTTATATTTCAATAAGAAAAATTTATATAAGCCTCACCCAATTACCTAATGATGATTGTAGAACCTTTATTGAAATCTTCAAAAATTAAGTGCACATTATCTGTTTTAAATTTTAATTGTACCCAGAAAATGTTGAGAAATATAGGGCATAGAGATTAAGTGATTTCTCTTCTATTAGTAACTGCTTGTGGGTACTTTTTACTTTTTTAGATTAGGATCTCTTTTTATTAAGGTTATTAGTGTTCTAGCTACCAATGTATAAACCATAAAGAGACAAGAGACACAGAATATAGGCTATCAGCCAGGGCCAAACCTTTCACCCTTTGAGAGGAAAACCCGAACAAATTATTCTTCTTATAGAGATTCCAATTGACAAATACCAAGACCAAGACCCTTAACCTATTTGCCACTCCAAGACCAAGACACAAGTTTTGTTGATGAGATTCTTTGACAATGACAATCAACCTTCTGCTCTTTTTCCTTTTCTTGGCTCTTCTTCTTCTTCAACCTTCTTTAGCTTCAAACCTTCGGCCTCCCTTCTAGACTTGACCTTCTTCTTATCTCGGCCTTCGTTCTAGACTGTACCTTCTTGTTTCGGCCTTCCTTCTGCTGCAAGTAAACTCAAACTGTGCTCCTCTTCTTCTGCTGCAAGTAAACTTGGACTGTGTTCCTCTTCTTCTGTTGCAAGTAAACTTGGTGGAGGTAATATAAACACAAAAACAAATCAGAGAAGAGCTCGGATTATTCTCCTCTTTCCTTTGCTGTACCTCGTTGTACCAGTTGCTACCTCGCTGCACTTTTTGCTTCAGACTTGATCTCCAAAATTCTGCTCTGCAATTCTGCGTTGAAATGGAATTCGAACTGGCTATTTATAGTTGTTTGCCCAGGTATATGAGCCGACATGACAGTAAGTGAGCTGACGTGTCCTTTGTGAAGATAATTTATTTCTTTGAAGTCGACCTATAGGAGGATGCTTGTGCTTATCTTGGAGGGCTGTTTGACACTTCTATTTGACTCATTTACAAATGTATCATATGCCCAAGAAGGGTCCTTCATACATGAAATTGACTAAATTTGACTTTTATGACTAGATAACTCAATCCTAAAGCTCACAATGGGAGCCATTACTAAAATAAAATTCCTTGCTCATGAAACCCATGAGACAAGCATTACAATAATTTTATTTTTCTTTCTTTTCATCAATTACATAAAATCACAATTACACATGTCATTATGAAGACCGAACTTAGTAACTTTTCAACACTCGCTCTTAACTAGGGAGGTATTCATAATGGTATTTGGTCATTCTCAATCTGAAGAATTTCTCGTAAGAAGAATTGGATTGGTGACTCATCTGTATAGCATCATATCGACCAGCATTGTCATATAGTAATGCCTTGACTAACAACTCTATCTATCCACGAGATTTGAGCACAATGCTGGCGAGACCAATGATGTATAGCCACCCTCATCATTGTCTCTCTCAGAACATACCCCACCTGGGTTCTTAGGGTGTGTTCCACCAGGACTATTCTTATCTTGGATTCCCAGTCCTCAAGGAATATCGGTCCTCAACGACTACTCTTACCTTGGATGCCCTAATACATCCTCAAAGAGCATTGGTTGCTAGATGCTTACCCAATCCTCCATTCTGTCTTCCCGAGTGAAGACAAGAATGATGTGTCTATCTCTCCCTCTTAATTAGGGAGGGTATATTGTTGAGAATTTGGAGGGCTCGTGATTAATTCAAAATTCTCTTCTTGATAATTACTTGTGAGGTTACTTGAGTTACTTATGTCTTCCCTTCGTTAGCTTATGAATTCTTTCATCAAGTCAGTTATCAAAAGACACAAGACAGAAGAATTAGGGTCCTAGAGCCAGGGCAAAACCTCTCCCTCTTGGAGAGGAAAACCCACGAGAAATTCTTCTCATAGATTTTCAGATGACAAGTACCATGACCCAGAATTAGACCCTTGACCTATATATGCACCCAAGACCTTGTCCTTACTTCTTTGATGTCCTTCAATGCCGATCCTTCTTTCCTTCATTGACTTGCACTGTTCTGCACCAACACTTCCTTTGTATACAATTGAAACTTCAGTTACTTGAGATATATATCATTTGTAGTAAGGAAAGTAATCACAAATTTACTTTCCTACTTTCTCCCAGTGTCTAATCACTTCTTCTCTTTGTAAACCATTGTTCCAATTGTACATGAACTGGAGATGGATACATATGTCACCTTTTATCTACAGACATATCCGCACTTCAACATAGAAACAGTTCCACACTTCAATATATAAACACTGTCCTTGAACTGACCCTTTCTCACTGTAAATTCTTCAGGATAGTCCGCACTTCTTCTGGTGGATAGTCCGCACTCTTGTTTCAACAAACATCAGCTCCTATTATACCAAGATACCACAGGAAAATGTGTATCTTAAACAACCCTAAAACCGCACTGCACCTCGTCCAAAATCCGCACTGAACTTCGTCCTATGATTCACACTGCACTTTAGAGATGACCGAAAATATGAGTCTTCAAATGACCGCAGAACAGAGGTATATATATAGATAATTACTCTGTCTTTAGGCCGAATTGACAGTTAGCTTGTAGGCTAACTTATTAACTGTAGGGAGGCTGACTTTAACACATTATTATATCTTCTCTTCCAGCGTAGATTTGAGGGCTGACATAAGCTCTTCTTCCATGGATTCTTGGACAAGATATTGGAGCATTTAGACTAGATCCTACATACATAAGACACCTAATTATATTTATTCCAAGAAGACAAAAACCTATTAGACATCAAGAAGTCTATTTATTCTATAATAAAATCTTGCTTATGAAACCCATGAAGCAAGTACAACAAATATACATTTTATTATCTGTCTTCTTCTTTACATAAATCCACAATTACATAGTCAATATGAAGACCGATCCTAGTTACACTTTTCAACACTCCCTCTTAACTAGGGAGATATTCATATAGGTACATGGTCACTTTCAAACTGAAGAATCTCATAAGAAGAATCAGATTGGCAATCGCGTCTGTATAACATCATATCAACTAGCATTGTTGTAGTGCAAGGCTTTGACTAACAACCCCATCTCTCAACGAGACAATGGGCTACAATGCTGGCGAGACACATGACTTATAGACACCATAGTCATTGTCTCTCCAAGGTACATACTCCACCCAAGTGTTCCCAGAGTATGACCTTCTTGGACTATTCTTCTCTTGGGTACCTTGCCCTCAAAGAATATCGGTCCTCGACTACTCTTATCTTGAATGCCCTATCTCATTCTCAAAGAGTATCGAATGCCAAATGATTACCCAATCCTCCATTCTGTCTTCCAGGTGAAGACCAGAATGATGTGTCTATCCATTCTCTCCACATTGCCTTCATTAAGACTTATGGTTGTTAGTCCTGGTCTAGTGCATGACACATGTATTAGAGAATCACATACGTCACTCCCTCTCAACTCAGGGAGGACATACTTCAAGTTTCTTCCATGTAAGAAAATTACCACCAGGCTCCCTCTCAATCAGGGTCTCGCAACAGAAATGGTGAGACACCCAGCTGCTCATGAAGAATTCCTCCCCTCGATGTCATGGATTTCGATATTGAGGAATCTTTAACCTTTAGCTCCATAGGGCACAGATCATCCATCACTTTCAGTCACGAGTCACGTCAACCATCAGAAAGTGATTCATCAGTCTTTCTCATCTGGTCCACCTTTATGCCATGCTGCTTTCCTTCGAATCATTTCCAAGGATCATACATCCTTTCTCATGATTAGCAGCCCTACACAAACTCATCCAATTAAACATATACATATGAACTTTTAAAACAAAAGTTACCTCAGTGATGATCTTTCACCATGACATCTTCTTGTAGTCATCGACATCCTTTATTCAGATTGACACATCTCCTAATGATATGTTTTGTCAAGTGTCTTCTTCTTTACCAGACTTCTGTCAGAGTCTACATATCCTCCCAGGAGATCTCCTAGTCACATCTTCTTGGCTTCCAGATGATAACTACCTCTTGACATGGTTGCATTTCATGATCTCTTCCTTTCTGCACATTCTAAATTCCCAAGAACTTGCAAAATTTTCAGTTCTTTGTTCATACACAACCACCTCATATTCCATGAGGATATATTATGTTGATTTCATCTGTTAGTGCACCGAGAGATCCTTCTTCATAGATCATACTTCTAAATATAGAAGTCTATTACCTGCAACCACATGACATGACTTCACGACATCCAGTGTTAGCATATAAATATATACATACCTCGTACCTTTTTCATTTAAGTAATCCTGTAGCAGTTTTACTAGAATGAAGAGCTTCATTCCCTTGGCCTGCTCCATCAATATGTCATCACATTCCATAATTCTGTAGCATGGAATTCTTGATGAAACCATTATGCTTTCTTTTTAATCAGTGAATTCATAGAGAGCTCCATTAGAAAATGTTAGCACCAGTTTTCATGATGACCCTTGATCTTGATAACTGCCTTCCATCAGTATGATATTAGTGAGGTTTTCTAGGAGCTATTCCATCGAGAGCTCTTGCCATGCTTCGATCATGATGCTATAATATACACTGTTTCCTATCATACTATTTTACAACCAACAGAAATCACTTAAAGGAGAAGATGATCTCAATCATAGTGGAGATCCCTTGTTTCTTCTTTCTTAAATTTCTTTGCATTAGGCTCTTCTCTTATATCTGAGACATGGGCTTCTTCCTTTTTCCTCTTTTCCTTTCTAAATTTAGGACAATCTCGTCTATAATGCCCAAGATCATTACATCTAAAGCATCGTGCTTTGTCCAAATTTCTTTTCTTATTCTGAGGACCAAATTTACCGAATCTTCCTTTCTTCCTGGACATGGCAACAAAGGCTTGATTCCCTGCACTTGATCCTGCTTTCAATCTGGATTCTTCTATCTTACCTAGACTTTGGAATGGCATGGCTTCTTCTCTTCCATCTATGCCTGAAGTGAAACCTCTCCATTCTTCCAGTAAAGCATTTTGTACCATAGTGAGTATTTCTCTATCAGACATTACTTCTCCCAACTTCAGTAGTTGATCTCGTATTGCGAAAAAATATCCTTAGATATGGAATTATTCCTTCCTTTGACATTCTCAATTTGTATAGTTTTTGTCTCAAGGATATTATTTCCTTTGTAGAACCTTTCAAGAATAGTTCCACCAATTTATCATATATTTCTTTTGAGGATTCTAGCTTTGATACATAGGGAATGAGAGAGTCTTTTATGGATTCTATAAGAATCCTTCGGGCTCTTATGTCTCCCTTTATGTATTTGATATATGCTAGAATGTCTTCTTTTGGAGGTTGAATTGTAGATCCTTCTATAAAGTCCATAACTTCATTTTCAATTAGCTTCAGATCTGTTCTTTTCTTCCATGCATTGAAGTTTGATAACCCAACCTTTGTTGCTCTTTATACAATAATTCATTTTGACATATTTAGATAAAGTCATAGATACTTGAGTAAGTGACCTTCTCCTTCAACAACTTCCTTGATGATGACGAATAAGTTAGTAGCTTCTTCTAAGATAGAAATCTTCAATCTAGGTGATCTTGGATCCTTGTTGGTAAAGGATATCTTCAAAAGATGATGTCCTCTTCTAACAATGTCTTGAATGTAAATCTTTGATGCCAAAGATTATTTTCTTGAAAAGTTGATCCTTTGAATGAGATGAAGATCTTTCTCGAAAATAGCTTGAGAGCCTTCCTTGCAAACTGATTTGACTTTCCACCCAAACTTTGATTTTTGCTTTTGGAGTGTCTCTTTGTCAAGCAACTCTTGAGTACAACACCTTAGCTCTGATACCATGTTGAGAATTTGGAGGGCTAGTGATTAATTCAAATTTCTCTTCTTGATAATTACTTGTGAGGTTACCTGAGTTACTTACGTCTTCCCTTCGTTAGCTTATTAAATCTTTCATCAAGTCAATTATCAAAAGACACAAGACACAAGAATTAGGCTCCTAGAGCCAGGGCAAAACCTCTCCTTCTTGGAGAGGAAAACCCACGAGAAATTCTTCTTATAGATTTTCAGATGACTAGTACCATGACCCAGAATTAGACCCTTGACCTATATATGCATCCAAGACCTTGTCCTTACTTCTTTGATTTCCTTCAATGCTGATCCTTCTTTCCTTCATCGACTTGCACTGTTCTGCACCAAGACTTCCTTTGTATACAATTGAAACTTCAGTTACTTGAGATATATATCATCTATAGTAAGGAAAGTAAATCATAAATTTACTTTCCTACTTTCTCCCAGTGTCTAATCACTTCTTCTCTTTGTAAACCAATGTTTCAATTGTACATGAACTGGAGATGGATACATATGTCACCTTTTATCTGCAGACATATCCGCACTTCAACATAGAAACAAATCCGCACTTCAATATATAAACACTGTCCTTGAACTGACCCATTCTCGCAGTAAATTCTTCAAGATAGTCTGCACTTCTTCTGGTGGATAGTCCGCACTCTTGTTTCAACAAACAACAGCTCCTATTATACCAAGATACCACAGGGATATGTGTATCTTAAACAACCCTAAAACCGCACCGCACCTCGTCCAAAATCCGCGCTGAACTTCGTCCTATGATCCGCACTGCACTTCAGAGATGACCGAAAATCTGAGTCTTCAAATGACCGCAAAAAAGGGGTATATATATAGATAATTACTCTGTCTTTAGGCCGACCTGCCAATTAGCTTGTAGGCCGACTTATCAACTGTAGGGAGGCCGATCTTTAACACATTATTATAGCTTCTCTTCCAGCGTAGATTTGAGGGCTGACATAAGCTCTTCTTCCTTGGATTCTTAGACAAGATCTTGGAGCATTTAGACTAGATCCTTCATACATAAGACACCTAATTATATTTATTCCAAGAAGACAAAAACCTAATATACATTAAGAAGAAGTCTATTTAATATATAATAAAATCTTGCTCATGAAACCCAGGAAGCAAGTACAACAAATATACATTTTATTAACTTTGTCTTCTTCTTTACATAAATCCATAATTACACAGTCAATATGAAGACCGATCCTAGTTACACTTTTCAGCACATATCTATTCCAAAAAAAGGAATGTATTCATTCCTATAGAAGGAATGTACCTAAGCTCCCTCTTGGCTTAATAATTTCCAAGTTTCTTCCAAGTAAGAAATTCGTTTCGAGGCTCCCTATTAATTAGGGACCTACAATAGCTCCTCAGGTGGAGATGATGGGACAACCAGCTGCTTGAAGAACTCCTCCTCACGATGTAATAAACTTCTATTTGTTATCTAGGAATCTTCATGTTTGGGACTTCTACATAGGGCACTGACCATCCATCACTTTCATCCATGAGTTAGCCATGTTATCATCAGAAAGTGATCCATCAGTCCATATCTGGTCTTCCTTTATGCCATACTACTTTATTCATGCCATGTTTACTTAAGGATCTTCTATCCTACTACATGTGCATCGATGTTGGAAGACATCCATAGATCTTCGCTTGGCAGCCCTGCATAAACCTATCCAAATATTCAAAAATAAAGGAATGAACATTAAAATCGACATTACCTTTGTGATGATATTTCATCATGACATCTACAAGTTCGCATCAACATCCTGCATATATATCGACACATCTCCCATAGATATATATTGTCAAGGGCCTCTTTCTTTTTTAGACTCCATCAAAGTCTTCCTATGTTGCACGAGTTTCCGGTATGCAGGTACTTCCAGTACGTGGGAACAAGTATCCGGCAAGACTAGAAGTTTTGCCCAAATTTACAGGAGACGTCAAGTTGGGAGCGATGATAATATAATATATTAAAATTTAGTATATATTAAAAATAAAAATAAAATAATTTATATATTTCCATCCAAATCTTGCCAATCAAGATTGGCCAGGTGCCTCATTTTCATTTTGATAGAAGGACTTTCCATAAACGGGTTATTTCTCTTTGTTCTAGACCCATATCCACATTTAGACCCAGCGACATACCCTTCCCTTCACACGGTTCCATTAGTTTAAGCAACACCCAAGCTACCAGTGTCAAATACACCTAAGTTTGCACTTATTCATTGCAGTGAAGCTCCTGAAAAGCTCCAAAGTACCTGTTGAAGCTCCCAATGGTTTTGGAAAGTTTCCTACCAGCTCCCAAGCTCCCAGGAGCGGGGGAGCTTAGGGTATGTGCTCTCCAATGCTTGGGAGCAGTACCCGTGTAACTATGAAGTCTTCATATCTTCCATGGAGATATCCTAGTCAAATCTTCTTGGTCTATCGAATGTTGATTTCCTTTACCATCGTTAAATATTCCATGATCTCTTCCTATCTTCACACTTCATTCCCAGGAGCTTCCAATCAGAGTTCCTCAATTGTATTCAACCATATCATACTTCATATGAGGACATATCATGTTGATTTCATCTAGTGAATGTGTGACCCATGCATTCTTTTATGCCCTTGAGGGAGGAGATCCTTTCTTTTGATCACGCTCTTAAGATAGAGCATTGGTTCATGATATTTGCAACCATATGACATGACTTCCACAATATCAAATGTAAGCATACATACCTCATTTTTCCTTTGGGTCATCTAGACTTCCTGTAGTAGTAGCTTCTTTGATTGAAAGAGCATCAATCCCTTGATCTGCTTCACTTTTATGCCGTCATACGATCATCCCATGAATTCCACAAGTTTGGAATTCTTGATGAAACACTTGCTTCCCCTCATGATCGGTGAAATTTTCAATGACGATTC
The DNA here is from genome assembly GCA_034641835.2 of Pinus albicaulis. Lineage (NCBI taxonomy): Eukaryota > Viridiplantae > Streptophyta > Pinopsida > Pinales > Pinaceae > Pinus > Pinus albicaulis. The sequence goes on from CM076579.1 coordinate 651,654,071, forward strand.
CACCAGAGAATCTTGAGGATCTAAAATATCCCCATCAATAGATGTTTCCTTTTGACAAATGCATGATGGATTTTGAACTAGATGAGCTTGCCACTTATGTTTCCAATGAGATTCCCAAGAGCTATATCCTTGACTTCCATAGATTCTAACCATCTTTCATGCTTTTCTATGATGATGTCCTGAGCTCTTGCTTCCAATGTTTCTATGATGCCTTAATGCATCCCATTTAGTGAATCATGATAGCCATATCTTGTCACAAAAGACTTAGGAACTTGAAAAGAACTTAGGTGAGGAAGACTATATCAGTCATAGTAGAGATCTCTTACTTCCTCTTTCTTGTATTTATTCTTTTCAACTTCCTCTATCTCTGTGGCGATATGGGCTTCTTCTCTTCCTCTTTTGTTGTTCTTCTTGGCCTTAGGACAATCTTTTTTGTAGTGCCCATGTTCTTGACACCCATAGCATTGAATCTTAGACACGTCCCTTTTCTTTTTCCAAGAACCAAACTTTCCAAATTTTCCTGTTCTTCTTGTCATTGTAGCATAAGCTTGACTTTGCTCACCTGCTCCCACATCAAATTTGGCCTTTAGTCTAGATTCTTCAATCTTGCATAGTGACCATAGATCCTGGAATGGAGTAGCTTCTTTCTTCCCATAAATACTTGAAGTAAATTTACCCCACTCTTCCAGTGGTGCATTTAATACAACTGTAGTCATTTCACTGTTAGACATGACTTCTCCCAGTTCTTGTAGTTGATCCCAGATCTCAGATATCCTCATAAAGTATGAGGATATTCCATCTTCCCTAGACATTTTCAGCTTGTAGAGTTCTCGCCTTAATGAGATGACTTCTCCAACAATGCTTACAGAATACAACTCTACCAGTTTGTCATAGATTTCTTTTGAAGTTTTGAGTTTAGATACATATGGGATGAGGGGATCTTTGATGGATTCTATGAGAATCCTTTGAGCCCTAACTTCCCCTTTCATATACTTTGCAAGTTCTTGAGCATCTTCTTCTCCTGGTTTGGTGATAGATCCTTTGACATGATCCATGACCTCATTTTCAATGATATTTAGATCTGTCCTTTTCTTCCATGCAAGATAGTTTGAAGCCCTCACCAATTTGTTGCTTTCCTTGCAAAAAGACATTTTGACAGATTCAGATAATGTCATATACTTATTTGATAGGACCTTTCTCCTTGCTACTTCCTTGATGTTGATGATGATATAGAGGTTAGAAAACTTCCTTTTGATGAAGATAGTTTTCTTCAATAATGATCCTTGATCCCATAGAGAGGGAGATCCCTTGGATCTTTTGATGATGATGATGTCTTCAATGGTAGGGATCTTGCTTGAAAGAGATTGCCTTAGAGTCTTGATGACAACGACTCTAGCTTCCTTTGGCTGAACAGACTTCAAAACACTTCAACTTGATTTGTAGATCCTTTCAACTTGAGTAGACGTAAGGTTTTGGCCTTCTTTTCTTGATGATGATCTTAATACTTCTTTGTAGACTTCTTGACTTCAAGATGATCTTCGCTTTGAGATTTTGATCCTTGAGTGTCCCTTGATAAGATGCCCTTCCTTGACTTAGTCACCTTAGCTCTGATACCATGTTGAGAAATCTAGGGCATAGAGATTAAGTGATTTCTCTTCTATTAGTAACTCCTTGTGAGTACTTTTAAGTTTTTACTTCTTTAGATTAGGATCTCCTTTTATTTAGGTTATTGGTGTTCTAGCTACCAATGTATAAACCATAAAGAGACGAGAGATATAGAATATAGGCTATCAGCCAGGGCCAAAAACTCTCTCTTTGAGAGGAAAACCCGAACAAATTCTTCTTCTTATAGAGATTCCAATTAATGAATACCAAGACCAAGACCAAGACCCTCAACCTATCTGCCACTCCCAGACCAAAACACAAGTTCTCTTGATGAGATCCTTTGACAATGACAATCAACCTTCTGCTCTTTTTCCTTTTCTCGGCTCCTCTTCTTCTTCAACCTTCTTTAGCTTCAAACTTTCAGCCTCCCTTCTAGATTTGACCTTCTTCTTATCTCGGCCTTCCTTCTAGACTATACCTTCTTGTTTCGGCCTTCCTTCTGCTGCAAGTAAACTCAGACTGTGTTCATCTTCTTCTGCTGCAAGTAAACTCGGCGGAGGTACTATAAACCCAAAAACAAATCACAGAAGAGCTCGGATAATTCTCCCCTTTCCTTTGCTGTACCTCGCTGTACCAGTTGCTACATCGCTGCACTTTTTGCTTCAGACTTTATCACTGAAATTCTGCTATGCAATTCTGCGTTGAAATGGAATTCGATTTGGTTATTTATAGTTGTTTGCCCATGTATATGAGCCGACATGACAATAAGTGAGCCAACGTGTCCTTTGTGAAGACATTTTATTTCTTTGAAGCCGACCTGTAGGAGGATGCTTGTGCTTGTCTTGGAGCGCTGTTTGACACTTCGATTCGACTCATATACAAATGTATCATGCTCAAGAAGGGTCTTCATACATGGCATTGACTAAATTTGACTTTTATGACTAGATGACTCAATCTTAAAGGCTCACAATGGGAGCCATTACTAAAATAAAATTCCTTGCTCATGAAACCCATGAGACAAGCATTACAATAATTTTATTTTTCTTTCTTTTCATCAATTACATAAAATCACAATTACATGTCATTATGAAGACCGAACCTAGTTACTTTTCAACAGAAAATGGCATTCATATATAGGTAGATTCTCTACACATTTATGCCTGTAACTGCCAAGAGTACTTTTAAAAGCTGTGTGATGGAGAATTTCATTGTTAAGAGAAATTGAATTGATATATATATATATATATATATATATATATATATATATATATATATGTCAGAAATCTAGAACAACTTCTGGTTTTCCCATAAATGATTTAACATTCTTTGTGGAAAGTTAACTGTTGCCACTCCCAACTATGCACCCATTAATTGCTGATATTAAGTTTTGATTATTCCTACAATTTAGATAATAGAATGTGAAGCTATTCCTAAATTAGTTCTGGCTACCATAAGCTGATGGCAAATGACTTCATGGTGTTCAGTACTTGACAGTGTGGATACAAATCTAGTGCAGCATTTTGAGGAATGTTTCTCATTCATTGAAGAAGCTAAGAGGGAGGGAGGTGGTGTATTGGTCCATTGCTTTGCTGGAAGATCAAGAAGGTAGGCATCTGCTTGCCAATTTCTATAAATTTAAAAGGAAACTGAAAGGGTGGGACAAATAATCTTCACTGTAAACTGTGTAGGGCTTGCCTTTTGACAAGTGATACTTGAACTTGTGTTTATCATATCATTTGGATTACAAACACTCTTTATTAATGTAATTTTTAATTGAGATCTTTGCATTCTGCTAAATGTGCTACATTCTTCTCTGTTGGAATTATAGGGACTTGAAATCCTTGATTCTATTATGGAATTTGTAAATTAAAATGTTCATCTACAGCTTTTATTGTTAAAATTTTTTTCTTTCATGTTAATGTCCATGGAATCTGGATTAAATTGCAGGAGTGGAAGGGGAGTTTATTGTGAGCATTACATGCTTGACTGATATCACACAAAAAGTCCTAATTTATTTTTTTGAATTGCTCAGAAATACAGCAAGGACCCCAAACAGTTACTCTTCCTGAAGAACAAGAAGGCTACCCTGATTTATACGAGGTCTTTGTCTAACATGCCTTATTTTTATAATTGCACAAGAAATGCTCTAAAAGAAGTTTCTTAATTGTTCAACAAGTGTGAGGTCACAAGCTGACCTCAATATATAGGTTAAAAGCATAACAATAAATGCTAAAATAGCCCACACAATTGGGAAATAATGTCCACTATGGCATCATCTTCCATAAATGCTTAGTATACCACAAGCAAGTTAAAAAATGGATCATGAGTGCTCCATACTCCAATGGAAGCTCAAAGTACATGGTTATGCGTCCAAAAGTGCCTCCAAAACCATGACGTCATCACAATTGTGCCCTATGTCACTTGTTGTCACTTAGATTGTACACAGAATTGTGACAATGCTTAGGCTAGGGGCTACCACTCTGATCCCTGCCCTGTCTGTTTAAGCTGTCTCCTAACCACAGGCTGAGTGGGGTAGTCCCTATGGATGAGATGATGAACAACTTGTTGGGGACCAACATGTTAAGGAGACACAATTGAATGGCCTAGCAACTTGGTTGAGATTTAACTAGCAAATATGATTATTAAGCACCGCTTGATGAAATTTCTTGAGATTATAAGTTAGAGACCGGGGCCGTCTTGCACATGGGAATTAAATTTCCAAGTCGCTGAATGAACAATTGCTGCAATATGCAAGTTCTATCCTAAATGAAGTGTAGAACCTAAATCTATGTGAGATGCATATTCTTGGTAGATATTAATTATATGCCTAGTCTAGATGTATCCTTTCCCTCAATTCTTTTGAAGCTAGTCTCAAACAGAAGTTGTAGAGAGAAGTCTAAAGAAAGGAGGCTAATGCCTTGTTGTCGCTCGAATTGTATAGGCACCGCGACAACGCTCAGGATGGGGGCTGTCACTCTGATCCCCGCCCACTCCGTTCTAGCTATCTCCCAATAACAAGCTATGGGGGGTAGTCCCTATGGAATGAGATGGAATGAAACAAGTTGGAGATCAACTTGCTTGGGAGACACGAATGGATGGCCTAGCCACTTGGTTAAATTCAAGCAAGGTGATTGATTAGATTATATTATTTATTATGAGACCAATGCCTTAATGGAGCTTCAAATCCTTGCTTTTAGTAAATTAAGACCAATTGACCAAATGGACACTCGTTGCTTGAGCTGACTGAATAACCTATATGAGATGCAACTTTAAGACCTAGGTGTAATGCAGTGATCTTGGCAAATTTTTATTAAATGCCTAGTCTAAATGGACCTTTCCCCTAACTGTTTTGAGAAACAATCTTCAAAGTAAGCTGTGCAATGGCAGCCAACGGAAAGTAGACAACGACCTAATTAACGATACCTCCTCCTGTGTTCCACCCATCCAGTGCCTTCGGCGCTACAAAGACTGTGGCTTTGATGACTGCAAGAACTATGTTAACCACTAGGAGAAGTTGAATCCCTCAAGCTAGATCGGAAAAGGGTTGCCCTATATCTCTATCAATCTAGCTTATGCTAGGGGACAAGTTATTAGTGCAATCTAGATCTAATATGCAAATGCACAAGATTATGAGTGATTTAAGATTGGTTAGATTACTTAAGTACTTATGTGAGAGTTATCTTAAGAGTACTTAACAATGTTGTGATGCAATATTTAAACAAGATAACTGCCCAGAGATACAAGAGTAAATTTCAAGTAACCAATTCTATCCACCAAGAATTATTAACACAAGATGTTATGCAAAACAACGAGATCAATGAGTGCAAAGATGAAATTAGCCAATTTCAATTGTATATCAACAATAAAGATTCAGAAAATTATGACTTAATCAATGTTCTAACAACAGTGAGGAAATGCCAAATCAAACACCATTTATGCTTGCCCAAGATCACAAAAAAATGCCAATTGCCAAACAACTTGATTTACTTGGAAAACATGTATGTTAGCCTCTTAGGATGTATTCTTCAACAAAATTTCAGATCTGAGATATTAATTTGCAGCAGTGAGTAACCATAGATCAGCAAGCCAATGATGCCTAAAAATAGAAAATCAATATGCCCCAAAATAGCAGAAATGTACCGGAATTCAGAAATTTCAATTTTTAAGGCTTTTAGGTAGTGAAATTTAGAAATTTCAGAACTAGTTTATTACATCAGTAAATTAGTGGCAGATCAACAAACAAGAAACACTGAAGATGATCCCCACAATGTCTAAAAATAGTAAGTTTTGCCGAAAAACTGAAAATTCAAATTTTTTGGACCTTATTTAGGATATGCTTAAGAAATTTTCAGATCTGATTTTTTAAAGTTTTGCAGTAATTTCCAGCAAGATTCAAAGTCAGATATAGGAAAAATTAAAGATGCCCAAGTAGCCAAAAATTGTGAAAACGAAGATTTTTCAATTCTAAACAATTTTGACCATTTAAAATGTGTTTTTAGGGCCTAATTATTTGCGATTTACTTGCTGTAATAAAATTGCTGAAAATAAGGGTTTAGAGCAATGTGGAAAAAGTCGAAGTCGGGATTAAATCGGCAAGGGTCCAAAAGTTGAAAAACTTGATAAAGTCGGGAGTTTTTTGAAAAAGTCGGCAAAACTAAAAAAATACAAAATATTCATTTTTGAAAAAAATCCTAATTTTTTCAAAAAAAAATTAAAAAATTATTAAAGAAACTACCTCACTCACGATTTTTTCGAAAAAGTCAGCAAAAAGTCGGGACTTCGAGGATAAAATCGTGACTTTTTCAGGGATGAAAAAGTCGGCAAAAAGTCGGCCGATAAAGTCGGCTCCGGGAAAAATTCGGGATTTTTTTCAAAAAGTCGAGACTTTTTGCCGACTTTTTCCACACTGGTTTAGAGACCTTAACCCTCCAAAACCGCCAAGTATTTAGCCTTAAAACTTCATATTAGGGTTTCAGGTCAAATTTGGGGCAAAAGAGGCCAAGAAATGGAGATCAAGGTCACGAGAGCGAAATTTGCAGGAATAAAAGGGCTAGGATGATAGATCACGCCTCAAGGAGGAGGAAAATGGCCAAGAAGGGCAAACAATTTGCCCATTAAGGCTAGCGTTTGGGAAAATGAGGGTTAGGAGGCCTAAAACAAGGCCTAAGGCATAAAGGCTAGAGAGAGGGAGCTGCAAGTCCTTAGAGGGATGTGGCTAGGGAGAGAGGAGGAAGCAGGGAGGAGGAAGGAGGAGGGTCGAGAGGAGGGAGGAGGTCGAGGAGAGGGAAAGAGGCTGAGAAAGAGGAGGTCGAGAGGACGAAGGGGTGACAAGAAGCCAAGGAAGGCCAAGGAGGAGAGAAGGACGGAGGCCGAAGCCGCAACCACAGGAGAGGGCCAAAAAACGGCCGTAGAGCAAGACATTGAAGGGAGAAAGGCTGACGCTGAAACCTAGGAGGTCAAATCTGGGACTAGAAGCCTTGAAAAGTTTGAAATGCTTGCTCCAAACTTTTTTATGCTTCAGCTCTTTGATTTTCTGAAAATTTCATCCATGTAAACCCTGCAAAAAATTCCAAGAGACTAGATCTTACCCTCAATCGCCTAGATCTAGCTCTTCTTCCACTTAACTCCTTGATCTAACCTGCAACAAATAGAAATAGAAACACCAAAACCCCAATATATACAAAAATAGATCTAAAACCCCAACCCAAGTTAGAAAAAATAATTTACAAATTTAAATTTACAAAATCATTTACAAATTATACATGGGTTTTCAAATAGATTTTGAGAAATTATTTTTTGTGATATTTTTTGTAATATCCTCGGCTAAAACACTTCAGAAAAAATATCTCTCACTATAGCCCTAGCGAAGATTCAATCCACCATATAAAAACTAGAGATCCAAGCAAGGTAACCCTTGCTCACAGTCTGTGAACTTGGAGACCAAGGATCGAGTACCTGCAAACACTATGCATGATCTTAAAATAATAATCATAAAGCACCACATAGGAAGCTCGTAGTCAATACATACCACAAATCAACGAAGCAAGAACACCTCGAGTTGCACCCCAAAGTCTTTTATTATGGTAGAAAAAATAGTTCCCAACGGGACAATAGTTTACAAAATGCTTCCGCAACAATTCTAGTCAGAGTTCAAGATCTTCGTGATGACTAGAGACTCAAATGACTCTATAATTTATAGATAAATCCTCCAAGTGGAAAAATAACAACTAGTTTCTTTGATCCTTGTCCAAATAATCTTGGCCATTGATAAACACTTCAAGATTTTTTACTCTTGGCCCTTGATTTTTTATTTTTGAGGAAATTCCGAAATTATCATTTAACTCCACATTAATTAGTTCAAAATTAATTATTTTGAGATAATTTCCTCAAAATTTTGACTTTGACTTAACCACCAAAGCCTAAGGGTCCAATTTTTCTTGAAATATACAATATTCCCTTGGTGGAGGACCTTTAGAAATTGATTCTTTTAGGACCCACAAATTTTTCCACTAGGAGAATTAATTTTCCTAAGACAATTTTTTTATTGTTGGTCTAACCCACGGGGATTTGAACTTTAAATCTCTTGCTATACATATGACTTCATAGCAAGGCGATCGCCAATTGAGCTACACCCCGTGGGCTATTTTCCTAAGACAAATTAACTTGACTCTAATTAATTAATTTTCTGGCTTAGGATTTTATTTTATTTTGCCAGAAAAATTAATTAATTTACACATGAAGGGATTTAATTATTTTTCCAACTCTCATTTACATAATATTTTACATTTTTTGACTCAAAGAGGGAATACACATTAGGCTTAGACCCTCAAGACACCTAACCCATCTGCGACACATTATGATCTAGTAGCCCAAGTATTTTGTAATAAAATAATTAATCCAACTAGCTTAAATTATCCCTAAACCACTTTTACATTAAACTCGACTAAAACACTAGGACTCATCTAAGACATTGGCAATAAATTTCACTCTAGCTTTTGGGGTTTAGGTTGGAGGGGAAAAACTCCTCTAATTAACCATGTTTAGAAACACAGGTAATCAGCGAGGTTAAAAAACCTCCTAACATGAAATTTGTCACCAAAATCATAGACTTACCAAGGTTGTTACATAGACTCAAGGCCATACTAAGATCATTTACATCATATAACTTGTAGAATGGGAGACCATGACACATATACTGCTCATAGGTGATCAAATCCTTGTTGAAAAATATGGGCACTTCCACTTCCCTGGATCTTTGACAATTCGAGTGCAATATCTGGCTCCATATGGGGACACATTGCTTCCAAGAAGTAACGTGAGAATCCCATAATCCTGCATCCAAGGAAACAGAAGTCCATCAAATAGATATCCATTCAACATCGAAATCATATGCACATATAAAATATCGTTGGAATAGAAAAATCTACTCTATCAAACTGAAATATAAATGCGAAAAGTAAAACTACCTATTGGCATGAAATAAAAGGGAATATGTTTAGAGATACTATACAAAACGATGCCCTATGGCATCAGATGTCATTGATGAGGAACAATCTCAAGCATTTGTCCGCTGACTGGTAGATCACTTGGCTGCTTTTCAGATGTCCCGTGCTGAAGTTTCATTCTTTTTAGCTGATGTAATTGCTCATCATTGTTGAGAAATCAAGGGCTTTAGTGAGATTTCTGTTCTTGATAATTACTTGTGATGTACTTTGTGCTTCTTGGTTAGATCTTGTCTTTATTAGATTGTTATTATGTTCTTCTCATCAAGTCAATTATCAAATACACAAGAGACACAACATATAGGCTTGTAAGCTAGGGCCAAAATCTCTCACCCTTTGAGAGGACAACCTGATCAGAAATTCTTCTTTAGATCTTCAATTGACGAGTACCAAGACCATGACAAAGACCCTTGACACAATCATCCTCTCAAGGCCCTTGTCACTAGCCTTTGCAACTCTTCTCGGCTTCTCCTTCAATCCTCCCTTTTCTGCACTGCACTGTATTGCACCTTCGACTAGAGAAATTTGGTCTCTATACTTCAGCAACCACAAATGCTGTGCTTCTTCTCAACTTCCTTCGATCTCTTCCTCGACTCCCTATATACCTCTTCTCGGTCACCTTTCTGCACCTTCTACGTGACACCTAGAACCCAAGACTAAGCTCTATAGTTGCTGCAACATGCCTCAGCCTTTTCTGCGATATGCGAGAGAGATATATGTTGACACAAGACCTAACCACACAACCCTTATACCTTCGCTTGACCTACCTTCTTCTTCGCTATCCTTGTAGTCCCTTTCTTCGCACTTAGCTCTGAAATCTTGACCGAACTTGATGTTCTGCAATGAGGCCGAGTCAAGCTATTTATATAGGCTGTCTCCATCTTCTTTAGGCCGACATGATCACTGTAGGAAGGTCGACTTCTTCATGGAGGATCCTTATTGTATTTAGGCAGACTTGGTGTTAATTTCTGAAGATGTTCTATGCTAGATGCAAATTTACTTTAGACTTCTAGGGCAATGAAAGTAAGATGCAGATAGAGCATACCAATAGATCGATAGAAGACAAGCCAAAGATAGAGATAAAGAATGGTGGCGTTATGATGATTAGCAGGATGCTTCAACCAACAAATTCTCCATAAGTTCAGCCAACCCAATGTGTCACACAACCCCAAGACTGCTCATAAAAAACGCTCCATCAAGACGCTGCATCAAGAAGCCCTAATTGCAGCACCATCCGTGGGAGAAGAGAATGTCTCCAAAAAATGTGTGTAAAATGAACTCCAAGTCTCTCCAATATATAGTCATCTGTGGGGGTGTGTGACACATCTCTTATGCATGTGGGATAAATCTAGCCGACCTTGCACATGTGGAATAAATTCAAAATACATGTTCTGGTCATCCGATCAAGATGATCTTTAGATCGATCTTGCACCTCTTCGAAAGAGGAATCCAATGAAAATATTGGCATCGTCATCTGAACATCACAACATGGAGTTTGGACCTATTTGCCCAAAATTCACACTCCCTCTCAACTAGGGAGAACTCCATCCATCAGTGCCATCCAAACATCGTGCGTCATCCTGCCGTAACTTGCTTTGCTGGCTCTTTATTTCAGAACAAAAAGGTGAGTCACAAAGACATCACTCCCGGCTGACAAAATCAGCTTAGAGGTTTGAAACCTCTATAGGACTCAAAGGAGTCACATGCTAACCCGAAGTTAGTTTAATTGACCCAAAGTCAGTTATCACTTGGACTCAAAAGAGTCATATACTAACCCGAAGTCAGTTGGAGGTCTGAAACCTCACTTGACTTGATCCCAGATCAAGTGGTTGGACACGTGCCATCCTAGATATAGAGAGTACGACAATCTCCGATGCATCCATCGGTCTTGCTATAGGTCTCTATCCACATTTCCCACCTCATTGGCCAAATGAGAGGTACTTCCCATGAGTATGATACTCCATGGGTAGGATGCATATGGGGCACAGATCAAAGAGAGGTAAACCAACTCAATATGATCACGGTGGGGTAGAAGCACACCAACAAGGTTTGGCAAGCCTAGCCCTGTGGTTTCTTATAGCTCCAAGAAGCTATCCCCAAAGCCCCCCCAGAGCTCCCAAAACTCAGAAGTGAGCTCCCTCTTACGCTGATGAATGAGAGGGTTAGCATCTGTTAGGAAGAGCTCGTCCACATAGAGAACCAGAATGAGAGGCTTTTCTCTATCAACCTTGAGGTAAAGGTTCGGATCAACATTACTTCGAGTGAAGCCCATCTTCACCAAGTAGCTATCTATCCTCTCGTACCAAGCCCTAGGGGCTTGCTTCAACCCATGGAGGGCTTTCTTCAACCTGCATACATGAGAGTCTCTATCTTGGACTTCGAATCCCAGAGGTTGCTCCACATACACCTCTTCCTTTGTTGAACCATGCAGAAAAACGGTCTTCACATCCATCTGATGGAGACTCCATCCTTGCGTGGTAGCAAGGTCAATAATAGATCACAGGTGCAAATATATTATCATAATCTATGCCTACCTTTTGAGAGAACCCTCGGGCAACGAATCTTGCCTTGAACTTTTCAGCACTACCATCAGATCCATGCTTGATCTTATAGAGCCATTTCGAGGTGACAACAACTTTGTCCTCTTGTCTCGGGATCATATCCCAGACATCATTTTTTATAATGGACTCGTACTCTTCGAGCATAGCATTCTTCCAAACTTGATGCTTTACGGCTTCTTCAAATGATCCAAGCTCAGATTGTACGATTGTACTCATGGCTGCTAGATACCCTTGGTATTTATTTGGCTTCTTGCTTTCCCAGAATGTCCCCCTTTGGGGCCATATGTCTCTCAGCATCCTTGAGAGAATCTCAGAGCCATGAGGGTCTTCTCTTCATTCTTCCAGCAATGTCATTTTCTCAGGAGTATATACGGTTGTGGTCTCCCTCTTAGTGCCAGCTCCTCTTGCGAGAGAAGTCATCTATAAGAGTAATGAAATAAGAACATCCTCCCAAGAATTTCATGGGTAGCATATCAGATAAGTCAGAGTGTATCAGATGTCTTTGTGATACTTGAGGAATGAAGAAAATCCCCTTGTATGCTTTCCTTCGGTACAACCCTGACATATGCCTTCATGATTATTTTGAATTTGGGCGTCCCAGACACCAACTTCCTAGCCTCAGAAAGGGCTTTGTAATCATAGACTTGAATCTTACTCACCCACCATACATCTGTCATACATCCATACGCTGTCATATCACTGATTATAGCGTTGCCATAATATTATCATACACTTCACTGTCATCTTCGTCATTGTCATACTGTCATATAGTACTGAAGATATCAACCTTCATGGTCATATATATATTTTACCATATGCCACTGAAGATACCAAAGATCAAGATTATATAGACTCCGCCATATGTCATATAGTGAGGTCATATATACTATGCCATATGTCACTGTTCTGGTTAGGGGACCCATAGGCCCTAAACACTCCCACAGCTACCTAGAAGACTGCGGCTTCTCCTCCACAAGATCCTCCTCCCTTATAAATGGCACTTTGATTTCTTCTTTGGTAGAGGAATCCCGTAATAAATCCGACGTTCCTCCCATCCTTGCAAGATTTAAACTTCTTTCAAAAATGGTTTGTAAGTAACCCATGTCCTTAAAAACTGGTAGCAGAGAAAAAAATCTTGTGATCTTAATTCATGGCAGAAGACTGCTCTGGTTCTGTTCTAACATCAGTACTAGTGTTATCTGTCAGATCATTTATCTTGGCATGCTTCTGATATATGTTACACCAAGGCAACCTTCAGTACAGTGAGTAAATTCAGAGGCAATTTCAGAAGTGTATTCAAATATTTAGTCCTCAGCCATGCCCAGAATGCATGCACAGTAGCAAGGAAAATTGGTGGATACTCTATGCTGATAGGTAGAAACCCTTGGCACTCACATTCGATGCAACTTCTACCAAAAAAGAGGAAATCGTTCACACAGCAGCCACATCCTATAGCAAATGCTACGTTGTCCCCGAAAACCAATGAACTTGATCTTTAGTGAAGAGATAACATGCCCAAGAAAAAGTAAAAAAGTGCACAAAGTAATACGCTTCGACTGTAGGTAGTGCTCAGGACAACGAACAAACAGAGAAGAATGCGTTTTTCCCCATGGCTATAAAACTCTTCCAAAAATGACAATATGGAATTTCGTCCTTCAAACTGGAATGCTTGACCTCTTCACTGTTGGCCTTCGATCTCCCTTAGAGATTACGCTCCCTGCAATAATCTGTCATGGCATTGGGTGCAATTTGGCTCGTTGATACTTAAACATAACTAGGTCCGGGGAAGAATGCGACCTGCCAAAACAAAATGTAAATATGCAGACCCAAAAAAGGGTGGTTCTCCCAGCGTCGAGAGTTGCCCCTTCGAAAATAGCATACCCTCAAGACAATCTGAACCATGCATGCAAAACCCTCAAGCCTCCATCCTCAAAATTTCACCCACGGACAAATCAATGATCTGTTCAAATTAACATTTTGTGTCCCTTAATTCATGGATTTAAGCCCCCCTGGTTACAGAGCGCCTTTTACTGCATACACATGCTCTATAGGGGAACTCGAATTTCCAGTGTTCATGTGGGGCTCACAGACTGCCAGGTCTGGACGCAGAATCGGTCCCAACCCCATGCCAGAAACTAGCCCGAAAAGCTTGTTAATCAAAATACTGAAAGTTCAAGCATATTACAACTTACTTGACCTTTTCGAGTTGAAGCTCTTATTCGCAATTAACCATAGACCATTCGCCCAAATTAAATTTGCAGAACTCAGAAAAACACGCTTCTGATATTCTGCGTATCTCCTTGTAGTGACCGCCGCTAGTCCCATTCAAACATTCCCTCCACACGACTGTCACCAGCAGAAGAAAAAAGACTGCGGCCTCCTTTTTAGTGAGAGCGGATCAGAGAGGAGGCCCTAAACTGAGCCTTTCGTCCATCAAACGATTTCCGCCAGTTGCTATAACTTTAGCTCCTTCCTGTGGCCTATAGCTCAGCAACCTCGGTCCTAGAACAACCGTATGAACCTGCCTTTTAGCTTCAAACAGATCCGCACTACACTAGCTGTCCCTCGACACAAATTGGGCTTTGCCTTCCCCTTAGCTCTGATACCATGTTAATTTCTGAAGATGTTCTATGCTAGATGCAAATTTACTTTAGACTTCTAGGGAAATGAGAGTAAGATGCAAATAGAACATACCAATAGATTGATAGAAGACAAGCCAAAGACAGAGATAAAGAATGGTGGAGTTACGACAATCAGCAGGATGCTTCAACCAACAAAGTCTCCATAAGGTCAACCAACCCAATGTGTCAGACAACCCCAAGACTGCTCATAAAAAACGCTCCATCAAGATGCAGCACCAAGAAGCCCTAATCGCAACACCATTCGTGAGAGAAGAGAATGTCTCCAAAAAATGTGTGTGTAAAATGAACTCCAAGTCTCTCCAATATATAGTCATCTGTGGGGGTGTGTGACACATCTCTTATGCATGTGGGATAAATCTGGCTGACCTTGCACATGTGGAATAAATTCAAAATACATGTTTTGCTCATCCTGGAATATTCCCAATTAGCAACAGCTAATTGGAAATATTAATTTTGTCTAATTTTTGCCTTTATAAAGTTAAAATATAAATAAAGTGGGTGAAAGGAGAATATGACTCACTTAGGATAAAGCGCACTCCCTAAAGTCACTTAGGAGATATAACGTTGTCGTCAAGGTGGGCCAAGGGGGCCAAGTGACAACGTAGAGGGGTGACACACTTAGACAGCGTGGGCCCAACCATCGTAGTTCAATTGGCAGCGTGGGCCAAAGAGAGGCAACGTAAGCATGGTGGGGCCAAGGAGAGAGGGAGGCTCACCCAAGATAAAAAGAGGAGAGGCTACCTCATTTCTCTCATGATTGATGATTATGCATTTTGGAGATTGTCTCTAGACATTGCGCACGCTTGCTGTTTAGCTAGTCTGCACGTACTATTCAGTACACCGGGTGTCTCCGTGCGGAGATCCCACCCTCAGCCCCGGGAGACTTCGAGTGCTTGCTCGGGTGAGGTATTCTACCATCATTTTTGCAGGAGGATTTGTGGTTGCCTTCGTTGTGGAGCAGAGCATCTAGGGACTGCACAGTCTTGAGAGGGAGGACGCAATTCATTTTGGGAGAGCTCCGGGTGCCATCTTGGAGGATTTGGGCCGGAGAAGTGAGCAAGGGGCCAACCCTTGCCTATTGGAGATATTTGGGAGAAATCAGAGCTTCAGTCATTGAGGAGCATTCCTTGGAGGGACAACACAGTCTTAGAGAGGGAGGACACAGTTCTAGTTGGGGAAGTTCCAGATTGAGGGTATTTCGGTGGATTCAGACCGGAGGATTAGGGAAGGGATCAACCCTTACCTATTGGAGACATTTTGCAGAGGGAGAGGCCATATTTTGCAGTGTCGCCTTCAGGGTCAGTGTTTTCCCTTGAGGGATAGCGTAGTGCCTCAAAGGAGGTATTTTCCAGGGTCAGCCATTCTTGAAAAGCTCTCTGGGCTTTTCTGGGTATTGGGAGAGGAGGCCATTCCCAGAGTTTCAGTGGGGAGCAGCCCCGAAGACTCATTTCATTCCAACAGTTGCAGCAACACGGCAACATTTTCCAGCAACTTGGAGATTACGCAGTTGATAGAGGGAGCAGTCATTCCACACATTATCTTGGGAGTATTTCTACACTTGCCTCGTGCAAGTGGAGGTGCCATCATTCTGATCACCTTTGTACTTTTCTTATTTCTTAGTATTAATAAAATGGCTCAGCGTTCTCCATATTGTGTATTTTGTCTCGTGGTTTGTCTCTAGTTGCTGTGTACCTTGTTTGTGTGCTTTATATTACTGTTTATTTCCCTTCGGGATATTACACATCCGATCAAGATGATCTTTAGATCGATCTTGCACCTCTCCGAAAGATGAATCCAATAAAAATATTGGCATCGTCATCTGAGCATCACAACATGGAGTTTGGACCTAGTTGCCCAAAATTAACACTTGGAGAGACCTAGTGACAAGGTCTTAGAGGATTCCTTTTACATAGACAAATGTGTCTTTTTACAAGTGTAACATGGCTTTATTTACATGAAAATCATTCTATTATCTTTATGACAAGATGACAAAATCCTAAAGACTCCAAGAAGAAGTCTTTGACCAATAAATAAAATCTCTTGCTTATGAAACCCATGATGCAAGCAATATAATAAATTCATTTTATTTTTCTTTGTGTAAGGACTCATATCCCTGATTTCTGAACTGTACCTATATGAACTTACCTTTATGTAAGGTTCCAAACACAGTCATTTGATTTCAGACAGAATTATTTAAAAGAAGTGATGTATTTCCATGAAATGTAAAGTTCCACACACAGAGAATTAATTGCAGACACATTATATACAGCAGTAATGTATTTTAATGAAATCAGCAGTGAAATTTAATTGAGAAACAATCAAATACATAAGAGAAATACCTGGTACACAGTTGATGGTTTGATGGTTTTGATGATGGCTCTCCTCCCGTGATGCAAATGTTAGATAGATAAACAGTTTATCGAAACAACCAAGTCCTCCCAGCCAATCCGGGAATAATCCCAGACCCAGAGGATGTCTCCTCTGCCCCCGTGCCCAGATATCCAAAAAGAACAGAGACTCCCATCCAATCCAATCTCACAATATGCAGTTCAATCTCACAATATTTCAGCAGAATTCCCTTCCTTTTTTCTCTCCCAAAACCTCCATATTACCTCCCTTAAATAAGTTCTCATCACCTCCAACATGAGGTCTTTCCCTATTAATTGTGATATTTTCTGTATTTATGGTGCTGTACCTTTCATTTAATTGAGATAGGAATATATTTTAAACAATCCTCCCCACCGCCTCAAACCTCCTGAGGCCTTATCCATCCCTAAGTTCATATTAAATGTTTCTTTTCATGGTGGGTGATCCACATTAAGATGAGTACGACTATATAATTATGAAGGTGGGATTATATCACTATTTTATTTATAGAGCTTGGGGATTTATTTTAAGTTCCTTTAATATTTATTTTTTTATTTTTATATTGCATACTTATTTTAACTTAAGGATTAACTTTATTATAACATTTCTTTTATTACCTCTTTTCATAAAATCTATACTTAGATGATCGTAATATATATATAGATCTGAAATCTTAATATTAAGTCCCCAATCTTTGTAATCTTGATATTAGGTGGGCGTACTAGTGCGATGTGGACGGTATAGACAGGTGTAGCTATCAAATGCCTATATCGTTCACACGCTAATATTGTTTTGGGTATAACTTGGGAATGGGTCGTTACATACTTCCTCCCTTCAGAAAACTTCGTCCCGAAGTTTATGGTTTTATATACTCAGATTAATATTGTGTTTTTAGAGATTAGGGTGATTGTAGAATGCCTGTATTTTAAGATTGAATTTTCGTTTTAAATAAGTATGTATTGGTAATTTAATTGTTACTTCCCATCTTCACCGAGTCTCCAAACTATTCTAAAATCATCCGATCCTTCCTAATCTCTTCCACTCCCATCCTATCCATCCTCTACAGGAATATGCCATGGCATCAGTTTTACTGATCCATTCATAGACTTCAATGATATCAACGTCGATTACGTCGACCTGACATGTTGGTAGGCATCCGGTAGTCATCATCACATGTCTAGGGGAGCGTGACTCGCACAGTCCTCCCATGACTCCAGGTATTGGAGGATAAATAGTGGGCAACACCTCCACTCCTCCCAGTAGGACCAGGGTCAACACCCTATCGTGGGATCTCGGGGAGTCTCATCTTTCTTGGAAATCTGTCATCACGTAGATTGTTTCGGTAATATGTTTTCTGTTTCCTGCAACATGGTATTCACCGGTACATAATCTGCAATGTAAACACTCGTACACATATTACATCATATGCATCTATATTGCTCGTAACCAATTGTTACCCATATAACAACCTTTACATATTCAAATACTTTGATATCTATGATATTAATCCTAGAACTTATAAAAAGAAAATTTGTTTACATAGGTATCAATATGTCCCATAAAATTTCTCATTTCAGACACTGCTTCTGTTTAGTTCAGACATGTTCTATTTATGATGCATTGCTTTACCCCTGTCAATTTATATATCAATATATTTCACTTTTCATATTCTTGCAAATGTTAATTTAAATGACATCTCGCACATCGGTGTCCACGCACCAGTAAATTCTAAACTAACAGCATATATCTTGTATCAGTAAAGTGAAGTAGCATTCTAGACTTATGGGTATCCATGTACCAGCAATGTAAAAACGCATCTTTACATAGTGTTTCAAAATGTCAAGTATCAAATAGAGTAGTTATATACATAAAAGTTTTCAGTTCTCAAAATTTAGCACAAGTTAGGGTAATTCTGGCAAAAAGTCTCAGCGTCCTCCCAAGTCGCTGATCCAGGGCTATTCTTGTCCCACTGGACTTTCACTTGGTCTATCCGGCGGTTCCTGGGCTGTTGAACCCTACGTTCCAGAATACGTAACGGTTCGACCGTTAGGATTCCCTCGTCTGATACCTGCAGTTCCTTCCATTGAAGGTCATGAGATTTATCAGCAATATAATGTCGTAAGGCAGATACATGAAATACATTATGAATTTTGTGCAGGTGGGGTGGCAGTGCAAGACGATAAGCGACTAGTTCAACTTTTTCCAAGACTTCAAACGGTCCAATAAACCGGGGGGATAATTTTGTCCCCCTCCCAAACCGAATGGTGCTCTTATTCGGTCTAATTCAGATGAAAACCTGATCTCCAACCACATAACTTCTATCTGTCCTGCGAGTGTCCGCATAACTTTTCTGTCTATCCTGAGCCTCTTTTAACCGTTGTCTAATCATTTTTACCTGATCCTCCATCTCTTGGATCAAGTCGGGTCCGACGATTATTCGATCTTCTAACCTGTCCCAACTCAACGGCGTTCTGCAAGGTCTTCTGTATAATGCTTCAAATGGCGGCATCCCGATTGAACTGTGATAGCTGTTGTTGTAAGCAAATTCTACCAAGGGTAAGTACTTTTCCCATCGTGATTGTTGGTCCATAACATACATCCTTAGCATATCCTCGAGTACTTGATTTACCCTTTCTGTCTGTCCATCAGTCTCAGGATGATAGGCAGTACTCAAATTTAACTGAGTTCCTAAGGCCGACTGCATACGATTCCAGAACCTTGATGTGAATCGAGGATCTCTGTCGGATATAATTTTCTTAGGTACTCTATGAAATCTTATGATTTCATTTATGAATACTTTAGCTACATCAGCTACTTCATATGTATCTCTTACTGGGATGAAATGGGCGCTTTTTGTTAATCTATCCACTACAACCAGAATGGCATTATGCTTTTGTTGCGTAAGAGGCAGCCCAACGATAAAATCCATAGAAATTATCTCCCATTTGGTCATAGGGATGTCATGAGGTTGTAAGAGACCTGCTGGGTGGCGATGATTAGCTTTTACTTGTTGACATTCCAGGCACCTAGCGACAAATTTGACAATGTCGTTTTTCATGCCTGACCAGAAGAAGAGTCTTTTGGTGTCAGCATACATTTTCTTTACCCCGGGATGTGCACAATATACTGCTCGGTGTGCTTCCTTCAAGATGGTGTTTCAGAGATCTCCATTGTCTGGTATATACATCCTTCCGTGAAATCATAGAATTCCGTCCTCTTCTAAATCATACCCTTCGAACTTAGGTTCCTTCGAACGGTTGCTTTCGAGTCCCGACCTCACTTTTAAGTACCAACTATCTCTTACAAGATGTTCAAGCACATGATTTCTCAAGTTCACCTTGATAGGTACGAGGGAGAATATTCGGGGTCTTCTACTTAAGGCATCAGCTACCACATTCTCCTTCCCTTTGATATATGAAATCGCAAAATCATATTCGCTTAGGAGTTCACTCCATCGTCTTTGTCTTGCATTCAAGTCTCTCTAGGTGAATAAATACTGCAAACTTTGGTGGTCACTTTTAAGCACAAAGTTTCTCCCCACCAAGTAATGTCTCCACATCTTTAAAGGTAAGACCACCGCGACTAGCTCCAAATCATGCGTAGCATAAAGTTCTTCATGAGTTTTTAATTTTCTTGAAGCATATGCTATTACGCCTCCTTCCTGCATTAAAACTGCACCTAACCCTTGCTTAGATGCGTCAGTACATACAGTAAAATCTTTATCCATATCCGGTACCCGCAAAATCGGTGCACTAGTCAATAATCGCTTAAGTTCAGACAAAACTTTATCACATTCCTCAGTCCATTCATACTTAACACCCTCGCGCTGAAGATTTGTGATTGGTTTCGCAATTTTGGAGAATCCCTCTACAAACCTCCGGTAGTAACCTGCTAAACCCATAAAACTACGTACTTCATGTGCATTCTTAGGTATCGGCCACTCCCTGATTGTATTTACCTTTTCAGGATCTACGGAGATTCCTTCGCCAAATATGATATGACCTAAGTAATGGATTTCCTTCTGAAAGAAAACGCATTTGGATAATTTTCCATATAACTTGTGCTCTCTGAGACAAGATAACACTATCCGAAGATGCTCTTCATGCTCCTTCTCATTCTTAGAGTAAATGAGAATATCGTCCAGGAAAACTTGTACAAATTTGTCAAGATATTTGCGGAGAACGCTATTCATAAGGTTCATGAAAACTGCAGGTGCATTGGTCAACCCAAATGGCACCACAATGAATTCATAATGCCCGAAACGAGTTCGGAATGCAGTCTTAGAAACATCACTCTCGCTTATCCTGAGTTGATGATAACCTGATCGTAGATCGATCTTTGAAAATACTGAAGCTCCTTTCATTTGATCAAAAAGGTCGTCAATGCGAGGCATCGGATACCTATTCTTTACTGTGGCCCGGTTCAAATCTCGATAGTCCACACACAAACGTAATGAACCATCTTTCTTTTTGACAAAGATTACTGGAGCACCCCATGGTGAAACACTGGGTCGAATGTGCCCTACATCTAACAGTTCTTTTAGCTGAATTTGCAACTCTTGAAGTTCCGGGGCAGTCATTCGGTAAGGAGTTTTAGATATAGGTTCCGTACCAGGTTTCAATTCAATGGTGAGGTCTAGCTCTCTCCTAGGAGGTAGTCCAGGTAGTTCTTTTGGAAAAACATCCGGAAATTCTGATAGAATCGGATATTGATCTAAGGAAGGCCCTTTTTCTTTGCTTACCTCTTGAACTGCATATACCTGACAACCTTTCCTTAAACACCGTTTCATTTGCATCACAGAGATGAAATGCAAGGATACTTTTCTCTTAATACCTTGAATTTGGATTGTCTCACCCATATCATTTACGCAAAGTATTGTTTTCCCGGAACAATCTACCCATGCTCAATGAGATTCTAACCAATCCATTCCTATCACCAGGTCGTAAGTACCTAGGGCTGTGACATAAACTTTTAGTTTGGTCAAACAGGCTCCTAGATCAACTTTGCAATCTTCCACACATAATTCTACCGATTGAAGGTCTCCTGAAGCCATTTCTACCTGTCTAAAATCGTCTTGTTTGCAGGCTGCCAACCCACATTTGTTCAATGCATAAGATGAAATAAAACTATCAGTAGCTCCAGTGTCAAATAAGATTTGGAGTTTTATTCCATTGATTGTACCTGAAGATTCCACTACCGTTGATTGATGTGCTGCTTGGTTGTTGTTGACGACAGCATGGATTCTGTGATTGCTTTGAGCATTTGATGACGGTTCTTTTCCTGTCCGCCGCGAGTTCTTTGGTTCTTTTCCTGCTTGCCGCGAGTTCTCCGGACAATCTCGTCGAAGATGGAGTCCTCCACATCCCCAACAGTCCACTCGGGTTGGTCCTTTTTCGTTTGACTGAGAAATCCCCGACCAAGAACTCTGTCCCCTGGTGCTACTTCCCCTTCCATTCCTTCCTCGATTACCGGTCCCTCGAGACCTCCATGTACTGGTGTTTGAGGACCCGGAAGCTAGTGCATTTATGGTCTTGGGAGCTCCTGCCCCCGCTCCTCTGGGAGTAAACCTGTTACCATAAGGAAGTGGCCTCGAGTTATTTCCTCGAAAGAAATTTCGGGGAGTCTTTCCTGTAAATGCCTGCGGTATTGATTCCGCTGGCCTGAAATCCCTTTTTATCCCCAGATGTTCTTCTGCATAACGAGCACATTCCACTGCCTCTGCCACAGTCGGTGGCTTCCACATTCTTACCATGGCTCTGATCCGAGGATTTAACCCAAATATGAAACGCTCGGCTTGGCGTTCATCCGTGTCTAGATAAGGAACATATTTCACAAGTTCCATGAACTTTGTCTCGTATTCTTCCACGGTTTTACCCCCTTGGGTTAGAGTATGGAAGGCTCCAGCTTGCTGCTCTTGAAAGAAAGGTGGCAAGTATTTCGCACGGAACCGGTCCACAAACAATTCCCAAGGAACGGTCTCTGAAGTGAGATGCCACTGTTTTTCCATATTCCCCCACCAAATCAGAGCATTCCCCCTGAGTTGGAAAACAGCGATCCTTGTTTTAGACGTTGAAGAATATTCTTTTAATGCGAAACACCTGATCATCCCTTCCAACCATGCTTCGGCCTGCTCTCCAGCCCGTCCTCCAGAGAATTCAGGGAGTTTAATCTTTTGCAGTTCCCGTGAAATATCTTCTCTGTGAGGTTTGTCATCGAAATCCCTCGGCCTTTCTGAGTGTCTTTCCTCTGACTGACGTCACTCCTCCTTGTTCCTGGTCGACTGCGACCCTTTCAAGGTTTCCATAATGGCTTCTAATGAGCTCATCACAGTAGTGAGATCAGGCGGAGCAACAGGTGCTGACGGCGATCTTGATGGAGGTGAAGGCGATAGTGAAGGTGGAGGTGGCGGCGCTGCATTTCGCTGGCGCTGCCGCCTTTGGTACGTGTTTAACAGGGTAATTTTCCTGGAATACATAATAATAAATTCATGAGAAAAGGGTAAATTTTCAGACTGACAAATATAATTTTCGTAAGATTTGAGCTGGCATACGGGTATAGTTCTTTTGCTATTTTACCTGCATGCAGGTCTTACTGGTACCGAGGTCAAGGAGGGTGGCAACGCGACCTCCTTGTCCTATGCAGGGTAATGTATGCTTACTAATTCTAGAGTGAACAATGCAGGGTTTCTGATAGATAATGATGTATTTCTTATTATTTTCTAAGTGAATCTGAGCCTAAATATAGTTACCGAGAGATTGTTTTATGCGATTTTTTTTTTTAAGACACTAGAGATATAAGTGCACATTTAACCCTAAATCATAATAATTTAGATTATCAAATCCTAGTAATCTTATGCTAAAATACTATTTTATACCCTTTTATATATATATTTTCCCCACTCAAAATATCAAAATAAATAAAACAATTAAATTAATCGTTTTTCGGAAAAGAGGTGAGATATCACATCTACTTCGTAACTTTTTTTACTCATACATATGGCAACATTTAATAATAGCATAAAGATAACACTTTTAATAAGATCATGATATTTTGATTTTACAACTAATACACTCTACGTAATAATGTATATAAAATACTAAAGTATTAAAACTAAAACCAAAAGTTTATATATATCGAATGCATAAGTCGTACTGCTTGGGTTATATGTTTTAAGTGTTCGGGTTAAGTGAGGTTTTGTGGGGCAGGTTTCCTGGGTTCAAAACTCGGTCCCACCCATTTTATATAATTTGCGTATAATGGATTGCGCTTGTGGCATATTGGTAGAAGTGCTTGGAGAGACCACGAGGTCAAACCCCGATCTTGCCTCCATGCACATTTTTCTGATAACCATGGTTTATATAATATCAAACTTTGGCATACGTTTAATATGCATCGACCCTTTGAATAACACGGATTTGCAATTTTTATTTCACCCCTTTTTTTCTGTTTTTTTTTATTATGCATTTAATCACCCGCTTTCCAGATGACGCATCTCTCTATCCAGATTGCATTAAATCACCCGCTTTCAAAACCGTATAATACGCCATTTAAATATGCATATGGTTTGTTGACCAACAGTTCAGTTTGTAATTTTTTTAAATGGCCACCGTTTTATGTAACGAATTTAATAACCATTTGTATTACCGCCATCATATATGAATTTAATAACCATTTGTATTACCGCCATCATATATGAATGGACCTGAAATTTAATATACCCACCGTTGCAAACGTGTAATATGCCACCATTCGAAGTTTGATGTACGCCATACCATATTCGAATCATATAATAATAAAAATTTGCCAACGTATGTAGAAACGTTTTTGAAGTCACGCCGTTAACAGGTTACCACGGACAACGACACATAACCCCAGCTGGATACGACACCCCTGTGCATGCGTTTGCCTCGGTGCCAAGAGCTCCCATTCGCACGATAGCTATACGCTGGGCGGTGTGGGTGTAGTCGGTGATCAGCTATCGGTTTCTTACGGCTGTGCTCTGATATATATCCTGGTGTACAAAAGAGGCTGTTCTTGAAGTGCATGTAAGTATAGCCAAGTTGAAATTTTTTTTTTGTTAATTTTATCCGAGTGACATTTCTTTCCAAGGGAAGATGCACGACATGGCAAATTTCATATTTCTAACTTCAAGTAAGGTTGTAAGTCAGATGAACAGGACCAGACTGATAAGTTGTTCTACTGTGGCCAATTCTATCAAAATTTGCTTGAAAAAAAAGGAAATATTTCTCTTCTTGACAGGCTGGAAGCTTAGAAATTTACTGAAGCAACATCGTTAGGATATTCACATGGACACATTTTCAAGTTGGAGAATTGGTCTTCCATGCTGAGCCAATGATCACACTTATATAAATGAAGCTCTCCTGTGGTTCATAGTTGAGGGCTCTGCCTTTCTTTCCAACCTTGGTGCCCTCTATTGTTGCTTAGCATTTCTGATCTCTTATTATTAATTACTAACGGACAACTTCTCTTCCTATGTTTGTTTATTACAATTTACTTCTAATCTGTCCAGTCGTGGTACATTCCTATGTCATATAATGTCATGAGACTTGTACTGTTTTTCCTGGTTTTTTTTTTTTTGTGCTCTCACATGGTTGAAAGTTGAAACAATGTATGTCGTGATGGGTTTATCAGGTAAAAATCTAAAGCATTGGCATGTGGAAGAATTGATTTACTAACATCTTCATTCTCACGTTGATGAATGGATCAGGTACTATATACACCCCTTTCAACTGCAGGAAATGATAACGCATGCAAAAATCTTACCCCTTCCTTTCATTAGTCCAGCCAACTGAACAGTTTTATTGAGGTTCTGTCTCTGCAATACTGCAGACACATTGTAAATACTAAGACTATAAGTTTCCCTCTAGAGGTACCTCAGAATCCCGTCTTAGTGATCTAAGATTGATGAGTGTCATTATAGAGCAGAGTGACCGAGACTGTGTGCTATACTAGAGTGATGTATTTGTATAGACTGTATTGCTATAGCTGTAATTTGCCTCCAAAAGAATTGTAATCAGAGTTTGCTTGCCACTACTATTTTGCATGGTTATAGGTCAAAGCGTTGTAAAATAATGGATTGAGTTGTAGGAAGGATCAGGTTTACTGGACAGAGTATTCATACATTGAGCAACCAATTTATTTATTAATATTTTGGTAATGATCACTGCACGGGGTTATTATCTCGTAGTATGACTAAGTTTTAAAAGTCTGAATACATTGCTTAATATGTCAGTGAGATATTTTGAGTATTGTATATTGAGCAGAGTAGAAAACAACTAAGGTTTGCGGTGGAAACAAAATTTAATGGGCCTATAAGGTCGGAAAAAGGGTTTGAAACACCCTCTGATACCAATTGTAAGGACTCATATCCCTGATTTCTGAACTGTACCTATATGAACTTACCTTTATGTAAGGTTCCAAACACAGTCATTTGATTTCAGACAGAATTATTTAAAAGCAGTGATGTATTTCCATGAAATGTAAAGTTCCACACACAGAGAATTAATTGCAGACACATTATATACAACAGTAATGTATTTTAATGAAATTAGCAGTGAAATTTAATTGAGAAACAATCAAATACATAAGAGAAATACCTGCGTATACAGAGGTGATGGTTTGATGATGGCTCTCCTTCCGTAATGCAGATGCTGTGGATAGGTAAACAGTTTACCGAAACAACCAAGTCCTCCCAGCCAATCTGGGAACAATCCCAGACCCAGAGGATGTCTCCTCTGCCCCCGTGCCCAGATAACCAAGAAGGACAGAGACTCCCAGCAGTTCAATCTCACAATATTTCAGCAGAATTCCCTCTCTTTTTCTCTCCAAAACCTCCATATTACCTCCCTTAAATAAGTTCCATCCACCGCCTCCAACTTCCGAGGTCTTTTCCCCTATTAATTGTGATATTTTCTGTATTTATGGTGCTGTACCTTTCATTTAATTGAGATAGGAATATATTTTAAACAATCCTCCCCACCGCCTCAAACCTCCCGAGGCCTTATCCATCCCTAAGTTCATATTAAATGTTTCTTTTCATGGTGGGTGATCCACATTAAGATGAGTACGACTATATAATTATGAAGGTGGGATTATATCACTATTTTATTTATAGAGCTTGGGGCTTTATTTTAAGTTCCTTTAATATTTATTTTTTTATTTTTATATTGCATACTTATTTTAACTTAAGGATTAACTTTATTATAACATTTCTTTTATTACCTCTTTTCATAAAATCTATACTTAGATGATCGTAATATATATATAGATTTGAAATCTTAATATTAAGTCCCCAATCTTTGTAATCTTGATATTAGGTGGGCGTACTAGTGCGATGTGGACGGTATAGGCAGGTGTAGCTATCAAATGCCTATATCGTTCACACGCTAATATTGTTTTGGGTATAACTTGGGAATGGGTCGTTACACTTTGTCTCTTCTTTACATAAAATCATAATTACATGTCATTATGAAGACCAAACCTAGTTACACTTTTCAACACTCCCTCTTAACTAGGGAGGTATTTATAATGGTACTTGGTCATTCTCAATTTGAAGAATCTCATAAGAAGAATCAGATTGGTAACCTATCTGTATAACATCATATCAACCAACATTGTCATATAGCAAGGCCTTGACTAACAACTCCATCTCTCGACGAGATCTTGAGCCCAATGCTGGCGAGATCAATGATTAATAGAAACCTTCATCATTGTCTCTCTCGGAACATACCCCACTTGGGTTCTCTTAGAGTATGTCTAGTACTATTCTTATCTTGGATTCCCAGTCCTCAAAGAATATCGGTCCATTTACGACTACTCTTATCTTGGATGCCATAATACATCCTCAAAGAGTATCGGATGCCAGATGATTACCCAATCTTCCATTCTGTCTTCCTAGGCGAGGACCATAATGATGTGTCTATCTCTCCCTCTTAATTAGGGAGGACATATTCCAATAAAGGAATGTACTCATTCCTATGCAAGAAATGTACCTAAGCTCCCTCTTGGCTTAGGAATTTCCAAGTTTCTACCAAGTAAGAAACTTGTTTCCAGGCTCCCTCTTAATCAGGGACATGTAACAACTCCTCAGGTGTAAATAATGGGACAACCAACTACTCTGAAGAACTCCTTCCTTCGATGTCATAAATTTCTTCTTTGTTATGGAGTCTTCATCTTTTGGGATCTCTTCATAGGGCACAGACCATCCATTACTTTCATCCACAAGTCATGTCATCATTTTATCAGAGAGTGATCCATCAGTCTACTTGTCTAGCCTAGCTTGATGTCATACTGCTATCTTCATACCATATTTCTTTCAAGGATCTTTCATCCTACCACATGGTTATCAATGGTGGAAGACATACACTTCCCTTTGGCAGCCCTGCATAAGCTCATCCATATATTATTCAATTATAAACATGAACACTTAAATCAAAATTACCTTAGCGATGATATTTCATCATGACATCTTCTTGTAGGTATCAAGATCCTTCATACATGTTGACACATCTCCCAAAGATATGCATTGTCAAGGGCCTCCATCTTTTTCAGACTTTCATCAGAGTCTTCATATCTTTCCGAGAGTTTACTAGTCAAGTCTTATTGGTCTTCATGGATGTTGATTGTCTTTACCATGGTTGCACTTCTCACGATCTCTTCCTTTCTTTCTTTACACACATTTTATTGCATTTCTAGGAGCTTCCAATTAGAGTTCCTTAATTGTATTCAATCACCTCCTACTCCATATGAAGACATATTATGTTGATTTTATCTAGTGTGAACCATGCCTTTCGACAACCTTTTCATAGGAGGAGATTCCTTTTCCTTTGATCATACTTCTAAAGATAGAAGTATAATATCTGCAAACATATGACATGACTTTGTAATGTCCAGTGTAAGCATATATACCTCATCTTTTCCCTTGAGTCATCCAAACTTCCTGTAGCATTTTTTTTTTCTTTGAATGAAAGAGCTTCATTTCCTAGACCTGCTTCATTAATATGTCATCAAATCGTAATCCCTTGAATTCTACAAGTTAGAATTCTCGAAGAAACATTTTGCTTCCTTTCTAAAACATTGAATCTGATGAGGATTCCATTAGAAAATCTTTCAGCACATGTTTCCATATTGATTAATGAATGATGAGCCTAGACCTAGATGACTTCCTTTTCTTTCATAAATGTCATTATAGTGAATTTTCCAAGAGCCACATACTTCATAACATGATTGTCACATATTTTGTTCGAGACATCCTCCTATGACAAGTGCTCTTATTTCAATGCTTCTATCATGATGCCAATTCTAATATGATGCATCTATCTAATTTACAATGTTTCCTATCTTATAATTTTACAACAGAAAAATACTTTACAATGAAGAAGATTATCTCCATCATAGTAGAGATCTCTCACTTCTTCTTTCTTAGGCTTCTTTGTCTCAGGTTCTTCCATTTCTCCAACGATATGGGATTCTTCCATTTTTCTCTTGTCCTTATTAGATTTGGGACAATCTCTTTTATAATGCACAAGTTTGTGACATCCATAGCATCTTACCTTATCCATGTTCCTCTTTTTCTTTTGAGGATCAAATTTACCAAATCTTCCCTTTCTCCTTGTCATGGCAGCATAGACTTGATTTTGTTCATTTGATCCCATATCAACTTTTGCTTTTAACCTGGTTTCTTCTATCTTACATAGAGACCATAGATCTTGGAATGGTGTGGATTCTTTCTTCCCATATATACTTGAAGTGAAATTTCCTCGTTCCTCTGGTAGAGCATTCAGTACCACTGTGGTCATTTCTTTATCAGACATAACTTCTCCTAGTTCCTATAGTTGATCTTGTATTTCAGTGATCTTTATGAAATATGAAGTTATTCCTTCTTCCCTTGACAACTTTAGCTTGTAGAGTTCTTGCCTTAGAGAGATTACTTCTCCTGTAGTACTCACAGAAAATAGCTCCACCAATTTTTCATATATTCCTTTTGCAGTTTCTAATTTTGATACATATGGGATGAGAGAGTCTTTTATGGAATCTATAAGAATCCTCTGGGCTCTCACCTCTCCCTTCATGTATTTAGCATGTACTTGAGTATCTTCTTTTGAAGGTAGAGTTGCTGACCCTTTGATATGATCCATGACTTCATTCTCAATAAGATCTAAATTTGTCCTTTTCTTCCATGCAAGAAAGTTTGAAGCCCCAACCAATTTGTTTCCTTCCTTGCAAAAAGATATTTTGACAGATTCTGATGAAGTCATAAATATACTTACTTGTGTAGATGCTTTCTTCTCCACTTGCATTCTTCTTGAATTTGATGATGATATAGATAGTAGGAAGACTCCTTGATGAAGATAGTTTCTTTCAAGAGTGGAGGTAGATCACCTTAGACTTTTGATGATAAACTTGATGATGCCTTCAATAATGTTGACTTGGATTCAATAAGAGAGAGATAGCTTTAGAACTTTTGAAGATAAAGATCACACCCTTGATCTTGCTTTAGGAAGGAACTTGATGTATAAGTCCTTCAAATTTGAGTAGGATTTTTGTGGTTTCTTGAGATGACTTGAGAATTTCACCAACTTCTTTTGCAGACTTCTACTTGTATGATGATCTTTGAAATCTGATCCTTGAGTGTCTTCTTGCTAGAATGCCCTTTCTTGACTTCAGCAGCTAAGCTCTGAAACCATGTTGAGAAATCAAAGGCTTTAGTGAGATTTCTCTTCTTGATAATTACTTGTGATGTACTTTGTGCTTCTTGATTAAATCTTGTCTTTATTAGATTGTTATTATGTTCTTCCCATCAAGTCAATTATCAAATGCACAAGAGACACAACATATAGGCTTGTAAGGCAGGGCCAAAACCTCTCACTCTTTGAGAGGAAAACCCGATCACATATTCTTCTTGTAGATCTTCAATTGACCAGTACCAAGACCATGACAAAGATCCTTGACACAATCATCCTCTCAAGACCCTTGTCACTAGCCTTTGCAACTCTTCTCGGCGTCTCCTTCGATACTCCCTTTTTTGCATTGCACTGTACTGCACCTTTGACTAGAGAAATTCGGTCTCTATACTTCAGCAACCACAGATGGTGTGCTTCCTTCGATCTCTTCCTCGACTCCCTATATAGCTCTTCTCGATCACCTTTCTGCACCTTCTATTTGACAGCTAGAACCCAAGACCGAGCTCTATAGGTGCTGCAATAGGTCTCGGCCTTTTCTACGATATGAGAGAGAGATATATGTTGACACAAGACCGAACCACACAACCCTTATACCTTTGCTTGACCTGCCTTCTTCTTCGATATCCTTACAGTCCCTTTCTTCGCACTTACCTTTGAAATCTTGATCGAACTAGATGCTCGCCAATGAGGCCGAGTCAGGCTATTTGTATAGGCTGTCTCCATCTCCTTTAGGCCGACATGATCACTGTAGGAAGGCCGACTTCTTTATGGAGGATCCTTATTATATTTAGGCCGACTTGGAGAGGCCTAGTGACAAGGTCTTAGAGGATTATTTTTACATAGACAAATGTGTCTTTTTACAACTGTAACATGACTTCATTTACATGACAATGACTCTATTATCTTTATGACAAGATGACAAAATCCTAAAGACTCCAAGAAGAAGTCTTTGACCTATAAAAACTATTTCTTACTCATGAAACCCATGATGCAAGCAATATAATAAATTCATTTTATTTTTCTTTGTCTCTTCTCTACATAAAATCATAATTACATGTCATTATGAAGACCGAACCTAGTTACACTTTTCAACAATCACTCTGTTGTATATCTGCATCATGTTGAAATCTCTTATTTTTCTGCTTGGTGGAGGGGATGGGCGGTGGAAAAAATGACATATCTCTGATTCAAAATGAGGCAGATGCTCCTGTGGCACAAACTGTTCACTATTTTCCAACTTCTTTGGAACTTCCACGTGGTACCTTCTTTCTACTTCTCTATATAATCTGACCATTCCTCCTGTTGTTGCGAGAATAGTGGCATAGGATAAATCCATCTGAATATACCCACCTAAGTTAGCTGCAAACTTCCTGGAGAGAAGCATTCCCCATACATCTGGTACATCAGTGATTGCTATATCCATGGTAATGATTTTGTATGGATAATCAACCAAGGTGACCTGTAAATATGCAACCACACTAAGGACTTCAACTTTTCTAGAATCCATCGAACAAATTTTATGATATGGTTCGGAAATTCTTAAGATCAATTGTTCCATGACCTTCTTGGTCATAACATTTGTAGATGCACCAGAATCCAACATACAATTGTGAAGTAATCTATCGTTTATGTCCAAAGTAAGAAAAAATGGTTGATGATCCTCATTCGTCATACAATAGTTGATATCTTTTAAATTTTTAGGGTTAACATGGGACTTATATAGGGCTTAACATGCCTTGCCCTCCAAACATGCGTTGTCCTAAACACAACTATATCCAGGTGTTTCTGCATGAACAACTCATCTTTGCATGTTGCTTCTTCCACTAGTAGGTTATTCCATTTGATGAGGCACTCAATGATTTTTCGATTTCTCAATTGCTTAGTCCTTGTTTCTAGTATTGTTTCAACTTTCTGGTTCTAATATGATTTTCCCTTCTTCATTAAACTTTGGTAAAATAGTTTGGATTGGGATCTAATCACCAATTACCTTCTTTGAGCAAGAAACATGGAAGAATAGATGTATACGTGAAGATGGAGGCAACTCCAATTTGTATGCCATACTTATAATTCTTTGCAACACCTTATAAGGGCCACAATACCTTAGTTCAAATTTATTATCATTCTTTTGTTGATTGACAATTGGTTCAAAGGACAGTGCCAATGTAGCCAATAGTGATTGGCAGAGGTCACCTTTCGGAGGATGAGATGGAAAACATGCCAATTCAAAAAATTTGTGGGTGTTTTAAAGCACTGTGACATAGATCCACGAGAGATCCAGGTGGATTTATAAACTAGCAACAATTTATTATCCTCGTGGGCACTATAAGGACTTTGGACAAGGTTAATTATTAAATCTAGAGATGACAACAACCAGTCTTAGATTCAAGGATTGATTAGATGGATCATCTAATTTCTTTCCTTAGAAAGAAAATGTTACATTGTTGTTGAAGGAGAATGACCTTTGGGAGATTGTTGATAAGGAGATCCAATCGCTGACAATTCCAACACAGTTGGTAGCAAACGAAAGTGACATTAGAGCTTAACATGTTATCATGGATGCCACGAAAGATCTCATGGTTCCTCACTTGAAAAGAAGAAGACAAACAGGACATAGATGTTCAAATTTCTAGTGGACCCGTTCCAGAGTGACAACGTCAATAGGAAGATGATGTAGAGAAACAAATTCAAATTCATCTAGATGTCAAAGTCTAATAACGTTATGGGTTATTTCATGAGGATGACCTAGACACAGGATCAACTTGCAACCATTGGCGAGAAAGTGGAGGATGTAGAGCTCGTGAATGTAGAACTTAATGGTCTTCCCAAGTGATGGGAACCATTTGTCAAAGGAATTTGTGCTCAGGAAAAGCTTCCTAATTGAAAGAGGTAACCTCCTTTCCAGGGAAGAGTAGGGACTTGAGCAAGATCAAGTGCTTTAGTTGTCACAAGAGTGGACACTATGCATCACAATTTCCAGAGAAGGGGAAGGGGAAGTCGCAATAGATAACAACATCAACAAAGGCTCAACTTGATGAGTTTACGACAAAGTTCAAAAAGGATTTCTTATTTGTCTCCTATCTCTCTACCAACATCATCACAAGGAGTGCTTGGTACCTAGATTGTGGTGCATCATGCCATATGATAGAGGTGTAGGAACTATTTAACAATTTGATGGAGAGAGACTCAAATTTATATGTGGAGGTTGGTGATAATGCTAGGTATTTAGTGAAGGGGGTTGGAATTGTTAAGTTTCAACTATAGTCAAGAGGGATGTTGGAAGCCAAGGACATGCTATTCATACCTGGATTGAAGAAAAACTCTCTTAGTATTAGTGATGGAGGACGAAGGATATGTAGTCATGCTCAGGAATGTGCAGATGCTCATTCATCCAAAGCAGTCTAGTATAGACACAACAATGGCCATTGGGGTTAGAGAGGACAACTTATATAGGTTGATGGGCAACCCTGTTCAGGCGTCAGGAGCATATAGAGGCTCCTAGGAGCACATTTAGGGAGAACATATGAAAAAGGACATTGTGCCATGATCAGAGGGACAACCTGTTTCAGGACAAAAGAGTGGGCACTATTCATCGCAGTTTCCAGAGAAGGGGAAGGGGAAGTCGCAGCAGATAACAACATCAACAAAGGTTCAACCTGATGAGTTTACAACGAAGTTCAAAAAGGATTTCTAATTTGTCTTCTGTTTCTCTGCAAACATCATCACAAGGAGTGCTTGGTACCTAGATTGTGGTGCGTAATGCCATATGATAGAGGCGTAGGAGCTATTTAGCAATTTTATGGAGAGAGACTGAGATTTATATGTGGAGCTTGGTGATAATGCCAGGTATGTAGTGAAGGGGGTTGGAATTGTTAAGTTTCAACTAGAGTCAAGAGGGATGTTGGAAGCCAAGGACATGCTATTCATACCAGGATTGAAGAAGAACTTTCTCTTAGTATTAGTGATGGAGGACGAAGGATATGTAGTGATGCTTAGGAATGTGTAGATGCTCATTCATCGAAAGAAGTCTAACCTAGACACAACAATGGGCATTGGGGTTAGAGAGAACAACTTATATGGGTTGATGGGAAAACCTGTTCAAACATTGAGGGATGCACAAGAGCATATAGAGGCTCCTAGGAGCACATTTAGGGAGAACATTCGAAAAAGGACATTGTGCCATGATCAGAGGGACAACTACTTTCAGGACACAAGAGTGGACACTATGCATCACAATTTTCAGAGAAGGGGAAGGGGAAGTCATAGTAGATACCAACATCAACAAAGGTGTTGGGTCTCTTAATTGTCACATTTTTATCATATTTATCCTTGCCATTCATCACATTCTATCACCTCATTTAACCATTTATCATACCATTTTCGTGGGTTCACTTCATTATTTTCCAATTTTTTTATTTTTAATATTATAAGAGAATTTATGATTAATTATTGGAAATATTAGCATATTTCATTAATATCTCAAATGTGGATGAGCTTTGTAATGTGTAGGATTATTTGAAAGGATTATTCAAAAATCTTCTTGAATATTTCCTCCACCATTTCAAGAATTCAAAGGATAATTGTTCAAACTTATTTGAAGGAGAAGATCATGGAGATTTGGATAACATATCTTATCCAAGGTTTGTGAGAGATGAGTGAGGATTTGAAGGGATCATATTTTGTAATTATAGGGATATTGGTTGAGAGAAAAGTGGATTTGTAATTATGAGTTGCTTATCTTGTTTTCAAAGCACTCATGTATAAAAGAGAGTGCTCTCTCTTCATTCTGATAGAGAAATATAGGGAAAATTAGGAGAAGAAAAGAAAGAAATGAAGGAAGGATTATAGTCTAGAATAAAGTTTTGGTTTTGTAATCTTTCATGATGTAATAAGATTGTGTTTTTCTTCATCGTTAATGTTAGCTCACATATGTTGACACACAGGTTCCTCTTCACATGTTGTTTTTCTCTTATACAATTGCACATTTCCAATTTATGATATGATGCGGTGGTAATGTTGTTGGAGTAGAACTGTGAGGAATGACAGTCAGGACCTCCTAAATTAGGAGCCTCTTCTCTTTATTTCTACACATCACAAACTGCTGCTCTTTAGTGTCTTTTCTTGAAGACAATACTATGGGGAAGGATAGCCAGGTCCTCCTAAGTTAGGAGCCTCTTACTTCATTTACTGCATCTTGAATTAGAGACGAAAGCATTAGACTAGGCTAATTTAACTTCAGTCCTGCATATATAGTGGATGTGCTTCGTAAGTCTACGAATTCATCGGATTGATAATTTATGTTAGGGAAATTATTTGACGACGATAGTTTCCCTCAACATTTTGGCGCTGTCGCTGGGGAAGCACGATGGATTGAGGTATAGGTTACTTTTTCCTACAAGTGTGAATTTCAATTTCAGCAAGCGTGTTTAATTTCTGCGAGTTTGATTTTTGTGCAAGAGTATTTGATTTCTGCAATTGTGAAGAGTGATTGTTATTTGTTTTTTAAGAAAAATGATTTAACAATGAGTTTAAGTTTGGAACAACTCACTCAGATCCTAGTAGAAGTTGGGATCTCCTCTTCCTATGAAAAGAAGATCTTGATAGCTGCAGAAAGCTTAACGACTCCTCCAAAAGAGAATGAATTGACATATGAAAAATCCTGTACATTTGATGAAAAACAATTAGTAAAGCAGGAGATTGAGGAAGACAACGAGGAGTGGTAGCATGATCTGAAGGAGGAAAATCATGCCTATGGAAATCTTATTGAACAATGGTTCCAAGCGAGTATGAGGTTAGATCAGTCGTTTTGTTTTTATTTAGTTAAATTACAGTTACAACAAGTAAATCTGGTTATTTTTAGACATTTCCATTCATATGTGCAACTGAAAGTGAACATATTTTTATTACTGTTGTGTGCATGGTTACATTGGAAATTTGATTATACGTAAGTGATTTTAATCTTCAATTAGAGTAGAGTAGATTAGAAAAATGAATAAAAAAAATTGTTATTTTTATTTTTTTAAGTTTTTGAATAAGTATGCAATTTCTGAAAAAAATGATGTCTATAATATCTTTTAGGAATACAATTTTAGTTTTTTTTCAATTTCATTTTTTTACTAGAGAAAAAAATCATTTAAATTTTAATTTGCAGTCTCCATTTGCTATAATAATAAAAAAAAATCATCAAAATGCATAGTATTTTTGTGGCTAAATAATAAGACCCGATAGTTGAAATTTATTTCGACTACAATAGCTACTGTCTCATCTTGGTTTGAGTGGCGGCATTGCCATGTTTTCGCCTTCATCCTATGACCTGGAATGAAACCTGCAAGTGCAAAGCAATAGCACAAAAATGCCACGCCATTTCTGAAATTTTTAGTTCCATGCTAAACTTGCAATTGATAAACCTGCAAACATCGCTTCCATCATTAGCTTTCATCCTTCGATTCCACATGCTCATGCTATGCCTCGAGCTTCCAGAGCTTCTGCCCATTCCCGAACGTCAACGCATATCAACACATTGCATCCTGATATAATTCGATAATCCTCAAATTCTGTAGACCATCTAGAATAATTTGATAATCCTCAAACCTTTCTTGAAGATGAAAATTGGCCTCAAACAAAAATTCTAATCTCCACAATAGCCAATTGATTTGGACTCAAATGTTGGTGGAAAATTGACCTCCACGTCTTTGGAAACTTGATCTGATCTTATTAATTTATTGCCGACGCATAGGATCTCATCCTGTATGGATTACCGAGCATCCTCAGGAATAGAGATCTGGAGCTCAAGCCACGAAAATGAGAGACACTGTTAGCCTTGTCTTACGCCTTCATGCCCCAGCCAATGAGGAATAATGTACATCGAAAATTGGAATTACTGACGTGTATTCCTTCAACACTCCACAAGCAATGTAGGAAGAATAAAAAAAAAAATGTCAACTGCAAAAAGAAGCTAGGATTTGCTGACCATGACCAGGCATCAATTGATTTGATATGGTCTCGATTTCGTTATTGGATAAAGAACATTTGTGGAATTGAAATGAGATCATTGAATATTAGGAAATCCCTATCATACCTCCAAAATAACTGGGTGGATTGGAACGTCTATATTTATGGCTGAGAAACAATCACTTTCCTTCTCCACAGGCGGATACTCGCATTCCATAAAAGAAAGGGTTTGATCGCCAATGTTACAAGTGCTTAGTTGGTTGCCTCTAATGCTGACGGAGGGGGTTATTCGCGCCGCAAGCGCGCCTCACGTTCTGCTACTACTAGGAAGCTGCCATAGAGATGGTAAAAAACGAGCAAGGATGCTAGTTGATGTAGATGATGATAAGCAACCCAAGAAGAAGGTTCGAACTTGGAAGGTTCAATGTATATCAGTTTACAATGCTCGACGACCTATGAAACAGAGATACCACTATAATGTTGCTGATGCGCGACTTCATCAACATGTTGAGAAAGGGAATAAAGATGGGTTTCAAAATGAAATTGAAATTCTGAGATGTTGGAGAGGCGAAATGAAATTAAAATTCTGTGAAAGATGAGGACAATAATGATTTGGAGGGCGTAGTTTTCAGTCTACTGAGTGGGGGTGACAGCGTCAGAAATAAAGATTTTAGCACCATTGCTCCCAGCGGATCCGAGGATTTCCGCCATTAGACCATCAATGGATTAGTGGTAGACGATGTGCAATTCCGACATGAAATTTGTTGGCTCTCATGGAATGTATGTAGTATTTTTGGTTCGCAAATTTCGACTCCTTTCATCTTGGCTCCACAAATCAAAATTTGGGTTCCTCTATTCTTTTTCCAGGTGCTCCTACTCGCAATATTTCTCTAAAAAAAAGGCTTCGAGTTGAAGGCTTAGGTGGTTAGGGTTTTAGAATGGTTATGATACTACTTCAACATTAATTCTGGATGATCTGTTTGGAGTTTTTATGGCTCGACTTATAAGTAATTGTTTTTCCTTGTAAAAAAAAATAAAAAAAATAAATAAATAAATAAAAGTAAAAAAATTTGCAGATGGACATTTCTGAATTTTTGAAAATTGGATTTACGCTAATTCGTTTCTTTGAGTCACTTCATATAGGAATCGTCGATGAAACTAGCACAAAGACAAGTAAGGTGCATTTTATTTTTAAATTCCTGCATTTTATGTTTTTCAAAGATCTCATAGTTTTTATGCAGGAATAGTGCTAAGCTTTTTCAGTTTCGAAGACAATCTGATTTCATGCAGAAGTGATTTTCAGAAATCACAATAAAACATGCAACAATGAGAGCTGGGAGAAGCTAAAATTTTCATCGCACATGTCTGTCACACAGACATTTTTGAAAAAAACCATTGCGCCATGGCATGTTCAGTTACTCTTCTCCTTCTATGCTTATCAGCCATCCATATTAAAGTCTACCTTTCATTATGACTTCACACTTGCCTACCTTTCTAAGTCGCATACATTCATTCATCATTTCCAGTTCTTCTTTTGCCTCATAAATAATGTAAGGACCTCAATTTCAAAATTAAAAATGATTAACAAAATTTATACTACACAATCCATAGTGGGATTTTTGAAGCAGAATATATATCAATTCACTATTTAATACTTACCTGGAATCGTGTTTTAAGATGTTCCTGACCCGTCATGACTCCTGCTCCCGTTACCAAACCGCCATTTTCCTCCCAGCCTATTTGGGGTCAACCTCTCCGGTCCCCAGATTCAGAAGACAAGTCTTCTGGCCCCCATGCCCCAAACTCCAATAACAATCAAGATCACTCTATGATTCTGTTAGAATTCACTGGTCATGTCTTCCACAGTTAGAAATCCTCTGACAGCATCCGGGTCAGTTTTCCAACCTCACTCACCCATGCCCATCAAGTTCCCTTTCTCCTTTTATACACAAATCCCCTAAGATATTTATTAAAATATCCTCTTTTAATAAATATCTTAGTCAAATATCCTTTCAAGATATTTATTAAAATATATTCTTTTAAAATATCTTAGAGTTATATTAAAATATTATTATTTCATAAATATCTTGAATTCCTAAAATATCTTGGACTTATTATTAAATATCATTATTTAGTAAATATCTTGGATTTTATTAAAATATCGTATTTTATTTGCATAAGTCAATGCTTTTACTTTCCTTTGAACAAAATATTAGTTATATTATGATAGTGGTAGGTATAACTTTTATCTCACAATACATTCATTATATTCTGGTGAGTTAGGTATTTACTCAATACTTCAATAATTCACTCATTACCCTACACTGAGACTTTAATTGATTAGTGCATATACTAGTGCAGTACACGTGATACATGCATATGTAGCTATCATATGCAGGTCTCATATGCATGCTAATATTTCTATGTTCCCTATAACTCGGGTTGGGTCATTACATACACCCCTCCTTCAGAAAACTTCGTCTCGAAGTTAAGTTTTATATCGTATATCATTAATTATTTAAATGATTAGTATAATCATATAAGGGTGGTGTACCATAATTGAATTTTTGTTTAATGTGTGAGAACACTTTATATCATTAATTATTTAAGTGATTAGTATAATCATATAAGGGTGGTGTATCATAATTGAATTTTCGTTTAATGTGTGAGAACACTTTAACATTTATGTTTTGATCATTTATTGGTTTACAAATTTTAGTAGTCATGTCTTGCCCCAACAGTGTTCCCAAGCTATTCTAGAATCATCGTATCCTCCCTAATCTCTTCTGCTCCCATCCTATCCGTCCTCTACTGGAAATTGGAATATGACATGTCATCAGTGATACTGACCTAACCATTCATAGACCTCAAGGGTTACAACGTCGACTATATCGACCTGATCCCTTAGTAGGCAGTCATCATCACACGTCTAGGGGAGCATGACTCGCACAGTCCTCCCATGACTCTAGGTTTTGGAGGATAAATGGTGGGAAACACCTCCACCCCTCCTAGTAGGACCAAGGTTAACACCCTATCATGGAACCTCAGTGAATCTCAATTGTTCTTGGAGTTTTGTCATCACGTGGTCTGTTTGGTAACGATATCATCTGCGATGTAAACACTTGTCCACAAATAATAACATATGTATCAATATATTCAAAGCAAATTGTTATTCACATAACAATCTCTACACATTCCAAATATGTTGCTATCTACGATATTGATCATTGAGTTCATATAATATACTTGGTTATATTTATCCAATAAGTCTGTAAATTCATTTTCACCTTAAATAGTCAAGTATAATCACTCTTTTATTTCTATCTCATCATTCATGTTAATATGTAAAGTTATAGATACCATATCCATAACATAATTCATAATTTATATCAGTATCCATGTACCAACAATGTTTAAGCAAAACTTTCTTCATATTGGTATCCATGTGCCAGCAATGTTTAAGCAAATAATATATTCTTACATGCCATAGTACAAAATGATAGTCTTAAGTATCCATCCAAAATAAGGTAAGGTTATACAAAATAAGTTTTTAAATGCTTATAAATATAACCCACAATTATAAATGTCACATAGAATAATCGAACACGGATATACAAATAAGAGTGTAGCTACTATTCTCTATACTATATTACCTGATTAACCTTATAAAATTCCCAGGTTGAGACTCTAAATATAAATGGAGGGATGCTCCAATATTTATGATTGCATATATAGAAACGAAATGAATTGCAACAAGAGCACAAAACACTTACTGCTTAGTCGAAGCATGATCTAATTTCTTGATACAGGTTGACTACATATGGATCCAACCAATCTTTTACTTATTGTTATTTATTTGTCTTTTAAGTCTAATTATCTTTGATCTGTAATTTGGATCCAAAAAGATAATAATAACATTAACTTCTTTATCATGTTATTCCAACTCATCTTCAGCTTTAAAAATCTAGAAGCCATGGAGTAGGGTTTTGCAGGGTTAATCATTAGGGTTATGCTAGAGATGGAGGAAGAGTTAATTGACTACTCTAAAGATCCCTTAGAGAGAAGTTTATCTTCACTGAAGGAATTTGTCACTGCTTGAAAATGCATTATTCACTTTGCATTATACTTGGTCTACTTTGTTCAAGCAGGGTTCTCTTTAAATTTCCCGAATAGACCAAGGTGTTAGAAATGACTAAGGCCCTAAGTTTCAAACTAGCATATGACCATAGCCTTTTAGATATTGTAATGATCATAGTCTTTTCATTGACTTCTTTAATTCAACACATAACTCATCAATGGCCTACCAACTTCTTATTCTTCACATTAATCGTTTTCTCACTAGTCCATAGGCCTCACCTTATCACCAAATGTATCATCTTTTCTAATGGTGTACAATTATTATCTTTAATATTTACCTTTAGATATCTTCCTAGTTTACCACTTGTTATTCTTAACAAATTAGGAGTGTTCACAACTCCTTATAGGTCATTGCTTTGGCCCTTACCAATCATGTTGCACATATTTTTAAGAAAATTCTTCTTGATAGAAACACCCTTTTACTTCCTCATACCATATACTCCTAATATCCCATGTTTACTTTAATTTGAAAAACATATTATCAAACCGAATTTGTTTTCTCGCCTCTAGTCATCAAGGTTTCCTTTCCTCCTTTCTTAATGCATAAAATTATTACACTTGGAAATGTCGTTACTATTCTCCAACTTGGCTAAGACCTTATAAATAAATTCAATAAAGTGGATATAAAAAAGTAATCTACTTATCATTTCATGTTTTAAGGCATTACGGGATAAAATTGCTTAATCATACTCCATGATGTCCATAATCCATGCATATAGTTAGTCACCTAAAGAAAACTTTATAATGTGACTCTCCCATTAGAGGGAGAAACTATTATAGATGTCGCTATGCATGTAAATCTATTTTCCAATTGAGCAATTTTATTATAGATTCACTCTTTAAT
The DNA here is from genome assembly GCA_034641835.2 of Pinus albicaulis. Classification (NCBI taxonomy): domain Eukaryota; kingdom Viridiplantae; phylum Streptophyta; class Pinopsida; order Pinales; family Pinaceae; genus Pinus; species Pinus albicaulis. The sequence goes on from CM076579.1 coordinate 651,696,380, forward strand.
CTAATGTCATTGAATTCTTATATTGTTTTGTGAAACTTCCACTCACTCACCTCTAGTGTGATTTTTGTTGATCTCATTATTCTAAGTTGATCACGATAACTAACATTCGTTATCATCATTAGACATTTGTAATTTCTTTCTTTTCCCATCCTCCCTAGGTAACTATATCGATTATATTATGGTAACATCGAAGACCAGACTTAGAAATTTTCCCATGTCTCTTTGTACTCCTTGGAGATCTTATTCTAATAGCGTGTTCACTACTTTACAGGGTGGTTTCTTATCGTCTTAACATATGTTTCATCCATTTTGTTTTGTTTTGATGTGTACCTTTAGAGAACTATACTTGTACTCTCAAGTTGATTACTCATGATTTCTCCCAACATTTCTTGAATAGTTAGTGTCTTCTTTCATCCATTAATTTACCTCAAACTAGCTTGCCCTTTTGTGTGGTTGTAGCTCCACATCTAATGGTCTTGCCATACTGTCCATAGTCATGCTTTCATTACCATTCTTCCTTTATTTAAGAGTTAACTTCTTTGGAGCAACTCCGCCAACTAATCTTTATATATGTCTAAAATAATTACAATTTACCAATACCATGAATCATCTTATATAGTGTCATAATGCCTGTAATTTCTTTTTCCTAAACCACATTGTTTTCCTTTCCATGAAAATGCTATGTTGCCATATTATTTTGTTTTGGACATCGATATACCCTTACGGTTGTAAATGGCTAATTATCTATCTTAACAATGACATAATGGTTGAATCTCAAAATGTCCAATTTAGTGAATATTCAGCTATACTAATTTAAACCTTCACTCTACTCCTTAAACCACTTACACATATATTTGGATATTAATTAAAGTATTAACATAGGAAAGTGGTATAAAAGATGTTTGCATAAATTCATATCATCAATGGTTATAGTTATCAGCTAGTAAGATATATATATGGAAAACTCAACGTCATTTGAAGAATGAAATGTTTCAATTGCATAAAAATAATTAGGATAGTTTCCATTCTAATGTTCAAAAGTTACAAAAAAAGTTTAATGTCTAAAGTGATGTTAATGTGCTCATTTTAATACAATAATTTGAATGTACTTCAAACTTTATTTGTACGATATACAAAATCTTAAACTTCATTGTGGAAAAATTTGCAGCTAATATCCATGAGTTATCTCAACTCCTTTGTTGGATGGAATGTCAAGTAAAAGTAATGGAGTAGGAATCAAGTGGGATTGAGCTTGATATATGTCTTCGATACATAGATTAGCATTAAATATTTCATCTCTTCTAATAAAATGTATCATGCTAGGGTTCATAGCTTTCGAATATCGAATTATATAAAATTTCATTTATTATTGTTAAAAGCTTCAATTTCTTCCAAAAGTTGAAGCCACCTTTTTTGTCATTGAATATTACATACCACTGAATACTTTGGGTAAATTATCAAGGATGACTCGGAGTAATACACCTTGGGTTATATTAGGATTGTTGTTATAATTATGAAAATAAAGCGTTGATATCCAAGAATCAATAGAAGATCTCGGGAAATAGTTAGAAACTAAGTTATCCCCCATTGTGATCATTCATCCTAGTACTTTCAACCTAGTCTCACTGACCCCTAGATTAACTTTATATTCCTCAACACTTAAAACCTATGGACTGAAGTTCTCCCGAAGCCATTCTAGTTGTCTGAAATCATTTTTCTTGCAAGCTGCCAACCCACATCTATTTAATGCATATGATGAAATAAAACTATCAGTAACACCAGTATCAAATAAAAATCCAAGTTTTATTCCATTGATAGAACCTGAAGATTCCACAACAGTGGACTGATGCGCTATCTGATTATTGTTGACTACAGCATGGATTCTATGATTGCCTTGAGTATTTGATGACGGTTCTTTTCCTACTCTATGTATTATATTTGACGAGACTTCTGGACAATTGCGCTGAAAATGCGGTCCTCCACATCTCCAACAATTAACTTGGGATGGTCCCCTTGAGTCAGATTGTATATTTCTGGACAAGGAGCTCCGTCCTCTTGTGCCACTTCCTCTCCCATTTCTTCCTCTATTAGCAGTCCTTCGAGATTGCCACGGAATAGTATTTGATGATTCAACAGCTACAATATTAATGGTCATGGGAGTTCTTGCTCCTATTCCTCTTAGAGTAAACCTGCTACCATAAGGAGGTGGTCTGGAGCTACTTCCCCTGAAGAAGATCCGGAGAGTCTTCCTTGTAAATCCTGGTTGTGAGGGTTCTATTGGCCTGATATCTCTTTTAATCCCTAAATGTTCCTCTGCATATCATGCGCATTCAACTGCTTCTGCTACTGACGATGGTTACCACATTCTAACCATAGCCCTGATTTGAGGATTTAATCCATATATAAAATGTTTGGCTTGACGTTCGTCAGTATCTAGGTAAGAAACATATTTTACCAGCTCCATAAACCTTATCTCATATTCTTCCACTTACCCTAGATTAGATGTGACCTCCCTGTCCTAATGCAGGATATTCTATGCGTAATACTTCTTTAGTAAAACGCAAGGGTTTTTATGGACTATAGTATTACTTTGTCATATTTGCCTGGATTGGACTTATATAAAGTTGGACCTTCTCGAACATTTTATTTTATTTTATTGGTAATAAAGCCTCTTTGACAAACTAAAATAATAGATGGTTAATAATGCCTTCACAAGTACATTTAAGAAGGTATATATAACTTAAGATATGCATAATTATGTTTATGAAATATTATTATAACACTATATAATAATTGATTTAATCAATTCCTCTCATATTTTTGAACATAATGATACAACTACTACAACTACTAGAATATCTTTAATAAATAGTTGAAATAAATTGTTTATCATGTATTTTTATTTTAATTCATAATATATACAAATTTCTTAATAAAGGTAAAAGAGTATTGAGCATGTATTTTAATAAATTTAACAACATTTCCACACATTACTATTTGACTTGGATGCAAATGCAATCCACAAATTCCACTTATATAGAAAATTTTACTTTTGATCATTAAACTGACTTTCCCATATGAAACAGTTAACTGCTAGAGTTATAATAGCTTATTGTCGTAGGCTTTTTAAAAATTTTTTTACAATATATTACTTCCGAAAACTATGATTATTTATAATAATGTATTGTTATGGCATAGTAACATCTATACAACTATGGATATCGATAATGGCTCCTGTTCGGTTGCTGACGCATCATAAGATTTTTATAATTTTTTATAAGCCCCGTTTTGCATATCCTCCCTTTCTTCCTCTGTGTCTTCCTTTAAATATACGTTGCAGAATTCATCAATTCCTCGTGACCGGAAGGACACTGCAAAAATGATCTCCGCCATCAATTGCTTCGCTCAAGCTTTCTCAAGCCTGCTGATGGATCTGTGAGAAGAGAGATTTTTTTGTGCTAGTAGGGTTCTTCCAACTCTCTTGCGATCCTCCGACGGAACATTGTCTTTGTCCCTCGCGTTAAGGGCGGCCCAATGGCCATGGCTGCTCTGCTGGGCCTTTCCACTGGCTACTTTGGCACACTTCCCATCCCGGGCCTCCCTTCGGCCCTACTGCCGTCGACGATTGGTTTGTTCCCTAGGCAGAACGGTCGGAAGAAGGTTAGGGTTTACATGGATGAATGCTTCGACCTGAGGTGTTGGTGTCGGTGGGAGTTGTGGGTTCAAAACCCCGACGGAATCTTTGTTTTTATAGCCTGTGACATCCTCCTAACCACATGCAAGGATCGAGGAACCCTCAGCTCCAACGCGGCCAATAACCCATCCATAAGTGCCAGATGCTCGGCCACAGTTCTATCAACCTAAAAATCCAATTTCTTCTGCACTTGCATCAATTTATCAGGTAGCCCGAGGCACCATGTGAGACGGTTACAACGAAATGTTTTCACATAGGCTCTCATTGCTATAACGGAAATTTATCAAACAAGTTTTAGTGGGTGGTGAATTTTACATTGGAATCAAGCTTTTGGCTTTGTATGTATGTTATGATTTAATGAATTTTGTTGATGTCAATGACTGGAGACAGATGTGCCAACAATAAATTACATTTCTGATAGCTTCTATAACAATGGCCAGGCACATATATTTACAATTTGAGTACCGCCATTTGGATTGCAGATTTTACATTATTATTTAAAAAACAAAATATCTACAGATAAGATTAAAGATAATTTTCACTTTAAGTATTTTGGAATTTACAATTTAATTAAATTTAACATAATTACATTATAATTGTCTTGCAACATTACCACAAATTGATCTTAATCACTAATCTCAAAAGAAATCTCAAAAGAATTAAATATTTTGAGTCAAATATTTCGAAGTAACCATGTGAGATGGCTCTCATTGCTAGGAACAGTGAGAACGGTGAGAAGCAGTATACCTAGGCTCTTCGGTCTCCGCCTTCATAGCAGGGCTTCGGTTCTCTTCAACTTTGTTGGGCCACGAAGGTTTCAATCCGCTTGAACTCGTAATGGACTTGGTTGGACCTTTTCACGAAAGTGGAGGATTACGCTCTTAAGGGTATATAAATTTTACATTTGAAGATATAGTGAGGACATGACAAGGATTCCAAGATTTGAGGATTGTCCCCACGTGCAACACTCCTAATAGGTCTTTCTCAATGATTATTTTTTCCATAGATTCCTTGAACCAATTACTTCATTCCATCGAAAATTTGTGCAAGTTTTATTTTCGAAGAGCAGAAAACAATTTGCAGGAAGACTCTACAAAACTACTGCGAAGTGAATTCTTTGTATAAAATTATATCAAATGGGCATAGATGTAACAGTGATCTTGATTTGATGCCTTCCTTATCAAATACACTAGAGTATTTTTATGAATCGATAAAAGACAAGAGGCTGAAAATGGGTTCCCTTAAATCTTTATGTTAACTCAAATCCACCACAAATGCAAAGACAAATCTGCAACACTCAGTCACCTGTCTTATATTAACTGAAGAAAGAAATTTCAATGCAATAGCTCAAAACTCAAGAGATGGAGGTAATACAAGCTTGGAAACCCATCGAAATAATTTAAAATACCCTAAGATCAACAGAGTCTGAAACTGTGCTCTGATACCATGTGTAAGGACCTCAATTTCAAATTTAAAAATGATAACAAAATTTATACTACACAATCCAGAGTGGGATTTTTGAAGCAGAATATATATCAATTCACTATTTAATACTTACCTGGAACAATGTTTGAAGATATTCCTGACCCGTCATGGCTCCTGCTCCTGTTACCAAACCACCATTTTCCTCCCAGCCTATCTAGGGTCAACCTCTCCGGTCCCCAGATCCAGAAGACAAGTCTTCTGGCCCCCGTGCCCAAAACTCCAATAACAATCAAGAACACTCTATGACTCTGTTAGAACTCATTGCTCATGTCTTCCACAGTTAGAAATCCTCTGACAACATTCGGGTCAATTTTCCCACCTCACTCACCCATACCCATCAAGTTTCCCCCCCTTTCTCCTTTTATACACAAATCCCCTAAGATATTTATTAAAATATCCTCTTTTAATAAATATCTTAGTCAAATATCCTTTCAAGATATTTATTAAAATATCTTCTTTTAAAATATTTTAGAGTTATATTAAAATATTATTTCATAAATATCTTGGATTCCTAAAATATCTTGGACTTATTATTAAATATCATTGTTTAGTAAATATCTTGGATTTTATTAAAATATCGTATTTTATTTGCATAAGTCAATGCTTTTACTTTCCTTTGAACAAAATATTAGTTATATTATGATAGTGGTAGGTATAACTTTTATCTCACAATACATTCATTATATTTTGGTGAGTTAGGAATTTACTCAATACTTCAATAATTCACTCATTACCCTACACTGAGACTTTTCATAATTGATTAGTGCATATACTAGTGCAGTGCACGTGATACATGCATATGTAGCTATCATATGCAGGTCTCATATGCATGCTAATATTTCTATGTTCCCTATAACTTGAGTTGGGTCATTACAAATAAAACCAAACAACTCCTTTTTCCATGACTACATTGCCTTGCTATCATTTTCCTAAAAAACTTGTTTCTTCTGCAATCTTTTTCATTTATAGTCCTACCAATCATTTTGTGCAAACTCGCGTTCACTGATGTGGGATTCCTTAAGGCCCACCTTTCAACAAGTCTCGACCCATCGACCTCAACACCTTATCTGGGATAGAGACTAGAGTCCTCATTAGTACCTTGAGGCTTGTATGTCCTAATGACAAGTTCTCTTGCCGAAAGTCATGGGAATACATCAATGTTCCTTGATCATTGGATCTTGCAAGTGGCTCAACATCAGATCATTTATTCACACGTCGCAAGATGTACTTGGGTACCTTGGCACTCATTGACATCAATGGTGAGTTTGCCTCGCGTTGTTTAACGACATCCATTAATGGTTGGTAATCCAATGACTTCTTTTCATGCTCGATACCGACACATTCATTCGCATGACTAAAATTGTACCATCAGGGTTTGTAGTGGAATAAGACTATATATTTTTCATAACTCCATCAGCAATTGCAACAACATTCCTTCAACCATAGGAGAGTACCACAGTTCCACTTTCAGACATCATCTTTTGATTCATACAACCAAGCAGCACTTCAGATTCTTTCACTTCATCTAGCAGCATGACATTTTCTCTCATCCAATAAAATCAGCATGACTTTTTCCTGATCCAGAAGCAACAACAACTACATTTAGATTGCATAGTCATCAACTGTTTGGGTAAGTGAAGGTATGTTATTTTCTAATTTTTAATCAAACAATTTCTTACATGTTAAAAATAAATGAACTTGGAAAATTCCCTCACCATATTACATTATCTTTCTCCTTTTCGTAAACATAACACATCTTCAGTTTGGGGGGGGGGGGGGGGCAGGAATATTCATTACCATTTGATTCCATTCATCACCTCATATATTGTCGACCAACATGACTCTTCCAAACTACACTTCATTGCAGTTGATTCAAATACATTGATATCTATTTTGGCATGATTCACAAATATGAGAAAAGGTTTTCTTATGCTTGTTAATGACTTATCATTTCCAATAAATGCATAAAAAATAAAAATAAAAGAAATGAATGTCGTTAACACAAGAACCAACCATATAAAATATCAGTTGCAGTACATGTATTTCACATGTTGGAATGATACATTGTTAAAAACCATAATCATGCAAAGCCAAAAAAATTTTAATCCATGCAAGGTTGCATGAGGACATGCAACAAGTTCAGTTGGAGTGTATGTTGGGTCTCGTAATTGTCACATTTTTATCATGTTTATCCTCGCCATTCCTCACATTCTATCACCTCATTTAACCATTTATCATACCATTTTCATGGGTTCACCTCATTATTTTCCAATTTATTTATTTTTAATATTATAAGAGAATTTATGATTAATTATTAGAAAAATTAACATATTTCATTAATATCTCAAATGTGGATGAGCTTTGTAATGTGTAGGATTATTTGAAAGGATTATTCAAAAATCTTCTTGAATATTCCCTACACCATTTCAAGAATTCAAAGGATAATTGTTCAAGCTTATTCCAAGGAGAAGATCATGGAGATTTGGATAACATATCTTATCCAAGATTTGTGAGAGATGAGTGAGGATTTTAAGGGATCATATTTTGTAATTATAGGGATATTGGTTGAGAGAAAAATGGATTTGTAATTATGAGTTGTTTATCTTGTTTTCAAAGCACTCATGTATAAAAGAGATTGTTCTCTCTTCATTTTGATAGAGAAATATAGGGAAAATTAGGAGAAGAAAAGAAAGAAATAAAGGAAGAATTAGAGTCTAGAATAAAGTTTTGATTTTGTAATCTTTCATGATGTAATAAGATTGTGTTTTTCTTCATCGTTAATGTTAGCTCACATATGTTGACACACAAGTTCCTCTTCACATGTTTTTTTTCTCTTATACAATTGCACATTTCCAATTTATGATATGATGCGGTGGTAATGTTGTTGGAGTAGAACTGTAAGGAAGGACAGTCAAGACATCCTAAGTTAGGAGCCTCTTCTCTTGCTTTCTACACATCACAAACCGCTGCTCTTTAGTCTCTCTTCTTGAAGACAATACTCTGGGGAAGGATAACCAGGTCCACCTAAGTTAGGAGCCTCTTCCTTCGTTTACTGCATCTTGAATCAGAGACAAAAGCATTAGACTAGGCTAATTTAACTTTAGTGCTGCACATACAGTGCATGTGCTTCATAAGTCTACGAATTCCTTGGATTGATAATTTATGTTAGGGAAATTATTTGACGACGATAGTTTCGCCCAACAAAAGGTTCAAATTAATGAGTTTACAACGAAGTTCAAAAATGATTTCTCATTTGTCTCATGTCTCTCTACCAACATCATCACAGGGAGTGCTTGGTACCTAGATTGTGGTGCATCATGCAATATGATAGAGGCGTAGGAGATATTTAGCAATTTGATGGAGAGAGACTCAGATTTATATGTGGAGCTTGGTGACAATGTCAGGTATGTAGCGAAAGGCGTTGGAATTGTTAAATTTCAGCTAGAGCCAAGAGGGATGTTGGAAGCCAAGGATGTGCTATTCATACTAGGATTGAAGAAGAACTTTCTCTTAGTATTAGTGATGGAGGACGAAGGATATGTAGTCATGCTCAGCCTTCAGGAATGTGCAGATGATCATTCATCCAAAGCAGTCTAGCCCAAACACAACAATGGCCATTGGGGTTAGAGAGAACAACTTATATAGGTTGATGGGCAAACCTGTTCAAACATTGAGGGATGCACAAGAGCATATGGAGGCTCCTAGGAGCACAATTAAGGATGCACAGGAACAGGTTGATGGGCAAACCTATTCAGACATTGAGGGATGTGCAAGAGCATATGGAGGCTCCTAGGAGCACAATTGGGGATGCATAGGAGCATGTAGAGGCTCCTAGGAGCACATTTAGGCAGAACATTCGAAAAAGGACATTGTGTCATGATTAGAGGGACAACCAGTTTCAGGTGGCTCTTTAGGAAGTACCTTCCTCGCTAAGAGGGAGTGTTGATATTTGTAGCTCGGGTAGGTACTTCTGCACAAGTCTAAGTGTCTAGGCATGCATAAGTTGCCTAATACACCTTTAACATTAGCAATCACTTTAATAATAAAGTAATTTCTTTTATAAGATAAAAGTGAGTTAATATAATGAAATGCAAAGGTTATTTGCATTAGTGAATCAGATAAATCTTAATTGTCGATCTCAATTGAGATGAGATCTAATCTCAACCGTCCATCACTTTGGAGATTAGGGTTGTGGATTCAGTCTTAACTCAAGCTTATAAAAGAAAGGCTAGGCCAGTTGAGAAGATAGAATGAGTGAGCACAAGACATTGAGAGGACATCTCAATGATTGGGTGGAGAAGGACTTCCATTCAAGTGTGCTAGGTTTGAGAAGGGTGTAAGGGACACCAAGGGAGATTCAGATCAGCCAAGAAGATCAAAGCATTGATCTAAGGCTTGATCAGCTGGATCAGTTCCTGTTTATAGCTGATGTATTTTTCCCAGTGGGCCATTATCCCAGGAAGGGAGGCCATGTAAGGTCTGAGTTATTAATGAAGAACTAATTTGAAGGGAATAAATCTATGTGCATACGGTTGTGTGATCAGTGTATTTAATTGGCTTCCGCTGATTATTTTGTTTACGTTAATAGTCGTGTTATTATTTAGTAGATCTGCATAGTCTGCTAGGAAGTAATTAACCAAGTGCTAGGATTAGAAATTTAACACAGATTTCAGAATGTGTATTCACAATTGCAACATGAAATTGCATGGTAACCTGGTTAATATAATGCTTATCTTATTATAGCAATGCAGATTGTTGTCTGGAATTTGTTTTCCTACTGCACATTCTTCAATTGGCTTCATTCTGTACCATAGCCTGTATCAATTAGGATAAGCAGAACTAGTTTGTTCAGTTCCTTGCCATTCTATGTATTAGAAATCCAGTATACATAAACTTCGATTTTTACTTTCCAATATTTTATGTTTTAATGGAAAAAATCAAACAAACCTAAACATTATGATGGGAAAGAAAATTCATGAAGTCTTGTATTTATCATTCTAATTTTAGATTAGCTTGTTTAGGAAAAGGATACACGATTAAAGATGAACACTTGTTGGGCTGTGTAGGAAATTCTTGAAAATATTGAAGATTTTGACATGTAAATGCCATTGTAGTGTCACAGTTATCGTTGCATATTTGATGAGAACTCATCAAATGAGTCTGTCTGAAGCTTTGGAGCTTGTCAGGAGTAAAAGGCCCCAAGCAGCACCTAACCAAGGGTTTCTTCTACAGCTACAGAATTATGAAAGTTGCCTTAGGGGTAAGAGTAGACTGATGCTCTTATGCACATTTATTTGTTTGTATAGTCTACCTTTCTAAGCAGGTTCTTACTTGAAGGACATTACATCTTACACTGTGCTTTTCCATTTCATGTTTGTCACCATAGGTTTCTACATTATCTGATCACTGTGCTTTTCATCTCATGTTTGTCACCTGAGAAAAGATAATGATTACTTCCTAGGTCAGGCGTGGATAGATCAGATTGATTACAAATTATACTTGTCACGTAAAGGATGGTGTATTAATTTACCTTTGCCTTCTACCATTTCAATGAAATAAGAAATTCTGGTCCATCTTTGGAACTCCCATAAAAAATCAAGATCTCATTAATTGTGAAAATCAATTAAGTTGTTTGAAACTTTTATTCTCACTGTTAAAATAAATGCATCAACAACAACTCCATTTGAAAGTTTGCTTATATTAGCAACAATTGCTGGTTAGTCAGGAAATTCACCAAGTTGACTGGGTTCATTGACTTGCTGTGAAATTTGCCCATATTTGGCATAACTTGTTTAGATTCTGTCAAATGTGTTCAACCTTAGTTTCTTCTGGAACTAGTGAGTGAAATCAGTTAAAATTACAATTCAAAATTGCAAAAATTGGTCAAACACCTTAGTGGTTCTTTTTTGTTTTATTTCATGGTACATAATATGTAGTTTGTACTTTGAGTTTGTAGAACATAATGGCTATTGAAAATTATGATCGAGATTTTAAAACCGATGGCAGATAAAATACTCTATAACTATATCAGCAAAAATAAAATAAAGTCAGTACATTTCTATGTATATATCAGCAAAAAAATTATGTCAGTACATAATTTGTATTATGTAGTTGCAAGCTATATGCTATCAACTTTGTTATCGTCAGCTATCAGAACTCCAACTTATAAAATATCACGTAGTTATTATGTTTTCAATTTCATTTGCCTATATGACATCCATTTTTGAATATCCCAAGTTTTTGAGTAACAAGCCGAATCTTACACTTACGCTTGTTGAGTCCAAGTCACGTGACTTTGCTTTTGTTATAAAGGAGATTCATGTTGCTTTCTCATTTGTTATGGAGGTGTAGTCTTTTGAAAGGAACAATATTTGTTCTTAACTGGTTTTGACATGGAAAATAGCTTTGGTGAAGACTTTGTATGCCTTTGTGGATGGATGAGGGAATATTGGAACTGAACTAGTGTTTAAAGTCTAGTGTGTCGAGACTAAGAAACTTAGAAATGTTAAGTGTTTGAACCCTAAGTACTGAATTGGGAATGAAGAATCAAGTCAACCAAGTGGCCTAGGATTGTTATTCACACTTGATTCCATAGTACTTTTAAGACGTTGTCAATTTAAATCATAAATGAAAAAATTGCCAAAAAACTGGCAACATCATGAGAGGAGAAATTGCCTAGAAAAATTTTGATTTAAAAAAAAATTGTGACATTGCTTCTCTCTCTCTCTTTTTAAATTACTTATTTTTTTTTAAATTCTAAAAATCACAATTTTTGGGGCAAAATTTCCCAAAATTGCAAATGCTTACAAAATGGCCAATATGAACCTGAAATTTGTTTTTGTTGGAAGCCATAACTGGCAGTATTGGTTAAACAAATGATGTCATTGGCATTAAAATTTATCTAATTATTGAATTGGAGATGCTTATATAGCTCAGTAGCGATATCCATATAATGATGCAGACAAATAAATTGCAAAATCAATATTACAAGCTAGTTACCATGTAGGGATGTAAGCATTTGAATGTTGTTAGGATAGGATCCTAAAATTTAGAAATATGAATGTCAATATTTATTTACAATTTTATCAAAATCATACATTTGCAATTTTTAGGACTATAAGGAGATCATCCTTATGATATTGGGATATGCTAGTGCTGCCATTGTTCATTAATATTTGGTGGGCAAGGAAATTAGAATAGTGTAGTAAAGTTTAGAATGATTCTCTGTCTCTAAACTATTTTTTCAATGGAGATTAATATTTTCCAGAGCTTTGCTAGTCTCAGGCAAGCATTTGTAATTTCTCAAATTGCTAAAGAACTAATAATATATACCCTCATCTGCTGCACTGGTTTTCCCCATATTGGGGTTTTTCTAGGGACAATTTGTCCAAAAATATTGGTGTCATCTATCCTGTGTGTGCATTATTTTGTCAATTCCTATATTTAATTTGTGAAGATTTCAGTAGTGAATTTTATTGTTATTTTCTGTAATTTTTTGATGACAAATAAACTGCATAAGTTAGGAGATTAAATTCTAGTTATTGCAACCCATGTAAATTTCACACGAAATTCGTCTTTTGTTTCAGTCGCAGATGTGTCACAAAAGTTTGCATCACACCTTAGAGTATGGGCTTCAAACTTTGCATGGTTCCACATGATCTAGACACTATTCCACAGAACATGGCCTCGGAAAAATGCTCACTGTTCCACAAAATACATTAGCTTCAGACCCTTCATATATGCCTTAGATTAGATCATTCGAAATTGTTTCATTTTGGAAAGCGAATAGGCTCTATTTATGGTTGTTCGTCCAGGAGGGCAAGCTGACTTGATCCTGGGAGAGGCGACCTGGTCTCTGTGGAGGCAAAATATAAATATAAATTTTCATTTTTTGCACTCTTAAAGAGCAATCAAATAAATAATTTTCTTTTTCTTGCTAGCATGAAGAACATGCTTCATATAATTTTCTTTTTACAAAAATAATTTATGTTTCATCTTCTACAAGTACAAATGAACATTATGAAGATCGACCATGGCTACAAAATTCAACACTTCCTCTTAGCTACGGAGGTATTCATAATGGCTATCCAAATGTTCTCTGTATACATAATCTCTTGATGGAAAGGTTCAACTCATCGATAGCATCATCATCTAGGTCAACAATCTTGAACTATATTAGTATTGTCATCAATTTGTACGACAACCCAGGTTAGCTCTCGCACCAATGGTACACACTAGTCACCATGTTCTAGCAAGCGCCTTACCTCATGGTACTTTGACTAGTATAGGGTTTCCATCACCCATGGTCAAACCCTAGGGAACCTCCTTTTAAAAGATGCTTAGGAGCATGATGAGTCTCTTAGGAGCACATTTAGGGAGAGTGGGCCTCTGAAGAAGTTTCCGAACTATGTAGCACTAATGAGTAACACCATTGAAAAGGTGTAGCGACCACTAGTTGTATACGCAGCAGAAATATTAAAATACTTTGTAAACAAAAACTTCCATTATAGAATATAAATTGTAAATTGTATATTGTATAAAAGAATTGTTGATAGGATGATTACAAATGAGAATGAGGGCCCGCTTATATACCCTAGGCAGGTGCCCTTTCACGAATGGCTATGTCTCTAAGACATGCCTCTTCATCACTAACTAACTAATCATTAGATAATGACTTATTATTTATTATTACATTTACATTTATATTTATTATTATTTTATTATGAATTATCTTCATAACATAGCCTCTCCCTTCAAGAAGCTTTGTCCTCAAAGCTTACTTAAGAACATCTTCTCATCTCTGTACTTTCATCTTCATCGATACAAGACTATATGATACTCTGAGTGATAGACAAAACTGTCGTACTGAGAATGGATCAGACCATCTTAGATTGATCTTCTGGGGAATCTTCTAATCTTTGGAGATGTGTGGTGAATAGTTATCATATGATTGGATCCTGCAAGCTTCAGTACTCCTAGGAACATGAATTTGTTGTTTATTTTCTGAGTGATACTGGTACTTAGCTTGATTAGAAAGTTTTCTCTTGTGATTTGGATGTCGATACATAGCTCCTTTGGTTTGGTTTGCCCTTATCATGTTAGTGGTTGATTCTTGATTTCCTTCAGGCGTTGTTGTTGTTGAGTGGGCGACTGAATCATCAATTGGGATGTCCAACGTTTGAATTGCAGCTTCTGCATATGTTTTAACTTCTCTAGATTCTTCTTCTTCCTTACTTGTAATATTGACTGGATCAATATTAATCCCTTTGTCTTCCTTCTCTCTTTTATTTTTTTATTAAATTTTAATGGCCAAAGGCCTAGCAAAACGGAGAAACTACGAAATTTAGTGTAGCGAATGCTTCAATTGTGATGGCAACAAGGTTGACGAAGAGTTGATGGCCAAAGGCCGGATCAGACGTAGCATTGATACCAATGTAGCGACCACTAGTCGTATACGCAACGGAAATATTAAAATACTTAGTAAACAAATACTTCCATTGTAGGATAGAAATTGTAAATTGTATATTGTATAAAAGAATTGTTGATAGGATGATTACAAATGAGAATGAGGGCCCACTTATATATCCTAGCCGGGTGCACTTTCACGAATGGCTGTCTCTAAGACATGCCTCTTCATCACTAACTAACTAATCATTAGTTAATGACTTATTATTTATTATTACATTTACATTTATATTTATTATTATTTTATTATGAATTATATTCATAACAAAAGGCAACAGACAAATAGGTTTGGTGGGGTGCTAGGATCAAAGGGAAAGCTATTCCAGCTGGCTCTTTAAGAAGTTCCTCGCTAAGAGGGGGTGTTGATAATTGTAGCATTGAATAGGAACTTCCACACAGGTTTAAGTGTCTAGACGTATGAAGTTGTCCAAAGTCTTCAACCTTAGCAAATTTACTTTAATTAAAGGATTAATTACAGTAAAGTGCTTTTAATAAAAAAAAGTGAGTCAATCTAATGAAATTCAAATATTTTTGCATTGGTGAATTAGATGAATCATAACCATTGATCTCAAGTGAGTTGAGGTCTAATCTCAACCTTCAAGCAAGTTTTCTTTAATTAAAATAATTAAAGTGATTTTTATAAAAAAAAGTGAGTCAATCTAATGAAATGCAAAGATTTTTGCATTAGTAAAGTAGATGAATCGTAGCTATTGATCTCAAGTGAGATGAGATTTAATCTCAACCATCAATCACTTTGGTGATTAGGTTTATGGATTCGTTAACAAATCAAGCTTATAAAAGCAAGGTTAGGTGAAGGAGGAAGAGACACAAGGGACTTTTAAGTGTTTGAACCACAAAAGACACTGATTCTAGGAGATATCAATAAAGGTGAAGGAGTTTCATCTAGTACAAAAGAGGAGAGTGCAAAGGGGCAGCAAGAGAGGAAGACCAAGCAGCCAGAGATATCAAAGTACTATTTTTTTGGGCTGTCGTACAATAGGTAGGTAGCTTGAGCTAGGCCATACAAGTCACAGGCAGGTTGTACAATGCATGAGCAAGTTGTACAGTGCACAGGAGGCTCGTTCATGGGGTGGGCAGGGATGTATGGATGCATAGGCAGATGCACAACTCGCAGATTGGCTCATGGTCAACAGGAAGGGTTGTATAGGCTGCGGGTAGGTTGTACAACACACAAACAGGTTGTAGGTAGGCCATATAGGTTGTACGAACTAGCAAGAAGGGGTTTTCTTCAGCTAGAAATTTCCAGGTTTTGCTGTAATTGTATTTTTCCTGATTGGACAATTTATTTCCTAGGTTGGTAGCCCTTGTATGCTAAGAATTTAATTTAATGAACAACGCATTTTGAAAAGCATAAATTCTGTGTGTGCATGTGTGAAACTGATGTTCGTTGGCTTCTGCTGAAATTTATATTATTTACTAGTTGAAATCCCTACAGTGCATTTTATTCAGTAAACTGTTGTTTAAGTTAATTTAGAAGAAGTAATTTACTAGGAAATAACTTGCTGGATGTTGGGGTTATGGAAGTTTAACAGAATGGAAATCTATCAAGGTTCAATATCAAGAGTTGATGTTTAAACTTTCATGTATCATTTGGCATCTACTACATCATATATATTGATGTTTTTTCCATATTTATGTGCCAATTTGCTTATTTGATGTTGTTGTTGGTTTCTATTTAAAAATAAATTGAAAAAATGAATTTCTTTTGTATTTTTCACTGTGTTCCATAGTTTGCCCATTTTTGCCAAGTTTTTTGTTGATATTGTCTATCAATTATTTTGGACCCTTGGCCATTTTTGTTGATGCTGATGTTTTCAACAATGATTTAAAATATTGTGATTATTGTTTTATTTTTAGTGATTATCATGTGTTGATTGTTCTATGAGACTCTAGATTACTTAGTTACATTAATGTTAGATTGCTTTGTATTAATCTCTAATCCTAAACGTACCAGGAAATCTGATTGAAACTGCAAAGTTTGTTGCCTAGTACTCAATAGAAAAGTTGACAGAACCTTAGTGGTTTTATTTAAAGATGATTAATATTATACCCCAAGGTTTCCTCATATCTTTGAAATTGATTCCCTTCCATATGGTATGTTTGAAATAAATTTTATTTGTTGAATATTTGGATCCCAAAAGTCAATTTTTATTTTTTCTGTCTTTCTAATTTTTTTCCTCTTTAGGGTTTCTGCATGTTTAAGTTGAAAACACACATACTATAATGGACTAACAAGTCAAAATATCTCAATATTCCAAGTTGTTTTTTCATTGTTCAATTTTCCAAGTGAAAGTTTTCTAGTGTGACGTGTGGTGGCCATTTCAACCTTATCTCATCCAACAAACTCTAGGTTGCCTTCGTTGAGTGTATTTGGCAGTTTGCTAAAATTGGTTTTTCATGACTCCACTTCTATTTTTAGTGGATGACTCATCACTATTTTTGGAAAAGGAAGGTAGCTAGGTCAATTGATTCCTTTTTTCTAAGTTTGGGAAATTGGGAGATCATTATTTTTGGCCAAGATGACCTCATTGGTTAGTTTGCATGGGATATGGAAAACTATTATGGGAGATGGCTGATTTTACAATTTTATTTATGAAGGTGGCCTTGTTAGCTTGAGATAAGTTGACACTTAATGTTTATGAATGGAGTTCAAGAGGATTGCATGACCTTAGTTTATTTTTCGAGAGGTCGACGCCCTTCTTGCTATTTGTTTAGTAAGCATTTCAGCCATATTTATGGCTATTATCTAGTATTTGCAGCAGTTTTTCTCTTTTAAAACAGCCACCTAACTGTTGTCAGATTTTGCGTGAGTTGGGGGGCAAATGGCATTATTTGGTTTAGAGCTATTTCAATGAGCAGCCATCTGTCTTTTCTTCCACTTCTTATTTGTCTCGTTGCTACCTATACTCTATGCAGTGCTGACTATGCGACTACTCTTGTCTTTTGTTTCCATGATGCAAACAATCTTTTGACAAATGAGATACCATTGTAGTGGGGGGAAGCAATTTTTGGTTCAAATTTGGCAATGATCCAGCGGTGGTTCAAGAACAATTTGATGAGATACTGCTTGCGTCATATTCAGAGTTCCATGAAGATGAAGATGAAGAGCTGAGTTTACAAGTGGGTTTGTTGGCTCCTTCCAATGATGATGATAAAATTAAAAAAGAACAGCAACTAATCAGTCACGCATAACTGAATCAGCAGGAGATTCTATTCTTGCATATTCCATCATTGGTTTCAGATTAGTCTGATAAGATACCATTGCAGCATGGGGATCAACTTTTGGTTCAACCAGAAGATGATCTTCCTTACAATTTTCCCATGATCCCACATTCAGATTGTGTTCTTCAAGGAGATCCTTTAATTGATTATGGCTTGGATATTAGGTCTACTCATGATTTGGTTGTGCTGAGGATGATGGAGGTGTTTCACTTTCTGGAGGTAGATTTGAAGTATTTTCTCTTCTACTTTCTTATTCATATTGGTGAGGTACCATTTTCCAAGTTTCAACTGACAAACTTCAATGATTTTTTAAGCAACAAACACATGAAAATCTTTCTGTCCTAGGAGACTTCATGTTTGGTTGCATTGGAAGGTTGATAATGTTTCATCTTTCCCGTTTCATCAATCACTTGGCTGCATGATTACATTGGTCATTTGAGTATGCTGATTGATCATGGAAGCTTTGAAAAATTCCAGAAGAGGAGTTTTGGGTCTAGTAAAGCAAGAAAAGGTTTCTAGAGAAAACAAAGGCGAAAATTTTGGGTTTCTGTGGGTAGTTGTTTCCTTTTAATTGCTGTTATTTTGCAAAGTTTCCCTGTTTTTTCTGCTGTTTTATTTTCAGATGTCTGTTTTGTTTCTTTTGTCTTAGGCACTCTTGTAGATTGACTTACTTTGCTGATTTTTCTTCATTTCTGTTGCTGCCCTGTCCTACTTTGAAGTGTTGTTTTTTATCTCTACTTTATGTTAGTATATAGATTAGTTTCATGCATAATAAGTGCCTCAGACATCAGCAGGTTTTCTGTTCCCTTTTGTGTCATTCAATTTCAGTATAAATTTTGTTATTTGTTGAAGTCAAACCTTCAAGTGTGATGTCATCAATACAGTCAACATTGCCTTGATGGCTCATGTCTAGGTCAAGACTGGATGATGGTGCCTTTCTTTCCACTATCTGGGTATTGAGTATGTGAGGTGGGTAGTGTTAATGAGATGATAGGATGAGCCTTTAGTCACTTGGTGGTTTTGTCTCTCAGTTTTTGATTAGATTCATCTTTCTTATCCTAATCCTTTTATACCAGGAGCTTAAATCAAGACTGTTGATCGGTCTTGGTGGTTAAACCTCCTGCCCCGTCACAATATGCCCAAAGGCCCAAAGTACTGTATGTAGCACCCAAAGGCCTGAAGTATTGAACAACCGCGGGCTAATCACTCAATCCATCAAAACTTTGCAAAACACGGCCACCCGCGCATATCCCGATGCCTTGGCGGATTGTTGGTTGATGACAATATTCCTGTCCCTCTGTTTGTCAACCTTGGTCTGTCCTTCCTCTCCACCACTGGGGCGAGACGTGAATTTTCACGTCAGATGACTGAGGTATTCCCGTCTCTCGGCCACTGTCTACCGTGGCCATGTTTGTTAATTGCCACTTTAAAGACCTCCTGGGGCGAGATGACATCACTCCACATCACCTGACTATCACGTGTTGCTCACCGAGTGGTGGCACATGTCACATGTATTTGGCCCACTTGGCCACCTGAAAACATCGAATCTGCATGCCGCTTGTCACTGTCTGCGACTGCCATGTCTGCACTACTGACGTCATAGTGCCACATCATCTGCCATATGTACTCTAAGTCACGTCTGTCAGCCAATAGGGTTGCACCATTTGTCATTTTTCATTGTGCCACATCACTTTGCCACGTGATCAAACTTGTATGGCGGGAAGAAGTCGGGTCCAGGTGTTTTCTGCTTTTTTCCTTGTAAAAGTTTTCTGGGGCCGGATGCCCAAATACACTAAAAGACTGAAAAAGCCAACTTTTGACCAGGTCCGAAGAAGTTCGGGAGTTCGGGTTCAGGACTCTTCTGCACCTGCATCCTCGAATGGACGCAAACTTCTGTATCCCTGATTAGAGTCAAGTCTGGTCTTAGTTCGTGCTGGGTCCTACACCGGTTCAGGGGCGCAGAGGTTCGGGGCATTTTGCTATGCACCTTTGTAATCCCCCCTGAACTTGCAGAAATTTCTTTATCAAAGAAAATTGTTAATTAACATGACTCCTGACACAGATTTCGAGGTCGTGTGGAACCTTGATGCCTGGAACCCTGCCAAACTTTAAACTTCAATACCTTTCGATCCCCTTGAAGTTTCTTAAGCTTCCATATACCGTAGGAGAGGTCTTTCTGAGGCCTATCCAGCTGTCCTATCCAACTCTGTTCTTGCAAGGGCACCTAAGCTGATTTTCTGAGACAAAAATTGCTCTAAAGATTGTGCTCCATTCTAGACCTTAACCATTAATGACAACATTGTTTGACAATCTACCTGAAACCACCCATTCTTGACCTTAATCATTAATGACCACATTGTTTGACAATATACCTGCAACCACCTGTTACATCAACGATCTTCAACACCTTTGACATCAATGACAACACTTTCTAACAATAACTTGGCTTTAGCAGAATCTTCAGGTGCATTGAAACTTGAAATACAGATTATGTTATGACGTTATCCTTTTTGTGTTAAGTTCAAAGTATTCCTACTGCTAGAAGATCATCTTTGCTATTTCACATGGCAGTCCATCAATGACAACACTATCTAACAATAACTTGGCTTTAGCAGAATCTTCAGGTGCATTGAAACTTGAAATACAGATTATGTTATGAGTATGACGTTATCCTTTTTAAGTTCAAAGTATTCCTACTGCTAGAAGATCATCTTTGCTATTTCACATGGCAGTCCACTGCCTGCCAATTGACTATTTTTAATGTATAGTGGGAATCTATTCAGTCCAGTTGTTCAGGGCTTAAACATAAAAGGCTCGATATGATAACTATGCAACTGCTTTGAGTCCTTGCTTTGTTCGTTTTTGAAAATTTATGTTTGAAAACTTATGGTGATGTAGAGTTCTAGTGTTCTTTTTCCATAATAATGCAAAATAGATCTGATTACTATTTCACTTATTATGTAGATCAGCCTATGTTGCTATGCAAGCAATAGCGGAATAGAAGTCTTTGATTTGGGGTGAAGTGGGTGTAACAATAATGTTTGAGAGTACGACAAAAAATAATAGATTTTTCTCAGCAGCTTCTTAGGTTTCCTTATGAAACTCGAAATTTTCTCCAGTTTTTTATGGGATCCCTCTATGTGATAAAGTTGTAAGTCCAATCATTGACATAGTAAAACTTCTTGAGTTTCTTGTGAACTGGACTTTGGAGGACTGGATCTGTGGTACCACTTCCTTTTGGTGCCATCTTGAGTTTTTGTCCTCTCAAGTCTGTTCCTAAAGTTTCATACTTCAGCTATCAGTAATTTTAGCTTTAACACAAAGTTGTGCCATGTATTTGGAGATTAATTACTTTGTGTACATATGCAGACTAAGTTTTTAAATTGATGATTTGCAGTTAATCAAGGCACTAAGGAATAAGTTTCTAAGGTGTCTAAAGCAGAGTGAAATGTGATACAGATTGTGAATGCCTTTGGCCCAATACAGTGGGTATTTCTTCTTTTGGACATACAAGTGGAGTTCTATCATACTAGCTGGAGGTTAGGCATTCTCAGGTATTGCATTTTATTACAAATGTTGAGGTCACTGGTATATTTTCATGCAAAAGGAGGCTCCCTGCTAATGAAAAGTATACCTTATCCAAACACTGGGGCATGTCAACAAATGTATATATTCATCCAGAGGTTCATGCCTTTTAATGAAAATAATTTCTTTTGTTTTCATGGTTGGTTTTCTAGTTGAAACTACAAATTATCTTATATAATAAGATTCTATCCAATCCTTGATTCAACTATTCTGGTTAAAACAGGCTTGAGTTGGGTATGTGATAAATAATTTTGAAATTGTATTTTGCTTGTAACTGGGGCCAATAAACTACATGTATCTAATACTTCTACAAAGGTGGAGGCATGTGAATGAATTTACGGAGATGCATCTGTGCTTCAGCAAAATGGTTGACTTCAAAATACATGCAATACAGTGACAGTCTAGTATTGTGCTAGTGTAGGAATGAATTTATTCTCTGTGAGATTTTCTATTGTTAAGAATTGTGTGATACTAGTACTCTTTCATGTTTAATTGTGACAAATGTTGAATATTTATGTTGTTACTCTGAATGGGGTTATAGAAGTTATTGTGAACCTTTGTTGGAGTATGTAAATCCTAGGTAGAGATCCATTATCCTTGGCCATTATCTTAAACTTCATCTAGATATATAGTTGTAACATTGAATTGGGATATGAATTTTGTAATAATCAAATGCTAATTGTATGTCCCTAATTTCATATTGCTTTTGAAAAGTGTTTTTCTTGTTGATTATACTTGGCTTTGGAACTAGTCATTGATTGACCAAGTTGATGTTAATGTAGTCTTTTTTGCTGTACAGATATAGAAAAACTGATATCCTTTAATAGAGCCATATCATATTTTTTTTAAGTGTAACGGAATCTCCCATTTTTTTCACCTCTAAGCTTCATTTTGTTTTCGTTGGAACACTTTACAAAGGATACTATGATTGAGGAACTTATATATTCTTTATAATAAGTGGATGTATGAAGTGCGGAGGACCCACTTCAAATTTGTAATTGGGTATCCAAACTCTGGAATATCCCTTATTTACCTTCCCTTATGGAATCAATTCGCAACTGGGTATCAAAACTCTAAAATATCCTTTATTTGCTTTCCTTAAGGAATTAATTACCTCAATTATTTTTAAATACCCTTATATCTTCCTTGATAATTACCTTAACTCTGTCACTTGAGACTTTGGCACTTTTGAACTGTAGGTTGCTGTAATGGTTTTAGTATTTCAATTTGTGTGAATCTATTGTAATAACTTATTCTTTTCTTCACTCATGATGTGGTGATTTAATCTCAATTGGCACTTGTGCAAACATTATTTGGTAATTCCAATATTTCTAACTTCTCAAAGATAGTCTCAGTTGCAACAGAGTTTCCAAATAGGTCTGATGCGTATTTCTAATAGACTCTCTTGACTTAAATTCTTGCTGGCTTGATTTTATTATTGGTGATACAATCACTCTTATGCCCACCGAGACCATACTGAATAATTGCCTGTATTTTAACTGGTAGTGCATATAAAATAATGCCTTGCCACTACTACCACATGATACTTTTAAATTGTTTCAGAATATCTATAGCCAATAGTCTTTCAAACCTTTTTCTTCTTCTTCTTATGCAGCTGTTCTACTTTCAGTTTTTGATGTCATCTACATTATCTAGCTTTGATCTTCTTTTTGTTTATTATTTAATTTTATTATTTTCATATTAAGGGAGGTTGGAGATATTATTTGGAAGAAGGATCATTGTCAAGCTAATGAAAATAATTGACCTGGCCAAAGGTCACATTCACAGAAGCTTTAAAAAGAGTGTAGCCTAAGGTCAAGTTTAGAGAAGCTCTAAAAATGGTATTATCAAAAGTTGGAATTAGACTTGGCTTTGCTACCAAATGAAATGAACAAATATTTCATTTATTGAGGAATATCCAACATTAAAAGGACAATAGGTTGAAAATTAGATGATATCTCATAAGGAATAACACAAATGTACAACTTGAGTGCGCCTAATGGTAAGAGCATGTGTTTTCTCCTTGGAGGTCACATGTTCAAAACTTGGGTGGGGTAGAGTCTGTACATGTTGAATGAATAATATTGGCACATTGTGATGAGGCTCAAAGGGTAGGTGCCCTCCCTAGAGTGGGACACGCGCATGGGAGTGCCCTCACCCAGTCACAAGTTCTTGTTAGTACTAGCTTGTAGGCTATTAGTATTGTTACGACGAAATCTTGCACTTCTCGAGATAAAATCCAAAATCTAATGTGCGAGAACTAATGTACTCAATGAGGGGGCCACTGTTTTGAAAAGTGTAACTAGGTTCGGTCTTCATAATGACATATGTAAATGTGATTTTATGTAATTGATGTAAAGAAAAATAAAATTATTTTTGTATGCTTGTCTCAAGGGTTTCATGAGCAAGAAATTTTATTTTTAGGGATGGTTCCCATTGAGAGGCTTTTATGATTGGTCATAAAGGCAAAGAGAGTCAATGTCATGTATGAAGGACCCTTCTTGGGCATGTTACATTTTGTATGAGTCATCAGATAAGTATTGATAGCCCTCCAAAACCAAGCAAAGTCTCCTCCTACAAGTTGGCTTCAAAGGATAATAATATCTTCATAAAAGGACACGTCGGTTCATCACATGTCATATAGGCTAATTAAGCATGGGAAACAACTATGAATAGGGCAGCTCGGCCCTATTTCAGAGATAATTCGGTCAAACTCTGAAGCTAAAAGGAAGTGCGAGGTTCATCAAGAAGGTAACCCTACATCCAAGCGAAGGAAAGAGATCAAGTTTGAAAGGAAGATTGAAGATATTTTAGGCTTGTTTCTGGGCAAGGTCTATCACATGTGCAAGGAAAGGTAAGAGCAGGAAAACCAGAATTGTAGAAGATAAGAATCTGAGATAAGGTAGGTATGATGTCTATGCTGCATGTCGAGTTAACATAGAGCCTCTCTCTATTTAAAGCGAAGAAGCAAGGGACAAAACTCATCCTTTATCAGTCACATGTGCGAGAAAGGAGAGTCTACTACAACAGGCCGAAGACTACAGTCAAGGAGACTGAAAATTTCAAATATGAGTTGGAGAAGTGAATGCTAAATTGTAGAAAGTTGACTTGGTCTTGGAGAGGTCATTTTGGTCAAGGATCTAGTTCATGGTCTTGGTATTCGTCAATTGGAATCTCTATAATAAGACGAATTTGTTCGGGTTTTCATCTCAAAGAGTGAGAGGTTTTGGCCATGGCTGATAGCTTATATTATGTGTTTCTTGTGTCTTTATGGTTTATGCATTGTTAGTTGTTTGACGAAGAAGAGCACTAATAACCTAAGTAAAAGAAGATACTAATCTATAGAAGTAAAAAGCACTCACAAATAGTTGCTAATAAAAGAGAAATCAATTAATTGCTATGCCCTAGATTTCTCAACATGGCATCAGAGCTAAGGTGACTAAGTCAACGAAGGGCATCTTATCAAGGGACACTCAAGGATCAAATCTCAAGGAAGGCATCAAAGTGAAGATTATCTTGAAGTCAAAGGAAGCATCATAACCCTAGATCAAAGAAGTATTGGGATCATCATCAAGAAAAGAAGACCAAAAACCTACATCTACTCAAGTTAAAGTGTTTTGAAGACTATTCATCCAAAGGAAGCTAGATCAAAAGGTGGTGTCATCTCACTCTCTATGGGATCAAGGATCATTCTTGAAAAAAACTACCTTCATCAAGGAAAAGTTTTATATTCTTTATATCATCTTCAACATCAAGGAAACACCAAGGAGGAGCATCCTATCAAGTAAGTATATTTATGTCCACATCTGAATCTGTCAAAATGTCTTTCTGCAAGGAAAACAACAAATTTTTTGAGGCTTCAAACTATCTTGCGTGGAAGAAAAAGACAAATCTGCATCTCATTGAAATTAAGGTTATTTAACATGTCAAAGGTTCTATCACTAAACCAAGAAAGGAAGATGCTCAAGCTCTTTCCAAGTATATGAAAGGGGAAGTTAGGGCTCAAAGGATTATCATAGAATCTATCAAAGATCCCCTCATCCCATATGTATCTAAACTTGAAACTTCAAAAGAAATATATGACAAACTGGTAGAGTTGTATTCCATAAGCATTGCTAGAGAATTCATCTCATTAAGGCAAGAACTCTACAAACTAAAGATGTCAAGGGAAGATGGAATAACCTCATACTTTATGAGGATATCTGAGATCCAGGATCAACTACAAGATTTGGTAGAAGTCATGTCTGATGGAGAAATGACTACAATGTATTAAATGCACCACTGGAGGAGTGGGGTAACTTTACTTCAAGAAGTTACTCCATTCCAGGATCTATGGTCATTGTGCAAGATTGAAAAATCTAGACTAAAAGCCAACTCTGATGTGGGAGTAGGTGAGAAAAATCAAGCTTATTTGGAAAGTTTGGTCCTTAGAAAAAGAATAAGAACATGGCTAAAATACAATGCTATGGGTGTCAAGTATAAGGGCAATATAGAAGAGATTATCTTAAGCTCAAGAAGGACAAGAGAAGAAGCACACATCACCGAGGAAGTGGTGGAAGCTGAAAGGAATAAATCCAAAAAGGAGGAAGCAACAGATCTCCACTATTGAGATAGTCTTCCTCACATAAGTTCTTTTCAAGTTCCTAAGTCTTCTGTTGTAAGATATGACTATCATTATTCCCTAAGTAACATAATGGGATGCATCAAGGCATCATGAAAGCATTGAAAGCAAGAGCTCGGGACATCATAGAGAAGCATGAAAGATGGTTAGAATCTATGGAAGTCAAGGATATAACTCTTGGGAATCTCATTGTAAACATAAGTGGCAAGGTCATCTAGTAAAGGGTTCATCATACATCTGTAAAAATAAACATCTGCTAATAGGGATACTTTAGATCCTCAAGATTCTTTGATGAAATATTCATTGAAAGGTTCACCGATCATGAGGGGATGCAAGTGTTTCATCAAGAATTCCAAACTTGCGGAATTCATGGATGATGGTATGATGACATAAAAGGAAAAGCAAATCAAGGGATTGAAGCTCTTTCAATCAAGGAAGCTGTTGCAGGAAGTCTGGATGACCCAAAGGAAAATGAGGTATTTATGCTTACAATGTATATTGAAGAGTCATGTCATATGGTTGCAGGTAACATGGATCAATGCTCTATCTTGAGAGCATAATCTAAGAAAGGATCTCCTCCTTCAAAGGAATGCAAAAATGCATGGGTCACACATTCACTAAAATCAACATAATATGTCATATGTAATATGAGGTGGTTGACTATAATTGAGGAATTATGATTGGAAATTCATGGGAATGAAACGTGTGAAGAAAGGAAGAGATCATGGAATATGCAACCATGGTAAAGGCAATCAACATCTGAAAGACCAAGAAGTTTTGACTAAAATATCTCCATGGAAGATATGAAGACTTTGATGGAGTCTGAAAAAGAAATAGACCCTTGAATATATATCTTTGGGAGATGTGTCGATATGTATAGAGGATGTTGATGCAAGTTAGAAGATGTCAATATGAAAGACCATCACAAAGGTAATGTTGGTTTTAATGTTCATTCCTTTTTTTTGAACAAATGTCTGGATGGGTTTATGTAGGGATGCCGAGGGAAGATCTATGGATGTCTTCCACCACTGACGCACATGTAGTATGATGAAATATCCTTAAGGAACTATGGCATGAAGAAGGCTGCATGGCATGAAGGAAGGCTAGATATGGATTGATGGATCACTTTTTGATGATGACATGACTAACTCATGGATGAAAGTGATGGATGGGTTGTGCCTTAAGAAAAAGTACCAAGATATGAAGACTCTTGAATGAGGAAAATAAGTTCATGACATCGCGAGGAGGAGTTCTTCAAGCAACTGGTTATCCCATCATTTCCTCCTAGGGAGATGCTATAGTTCCGTAATTAAGAGGGAGCATGAAAATAAGTTTTTTACTTGGAAGAAACCTGGAAATTCCAGCCAAGAGGGAGCTTAGGTACATTCCTTCCGTAGGAGTGAGTATGTTCCTTTATTGGAATAGATATATCCTCCCTAATTAAGAGGGAGAGGGAGACACATCATTCTCGTCTTGACTTGGGAAGACAAAATGGAGGATTGGGTAAACATCTGGCATTTGATGCTATTTGTGGATGTGTCAGGGCATCCAAGATAAGAGTAGTCGTAGAGGACTGATATTCTTTGAGGACTAGGAATCCAAGATAAGGATAGTCCTGGTGGAACACACCTTGAGAACCTGTGTGGGGTATGTTCTGAGAGAGACAATGATGAGGGTGTCTATACATCATTGGTCTTGCCAACATTGTGCTCAAATCTCATGGAGAGATAGAGATGTTAGTCAAGGCCTTTCTATGTGACATTGCTGGTTGATATGATGCTATATATATGGGTTACCAAATCTAACTCTTCTTATGAGAAATTCTTCAGATTGAGAATGACCAAGTACCATTATGAACACACCCTGAGAACCCGGGTGGAGTATGTTCTGAGAGAGAATGATGAGGGTGTCTATACATCATTGGTCTTGCTAGCATTGTGCTCAGATCTCGTGGAGAGATAACGCTGTTAGTCAAGGCCTTGCTATGTGACAATGTTGGTTGATATGATGCTATATAGATGGGTTACCAAATCCAACTTTTCTTATGAGAAATTCTTCAGATTGAGAATGACCAAGTACCATTATGAATACTTCCCTAGTTAATAGGGAGTGTTGAAAAGTGTAACTAGGTCCGTTCTTCATAATGACATGTAAATGTGATTTTATGTAATCGATGTAAAGAAAAATAAAATTATTTTTGTAATGCTTGTCTCATGGGTTTCATGAGCAAGGAATTTTATTTTTGGTGATGACTCCCATTGTGAGCCTTTAGGATTGTTCATAAAGTCAAAGAGAGTCAATGTTATGTATGAAGGACCCTTCTTGGGCATGCTAGATTTTGTATGAGTCATTAGATAAGTTTAAATAGCCCTCCAAGACCAAGCAAAGCCTCATCCTACTAGTCAGCTTCAAAGGATAATAATATCTTCATAAAATGACACGTTGGTTCACCACATGTCATGTCAGCTAATTAAGCATGGCAAACAATTGTAAATAGGGCAGATCTACCCTATTTCAGAGATAATTCGGTCAAAGTCTGAAGCTAAAAGGAAGCGCAAGGTTCATCAAGAAGGAAACCCTACATCCAAGCGAAGGAAAGCGATCATGTTTGAACGAAAGTTTGAAGATATTTCAGGTATGTTTCTGGGCAAGGTCTATCACATGTGCGAGGAAAGGTAAGAGCAGAAAAACTAGAATTGTATAAGATAAGAATCCGAGATAAGGTAGGTATGATATTTATGCTGCATGTCGAGTTAACATAGTGCCCCTCTCTAGTTAAAGTGAAGAAGTAAGGGACACAACTCATCCTTTATCAGTCACACATGTGAGAAGGGTGAGTCTACTACAATAGGCTGAAGAATACAATCAAGGAGACCGAAAAGTTCAGATCTGAGTTGGAGAAGTGAAGGCTAAATTTTAGAAAGTTGACTTGGTCTCGGAGAAGTCATTTTGGTCTAAGGTCTAGGTCATGGTCTTGGTATTCGTCAATTGGAATCTCTATAAGAAGAAGATTTTTTTTGGGTTTTCTTCTCAAAGAGTGAGAGGTTTTGGCCTTGGCTGATAACCTATATTCTGTGTCTCTTGTCTCTTTATGGTTTGTGCATTGGTAGCTATTTGATGAAGAAGAACACTAATAACCTAAGTAAAAGAAGACCCTAATCTAAAAAAATAAAAAGAACTCACAAGCAATTGCTAATAAAAGAGAAATCAATTAATTGTTATGCCCTAGATTTCTCAACAAACTGTCACCTCACTAGTCCTCTTCTCACTTATGGTTGACTCTTCTTCAACTCAAAGGGGGTTCTCCTTAGTAGATCTTGTTGAAGAATGTAACTAGGTTCGGTCTTCATAATTGTTGAGATTTTGGATAGCATCGGATGTGCTCTAGCACCGAAACTTTGTGAAGGGGCTAGAACACATGAGATCTCCAATACCTTGAAATCGTTTGGAGAAATTCCAACCAGTGTAAAAGTTATTCAAATAATTTTATTTTTAATGGGGACATTAAGTCTAACTTAGGGAAATTGAAAAATTAAAGTGAATTAATTTACACACGCGGCGAGAATGTTCTAAGTGATGTGGATCATGCTTTCTGTAATCTTGGCCGTTGATTAGTGATTAGATCATGGCTGTTGGCTGTTGGGGTCAGTTGGAGAACACATAGAGTAGTAGCACTTGGGCTAAGTCGAAATTCTGGGGCGCGGTTTATTGAGAATTTTCGAGTGAACTTGCAGTGTGAGTGAGGGGCTGATCGGCAAGGGATGTTCTGATCCGAGGTCGAGAATACATATATCAGAGAGGCAGTTCCATACCAGGCAGCGCAGAGGCCAACAGGAGGCACGCAACCCAGCCAGGATGACGTAGAGACCATGCAAAGAGGGACGCAGACCCTTCTGGGTGACATAGAGGCAGCGCAGAGGCCTTAAGAGTGACGCAGGGGCAGCATGTGCTGCACAGAGACTGTGCTAGGCAGGAGAGGCTGACGCAAACGCTGGAAGAGCTGCATTGAGGGTTTCAGTTGCCTAGAAAGGGCTCGTATTCAGTAATTCCTGAAGGATTTGAATCAACCATATTTTTTGTTTTCAAGTGATAAGGTACAACTGTAGAGAATTTATTTGTGGGGAAAAACTACTACTGGTGCCCTAGATGTATTCATAATTCTACATAATAATAAAACCCTTTAAGAGCTGTTGCACTGGTTTTCCCGCATTAGGTTTTTCTAGGGACATTTGTCCGAAAAATCATGTGTGTCCTTTGTCATATGTGCACTATGTTTTAGTAAATGATCTCTATATGTGTAGTCTGCTAGTTGTGTTTACTTCGATATTTTCTGGATATTTCTGAAAATAAATTGTATAATTAAATCACAAGTAGGAGAAGTGAATCAAGATACTGCAGTAAGGTTTCTGTAAAGTTGTATTCATAAATTTTCACATGGTATCAGAGCATTGCAAATCAAGCTGAAGCCATCAGCAAGGGGCTGAATATTTTTGCTGTAGGAAGGGCAGAGAAAGCAAACACAAATCTGGAAAGAGGTGGCGCAACACTAGAGGGATAACGCAAACCCAACAGGGGTGATCCAGTGCCAGTCTGCTCACGCAGAGGCTGATGCAACACCAAGAAGGTGACACAGAGCCAGCTTACTCACACAAAGGCTGATGCAACACCAGGAAAGTGACATAGAGCCAGTCTGCTCACGCAGAGGTTGGTGCGACACCAGGAGGGTGACACAGTCCAAGAGAGAGTGATGTTGTGCCAGTTGCCGTGGCCGAAAGTGCAACTTCTGATCTTCAAAAGTTGCTGGTGGGGCATCGGTTTTGTCGATGCAGAACTGTGCCTAGAAAAGTTAACAAAGTAAGGGGAAACAATCCCTCAACAGATTTTCTTGCCAAGAAATTTGAGATTTGATCAGGAGGGTGATCGTAGAGGGCTGATTCAACAAAATAGGCTGAGGATTTCCTGGAGGGAAATCATTTGTCAGAGGTAGAAAATTCTCTAGAGGGTTTCTATCGCCAAGAAACCCATATCTGGTCTTCTGTTGAGTGCAGCAACAGTAGAAGGGAGAAGAGCACCTGTTTCAACTGTTTAAGCAGAGATGGCCCCGTATGGACTGAGAGATCAGGATAGGTTAGACGATGTATATAAATTTGCGACTTGGAAATCCAGAATCCTTACAGTCATGGAGGAGTACGGTATTAGAGACCACACAGAGAATGTCCTGGATGTGCCAACTGATGCTGATGCTATGAAGAAGTTCAATGAAAATCAGGCGCAGGCTAAGCGCTTCATAATGGATTTAGTGAAAGATCACGTGGTCCCGCACATTGTCGAGAAGAAGATGACAAACGAGGTGTGGACAACATTGACCACACTGTATCAAGGTAGCTCTGTCCAGAGGAAGATGCTTTTGGAGAATCAGATGCAGATGTTCCAGATGCACAAGAGAGAGGAGATCGATCCCTTCCTCTTCAGATTGCAGAGTATTCGAGACCAACTGATTGCCATGGGGGTAACTATGAATGGTGGACTCATGGTGAGGACTGCCTTGAATGCAGTCACCGATGAGTGGGAGACCTTTGTCCAAAGTATCTTGGGTAGAGCACAACTCCCAAATTGGGAAGACATGTGGGAAATCCTTCGACATGAGGAGATCCGGAGGGTAACCAAGAGGGAATTCAACAGCGGGGGAGTCAAATAAAGAAGGAGGAGTAGGAAGATGCAACCCTAACATCTAAGGGATAGCGACAACAAAGGAAGAAGAAGAAGGACCTACTGAAGGTCAGGTGCTTCAGGTGTGAAGAAATTGGGACACTTCACCAACACTTGTCCTAAGAGGAAGGACAAGGAAGCTTCGGATTCCAAGGCAACAACAGCGAAAGGGGACGATGACAACGAAGATGATGTGGCCATTGTGAAATTTTCAGATCTGGAAATTATTACTGCAATGATTGGTTTATTTCTCCTACTTATGAGATAAGTTATTTATAGACGCTTCAGTAAATTCTGAAATAAACACATTTGTAGTACTTCACTCTAATTAAAAGCATAAGAAAAGAAATTACGCAAGTAGCACATTAGAAACAACCATACGAACACAATTATTTTTGGACAATTGTCCCTAGAAAAACCCAATGTGGGAAAAGCAATGCAGCAAATGAGGGTTTATATTTATCTTTAGTAATGAAAAGTTCAATTACATGAGTCCTGATGAGAAAAGTAAAATTAGCACACACCTGGCTGAATTTTCTGGAACCTTCAGAAGTATTTCTGATCCTCGAGGTGATCTCCTACACTCTCTGCGTCATCTAGTGTGTGAGCTCTGCACAATCCCTCTCTGGACTGCGTAAATCTGCATGGAGGGGTTCTTGCTGCCGATCAACACACCCTTCCCTTCATCCTCTTGCCTTTTGCTTCTCCGCTAACTGAATCCTCCCTCCTCTTTCTGCTTCTGTAATCTTTCCTCTACAAACTCACCCACTAAAATCGAATAACCTTGCTTCAGAATTGATTTCCTTCGAGTGCTGAGAATGTCCCCGACTTGATTTCCAAATGACCCTCAAGCCTCTTCTTATAGTCTTCTCGCTGATGAATCAACGACCAATATTATATCGTTAATCAATGGCTCAGATTAAAAGATGACTTGATCTTCGTTTTCTAGAAGATTCACACTCTACTTTATTGATACCCTTTAATTATTTAATTTCCTTAAGCTTAGATTTAGGGTTTGCATTAAAATAATTAATTATTTTAATAAATCCATATTCGAGTGGAATTTCCACAAACGATTTCTGGGTTCTTTGGATATCTTATATCCAAGCCTCTCCACCAAATTTGAGACTTGGAATACTTCCCGATGGTATAAAATCAACATCCATGTGTGCTCATGTACCTCGAGAGAAGAGGTGGGGCGATATAGATCTGTAGAGTGAGCTACAGATGGTAGTGGATCCTCGAGGTGCCCAAACTCTTGGATCACATACAAGTTACGGGAGCCTTAAAGACAATCGCAGGATGACTGGAGTTAGTGGGTGCAGAAGATCATGGAGAAGCAGAGGCAATGCTGGGACGTTGGAGAGTGAAGCAGCGCAGTGCAGTGGCAACAATATCGTGGAAGCAACATTACAAAGGTTGATGGGACTTTAGCAATGCAGAGGGGCAGTGCTTACACATTGCAGAGCAGTAGCAACACAGAGGCTCTAGAGAGACAACGCAGAGCAACAACAGTGGGTGCTTCAATGATGAGATGCAACCAGACTGACTTGTCTGTCGGTTGTTGGGTGATTGTCTTTCAGTTGCTTACTTCTCAGCAACTGAGTTGCAATGCAACAATTAGCAGTGGCAATGTTATATGCAACATGATGCAACAATTTGAGAGGGAACTGTAGTACAGACGAGGCAGTCATTGTGGCAGAGTCATGGGTAGCAGTATAGAAAGCAACAATGTAGTGGATGGAGGGCAACAGGCCAAGCATCAACAACGCGAAGACCGATGCCAGAGATCAGGGTGATGCTTCAGTGGTGAAATGTTGCTAGAGCACATTCCTCGCTAAGAGGGAGTGTTGAGATTTTGGGTAGCATCAGATGTGCTCTAGCTTCAAAACTTTGTGGAGGGGCTAGAACACATGAAATCTCCAAGACCCAGAAATCGTTTGGAGAAATTCCACCCACTGTAAAAGTTATTCAAATAATTAAATTTTTTAATGGGGACCCTAAGTCTAACTTAGGGAAATTGAAAAATTAAAGTGAATTAATTTACACGTGGTGAGAATGTTCTAAGTGACATGGAGTAGGCTTTCTCTAATATTAGCCGTTGATTAGTGATTAGATCATGATCGTTGATTTCTCAACGAGAAAAGTATTAAAGGAAGGCTTGGGGTCAGTTGGAGAACACACACAGAGTAGCAACACTTGAGTTAAGTCAAAATTCTGAGGCGCAGTTTGCGGAGAGTTTTTGAGTGAGCTTGTAGTGCTTGTGAAGGGAAAATAAACAAGGGATGTTTTGATCCGAGGCCAAGAATACATATATCAGAGGGGCAGTTTCGTACTAGGCAGCGCAGAGGTCAGCAGAAGGGACACAGCCCAGAAGGCTGATGCAGAGACCACACAGAGAGGGACGCAAACCCTTCTGGGTGACGCAGAGGCAACGCAGAGTGACGCAGGGATAGCCTGTGCTGCGTAGAGGCTGTGTTGGGTAGGAGAGGTTGACGTAGAGGCTGGAAGAGCTGCATTGGGTTGGAGAGGTTGACATAGAGGCTGGAAGAGTTGCATTGAGGGTTCCAATGGGCTACAAAGGGTCCGTATCTAGTAATTCCTGAAGGGTTTGAATCAGACATATTTTCTGTCTCCGAGTGATAAGGTACAATTGCCGTGAATTTCTTTGTGGGGAAAACCACTACTGGTGCCCTAGATGTATTCATAATTCTACATAATAATAAAACCCTCTAAGAGTTGCTGCACTGGTTTTCCCGCGTTGGGTTTTTCCAGGGACATTTGTCAGAAAAATCATGTGTTTCCTTTGTCATATGTGCGATATGTTTCATAAATGATTTGTATATGTGTATGCTTCTAGTTGTGTTTACTTCGATATTTTTTGAATATTTCTAAAAATAAATTGTATAATTAAATCACAAGTAGGAGAAGTAAATCAAGATACTGCAGTGGGGTTTCTGTAATTTTGTATTCAAAAAATTTCACAATAATGGAATGTATTTATCAAAATAATGAAAAATAAAATTTTATTATTATTATTATGACTTATTAAAGCATGGGTTTCATGCTTGGTTCATCATGTTTTAGGTCAAAGTCCCCATTGAGGACTTCTAGGAATAATACTAAGTCATTAGAGTCATTGTACATTTAATAAGACCCTTTTTGGGCTTTTGAATCCTGTAAAAAGAATTATTTTTGAGTCAAAAATGAGTTTTGTCACCACAACAGGTCGACCTTTACTTGTTCAAGTCAGCCTACATGAAGGAATTAAAACTCCAGAAAAGGGTATATATGTGCAATTCGATTCATTTGGAAGAGCATCACTCACACAAGTTTGATCTCCAAGAAGTAACGAAAAAGTGGGAAGTTGCAGAAGAAGACAAGGAGTTGCAAGATCGAAGTCTCTAGGGCATCTATATCTTCCATATATGGATTTTTTTGGCTACTACAACATGATCGAAGCATTGCATCAAGATCGAAGTTCTAGGCTATTGCAACAAGGTCGAAGTGCTTCTTCAGGATCGAAGTAGTGCCTCAGGGTCGAAGCACTGCTTCAACGTCTAAGTACTACTTCAAGGATGAAGTGCTGCACCTAGGTCGAATTTTAGTTGTTGCTAGGTCGAAGTTGCTAGATCAAAGTTTATGCTACATCGAAGTGTTGTTATTGTTGCTATTCCAGGTCGAAGATAGTGCTGGAAGGTTATCATTTGCAGAAGAAGGAAAGAGATGACTTGGTGATTGGAGGAAGTCTGTGTCTAGGTCAAGAAGTCTTGGATTGTTTCATGAAATTATTGAAGGAAGAGTTGTTGACTAGGCTTTCCCCTAAAGCGGGGTTTTGCCGTAGATGTCCACCTACATATGGTGTCCATGATCTTCATATGGTTTTGATAATTGCTTGATGAACTAAATGTAGTGCCCTACTCTAGTTGACTGACAATGATATGAATTTTAACATTATTTAGCCCTCAGACCCGCACTTTATTGTTCGAGGACCTCAGGTTGAGGATCCAGACACATGACTCTATTATTAGTGGATGTGATGGTTATGTATGTCCTTATTGATACTATGATGATGATAGCATTTATGGATATGCATGTTCTTTATTGATATGATTGTAGCATTAATGGATATGCAGGTTCTTTATTGATATCATGATGATGATAGATTTTATGGATAGATGTGTTTTCTATTGATGTTACGATGATTATGCCTTTGATGGATATGTTAATTTACCATTGATGTTATGATTATGATAAACATGATGGATGTGTCTCACATGTTAACTACTTACATTAGTTCTGATTCAAAATAAACAATGATGTGAATGACTAGGTCATGTTGATGTTTCTATTATGATAATGACTAACACTGAGAACCTTGTTACTGATGATTATTGAGTATGACGGGAAACCAACAGAGGCACTCGCATATGATGAGTGGATAACATCTGGTTTGATAGAAATTAATATTTTGTTTTTGAAATTCTAAGTTCAGTTTGAAATTTGTTATAAATACTACATATACTCTGATGATATTTCAGTGGTTGCAGGAACATGTCAGTTGCTTGGCCGAATGACTCACATATGGGTGATGGGGTTGTACAATTAGATGGAGCAACATGAGAGGGGTGGAACAATGTTCCTGATCTCACTCGTTAGCACTCCCGCCGTGACTTAGGCTGGAAAGGTCGAAATACCTTCGCCTTGAAGATCACGATGTCGTGAGGGCAGGTCCCAAATTGGTTAGCTCACGAGGTTTTTCTGGGGGGTGCGCATCAAGGCGGATTCCTTGATCTCCAGCACCATTAGTCTCACTATAACAGGCAACATACGAGATGATAGGGGTCTCTGGAATTGCACATATAATTTCCCCTTGTAACCACTGGATACTTGAAGGGCAAGTGGTGTGGCACCCTTGGAATTTCAAGAGAAATTCTTGAAAGGCACGACCGACTTGGCACCCTTGGCATCAGAAATAAATTCTTAGGCATGGCACCCTTGGAATTTCGAATGGAAGTTCTTGAAGGGCATGACCAACTTGACACCCTCGGCATTATTAAAGAAACTAATAAATATAATCAATATAGGAAAATCCAACTAATTCATATCAAGTGACATATGATGTTAAAACTAAAGGAACTAAATCAAGAATAAAACTTAGGGTAAGAGAGGAATATGAAGAGATAAAATATTTTACCATGATAACTCTACCCTTTCCATGTTAAAACAAAATATTAAATACATAAGACTTAATTAGGCAAAAGGGAGAAAGAGGGACATAGAGTTAAGTATAAAGATTTATTAAAAACTTCATTAAGAGAAGAGGGTGGTGAATTAAAATAAGATTAATAAATTAAAATTTGAGAAATTTAGAGAACTTCCATGTGGAAAAAACCAACATAAGAATATTCATCAAAAGGGCAAATTGAGGTAGTTAGGGGACCAAATCTGAGAATCATCAATTAACTTCAGTAATAAACACAAATTAAGGAGTAAAAAGGGGGAATCAAGAGACAACTAGGAGAAGAAATAGGAAACCTTGTTGGGTTGAGGGAAATATTCAATGTTCCACCAAGTCCCCTGGAGGTGGGAGCGAGGGGGCGAGGGAGCGCGGGAGTGGCATATGCAAAAGCTCCCTACCAATTTTCAGGAAACGTGGGGGGACGTCGGGGTCATAAAAATTATAAAATTTAATATTTATAATGTAACTATATTTTTGCAAGGAATGTATATACAGTCATCATACACTTGCATCATGAAAGATAAATCATAAATAATAAAATTACAAATCGATGAATGATGAATCATATAATTGAAACAAATTTAAAAGTTAAAAGTTAAAACATACATCATACAATCATGCATGTAAGTTTGTAAGTTTGTAACTATATAATCATTAATGTAACTAATAACAATGTACAATGAAAATAAAGTTTAAGATATCATATGACATATTATATCAAGATTCAAAATAGAGTTTAAACTGAAGTTTACAACTCAAGTCCGAAACATAAAACTTAAACGCAAATAAGTTATGTCTGAAACATAAAACATAAAACATAACATATGAATATCAAATGATATCATCATAATGATAAATGAGCATAAATGCTCAAGTTAATGCCCCACTAGTCTCTGCATCCAACTTCTGCACGAATATATCAGATCAACCATGTCACCATCTGAATCAGAATCACTTGGATTCTCAAATATGCTAAGTGGCACATCAAATTTTAACACGAAACCATAAACTAAAAGGGGCGGTGAGGGGACGTGAGGGGGCGTGAAGGGGGGTGTGAGGGGGCGTGAAAGGGGGTGTGCGGGGGCGTGAGGCGGCGTGAGGGAAACGTCCCCTAGAAGTCCCCAAGACCCCGGAGCGCGAGGGGGCGAGGAATCTAGACCCCTAGGTGGGGGGGCGAGACCCCGTGTAACACTGGAAATATTATTTTTAAATGAATAATTAAGTAAATTATTTTTGGAGAGTTTTGATGAGAGGGTGACACATGGGTGGGTGAATAATCAAATTTTTGGGTAATAAAAAAATAATTATTTATGCATGAAATTCCAAGTGTCACCTATGAAACCTTCTATAAAAGAAAGAGAAATGGAAGGGAAAATGACCTTTTTGTTTACCCTATTGTTGGATGGAGGATATTATGTCATTTTGAGTGGTTACGAGCTATAGTTGAGTTTGGTGAGGTAGAGTATTATAGAGAGGGGACTCTTGAGCCAAGAGGGGCTCATCTCTATCAACTAGCACATTTCTTCGTTGTACAACCCCATTGCAGCTCGGGGGTCCGCGGGGAAGGAGAGTACCCAAGGAGTAGGCTGGAAGGTCAACCAGTGGGTCATTACATTTGGATTAAGCATGACAACATTTAGGCTCGGAGGTAGACGACAACAAAGGAGCTCAAGTAGCGGCAAGTCAAGTTTGGTTCTCGTCTAAGGGTGAACGGTACATGTGTTAGTTATATTGTTTTTAATTATGATGATTTCATTGTGCTTATAAACAACAAGTTAAATATATGTATGTGTTCTGAAATTAGATTTATGGACATTGATAGAAGTGATTTAAGTTTACTGAGTTTCAAACTTGTATGATTATGGTTTCATCTCCTAGTTACTGTGAAAAAAAAATAAAAAATTTAAAAGCCTAGCGCCCATCTAGTAAATTATAGGGTTGGTCCCTACACTAAAAAAAGAACACAAAAGATAATAAGTAAATAAGAATTACACAAGTAATTATCAAGTATAAGAAAATCTTTCTGCCTTTCTGATTTTCTAACATGGTATCAGAGCTAAGGTGAAGAAGGAGGAAAAAGGAAACTTGAAGATCTATTAAGCAACCTCAAGAAGTTGAATAAGAGGTTATCAGAGGAAATCATATAAGGAAAGAAGCTTCCTATCTCCAAGGACAATGTATAACACAATAAAGGGAGAGAACAAAATAGACGGATCATCAAATTACAGGGCATGGAAGAAAAGAATTGACCTCATCCTTGAAAAGAATAAAGTCCTGGATATAGTCAAAGGAAAAGTGAAGAAATCTACTGAAGTATCCAATAATGCAGATAAAGAGAAGTTTAGAGAGCCAGTGATATTGGCTATGAGCCTAATGGTGGAAGGTATAAAGGATAGTCTTGTCCCACACATTTCCAACATATACTCTGCTCAATAAATGTATGAGCCTTGTCAAAATTGTTCACTATCAAGAATATTGGACAAGTTGCAAGTCTTAAAAATGAACTAAGGACCACACAAATGACAAAAGATGACACAGTGGCTTCCTCCTTTGTAAGGATAGCTAGAATTAGAGATGACCTTCAAGCCTTAGATGAGGTAGTAATTGACAAAGAGCTAGTGATTTTTGCATTATTGGGATTGCAACCCACTTGGAGTGCCTTTGCTTTAGGGATCAACAACTGGAGAGAATCTCCTTCATTCGAGGAATCATGGAATGCTTGCAGTCAAGAAGAGATGATAATTTCATTAGTAACCAACAATGAAGAAGAGAAAGTTTCAAATGCTTACTTCGCTCATCAGAAGAAAGGAAACTTCAAGAAATATAAAGGGCCAAGAAGGAAGGTAGACTTATCCAAGATAGAATGCTATCAATGTCACAAAATGGATCACTATAAAAGTGACTATCCCGACAATCCGAAGAATAAGAAGAGGAACAAGGATCAAGCAAATGTTGCTAAAGAATGATCTCCAAAGAAGAATAAAACTGAAGAATCATAAATAAGGGACTTACGCTACTAAGTCCTTTGCTCTAAGTTTTAGTTGTTTTCATTTGTAATTTTGATTTCTAGTATTGTAAGTTTAACATGACTTGGAAAAACATTTTTAAATTGTTTTTATAAGGTTATAGGTATCCCTCTAGATTGGATTAAGAGGGAACTCTCACCATTTTACAAAGATAAGTATCTTACTCCTTACCTTTTCATATTTGGTTTCCATTTTCTTGTCTAGATTTGTTTGTAGTAGATGCTAATTACATTTCTTTTATATTTTTCTTTGTTTAGGAAATCTTGTTGATCTGCTAAGGGATTATGAAGAAGGCCTCACAAGGTAAAGAATTGGAATTACAAGGTTTGTTAAGAAACAAAGGTATGCATTAGACCATAAGCTTTGTCCTCTTCATGATAAAAGTATATTCATTCTTTTGGGTAATCTATTCCATATTACTAACATTATTGATTCTAGCTCTCTTGAATCATAAAGATTCTTGATTGCGTGATTAATCTTTAGATAAATCTACTGTCGTATATTTGATCATTTATTGTGGAACCCTAAAAGGTTTTCTGTAAAAACCCTAACTTAAGGGTATGTCAATGATAATGTGAGAAACCCTAACCTACTTAGGGTTATTGGTGAAATCTAAGAAAATGCTATTTTTGATGTCATGGTTGGGTTTGGTATGGTTATGGAAACTCTAATCTCTTAGGGTTGGATGGTGATGTCTGAAATCCAAAATCTTTGAGGTTTTGGTAAATTAGGGTTTATGAATAAAACCCTTATATTATCTAGAGTGAGCTCCTAGGAATGAAACCCTAAGTGTATGTTTGTCCATCTGATCAAGTTTTTATATGTCCAACTTTAATGTGTTAATATTTGTGTCATTGGGTTTGCCTAATATATGTTGTTATGACATGCTTGTGCATGATAATGAAATTATATATATATATATATATATATATATATATATATATATATGTTGACCTAATTTTGTTGATCATAAGTCCTAGGGTTTGTAATTAATCCCTAGTCAAAGTTTGATATTCTAGGATGATATTGTTTACCCTTGGTGATGAATATAGGGTTTACACTAAAACCCTAGTAGAAGTTGGTCATGTTGTTGAAACCTTAAATTATGTTATGGTTGGTTTTGATTGTTGGAGCTCATTGTCTCATGTATGGAATCTAGTAGAAATATAACATATGAATTCTGAATTTTGTTAGATGCATAAAACCCTTATATTATCTAGAGTGAGCTCCTAGGAATGAAACCCTAAGTGTATGTTTGTCCGTCTGATCAAGTTTTTATATGTCCAACTTTAATGT
Source organism: Pinus albicaulis (assembly GCA_034641835.2). Taxonomy (NCBI): domain Eukaryota; kingdom Viridiplantae; phylum Streptophyta; class Pinopsida; order Pinales; family Pinaceae; genus Pinus; species Pinus albicaulis. The sequence goes on from CM076579.1 coordinate 651,737,746, forward strand.
GTTAATATTTGTGTCATTGGGTTTGCCTAATATATGTTGTTATGACATGCTTGTGCATGATAATGAAATTATATATATATATATATATATAGACCTAATTTCGTTGATCATAAGTCCTAGGGTTTGTAATTAATCCCTAGTCGAAGTTTGATATTCTAGGATGATATTGTTTAGCCTTGGTGATGAATCTAGGGTTTACAACAAAACCCTAGTAGAAGTTGGTCATGTTGTTGAAACCTTAAATTATGTTGTGGTTGGTTTTGATTGTTGGAGCTCATTGTCTCATGTATGGAATCTAGGGTTTACATTAAATCCTAGTAGAAATCTAACATATGAATTCTGAATTTTGTTATGCATAATTGAATTGTACTTGTTCAAATTGTTTCTAGGGTTTGCAATCTGTTACAAAATAATTTGTCATATCTTTGACAATGATATTAAAGCCCTAGATATAAGGAGATTGATGTCTTGATTGAGCTATTCATGTGATTTAGGGTTTGTAACAAAAACTCAAGCAAGAAGGTGAAGTATACAAGTACTTGTCTCTTGTTAATTATGAACCTAACTAAGTTTAGGTATTTGATTTCTAAAGTCCAATGCTTCCATGATTATAGTTAACTTCATGCTTCTATATATGTATTTGGTTGTACTTGCTGTGTAAGTTGTGCATGTACATAATCTTCAAGTTGTTGAAGATATTCGTAAGTAAAGTTGACTTAATTGGTAAGCATGATGAAGGAAGTTATATGAATGATGTTGATCAAGATAACTTTGATAAGTAGGATGGAAGCCATGAAAGATTCTTTGATGTCATAGAGAGAAGTTGAACTCCCGAAGTTAAGAGGGAGCCTGGACAAAAGAAATCTCCCCAAGTTGAGAGGGAGGGCATACTATTGTCATGATGGATGGATGCCTTGAAGTAATTGAAGAATGTAAATTGAGGTACTGCTGAAAGAAGGAAAGTGGGATTTGGTTATAGATTATGTTGCTGTATAGGAAAGGAAGTTGTATGGTTGAGGAATCTTCTGTAAAGATTTGCTTGAAAGTCTCTAAGTCCTACTGTGATAAAGTGAGAGGCAACAACAAGATGATCAAAAGACCCCAAAGGTGTGTGTTTGCTTATGTGTATTTGAAAGTTTGTTACTGATTTGGGTTGTGTTTGTACAGGTAAATTTCTCAGAGGTTTGATAACATGTTTGACATGCTTGTTGTTACTGATCAGTTTGATCGGGGAGGATTTGCTACCGATTTGAATAATCAAGGGTGGCGAGGCTTTGTGTGTGATACACATTTCCTAGGAAGACATCTAGCCGACACTGTGTTGATGTCTGGATCTCGAAGTAGGGAGGGTGGCATTGGTCAAGGAGCTCTGACCACAGATACAAACCTGGATCCCTAGGTTGATGGCTACTAAGTAATCCTGATGGTACCTAGAGTGGCTGAAAACTTTAGTCCATCTTAGTCCCACCCAGATAGATTGCCTTGTTCAGGAATCTAGTCCATGGCATTGCGGTGCCTAAACTCTTCATATTTCATATGTTTTGAGATCTTCCTTTTTCTTGTACTTGTATGTCATATGAATACCTCCCTAGTTAAGAGGGAGTGTTGAATAATGTAACTAGGTTTGGTATTCATAATTATATTAAGGCATAATGAAATGTATTTATCAAAATTTTGGAAACACTAAGAGGGGGGTGAATTAGTATTTCTTTTCAATTGTTAATTTTACCAGTTAGATCACTTATATGTAGAACACAAAATGAACAATGATGGAATAGATACTTTTATTAATTTCTTCTTTACAATAAGTAAAGTAAAATAATGATATAGGGCTCCAACCCTAGATGAAGACTCCAATCTTCTAGGCTCCAACCTGTATTGTGCCAAGCACTGACTTGGTCTTTCCAAGGCTCCAACCTTGTCAATTTCAGGCACCAACCTCTAGGGCTCCAACCCTATCTCTAGTACAGGCTGCGACCTGGTTTCTTGAGGACTCCAATCCTCTAGGGCTCCAACCCTATCTTCCAAGGCACTGACCTTGTCTCTATGAGGCTCCAACCTCTTGGGCTCCAACCCGCAACTTCACTTCGTCAAAATATGTTTGGTTATTCTTCATGGCTCCCAAAGTCTTCTTTGACGATCCCTGGCAATCTTCAGCAATGCCTTCACTTAGTCTCCATGTCACTTCATCAATGACAACCTTGTTCTTCACATGAAGGTGTCACCACAACTCTTCATGGTACCCAAACAATTTCTCCAAGGTTATTCCATCAAGGGGATTTTCAACACTGCATCACGATATTTACAAATGCATCTAAGTGAGCTCTCTAAGGTCTTCAATAGGTCTCAGAAAATCCTCAATAAGCTGCTTAAAGAGGGTCCTCGGATTCTGCTTTACAAGGCTTCAAGAGTTGCTCCAAGGAATCTTCAAAATCAACTCTAAAAGATATTTCAACGCATGCTTCGAAAATTCTCCAAAATAAGGCAGCTCCAACAATGCTTCAATAATAATCTCAAATAAAATTTAAGGATCCTCAATCAACGTCTAAAAATGAAAAGGTGCAGTCTTAAGAATGGCCTAAAAAATGTGCTTAAATGTGTCAACAGATCTGCTTCACAAGAGGTCAATTAAGTTTGCTCCAAATATGAATATGATCTGTTATTAAGGTAGGCTTGAAGAGAGGGTTACAAACAACTCCAAAAGGGTTCAATAATCTGCCTCAAAGGATGCACAATTACCAACTACAGTTTCCAACAAATTCTGATCAATTTGCAAGGTCAAACTTCAAGACACAAACATGCTTTTTTCATAGATCTGAACTACTATGCCACAGGTCCGAATGCCACAAATGAATGGCTCATTTTATGCCACAGATCTAAACTTAAAGTCTGTACATAGGCTGCAACAATCACATGTTCAAATGTCATAAGCCCAAGTTTAAGATCTCTGTCAAGGATTATGCCACTAGAAATCTATGCACATTTCCACAAATCCAATTCTTCAATTATATTCACAGATGTTAAGAATAGGTTTGAAACTGTTACAACGAATATGTGAATTATACAGTTGCCTGGAGGTGCTAATCTCTGTTTTATAACCCAGAAATATTCAACCGTATACTTTACTCCTTAAGTTCTATGCTTCTTTTCTTCAAATTTACGAATTTTGAATTGTAATTACTCCACTGTGTTTTTTTGACCGAAATCATGATGAAAAAATGAAGACCGAATCCATATTTATAGTGGATTTTCCGCTATAAACGAAGTGTCACGTCTTTTGGAGGGAGGCCGACATGAAACTATGAGTGTGGGTCAGCTAGCTAAAAATATATATTTTTCTAAACTTAAAAATTCAATATCTCACAAACTACTAGGAGTTTCGGGACAAATAAGGGCTCATTGGAAAGCTAAAATTATGCTCTAAAGGATGGTGAAGGTCTCACAAAGAAATTCTACCTCTAAGATGGTGAAACATATTTTTCTTTGTGACTGTCCTTAAATTTTATGCATAAAAAATTTGGTACAGCATGAGGACTGTTTGGGACAACGTGGCTTCTTCATTATTTGGTTTCTTCATTGTTATCAATGTCATCATAGGATCATAGAGTCATTACGTAGAAGTGAAGCATTCATGTAGCATCGTGTATCAACAATGTCATCATATACTAGTGCAATGATATGTCATAGTGCAACCTTCATTAATTTGTCAAAAACTTCAAAGTAGTCTTCCAATTATGTGAAAGTGTGGTCATTCTTCAAGAGTATGACATCATCACGTGTATGACTTTATCAATTATCGTTCTCCACTTCAAAGGCTTGTATACTGGCATCTATGGTCTAGATCACCAATCAAGGCACATGATTGACACTCGACAACATTATAGTTAGTTCAAGGACTTGTTCGGGCAAGACTTCTTCATTAGTGGCTTGACATCTTCATTGATGGCATCGTTATCAACCAAGAGTTATCACATCATCTTCTAGAACCAGGCATCTTAAGAATATTGAGACCTCGGTCAAAGTCATATTGACATCTCAGTCAAAGTCATATTGACATCAATGGCAACCTTGATTAACAATCTCCCCCTTTGACATTGATGGCAATATTCTTTCTCTTCCAACATTCTTTCCCCCTTTGACATCAATGGCAAGTGGCGTGCCCAATTACTCCCCTTGTCAAGTTGCTTCTTTTATTCATCAATAGTAATTATTTATAGGAATGTTACTGTAATATTCCCAATTAGCAATGGCTAATTGGAATATGCGATTTTGGTCAATTTTGCTTTAAGTAGTTAGCTTATGAATAAACATAGTTATATTATGAATAAAACGTGAGTAAAAGGGGCCACGACTCACTCTAAATAAGATGCACGTGGTAATTGGGCACGCAGCAAAGAGGTAATACCATGGTATCATGAGTGGAGGCGCACGTAGCAAGGAAGATTACCGTGGTATCATGGGTTGAGGCAGCCGTAGGATTCAAGAGCGGCCATACGCTATATAAAGAAGATAATTTCCTCATTGAGGGGATCATGGAGAATTTATGTATTTTGAATCTGGTCATTGTGACTATTGAGCACGCTTGCTGTTTAGCCTGTCTACAACGCTGTTTAGCGCATTGAGTGTCTCCGTTCAGAGATCTCGCTCTCAGCCCCAGTGGACTTCGAGTCCCTGCTCGGGTGAGGAAGTCCCGTCAGCATCTGTATAGGAAGAACGACCTGCTGTATTCGTAAAGAAACAATGTGTTTATTAATTGCGCAACACTTGTGGAGGATCCGCGCGTTTATTGGTTACACAGAAGGACGCAGTCTGTATTTGGGAAGCTTCGGGTGCATTCTTGGTAGATCATGGATAGGAGATCAAGCGCAGGAATAACAGCATGTCTATTGGGGGAGTTCTGGATCAATGGGTGATTATAATATTGCAGATCCCAACCCGTGGAGGCGTGATTAATTGGAGGAAGCACAGATTCGTGAGGAGGCACGTCTGGGCAGCGACACAGTCGTTTGGCATCAACTGGAACGAAGATCTGAGTCACAACCGTCCCATGCAACACAGATTTGAAACACAACAGCATTCTGAGAATAGATCTTAACTTGCCTTTTGCAAGTATAGGAGCTATCGCTTTGATCATTATTGTATTCCTCTATATTTGGCAGATTAATAAAATGGCTCAGCATTCCCGTGGTATTTCTTGAGTATCTGTTCATACTTGGAATACATATAATTGTCTGTCTGCATGTATATTATTTCTTCCCCTTTGCATTGAGCTTTTTGTACCACTTGTTGTGTTTCCCCCACACTCTTAGACAGAGCCTGGAAAGGGCCAGATAGCCTCTAGATCTCATCCTCTTTTCAGAGGTGAAATATCTGGTAAATGCCCTCCCAGTCCATCTCTGGTTAGAGTTGTCTGCATTTTAGAGATATTCCTGAAAAGGAATATTACAGTGGTATCAAAGCATAGATCTAGCTCAGCCTGTGGAGCTAATAGTCTATGTCATCGGAAGAAAAACCCTACATCTGCCACAGAGGTAGAAAGTACAGAGATATTGAGCGTAGGTTGAAATCCACCTATGACGAAGGAGACTGCGTTCGGGTGGTTGATACAGAACAGGAGGACCTGCGGTAGAAGCAGAATAGAGAGAGCCAATGGCAGATGATAGCGATGCAAAATAGTTTGGGGAAGCACTCCTCAGATCGGTGCAGGATCTGGCAAGGCAGATAGAAGTGATGGACCAGAGATTCACGTCTGTGGAGGCTAGACAGCGTGAAATCCCAAAGGGTTTCCATGTTGATGAGGGTTCGGACACATCCCACCATTTGCAGGAGAAGGTTGCCGCCCCACACCAGGCATCACATGCCCCCGTTTGTGCCACTATGCCCACTTTTATGAGTACAGATACGGGGTCAGGAGCACAAGAAGAACCAGACCGCATAAGTGAGTATTTTTCTGAGTACCAGGCAGCTAGGCAAGAGTTCAGGGATGCCATTTTATTTAAAGACTTTGTTCAGATGAAGCGGAACAGCAGACCCCACGACCATCATAAAGGGCACATACATTATCATGATGGAGATGCCCAACGCACAACAAGCCGATTCCATTTGCCTACCTTTGATGGTTCATCAAACAGTTCGGCAAAGTCTTGGGTGGAGAAGCTGGATGTATATTTCCAGCTCAACCAGATGTCAGAAACAGAGGCCATCAAGGTGGCCACACTGCATTTGGAGGGTGAGGCTCGGGATTGGTTGTTCCATGGAAGGGTGACACTTGGGCATTCCTCCGTGACTACTTATGCCGAGTTCACTCGGAGACTGATTGAGAGGTTCGACTGGAAGGAACCGGAGGAGCACTTTGTTGAACTAAAAAGGCTCAAACAGACCGGGAGTCCTGAGAAGTATATTGCAGATTTCCTGAGGATTTCAGTGATGGTGCCAGATCTATCCGCAACATGGATGATCTATATGTTTATGGAAGGGTTAATAGAGCCACTCCGAGGTCTAGTCAGATCCACTAGACCAACCACACTCCAGGATGCCATTGGCAGGACTAGGGATTTGCAGGATGCCTTACCCCAGACCAAGACATCTTACCACCAGAAACTGGATTTCTAGCCAAAGGGGAAGGATGCGAGGATTCCGCCTCCAAAGGGGAATCAGGGTAGGGTACAACTCGATGATGATGCCCGGAGGGAGTTGAAGAAGAAGAGGTTGTGCTTTACCTGTTAGGAACCTTGGGCACCAGGTCTCAGATGAGCTGCTGGCAAAGCACATTTTATTGAGGTCTTCTCTGAGAGTAGCAAGGAAGAGGATGAGTATGAGGATGGGGAGGCAGGAGACAGTCAGACGGAGCAAGATCATTTGCCACCCCCACCTTCAAGGGTAGGAGTTGCAGCTTTTTCACCCACAGGGGGGACCCTTGGAGCATTACGAGGAGTACCCAAGTATCTAACGCTATGGGTCCAAGGGATAGTACGTGGGTAGCGAGTTTCAATCCTAGTAGACAGTGGGGCAACCCACAACTTCATCGATGCACAGATGGTTGAGAGGAGAGGCATACCGACAGAGAGCTTCGATGGATTTTCAGTATTGGTCCCAGGGGATCAAACAATGTAGTGTGCCAGGTATGTTTCAGAGCTGGCTATGACGATGGGAACCTACACAATGACCGACCAATTTTTCGTGGTTAACATACCAGACACCAATGTGGTATTGGGTGTGCAGTGGCTGATTACTTTGGGAAAAGTCACCATAGATTGAGAGGCCTTGGAAATGGAATGGGATGACAAGAAGACCGGGAAGCATGAGAAGATACGTGGGATGCACACTTACCCACCTCAGACTGTTTCAGCTCACCGGATGGAGGCAAACTTCCGGAAGGGAGACATAGAATGGGTAGTTGAGTTACGGGCATCATTGGCAGAGGCTACCAGGCAGACAATTCATCCGGATATACAGGCCATCCTCGATAGGTATGAGACGGTATTTGGAGAAATACTGCCGGGACAGCCACCAGATCGGGGATTTGAGCACACTATTGAGTTAGAACAAGGCATCCAGGCCGTTATTACCACACCCTATAGGTACCCCAAGGCCTATCGGGATGAGATTGAGCGGGCCATCTAGGAGTTGTTGGCTCTTGGACATATTCGGCCTAACACCAGTGCTTTTGCTTCTTCGGTGGTGTTGGTGAAGAAGAAGGACGACACATTGAGAATGTGCATTGATTATAGGGCCCTAAATAAGAAGACCCTGAAGAACAGGTACCCCATACCGCGGGTTGACGAGCTGATGGATGAGCTAAGAGGAACCCAGTTCTTCTCAAATATCGATTTGAGATCCAGGTACCTCCAGATTCGCGTGAGGGAACAAGACATTCCCAAGACCGCTTTCAGGTGCCATTACGACCACTTTGAGTTTTTGGTCATGCCTTTCGGGCTAACCAACACCCCAGCTACTTTCCAGTCATGCATGAACCATATATTTCGCAGTCATCTGAGGAAGTTTGTGTTGGTCTTTTTCGATGATATATTGATATATAGCAGGACGTGGGAGGAGCATCTCCAACATATAGAGGCAGTACTACATATTTTGGAGGAGCAACAGTTCTATGGTAAGTTCTCCACGTGTGAGTTTGGAATGACGGAGATGTTGTATTTGGGACACATCATAGGAGTGGACGGAGTGAGGGTCCACGAGGAAAAGATTAGGGCCATCAGAGACTGGCCAGAGCCGAGAAACGTGACGGAGCTTCGAGGATTTATTGGCATCTGCACCTATTATAGGAAGTTCGTCAAGAGTTTCTCTCAGCTTGCAGTACCCCTTCAGATCTGACAAAGAAGGGGGCATTCAGTTGGTCAGATACAACGCAGCGGGCTTTTGACAGGCTCAAGGAGGTTATGAGTAGCTGTCCAGTGCTTGCATTGCCATATTTTACGCAGCCTTTTGTTTTGGAGTGTGATGCGTCAGGAGAGGGGATCGGCGCAGTATTGATGCAGGGAGGCCACCCTATAGCCTTTGAAAGCAGAAAGCTCCTTCCTCATGAGCGGTTGTATCCTATATACGACAAGGAGATGTTGGCCATTATGCTTGCATTGGCCAAATTCCGGCAGTACTTAGTGGGCAATAGGTTCCGGGTAAGGACTGATCACAATAGCCTCAGGTTCTTTTTGGAGTAGAAACAGCTACAGGAGAGGCAGCAGAAGTGGATCAGCAAGATCCAGGCTTATGACTTTGACATTGAATATGTCAAAGGGAAGAATAACATGGTAGCCGATGCACTTTCACGTAGGCCAGCCACGTTGTCTCTGATGAGCTTGGATACAGATTGGAGGGCTCGACTTTTGGTGGAGTACTCCAAGGATAGATTTTCCTGTGAGGTCCAGGATGGTCAGGTGACAGATGACAGATATAGGGTGATAGATGAAATCATCTACTACAGAGATAGGATCTTCTTGACGGAGGGCTCCCAGCTCAAGGAGAAGATACTTCAGGCATCTCATGACTCACCATTATTTGGACATCAGGGGTTTAACAAAACCTACCGGGCCATCAGAGAGAGGTTCTCATGGAAAGGCCTCAAGGAGGACGTGCTCCGACATATCATGGAGTGCGAAGTTTGCCAGAGGAACAAGGGGGAGATGAACCATCCCGCAGGCTTATTGCAGCCTCTTCCCATTCCGGAGGGGAAATGGGAGAGCATTTCGATGGATTTCATCATAGGGTTGCCCACGGTGCAGGGCAAGGACTGCATATACGTCGTCGTTGATCGACTGACAAAGTACGCACACTTTTTCACCATATCTGCACACTATACAGTAGCACAGGTGGCAGAGCTATTCTTTAAGGAGATTTTCAGGTTGCATGGTCTTCCCAAGACCATCATCAGTGACAGGGACAATCACTTTATGGGCGGATTCTGGCAAGAGCTATTTCGGCTGGTAGGAATGGAGCTGACACCAGGCACCAGCTATCACCCACAGACAGATGGGCAGACGAAGATAGTTAACAAGTGGCTGGAAGGCTACTTGCGTAACTATGTTTGTGGGCAGCAGAGAGTGTGGCTGAAGTGGCTGCATTTGGGGGAGTACTGTTACAAAAACACCTACCACATGTCCATCGGCATGACACCGTCCTATGCTTTGTATGAGTACCATCCTTTATCTTTTGTTGATATGATTTTGGGTGCTAGCAAGGCTCCGAGAGCCAAAGATTGGATCCAGGAGAGTCAGGACATTCTCTGCGCTCTCAAGGATAACATGGCTACATCACAGAACCAACAGAAGCGGTATATGCCGACAAGGGCCGAATGGTAAGATAGTTTGAGGTAGGAGATTTGGTCTACCTACGTTTACAGCCATACCGGCAGTCATCACTGAAACAAAAGGGAGTTGAGAAGCTCAAGCCCCGTTTCTATGGACCATACAGGGTGATACGTAGAGTAGGACAGGTTGCTTATGAATTGGAGTTGCCCCATGGCAGCAAGATTCATAACATTTTCCAAGTGTCATGTCTGAAGAAGGCATTGGGGCAACAGGTGACAGTGACAAAGGAGCTGCCACCTACAGATAATGAAGGGCATATGGTATTACAGCCCGAGGCAATTATTGATACCAGGGAAAGGCAGCTACGGAACAAAACAATCCAGGAATTCTTGGTGAGGTGGAAGAATTTTCCGGATGAGGATGCAACTTGGGAGAATGAAAAGATCTTGCAGCATCCATCGTTGCTTGGGGACAAGCAACATTCTTCCGGGGGAGATTGTAATATTCCCAATTAGCAATGGCTAATTGGAATATTCGATTTTGGTCAATTTTTCTTTAAGTAGTTAGCTTATGAATAAACTTATTTAGATTATGAATAAAACATGAGTAAAAGGGGCCACGACTCACTCTAAATAAGACACACGTGGTAATTGGGCATGGAGCAAAGAGGTAATACCATGGTATCATGAGTGGAGGCAGACGTAGCAAGGAAGATTACCGTGGTATCATGGGTTGAGGCGACCGTAGGATTCAAGAGCGGCCAAACGCTATATAAAGAAGATAATTTTCTCATTGAGGGGATCATGGAGAATTTATGTATTTTGAATCTGGTCATTGCGACTATTGAGCACGCTGGCTTTTTAGCCTGTCTGCAGCGTTGTTTAGCGCATTGAGTGTCTCCGTTTGGAGATCTCACCCTCAGCCCCAGGGGACTTCGAGTGCTTGCTTGGGTGAGGAAGTCCCGTCAGCATCTGTATAGGAAGAATGACCTGTTGTATTCGTAAAGGAACAACGTGTTTATTAATTGCGCAACACTTGTGGAGGATCCGCGCATTTATTGGTTGCACAGAAGGACACAATCTGTATTTGGGAAGCTCCGAGTGCATTCTTGGTAGATCGTGGATAGGAGATCAAGCGCAGGAATAGCAGCACGTCTATTGGGGGAGTTCTGGATCAGTGGGTGATTATAATATTGCAGATCCCAACCCGTGGAGGCGTGATTAATTGGAGGAAGCACAGATTCGTGAGGAGGCACGTCTGGGCAGCGACATAGTCGTTTGGCATCAACTGGAATGAAGATCTGAGTCATAGTCGTACCATGCAACACAGATCTGAAACACAACAACATTCTGAGAATATATCTTAACTTGCCTTTTGCAAGTATAGGAGCTATCGCTTTGATCATTATTGTATTCCTCTATATTTGGCAGATTATTAAAATGGCTCAGCATTCCCGTGGTATTTCTTGAGTATCTGTTCATACTTGGAATACATATAATTGTCTGTCTGCATGTTTGTTATTTCTTCCCCTTTGCATTGAGATTTTTGTACCACTTGTTGTGTTTCCCCCCCACTCTTAGACAGAGTCTGGAAAGGGCCAGATAGCCTCCAGATCTCATCCTCTTTTCAGAGGTGAAATATCTGGTAAATGCCCTCCCAGTCCATCTCTGGTTAGAGTTGTCTGCGTTTTAGAGATATTCCTGAAAAGGAATATTACAGTTACTCCCCCTGTGATGGTGCTCTTCCTTTTGGCAATGTGGTCCATGATAGATTTCATTTCTTCATGTGATGAACCAACTCCCCCTGCCTACATAAACACCTCTAGCTCAAAAAATATTTCTTGCTTTGTGGTCTAATGGAAGACATCTCCAACAATGGTCCATCGAATGAGAAGGGATTATGTTCTTCAGTGGAGTTCCTTCCAAGAGATGATATATCAAAAGATGATTGTCCATGTATGACTCATCAAGGATTTCATAGGGCCCTTTCACAAATAGCTTCTGCAAAAAAGCACAAGAATCACAGACTCCCCCTAAATGTATGCATGGTCTCGTTTTGACAGAGTTTCATTATCAATTACTTGGAATATCAAGGATGACCTCATGAAGTCAACAACATGTGTTGTTGGTTAGAGTGTTCAAGAGACTTCCGGATTCAACTTGTTTCCTTCTCCATACTTGTGTAACTTTCTTCTCTCACATGGTTCTAGCTTGTGCAGTGGCCCAAGTCAAGTTACAATCACATGCCATATGTCCAATGTTATGGAAATTGAAGCACTCTATCTTGTTCATGAATAAGAAATCATGACTTCTTCTTGCAAAATTGCTTCGAGGAGATTGAAGGGGACCATTATATTTGTCTTTGTGATATGCCCTACAATCTTTTGCCACGTGCCCGAAGTTGGTACAAGAATAGCAATATCCAAGAAATATACTTTGGTACTTGGGAGATGAAGAGTGCCTTGAAGTACTCTTGAAGTCTTTTTTCCTTGGGATTCTTTGATGATATTCATTTCCTTTTGTATTCTTGACACCATATGCAAGTCTCATTAGAGTAGAATTTCTTCTGTTGTTGTCTCGATTCTTCTCCTTGCCTTTGTTGGAACTGGGAGCATCAACATTTCTTTCTAGGTTCCTCACATCTTTGTTGTTTAAAGCATTATCATTCTTGCTTGAGGATTCGCCTGCATAGCCAAGACTTGATTTATCAAGGGGAGACCTTTGTTGACTTAGGATGTCATCCAGACTTTGAGAGCTTTTCAAGTTTTTATTTAGCAATTCAAATTCCTTTTCAAGAAAGACAATTTCTCCTTTCAAATTTTCACAATCTTCATCTTTCATAAGTAGTTGCTTCTTCATTTCTTCCATCATCCTTGTTGCTTCATGTGCTTCGATTTTAAGGGAGATGATATTTGATTTCATTACGAAGACTTCTTCATTCTCCTTTGCTAGAATTCTCTCCATTTCTTCTTTTATTCTTGTAGCTTCACATGTTTCGGCCTTGAGAAGATTGATGTCTGATTTTGGTTTCAAGATTTCTTCATCCTTTTTGTCTAGTTGGCATATCATGGTGTTTCTCTCATTTTCTACTTCATTAACTTGTCCTTTGATGAATGCAAAAGTTTCCATCACCTTCTCAGCTACTTGCACTTGTTTCCTTGCTTCTTCTAGTCAAGATCTAAGAGAGGAGACCTCTTCCTTGTATTGACCAATCTCTGCTTCAAGATTGTTCAAGCTCTTAAGTCTTTGTTCAAGGTGGCTTGACAAAGTTTCTTACCTTTTCTTTGCCTTATCCAATTGATTTGTCATAGATATGACTTCTTCATGATGCTTTCTTTTATTTTGATGAAATCCCTCTTTAAGTTTGGCGAGCTGCTCTTTTATTTTGATGAAATTCCTCTTTAAGTTTGGCGAGCTCCTCATCTCTTTCTTATACTTGAAGCTTGACAAAGTCAACTTCCTTCCTTGTCTTGTCTTGGTTACCATCTTGCGCTTTCTTCTTAAGTTTCTCATTTTCATTTTTCAAACTGTTAATCTCTTCCATGGAAGCCATAAGTTTATTCAAGAGATATTTTTCAAATTCTTCTTTGTTCTCTTCATCTTCTAGGTCTTATTTATCCTTGTTGTCATCTCTCTTATCTTCAGCTTCCTTGACGAATTCTGGACTTCTTTCTTGTTTTCCATTATCTTCTTGACTAGAGATCATTGTCAACGCTCCTTTTGAGTGAAGATCATGAAGTTTGTCCCATATGACTTTTGCTGACAAACATTTTTCAAAATTGGCCTTCACAGAATTTGGTAACCCATTCAAAATTGCCTTCATTGTTCTTGTATTGTACTCCTTGGATTCTTCGTCCATCGTGTCATTAGTAATCACTGATTTCCAAACTTCAATTCCTTGAGTCTTCAAGAAATTCCTCATTCTTGCCTCCCATATATCAAAATTTCCATTGAACAATGGAGCCTTCGCAAATTGATTGACTTTAATTTCGATGGTTGAGGATGTTGGTGTCCTGTGATTTAGCAGATTGGTAAACCAAATGACAGGGAAACATCAGAACAACTTTAGAGTCCTAGGACCTAGCCTTCCTGGACTCAGAGATGGCTCTCTCTATTATGCGAAGGATGTGAACTTGTTCGCTTTGTATGTTTGATTTTATGCTAGCTGTTAAGTATATTTTGGTTTGTTTTTTGGGTTTTTGAGGTAAACTGATCAAAAAAGAAAAATAGAAAGAGAGTTTATTGAATCAACAGGGCTATGGGGTCAGATAGAGTCGGGACTGTCTAAAATTGTGGACAAGGTATTACTGCAGGGTTGATTTAGTCAAGGTAAATGGATTCTTTGGGTGAAAATGAAGTGAAATGAACATTAAGTTTGTGAAAAACAAAGAGATCTTAAACATATATAGTTTTAAAGCAAGTATTCATGAGGTAGGGAAAACCATAGATCTCTATGAATAAAACTCAAACTGATACATATGAAAAATAAACAATCCGGCGATACATAAAAGCATAAGAACCTCTAACTTTGGAAAATCACCTTCAGCTGTTGAGAAAACAAATAAGATAAACAAACAACTCAATCTATGGAGAGAAAACTCCTAAACAACATATCTTGAGCTATTGGGAACTTTGAAATAAGTTTGCAAGCATGGACAAAGGGCAAGATCAAACGAGACCTCTTTGACTTAACTAAAACAACCAATATTTCATAGAAAGATTTCAGAAATGGAGTTTTGAGAAGCTATAAGTAAGTAGGGCATACCTTAAATCATACAAGATAGCAAAACATACTGACCATAAATGAAACAAATAACAATTTCTTGATGGACCTAAAGGGCAGTTAAGAATCCTTTAGAAATGATCAAAAAGAGGAAAACATTAAAGTTGTAACATGCAGGATGTTTGAGGTGCTTCCATGAACATGTCTCAACATATACTTTTATGATCTACAAAAAATGAGAAATATGGAACATTAATGAAAACTAGGAAACATAAACAAAATCAGAGAAACATCACCATTCACCAAGCCATGAAATCCTGCACACAATGCTCCTCCACCATAAAGCCAAGCAAGACATCATCCACTTCATAAAACAAGTATTTCTTCCAAGCTCATAATGCTATGTATTGCTCTCAATATATCAAGTTTTGCCTCCCTATTACAATGAATCCTCTTGGTTATATAAGCCAAAGAAGAGGAAAACCACCTAGAGAAACTAGAAAGCCATTGTCCAAAAACAAATATCTAAAAATGTCCTTGAGGCTTAACAAAGTCCAAGGCACAAAATATCTTTCAAAAATATCTTTTCCGACCAAAATAGAAAAAAAGGATCACTTTCAAGGCCTGGCACACAAGATAAACTTGCTTAACGCACCTTTGGCCCAGCCATCACTCAGAAAACTGCTTTTCAACAAAATCTATAGGAACGTAGCGCCAAAAAAAGGTCTGTTTTGCAGTGAAGTTTTGGCTGACCTCCCAATGTCGAAATGAGTCCCGTGCATAGTTATTAAAACCGGAACCGGTGACCAGACCGGTGGACCTATTGAACTGGGTTTCGAACCGGAATCGGTCTAACCGATAGCAGTCATATCTCAATGAACTGGTTTTAAAAAAAATACGTTAAATAATTATTTTTTAATTAAAAAAACTATTTTTAAGATTTGTAACCATGATTCCAAGCCAATAGAGACAAAATATGCAAAGTTTGCTCATTTATATACCATGCAAAGGTGAATATATCAAAATGGCACCGAGTGCAATACATATCATTGAAAAATACATAAGCAATGAGGCTCCAAATGGCCCATAAAGTCCAAAAACAATGCTACAAGCTATGAGGCCATTTGCCTAATACAAGACTACACATGAATGATGATCAATCATCAAATTCATCACCGCTACTAGACACAGGATCAACATCGGATGCTACATAGACATCATTTGGATCAGAGTCTGAGGATGCCTCAGCCTCAGGCTCATCTGCAACCTCAGTACCCCTGCCACCAATAACAATAGAAGTGGACCTAATGGAAGCACGAGTTACTCGAGGTGCATGACTAGTGTCGTCCATTGGTTGTTTGCCTTTGCTTGATGTAGCTACCAATCTTGGGTCTGCGTCTGATGGCGCCACCAAATCTGCTTCAAATTCACCCCCCGCTACTACTGCATCAAAATCAAAATTAGCCTCAAACACTGGATCTTCAGTCTCCTCCACCCATTCTGATGTTGGATCAATATCATCCAACACAATGGGATCTAGATCAGGTGTTTTTCTCATCAGTTGGTTCCGCCTCAAGCGAAGGTTGTATTGCACAAACACAAGATCATTTAACCATTTATGTTCCAAACAATTTCTCTTCTTTGTGTGTATGCGCTCAAAAACAGACCAATTGCGCTCACAACCTGAAGCATTGTAAGTTTGGCTGAGGATTCTAATTGCAAACTTTTGCAATTGAGGACATTGGCCGCCAAATGACTCCCACCAATGTGCTGCAAATAAAAAGACATTCATTAGTAACATAGTTCATTTCATTACTTATTTACAAACACTTTAACTTGAAAAGAAAAACAAATTGGAATTGCTTACCTGGTTGATCCACATCTCTTGCCATTTTTGCCAAGTTCTTTCCAAAGGTACCAGTTGCCATACTGAAATGAGTAAGTTGTTTATGTGTTTCCAAAAGGTCTGCACGGTTAGGGACTATGCGCTCCAAGCAATCAATCAATCCAGATCTGACCTCCCCATCCTGCTGATCTCCTAGCTGAGCTCTATAATGATACTTTGGGTTCAAAAAATACCCAGCTGCATGTATAGGACGATGGAGTTGATTGTTCCATCTGTTATCAATGATATCCCATATCCGGCCATATTTAGCTAACCTGTCCTTGTAAGCTGCCCGTATCTGCTCCTTGGTCTGATCCATAGCCTCATAAATGTATCCCATTGCCATATTTTCCCCATCCACCATCCTTAGCACCTTAACAAGGGGCTCAGTAATTTTTACCAGCTCTGAAGACCTTTTCCAAAAATTAATGTCAAATACTTTCTATTTGGTGTCTTTTCCATCTTGTCTACGAGCCCACCGGGATTTAGTCCAATCATCAGAAGAAAACATTTTCTGCAGGTTTTTCTGTTGAGAATTGAGACATTGCAATGTGAGGAAGTGAGTTGCAAATCTCGTAATGGCAGGCCTAACAAGCTCTTTGCCCCCAGTGTTTTTCCTCATTAGGCTCAATACCCATGAGTGGTTGTAAATGTATTTTGTAATGCACTTTCCATGCTCTACAGTGCTTTTTACCCATTCCACTTTGCCTATGTCCTCAAGCATGAGGTATATGCAATGTGCAGCACATGGAGTCCAAAATATGGTATTATAGTTGGACTCAAGCATCTTTCCAGCAAGAACATAGTTTGAGGCATTATCTGTGATGACCTGCACAACATTCTGCTCTCCCACTTCCTGAATAATCTCATCCAAAAGCTCAAATAGAAGGGTTTCATCCTTCACCTTATCAAAGGCATCAACTGATCTCAAAAACATTGTTCCTCGAGGGCAAGCAATAAGGAAGTTAATGATAGTGCGGTTCTTTCCATCAGTCCATCCATCTGACATGATGGAACAACTTGTTTTGAGCCATGACTCTTTATATCAAGCCAAATACTCATCAATATTACAAATCTCTTGTTGCAAAAGAGCTCCCCTGAAGTCATGCGCAGTAGGGCCTTTGAAGCCCTTTCCTGCAACAAAAACAGAGTCCCACATAGCTTGGTAATAAGGTGAGCGAGCAGCATTAAATGGGATATCTGAATCATACCACCATCTAGAAATGTACTGATAAGAAGCTTCTTTGCATTGTTTTTTCCAATGTTGATCCAAAGTGGGTTGACGACTTGGAGTTGGTTGGGACATGGAGGCAGTGGCTATGGGATTAGCAGTGGATGAGAAATAACTCAAGAGGTTGGGTTTCTTTGTTGGGTTTGATCTTTTGCCAACAGGAGGAACATAGTGAAAGGAGTTATTGGTGGAAGGGATAGAAGTGGAGTCTTGAATATCATGCTCATCATTTTCATACCCACTCTCTCTCAACATTTTTACTATTTCCCTCTTCCTTGCAATTTCATCTTGGATGGCCTTCTCCTTAGCCTTAGTCTCCTCAAACTTTTCAAGCTTGGCAAGGTATTCTGCCCTAACCGGACCTAACACTGCTTTAGGTGCATCACATGGCGTTACATTGCTTCTTATCCCAGCCAAGTGATGTTTCAATCTAAGAATACCCCCACCTCCAATACATTTTTGACAAAGTTTGCATACCATCTTTCCCTCAACCACATCACAATGGGCCCATGCACTATCCTTGGATTTTGGAGGCATCTTGACTTGAAATAATTGAAATTTGGAAATAAATCTGCCATTTAAAAAAAATTGCAGCTAAGATAAATGGAAAACTAAGGCTAAATTTACGAAACAAAATGCACATTCAAACATACAAAATTTGATAGCATAGGACTAGAGATTTGAGGGAAATAAAATAGCTAAACACATGAGAAAATAAATACATGAACAATAATGAAATGATGGATTTTTCAAGTGAAAATTATTACCTGGAAATGCAAACTAGCTTCCTTAGCGTCCTCTTGAATATGCCAATGTTATTGACAGCTCCAAACTATCTCCAAGATAGCTCCAACTCCAACTCCAAGCCTCCAAGATCACTGCTCCGACAAACACTCAACACTCTCCAAGCTCTCAATCAAACTCACAAACAACAAATGAGTTGGTGTGAGACAAAGGAGAGGTTGCCCCTGCTTATAAAATATTGGGGAGGGTGTTTTTGGAGGGAGACAACCCTCCCCTTACCTCCACATTTGCCCTAAGGCTGTGTTGCTGGCCGCTGGTGGGTCCGCGCAAGGAAGGGACACCTAATCGGCTGGTTAGGTACGGAATCAGCTGGTTTATGAATTAACCGGCCGGTTCCATACCTAACCAGCCGGTTAGGTCCGGTTAATCGACCAATTCAGGTGAGACACCCCTCAAAACCAGGTTGCAAGGGCAGTTGTGACTGGAAGCTGATCTGACTGGCTGGTTTGACCGGATACCGGTTCAAACCGGTCAGTTTTAATAAATATGGTCTCGTGATGGCTCGTTGGAAAGCTACGAATGTATACTTTCCAAAACTACTTGATTTTTTCCAATCTGATGCCTGGAAGTCAGTCAAAACGTTAAAACAATGAAAAAACCCAGGAGTGTAGCACCTGCTGATATTAGGGGTAGAAAGGTGAAAAATGACTTCTTTTGGCCTTTTTGAGAGACCAAAACAGCTTCATTTGATCTGAAAATTTATGAGCATATTCCTTTGATGTTAAGGAATCCAAAAATATATTTTTCTTCAGCTGAGGATGCTCCGAGAAAAAGTTAAGGCACCAATGATTTTATGCTTTTAGGCCTAAAATTCACAAAAAACAAGAATGTGTCAAAAAATGCCCGAATTTGGTGAGTAAACCCCTTAACAGTTTTTAGAAACATGCAATGAAACTTGAGCAAGAATTCCAAGCCAGGATAGGTCTTTTCCATGTTTTTCCGCCGGGCGCCTCCTTTGGGCAGATTTGAGCTTCCTTCGGGCAATTTGATTTAACTTTTTGTAGTTCTCGGTCATTCTTTTTTGTAGGCCCAAATCCTTGTTAGCTTTCTCCAATTTGGCTTCTAAATGCTGATTTGCCCTCTCAAGCCAAGGCTCTCTATTATTCTCAATTTCTTTGGCAAGGAGCTCCGTAAGAGGGTACTGCTGTTCACGAGCTGATTCTTCTTCTTTTTGCTTTTGTAATGCTTTTCTAAGACCCATGGTCCTAGGTCTCTTCCTTGCTGGTCCTTCTTCTTCATCATCTTCCGCATACTCACCCATGTATTCTTCTAGTCTCACTTGTGACTTTTGCGCTTCTCTTTTATATTTGATTGCCCGGGCTTCATAAATAGCCATGTGTCCACTCATCTGTCTGTTTTGCATTTGCAAAAATTGGATAAGGTCTTTTGTCCTTTCTAGGTCATTTTCCAAGTCTCTAACTTGGGCATCCCGATCTTGCAAGGGGGATCTAAGAATCTTGGCCTCATCTTCTTCAACATCACTGTCTAGCTGTATTAGCTCAAACTCCCTTTCATGCTCATGGATGATTTCTTGTTCTTCAATCTTCTCCTTGCCCTTGCCTTTGATGGGCTTCTTTCCTCTGTTTTTCTTAGGCAATTCAACCTTGCTCTATTTTGGAAATTTACCTCTGCTCCTTAGTGCCCTAGTGACATTGCTAGTCACTGTTTGAGTGGTTTTCTTCCTTGATGTTTTGGTGTTTTTAGCCTTTGCTACTTTTTATGAAGGAAGCATGGCCCCTTGCCTTGGAGAGGCAGTAAACACATGCTCTTGACCTTGCTGATGATGAGTGAGAGGAGGAGTTGATACATGGGCTTGTTTAGTTTGTTCTCTTGCAGCCTTAGGGCTGCCCTCTTCTCCAAAAACATTCTCTGCTTGTAATTCTTGGTTACTTTGCTGTGGGGAATTTACTTGTTCATTAATTTTGATACTTGTAATGAACTCATCACCAGGAGTAAAATCAGAAAGATCATGCCCCTTTTCTGTTTGGTGGGAGATGTCTAGGTCTATTATTTTTTCCTTTTCAAAACTATCTCTGCCTTCATCTATCTTCTTGCTGTCATGACTGCTTCCATCATTTTCATTGTTTTCAATGCTTTCCTAATGTGAACTGCCTTCATCATGATTATTGTTTTCATTTTCTTGTTGTGGGCTTCCTTCTCCTCTAGTGTCTTCACTGTCTCTATGTGGGCAGCCTCTTTCTTCATCATTGTCTTCATTTTCTTCTGGTGGGATGATAGCTTCATGATTACTGCTTTCATTCTCTCCTTGTGGGCTGACTGCCTCATCATGCTTTCCTTTCCCTCTACTGTTGCTTTCATCACTGTCTTGTTCTTTGTCACCATCCCTTCCCTGATCTTTGTCATCATCACTTCCTTGCTCTTTGTCATCGTCACCTCCTTGCTCTTTGATTTTACTACACTCTTCTTTCTCACTGCTATCTGTGGAGGATGATTTTTTTTGGGGAGTAGACTCATGAGAAGAAGAGGAAACATAAGGTGTGGAGGGCAAGGAATGAGCATGAGGAGGGCTTTGGGATGAAAATGGCCCGATCTGTAGTGGCATAGAAGATGCAGAAGTGAAATTAGGGTGAGAGATGAAAGTTTCCCAAGGGATGCCCTTTTGTTTTAGCTGGTGAAGGATAATGATCTTAATGAGAGAGTGATGGAATAAACCTGCTTTCTGCTAAGCTGGAGGCTTTTTCCTAACAATGGAAGACATCTTGTCTATACTCTTGCACAAGAAGAAAGGTAGGTTTAGCAACTTAGCCTTTGTGAAATGCATAAGGAGTCTGATGTGATAGGCATATACTTGGGAGTATCTACCTTCACAAGTGAAAAACTTCATGACTATTTTCATGAGGGCTGCATAGTCATCCAGCAAGTGTGAGAAAGGGAAAATGGAGCTGCATGTATCTTGATGATTTGGCTTGAGAAAAGGCTGATAGTGGCTGAGGTCAAGGTATGATTGTTTGAACCACTCTTCTCCTATGTTAGGGATTTTGGTTGCCTTAGAAACAGCTCTAGGAATGAGTTCAAAATCTACACTTGCTATGTGAACTTGCTTTCCATTCAACCTCAGGGAAAATAACTTTGTTAGATGAGGGTGGCTAGTGACCTTTGGTATTTTTTTACAAAAGTCAAAACAACCTACCTCTTGAAAATAGGACAAGATTGAGGGAAAGGTAGTGATTTCTTGAATAGTGGTGGGCTCAAATCTGTTGTGTTGACCTCCCTTTTTAACTTTTTTCCTTGGAGGAATTTTTACCTTTCTGTTCTTTTCCAAAATCAACTAGACAACTCTTAAATAAAAACATGCTTTCTCTTCCTTTAGCAATTCTTTCTCCTTTAATCCAGTTTTTCGAAATATCCCTTATGTTTTATGAGCAATTTGAGGGGTAAAAATAGTGATAAATACCTCCAAAACGCTTTTGCAGTGATGAACATTGACCTTTGAGGAAAACTGGAAAATTTGTTTCTTTGAAAGAAACAAGCAGGTGCTACGCCCTTACACCGAGGCAAGTAGCGTCTAAATGGAGGCTGAACGAAGAAATTTCACTGTGCCAGTTCAAAAAACTGTGTTTTTGAATGGCGTTTGAACGTTGGGCGGAGACTGAATGAGGCCGGGCAGAGATTGAACGGAAGCCCGGGCAGAGACTGAACGAGGCTGGGCGGAGACTGAACGGAAGCTGGGGCAGAGTTTGAATGAGGAAATGCGTTGCGCTAGTGCACAGGTGCGTCGCGTCCTTTGTAAAATCCCGCGGTGAGCCGCTACAGGCGCGTAGCGCTCGACTAGAGGCGCGTCACGACCAAGAAAAAATTGCACGAGGCTTGGCGAGGAACCAGAGAAACCCTCTTTTTTTGCCTATCGGTAATATGAAAATGAAATATGCCCTTTGAGGCCTTTTGGCCTTGTGAAATGCTTTTTAAAACATGCAGTCTTCCTTCTGACCTTTTTCAAAAATAGTTTTATTAAACCCCTGCCCTTTTTCCCATTTGTCCTATTTCCATAAAACAATTTTTTAAACATGTGTATCATTGTTTTATTTGAACAGTGTTTTGCAAACAGTAAAACAAGTTCTCATTTTTTTGTGCAAAGCAAACATTCCCCGTTTTAACTTGTAAAATGGTGCCCTCCACTTTTTATGAAAAAGGATCTTTTTCCAATTGTAGTTTTCCCTCTGCTTATAATATTGAAATCTCTCTTTGAAAACTAAACCTTGTGCCCTCTTCTTATCATCATTGAAGGGGGCACCTCATAAAAACAAGTGATTTCCATCTGCTTTTTATGAAGGAGGAAATTCAAATGCTTTATCCTTTATCAACCTGTATGAGACAAGTCTCTTTGTAGAAATTTACAGTGAAGATAGTGAGTAGGTAAGGTATTTCGAACTCCAACATATCTGCTTGTGTTTCTTAGGTTAACTTTCTTTTGCAATAGCTTTAGCTTCCTTATGATGACAGAGTCTTTGAGGGTTCAGAGTCTAGGCTATAGGGATATAAAAAAGGCAGCTGTTCCCTTTTTATATTCTTTCACTTTGATGCCTAAAACTATTGGAAATATTTTGCCAGAGAACTAATACACCTAGTCTCATAAGTCTGTTTTTCAGAGCTGTGCCCATATGTTCGGGAAGAATGTGCAAATGCCATTGTGAGTTGATATGAAGTGCTAGATGCATAAAACTCCCGACCCTTGTACCCATTTTTCCATGATGGATGATTTTTTACTTTCTTGGTGCTTTGAATTTGAATCATATGGTTCCTTTCTCTCTGAAATCTGCATTTCTTTTATTTCCCAACAGTCAACTGTTCCAGCTTTGAAAACTTTCTTTGAAGTGTCCCTTTGTTTCAGAACTATTTATTGCCATCTGTCCGTAGCACCCCTGCAAAGATACATGGATAAAATGCCTTTGACCATTGGAGACCTTTCCCGAGGTATCATGAGGATAATGCTTGAAAATTTCACTTGATTACTTTCTTCTGACATAGGACCTTCTTACTTTGTTTCTTCCTGAACTTGAAACTTACAAGCTTTGCTAAGACAAAATATAGTGATCATTTTGATGGTGTATGACCTAGGGGTAAACAAAGTTTTTTTTTGCCAGATAAGACAGAGGATGGCTGACTGATATTTGAAACCAGGTTTTTGACTAAAGACATTTTTCTCAAGATACCTATTCTAAACACCATCACCTAAACCTAGACACTTTGTCATGACTTCTGAAGGGTTTCTTAGACATAGTCAGGTCATCAAATGGACATTCAAAAAGTGAGAGGGGAAAAAGACAACTTGTCTTATGCTTTGACAGAGAGCTATGTGAAAATAGAGAATTTTGGATATTAGATATACAAGGCTTATGACAGTTATGGACAAGGGATTTTTATCAAGACTGAAAACTTGATGACCACCTCTAACACAGTCTGTGAGAGAGGAAAAAGATAAAAATTTCTCTGAGGGGTTTTCTGGAGGACAAATTGACTATTTGAAATTGGTTTCTAGAAAACTTGGGTGAGGCATATAGTCATCACAACAGTCAAAAATACTGATGACTAACAGTGGCTCCATTTGGGGAGGGAAACTCCTTTTCGGGAGGTGTCCAGAATTGCAGATCTTTGGCTTATGAAGACCAGTGCCTCATCCATTGGTGCATATTTCTCCTTTCTTGATGCTTTTCCTGAAAATGATGCTTTTTGACAAACTAACAACATGATTAGCATCAACCTCATCTCTACTTACCTAGCTAATTTGCCTAACGTTTTTTCTTCTTTGGGGTGCACTTGGACTGGTAAACCCTTGACATGATATTTTTGAAAGTGAAAACACTATATAATTCTAAACTTATATATTCTGGGAGTTCAGATTAAACTAATGAACTCCTTATTTCTCTACCTATACTAGATCAACCGTCAAGATTAAGCTGTTTGACAGGATTTCATTTGTTAGACTAGAACATGAAATTGAAAAATTGATCAAATCAGGATTATACAATCTGATTTGTCATGTGTTTGTGGCATAAAGACAAGCTGCACACAAATGTTATTTTTGTACAAAATTAGATTTAGAAAAAACAGGGCTAGGATACATAGTTTTCTTTTCATCCCTATTTTCCTCTTTGGTTCTGTTTTGAGCGTGTGGAACCAACATCTTTGTTTCCTAATCTACTTTCTTTGATAAGTCAAGCTTTCATATTTTGACTATCATTATTTTTCACTAACTTATCAGCAATCAATTTAAAACATGCTCAGTTATGATTAGGCTATATAACTGAACAAGACATCCTTTGAGCACTAGTGGTGGCATTTAGACTTGCGCACTTTCAACATGACTATTTTTTGAACATGGGGCTTTACTGCTGCTTCAAGATTTCATTCTTTTTCTATTTTTCTGTTGTTTTTGTATTTTCTGTTTTCTGATTTATTTCTTCAAACAAAACATGTACAATGAGTAACAAATTTAAAACTGGAGCTCTTGACAGAAGTAATGTTTCAATGTCCTACCATTTACAGGGCCTCCAAAAGTCTCAGTCTCATCAGGTTCTTGCAGGAAAAAAGTATTGTTTCCGCTAACTGAACTAATAATTAAAGGCCCTTTCCATAAGTTTTCAAACTTACCATGCTTTCCTTTATCTTCCCTTCTGGAATCCCATTTTAATACTTCATCCCCAACCTGAAAATCATTTTCTTTGGTCCTTCTGTCAAAAATATTTTTCATCTTATCTTGCACTAATTGTGTCCTTTGGTAAACTTCTTCTCTTGTTTGTTGTAAATGGTTAGTCTGATTTATCCTCCTTTGCATGTCATTTTCTTCTATTTGAACTTCTTGTAATAGCTTCATCACTAGAACCCTTAAAGATGTAGGGAAAATGGCATCCATGCCATACACTAGTTGATAGGGCGACATACCAATTGATTTTTTGGTGGTTAGTCTATCAGCCCATAGTGCGTGTACTAGTTTTCCATGCCATGCTTTTTTATTTTGTTCCAGAAGCTTCTTAATGATATTGACTAGGCTTTTGTTAGAAGACTCGGCTAAACCATTACCTTGGGGGTAATAAGCTGTGGAATGTCCTAATGTAATATGATATTTGTAACAGAAGTCAACCATTCTTTTGGAGGAAAAGGCAACAACGTTATTAGTGATAATTTTCCTAGGACAACCGAATCTAGACAAAATGTTAGTTTCTAAGAACTTGATAATGAATGCATCGGTAGCATTCTTGGAGGGTATGGCTTCTATCCATTTGGTAAAGTAATCAGTTGCTGTGAGGATCCATTTGTGTTGAGTAGATGAAGAAGGGTGTATTTCCCCAATAAAATCTAAACCCCATTGCTGGAAAGGACCTTCAACTATGATGGGATGTAAGGGCAAAGGTAAAAGTTTTTTCTTGCCATACAAAAAATTGGCATTTATGGCATGTCATAACCAGTTTGTGAGTGTCAGGGAACAAGGTAGGCCAATAATAACCGGCTCTAAGGATTTTGTTGGCAGTGGTTTTCTAGTAGAGATGTCCTTCACATTCTCCTTCGTGCATTTCGTGCATAATTTTTTCTGCATTATCTTCAAGCAAACATTTAAGCAGCATACCAGTGGGATTTTTCCAATACAGAATTCCATCTAGAATACAAAACTTTAAAGATTTTTGTTTGAGGAATGTTGCTTTCGTCTTTGATAAGGTTGGAGGAGCATTAAGATAAAATAACACGTAACAAATATCAGCATACCAAGGTGAATTTAAAAACACTTCTTCAACATGAGGAGCTGTGCATTCTTTCTGTTCTTCTAAGGTGTCAACAAAATTTATATCTAATTCTTGGAGGTTTGTTTTAGCCATTAGTCTTGCGAGTCCTTGTCCCTTAACAAGTTTGGTGGGTCTGATTTCTAAGTCATATTCTAAGATGATAGAAATCCACTTTCCTCTTTTACCATCAGGATCTTGATTTAATATATCTTTGACGACGGTATGGGGAACGAAAGCAATGATATGAGAATGTAAGATATAAACTCGGAAGTCTTTCAGTGCTTTTACCAATGCGAATGCCTGTTTTTCCATGATATTATATTTTAAGAGAGCATCTCTTAGGGCTTTGCTAAAAAAGGCTATGGGTTGTTCTTGCCCTGCTGTGTTCTTTTTTAACAACACTGCAGAGACCGTGTGTTCAGATGTAAATGAGAAAATGTAAAAATCTTTGGTGAAATCAGGACTTATCAGAACTGGTGTTTCAGTGAGTGCCTTTTTAACCATTTCGAAAGATTGTTTGGCTTCTAAAGTCCATTTAACTCCAACCTCATTTTTTAACATGTTTGTGATATTTCTCAAGAGTTCGGCAAGATTGGGGATGAATCTTCTTAAGAAATTAATTTTTCCGATAAAAGATTGTAATTCGTTAATGTTTCTAGGGTGACTGATTTGCAGTATGCCTTCGATCCTTTTGGGATCTATTTTTATTCCATCTTCAGAAATGATGTGACCTGGGAGCTTTCCTTCTTCGAGACCAAAAAGTATTTTCTTGGGGTTTAGAGATAGGCCATATTTTCTACATTTTTCGAAAACCTTTTTCAGGTGGACCAGATGTTCCTCATTTGATTTGGAATATACTGTGATGTCATCAAGATATATGACTATGAAATAACCTATGTCTTTTGAGAAAGCTATGTCCATGGCTCTTTGAAATGTTGCACCGACATTCATTAATCCAAAAGGGATTTTAACATACATGAAAGTGCCCCAAGGCGTAGTGAAAACGGTTTTGTGTTGATCACTAGGAAAAACCAGCACTTGGTTGTATCCGAAAAAACCGTCAAGTAATGAGATTCTTTTAGAGCCAATGACCTTTTGAAGTATGTGGTCCATTTTGGGTAAAGGATAGTTATCTTTTAAAGAGGATCTATTCAGATTTCTGGAGTCAATGCAAAGTATAATCTCTCTGGTCTTTTTCCTGACTGAAACCAGGTTTGAAACCCACTCAGAGTATCTAAGGGAAACTATTATCCCAGCGTCATACATATTTTTGATTTCCTTTTCCACTAAAGGTAGTAAGACGAGATTTATTCTCCTCAACTTTTATTTGAAAGGCTTCTGGTTTTCTTTGAGGGGGATCTTATGTTGGATAATTCTTGTGTCATATGATTTCAAATCTTGGTATCCCCATGCGAACACATCTTTAAACTCTTTAAACAACTCAATGTATTTCTGTTTTATGTGAGGAGGGAGGGTTTTGGAAAGTTTGATAATCTTTGGTTCCTCTATGCTTCCTATGTTATACTCTTCTATATCAGCCTCAGTGGATTCCATTTTTGGTTTTTTGGCCACATCATTAAAATCAAACAATTCTTCTAAGGGTGAAAGGCCTCTGGGTATTGTGTCACTTTCGCAGTGTAAGACTTTAAGCTCTATTTGGTCTAGATCCTCACATGTTTCAGCTTCATAGGGATGATTAATCAAATTTATATCTGTTCGGGAAGGTAAATTGGGCTCCTGATTTTTATTTTTATCAAGATTTCTTTCTTCATGTTTTGAGTCTGGTTTAACTATTTCAAACTCATTCTTGGATTGCAAAAAATCATTAATTTGCTCGTCATATTCAAATATCTGCCAGTGATTAATGTTGTCAGGCACTGTAGGACGATGCTTGACTTTGATACTATATTGTTCGTTTGCAGATGGTATTTGGCAATTGCTTGCGTAAAAGGCGAGCTCATTTGTGAGACTATTTTGAGCCGTAGGAATATAAGTGAGTTCATATTTCTCGAAGGTTTTAAGAATTTCTAATGTTGCATTTCTGTATTCTCTCAGCCTTGAGTTTTTTGCTGAATATTCACCTTTGATTT
Organism: Pinus albicaulis; assembly: GCA_034641835.2. Lineage (NCBI taxonomy): Eukaryota > Viridiplantae > Streptophyta > Pinopsida > Pinales > Pinaceae > Pinus > Pinus albicaulis. The sequence goes on from CM076579.1 coordinate 651,765,975, forward strand.
TTCTAATTATAATTTATGAATCTCCCTGGGCTGATATTTGCTTAGCGCCTAAGTCTCTAAGTAAGTGCAAACCAAGGAGGAGGGCCTCATATTCCGCAATGTTATTAGTACATTGGAATTCCAATCTGAAAGAATGACCTTCATTAGTATTGTGTATCCAGACTCTAGCCCCTGAACCAATTTTGCCACAGGAGCCATCAAATCTTATGCTCCAAAGAGTTTCTTTTTCATGTGTGTTATTAAGTTGTTTTTTAGGTTTCTTAGAGTTTTGATCGTCAACTTCTTTTTTTGTGGATGAGTGAGGTTGTTCTGACGGACTGAGTTTTTCTTCATTTCCTTTTATCTTCTCATTAATATCACTTTCGTTGTATAAGATAAAAGAATCTAAATTTGAATGAATGGAATAAACCAGAGTATTGTTTGGCCTATCTAGGTTGCTTACCATATATTTAATGTGGGTTTCTTGGTACAACCTCCTATTTTGGTTAAAGAACGAGATGGTAGCAAATGACATGTCCATTTGGAGGCTACCTTGTATTTGGCGGCCCATGACCTTGATAATAACATCCCATATTTAGGAGGAATATCAGCCACTACTACATCCATGAATAGGCTTTTAGCAGGTATTTGTGTTAGAGTGATACATAGGTTTTTAATCAGGCCTAAACATTTGACCTTGCTTGAATCGAATGAGTACAAGTCTTTGTAAGGTTTAGTTATTTCCAGGCCCAAACTTTCCATGACTACTTTAGGCATGAGGTTATGGGAAGCACCGGAATCTAACATAGCGTTATGTAATATCTTGTCGTGGATGTTCAAACTTACATAGAATGGAGAGATAGTTCCTTCTTGGTATTCTCCTTCTACTTTGGGACCAAATAAAAGCTCGAGTTTATCGTCCGTCATATTTAGAGTATCTGCATCATTTCTTATGTTTAGGACTTCCAAAATTTGAGATCTGTACCTATCTATAGTCACTAGTTCTGTGAGGGGTATGGTTATCTTGATGTTGGAAATTTCTCCTTCGAAACTGAAAGGTATTTGGGTTTTAGGTATGTTTGTCTCAGTTCTATCAGCCATAAATTTTTCTATATTCTTAATTTGCTGATTTTGATTTGGGGTTTTGTTCAATACAACTGTTTCGGGGATATTAGTAGAGGTACTAGGATGGTTAGGATCAAGGTTTGCCTGGCTAGTTTTGTCTTTGTTTTGATCAATCTTCTTAGCCATGGTTTTGTTACTATCTGCTGTTCATTTAAGAATAATATCGGGGGATTTTGTAACAGCAGTGTCTGGGCTACCTTTCCTAGAGTTGTCTTGGTTTTTCTTACTCCTAAGATCATATTGCCTATGAACTTCCATTATTGTGTTTTGTAATCCTATTTCAGGATCTTCGGGGTCCTCATAATTTGTTTCATTTTGGTTTGAGGAGAAGAAAACTTGTTCTTCTTCTGTGAGGAAAACCTCACCCTCACTATCAGAACCTATCAAGTTTAAGTGATTTTCATCAAGTGGTTCTATATCTCTTTCTACCTCATCAACATAATTTTCTTGGAAAGGTGGCATGATCTGTTGATCATTTTCCCTTGGTTTGATTTGAGGTGGGTCCCTTCTAAGGTTCTGATTCTGGTTTTTGTTTTGAGGATTTGGCTGGTTGTCCCTTGGAGGTGCCCTTTCACTTAGATTTATTCTTTTCAACATTCTCTCCATAGTCCTAACCAGGTTGTTTATTTTGGAATCTGAAGAGGAAATGGAAAGTATGGTCTCATCTCGGTAAGTGACTTTCTTTTCCAATCTCAACCTAGCTCTCTTCTCGGCTAGGTTGGCTTCGGCACTAATAGCTACCTTTTGCATTTCTTCTAAGGTTGCGGGGTATCTTTCTCTTAATTGGTATGCCATATCTGGATCGAAACCTTTGGGAAATTTTGCTAGTGCTGAGCCAAGTGGAGGTTTCATGTGAGGTGGAAGGGCATTATAGACACTGTTGAACCTAGTGCAATAGTCTTGAACACTTTCTCCCATATTCCTTTTAAGATTGTTGTATTCGGAAAGAATTTGAATGGGGTTTTTCCTGACTTCCCATTTGTTTATAAAAGTTTGGTAGAGTGATGGGAGATCATGTATACTGTTAGGAGCCAAGTTTTTAAACCATTTCTTGGCTTCTCCGCCTAGGCTTTGGGCAAACATTCTCATCTTTATGGTTTCATCTTCTAGTTCCATGTAGTCAAAAGCATCACTGATTCTATCTACACGCTATTGGGCAGTAGTAGACTCAGTCCCGGTAAAGTGTGGGATTCTGGATTGGTAATCATTTTTCAAAGGTACCAAAGGTTGTGGTAGTACTAAGGGCGCATATCAGGTTGCCATGATGGGAGCGGTTGGTAGATTCAAAATAGGAGGATTTGTAGTATGGGATGAGGTGATTTGCACAATGGTGTTTTGAATGGATGGGATGGAATTACTTGGACTTGTATACTGATTTTGAGCAGATTTGGGGCGAAAAGAGCCAAAGTGGTGGAGAAGCTGGAAATCGGGTGGTGTAGTGGGTGAGGCTTTTGTGCTAGGACTCTGCTGCAAATCTAAGGGCTCAAGATCAACAAGGTTGATTCTACTTTGTGAATTGTTTCTAAAAAGGATTTTTGCTGAACACAAGTCAAATTGGGGATCTTGCAAGGATGTAAGATGTTTGGATACAGAGCTTGCTTTGTGAATGGTCATATCGGTAGCTAAGTTACCAATTTCAGAAGTTTGCCACAAAATATTTTCTGGGTCGTCAACTATGATAGGAGGATTTGGGTTTGGGTGAGATCTGGTATTAATTATTCGTGAAACCAGATTTCAAATTCAAAATTTAGAGAGGATGAAAGTTTGTGACTGTTTTTGGATGGCTGTCCTCCCTAAGAGTCTTATGGATGCTAGTAAATTTTAAAAACTAAATGAAGGCTAGTGGAGTCACCAGGTGGATGCTTTGAAGTTTATGGTCCACCATCAATTCTGACAAAGGTGTTTTTAGGGAAAATATTTTTCAGAAATTTTTTTATGCAAAAACTTGTAAGAGTGTTCTAAAACTTAGATCAACAATTTGCTAGGATGTTGAGAAAGTTATAGCTATGTTTTTAGGCTATTCTGTTGATTTTCTATGTTTAATGAAAATTTCTGAATTCCTAAGTAGTACTTATTTTGTCACTAATTTTAGAGGCTGCATCATGATCTTTATCATTGGGAAGGTAAGTCAATAGGATAGCATGCTTATGGAAATTTTTGGTTTTTTAAATGGAGTATTAGGCCTACTGGAGGCTAGTGGAGTCCCCGGGTGAATACTATTGTCTTGTAAAGACAAAGTTTTATGGTCCACCACCAATGACTGATAGAAACCAATCTAGGGATTTTTTTGTGAGGTTTTTTTTACTGAGTTTATATATAGCCTATTCCGTAAGAGTGTGCTATATTTGATTCTTCACTTAGCTAAGGTGCTGAAACAAAAGGAGTCTACTCTAAATGGAGAATATAGGTTGTTTGTCTGATTTTAATATAGAAGGACTAAAGAGTCTACCAAGGCTTGTTAGGCTGTTTATGTACTTAGTGTTTCTACCGCAATCGCCAGTATGATCAGTGTGGCGATGAGGAGGCAGATTCACCGGTATTTCTAAGTCTAACTACGCTTGTATGAAGTATTCAGACAACTATGTACTCAGAGTTCCCACCGTGATTGCCATTATGTTGGTGTCCCGTGATTTAGCAAATTGGTAAACCAAATGACAGGGCAACATTAGACCAACTTTGGAGTCCTAAGACCTAGCCTTCTTGGACTCAGAGAGGGCTCTCTCTATTATGCGAAGGATGTGAACTTGTTCGCTTTGTATGTTTGATTTTAGGCTAGCTGTTAAGTATATTTTGATTTGTTTTTTGGGTTTTTGAGGTAAACTGATCAAAAAGGACAAACAGAAATAGAGTTCATTGAATCAACAGGGCTATGGGGTCAGATAGAGTCGAGACTGTCTAAAATTGTGGACAAGGTATTACTGCAGGGCCGATTTAGTCAAGGTAAATGGATTCTTTGGGTGAAAATGAAGTGAAATGAACATTAAGTTTGTGAAAGACAAAGAAATATTAAACATATATAGTTTTAAAGCAAGTATTCATGAGGTAGGGCAAACCATAGATTTCTATGAATAAAACTCAAATTGATACATATGAAAGATAAACAATCCAGCGATACATAAAAGCATAAGAACCTCTAACTTTGGAAAATCACCTTCAACTGTTGAGAAAACAAATAAGATAAAAAAAAAACTCAATTTATGGAGAGGGAGCTCCTAAACAACATATCTTGAGCTATTGGGAATTCTGAAATAAGTTTGCAAGCATGGACAAAGGGCAAGATCGAACGAGACCTCTTTGACTTAACTAAAACAACCAATATTTCATAGAAAGATTTCAGAAATGGAGTTTTGAGAAGCTATAAGTAAGTAGGGCATACATTAAATCATACAAGATAGCAAAACATACTGACCATAAATGAAAAAAATAACAATTTCCTGATGGACCTAAAAGACAGTTAAGAATCCTTTAGAAATGATCAAGAAGAGGAAAACATTAAAGCTGTAACATGCAGGATGTTTGAGGTGCTTCCATGAGCATGTCTCAACATATACTTTTCTGATCTACAACAAATGAGAAATATGGAACATTAATGAAAACTAGGAAACATAAACAAAATCAGAGAAACATCACCATTCACCAAGCCATGGAACCCTGCACACAATGCTCCTTCACCATCAAGCCAAGCAAGACATTCTCTACTTCATAAAACAAGTATTTCTTCCAAGCTCATAATGCTATGTATTTCTCTCAATATATCAAGTTATGCCTCCCTATTACTATGAATTCTCTTGGTTATATAAGCCAAAGAGGAGGAAAACCACCTAGAGCAACTAGAAGGCCATTGGCCAAAAACAAATATCTAAAACTGTCCTTGAGGCTTAACAAAGTCCAAGGCACAAAATATCCTTCAAAAATATCTTTTCGGACTCAAATAGAAAAAAAGGATCACTTTCAAGGTCTGACACACAAGATAAACTTGCTTAACACACATTTGGCCCAGTCATCACTCAGAAAACTGCTTTTCAGCAAAATCTACAGGAACGTAGTGCCAGAAAAAGGTTTGTTTTGCAGTGAAGTTTTGGCTGACCTCCCGATGTCGAAATGAGTCCCGTGATGGCTCGCTAGAAAGATACGTATGTCAACTTTCCAAAACTACTTGAGTTTTTCCAATCTGATGGCTAAAAGTCAGTCAAAAAGTAGAAACAGTGAAAAAACCTAGGAGTGTAGCACCTACTGATATTAGGGGCAGAAAGGTGAAAAATGGTTGTTTTTGGCCTTTTTGAGAGACCAAAAAAACTTCATTTGATTTGAAAATTTTTTGAGCATGTTCCTTTGATGTCAAGGAATCCAAAAATATATTTTTCTTCAGCTGAGGATGCTCCGAGAAAAAGTTAAGGCACCAATGATTTTATGCTTTTAGGCCTAAAATTCACAAAAAACAAGAATGTGTCAAAAAATGCCTGAATTTGGTGAGTAAACCCCTTAAGGGTTTTTAGAAACATGTAATGAAGCTTGAGCAAGAATTCCAAGTCGGGATAGGTCTTTTCCATGTTTTTCCGCCGAGCGCCTCTTTTGGGCAGATTTGAGCTTCCTTTGGGAAATTTGATTTAACTTTTTGTAGTGCTCAATCATTCTTCTTTGTAGGCCCAAATCCTTGTTAGCTTTCTCCAATTTGGCTTCTAAATGTTGATTTTCCCTCTCAAGCCAAGGCTCTCTATTATTCTCAATTTCTTTGTCAAGGAGCTCCATAAGAGGGTACTGCTGTTCACGAGCCGATTCTTCTTCTTTCTGCTTTGTAATGCTTTTCTAAGACCCATGGTCCTAGGTCTCTTCCTTGTTGGTCCTTCTTCTTCATCATCTTCCGCTTACTCACCCATGTATTCTTATAGCCTCACTTGTGACTTTTGCGTTTCTCTTTTATATTTGATTGTCCGGGCTTCATAAATAGCCATGTGTCCACTCATCTGTCTGTTTTGCATTTGCAAAAAGTGGATAAGGTCTTTTGTCCTTTCTAGGTCATTTTCCAAGTCTTTAACTTGGGCATCCAGATCTTGCAAGAGGGAACTAAGAATCCTGGCCTCATCTTCTTCAGCATCACTGTCTAGCTGTATTAGCTCAAACTCCCTTTCATGCTCATGGCTGCTTTCTTGTTCTTCAATCTTCTCCTTGCTCTTGCCTTTGATGGGCTTCTTTCCTCTGGTTTTCTTAGGAAATTCAACCTTGCTCTGTTTTGGCAATTTACCTCCACTCCTTAGTGCCCTAGTGACATTGCTAGTCACTGTTTGAGTGGTTTTCTTCCTTGATGTTTTGGTGTTTTTAGCCTTTGCTACTTTTGATGAAGGAAACATGGCCCCTTGCCTTGGAGAGGCAGTAAACACATGCTCTTGACCTTGCTGATGATGAGTGAGAGGAGGAGTTGATACATGGGCTTGTTTAGTTTGTTCTCCTGCAGCCTCAGGGTTGTCCTCTTCTCCAAAAACATTCTCTGCTTGCAATTCTAGGTTACTTTGCTGTGGGGAATTTCCTTGTTCATTAATTTTGATACTTGTAATGAACTCATCACTAGGAGTAAAATCAGAAAGATCATGCCCCTTTTCTGTTTGGTGGGAGATGTCTAGGTCTACTGCTTTTTCCTTTTCAAAAATATCTCTACCTTCATCTATATTATTGCTATCATGACTGCTTCCATCATTTTCATTGTTTTCAATGTTTTCCTGATGTGAACTGCCTTCATCATGATTATTGTTTTCATTTTCTTGTTGTGGGCTACCTTCTCCTCTAGTGTCTTCACTGTCTCTCTGTGGGCAGCCTCTTTCTTCATCACTGTCTTCATTTTCTTCTGGTGGACTGATAGCTTCATGATCACTGCTTTCATTCACTCCTTGTGGGCTGACTGCCTCATCATGCTTTCCTTTCCCTCTGCTGCTGCTTTCATCATTGTCTTGTTCTTTGTCACCATCCCTTCCCTGATCTTTGTCATCATCACTTTCTTGCTCTTTGTCATCATCACTTCCTCACTCTTTGCTTTTACTACACTCTTCTTTCTCACTTCTATCTGTGGAGGATGATTTTTGTTGGGGAGTAGACTCATGATAATAAGAGGAAACATAAGGTGTGGAGGGAAAGGAATGAGCATGAGGAGGGCTTTGGGATGAAAATGGCCTAATCTGTAGTGGCATAGAAGATGCAGAAGTGAAATCAGGGTGAGAGATGAAAGTTTCCCAAGGGATGCCCTTTTGTTTCAGCTGGTGAAGGATAATGATCTTAATGAGAGAGTGATGGAATAAACTTGCTTTTTTCTGCGCTGGAGGATTTTTCATAACAATGGAAGACATCTTGTCTATACTCTTGCACAGGAAGAAAGGTAAGTTTAGCAACTTAGCCTTTGTGAGATGCATAAGGAGTCTGATGTGAAAGGCATATACTTGGGAGTATCTACCTTCGCAAGTGAAAAAATTCATGACTATTTTCATGAGGGCTGCATAGTCATCCAACAAGTGTGAGAAAGGGAAAATGGAGCTACATGTATCTTGATGATTTGGCTTGAGAAAAGGCTGATAGTGGCTGAGGTCAAGGTATGATTGTTTGAACCACTCTTCTCCTATGTTATTGATTTTGGTTGCCTTAGAAACAGCTCTAGGAGTGAGTTCAAAATCTACACCTGCTATGTGAACTTGCTTTCCATTCAACCTCAGGGCAAATAACTCTATTAGATGAGGGTGGCTAGTGACCTCTGGTATTTTTCTGCAAAAGTCAAAAAAATCTACCTCTTGAAAACAAGACAAGATTCAGGGAGAGGCAGTGATTTCTTGAATAGTGGTGGGCTCAAATCTGTTGTGTTGACCTCCCTTTTTAACCCTTTTCCTTGGAGACATTTTTACCTTTCTGTTCTTTTCAAAAATCAACTAGACAACTCTTAAATAAAAACATGCTTTCTCTTCCTTTAATCCAGTTTTTTGAAATATCCCTTATGTTTTATGAGAAATTTGAGGGGTAAAAATAGTGATAAATACCTACAAAACGCTTTTGCAGTGATGACCACTGACCTTTGAGGAAAACTGGAAAATTTTTCCCTTTGAAAGAAACAAGCAGGTGCTACGCCCTTACACCCAGGCACGTAGCGTCTGAACGGAGGCTGAATGAAGAAATTTCACTGTGCCAGTTCAAAAATTTGTGTTTTTGAACGACGTTTGAACGCCGAGCAGAGATTGAACGAGGCCGGGCGGAGAATGAATGAGGTTGGGTAGAGACTGAACGAGGCCAGGCGGAGACTGAATGCAAGTCCGGGCGGCGACTGAACGAGGCCGGGCAAAGACTGAACGAGGCTAGGCGGAGACTAAACGGAAGCTCGGGTGAAGACTGAACGAGGAAACGCGTCATGCCAGTGCACAAGCACGTCGCGTCCTTTGTAAAATCCTAGGTGAGCCGCTACAGGCACATAACGCTCGGCTATAGGTGCATCGTGACAAAGAAAAAATTGCATGGGGCTTGCCGAGGAACCAGAGAAACCCTCCTTTTTTTCCAATCGATAATATGAAAATGAAATATGCCCTTTGAGGCCTTTTGGCCTTGTGTAATGCTTTTTAAAACATGCAATCTTCCTTTTGACCTTTTAAATAGTTTTATTAAACCCTTGCCTTTTTGCCCATTTGTCCTATTTTCATAAAACACTTTTTTAAACATGTGTATCAGTGTTTTATTTGAACAGTGTTTTGCAAACAACAAAACAAGTTCTCATTTTTTGTGCAAAGCAAACATTCCCTGTTTTAACTTGTAAAATGGTGCCCTCCACTTTTTATGAAAAATGATCTTTTTCCAATTGTAGTTTGCCGTCTGCTTATAATATTGAAGGAGGTCTTTTAAATCAAATGTGGTTTTTTTCCCTATGCTTATATTTGAAGGAGGCATTTCACAGCAAATGTGGTTTTTTTCCCTCTGCTTATATTTGAAGGAGGCATTTCACAACACCTTTAGGCCCAGTCTCTGTTTTCCAAATGAAACCTTTAGCCTCCTACACAAACTGTTTGTGTCATGCCCCTTGCTCATCATCCTTGAATGAGGCTTGTTAGACATAAGCTGTTTATGGCCTTCTGCTCATGATTTGAGTGAGATCTCTCTTTGAAAACTAAACCTTGTGCCCTCTTCTTATCATCATTGAAGGGGGCGCCTCATAAAAACAAGTGATTTCCATCTGCTTTTTATGAAGGAGGCAATTCAAATGCTTTATCCTTTATCAACCTGTATGAGACAGGTCTCTTTGTAGAAATTTACAGTGAAGATAGTGAGTAGGTAAGGTATTTCAAACTCCAGCATATCTGCTTGTGTCTCTTAGGTTAACTTTCTTTTGCAATAGCTTTATCTTCCTTGTGATGACATAGTCTTTGAGGGTTCATAGTCTAGGCTATAAGGATATAAAAAAGGCAACTGTTCCCTTTTTATATTCTTTCACTTTGATGCCTAAAACTACTAGAAATATTTTGCCAGAGAACTAATACACCTAGTCTCATACGTCTGTTTTTCAGAGCTGTGCCCATATGTTCTGGAAGAATGTGCAAATGCCATTGTGAGTTGATATGAAGTGCTAGATGCAGAAAAATCTCGACCCTTGTACCCATTTTTCCATGATGGATGATTTTTTACTTTCTTGGTGCTTTGAATTTGTAGGTATGAATCATATAGGTTCCTTTCTCTCTGAAATCTACATTTCTTTTATTTCCCAACAGTTAACTGTTCCATCTTTGAAAAATTTCTTTGAAGTGTCCCTTTGTTTCAGAACTGCTTATTGCCATCTGTCCATAGCACCCTTGCAGAGATACATGGATAAAATGTCTTTGACCATTGGAGACCTTTCCCGAGGTATCATGAGGATAATGCTTGAAAATTTTACTTGATTACTTTCTTCTGACATAGGACCTTCTTACTTTGTTTCTTCCTGAACTTGAAACTTACAAGCTTTGCTAAGACAAAATACAATGATCATTTTGATGCTGTATGACCTAGGGGTAAACAAAGTTTTGTTTTGCCAGATAAGACAGAGGATGGCTGACTGATATTTGAAACCAGGTTTTTGACTAAAGACATTTTTCTCAAGATACCTATTCTAAACACCATCACCTAAACCTAGACACTTTGTCATGACTTCTGAAGGGTTTCTTAGACATAGTCAGGTCATCAAATGGACATTCAAACAGTGAGAGGGGAAAAAGACAACTTGTCTTATGCTTTGACAGAGAGTTGTGTGAAAATAGAGAATTTTGGATATCAGATATACAAGGCTTATGTCAGTTACGGACAAGGGAGTTTTATCAAGACTGAAAACTTGATGACCACCTCTAACACAGTCTGTGAGAGAGGAAAAATATAAAAATTTCTCTGAGGGGTTTTCTGGAGGACAAATTGACTGTTTGAAATTTGTTTCTAGAAAACTTGGGCGAGGCATATAGTCATCACAACAGTCAAAAATACTGATGAATAATAGAGGAATACACATCTTTAGGAGGTTTGGAGACTTTCTTCCTTGGCTTTGCCATTTGTGTTCTAATGATCAACCTTCAAGCTGTTAGGCTTTGAGTGAAGGTACCAGCTCCGATTCCAATTGTTGGAAACACTGAGAGGGGGGTGAAACAGTATTTCTTTTCAATTGTTAATTTTACCAGTTAGATCACTTATATGTAGAACACAAAATGAATAATGATGGAATAGATACTTTTATTAATTTCTTCTTTACAATAAGTAAAGTAAAATAATGATATAGGGCTCTAACCCTAGATTAAGACTCCAATCTTCCAGGCTCCAACCTGTATTGTGCCAAGCACCAACTTGGTATTTTCAAGGCTCCAACCTTGTCAATTTGAGGCACCAACCTCTAGGGCTCCAACCCTATCTCTAGTACAGGCTGTGACTTGGTTTCTTGAGGACTCCAATCCTCTAGGGCTCCAACCCTATCTTCCAATGCACCAACCTTGTCTCCATGAGGCTCCAACCTCTTGGGCTCCAACCCGCAACTTCACTTCGTCAAAATATATTTGGTTATTCTTCACAGCTCCCAAAGTCTTCTTCAACGATCCTTGACAATCTTCAGCAATGCCTTCACTTAGTATCCATGTCACTTCATCAATGAAAACCTTGTTCTTCACATGAAGGTGTCACCACAGCTCTTCATGGTACCCAAACAATTTCCCCAAGGTTATTCCATCAAGGGGGTTTTCAACCCTGCATCATGATCTTTACAAATGCATCCAAGTGAGCTTTCTAAGGTCTTCAATAGGTCTCAGAAAATCTTCAATAAGCTGCTTAAAGAGGGTCCTCGGATTCTTCTTTACAAGGCTTCAAGAGTTGCTCCAAGGAATCTTCAAAATTAGCTCTAAAAGATATTTCAATGTCTGCTTCAAAAATTATCCAAAATAAGGCAGCTCCAACAATGCTTCAATAATAATCTCAAATCAACTTTAAGGATCCTCAATCAGCGTCTAAAAATGAAAAGGTGCAGTCTTAAGAATGACCTAAAAAATGTGCTCAAATGTGTCAACATATCTGCTTCACAAGAGGTCAATTAAGTTTGCTCCAAATCCGAATATGATCTGTTATTAAGGTAGGTTTGAAGAGAGGGTTACAAACAACTCCAAAAGGGTTCAATAATCTGCCTCAAAGGATGCACAATTACCAACTACAGTTTCCAACGAATTCTGATCAATTTGCAAGGTCAAAATTCAAGACACAAACATGATTTTTTCATAGATCTGAACTACTATGCCACAGGTCCGAAAGCCACAAATGAATGGCTCATTTTATGCCACAGATCTAAACTTAAAGTCTATACATAGGCTGCAACAATAACAAGTTCAAATGTCATAAGTCCAAGCTTAAGATCTCTGTCAAGGATTATGCCACTAGAAATCCATGCACATTTCCACAAATCCAATTCTTCAAATATATTCACAGATGTTAAGAACAGGTCTGAAACTGTTACATCGAATCTGTGAATTATACAGTTGCCTGGAGGTGCCAATCTCTATTTTATAACCCAGAAATATCCAACTGCATGCTTTACTCCTTAAGTTCTATGCTTTTCTTCAAATTTACGAATTCTGAACTGTAATTACTCCACTGTGTTTTTTTGACCGAAATCATGATGAAAAAATGAAGACCAAATCCATATTTATAGTGGATTTTCCATTTTAAACGAAGTGTCACGTCTTTTGGAGGGAGGCCGACATGAAACTGTGAGTGTGGGTCGGCTAGATAAAAATATATATTTTTCTAAACTTAAAAATTCAATATCTCACAAACTAATAGGAGTTTCGGGACAAATAAGGGCTCATTGGAAAGCTAAAATTATGCTCTAAAGGATGGTGAAGGTCTCACAAAGAAATTCTGCCTCTAAGATGGTGAAACATATTTTTCTTTGTGACTATCCTTAAATTTTATGCATAAAAAGTTTGGTACAACATGAGGATTGTTTGGGACAACGTGGCTTCTTCATTCTTTGGTTTCTTCATTGTTATCAATGTCATCATAGGATCATAGAGTCATTACATAGGAGTGAAGCATTCATGTAGCATCATGTATCAACAATGTCATCATATCCTAGTGCAGTGATATGTCATAGTGCAACCTTCATTAATTTGTCAAAAACTCCAAAGCAGTCTTCCAATTATGTGAAAGTGTGGTTATTCTTCAAGAGTATAACATCATCACATGTATGACTTCATCAATTATAGTTCTCCACTTCAAAGGCTTGTATATTGGCATCTATGGTCTAGATCACCAATCAAGGCACATGATTGACACTCAACAACATTATAGTTAATTCAAGGACTTGTTCGGGCAAGACTTCTTCATTAGTGGCTTGACATCTTCATTGATGGCATCGTTATCAACCAAGAGTTATCACATCATCTTCTAGAACCAGGCATCTCAAGAATATTGACATCTCGGTCAAAGTCATACTGACATCTCAGTCAAAGTCATATTGACATCAATGACAACCTTGATTAACAAAAAATAATGAAAAAGAAAATTTTATTATTATTATGACTTATTAAAGCATGGGTTTCATGGTTGGGTCATCATGTTTAGGTCAAATTACCCATTTAGGACTTATAGGATTAATACTGAGGCATTAGTCATTGTACATTTAATAAGACCCTTCTTGGGCTTTTGAATCTTGTAAAAAGAATTATTTTTGAGTCAAAAACAAATTTTGTTACCTCCACACAAGGTCGAGCCCTACCTGTTCAAGTTAGCCTACATGAAGGAATTCGAACTCCAGAAAACGGTATATATAAGTGCAATTTGATTCATTTGAAAGAGCATCACTCACACAAGTTCGATCTCCAATAAGAAGCAGTGAAAAAGTGCAAATTTGCAGAAGAATACAAGGAGTTGCAGGATCAAATTCTCTAGGGCATCTATCTCTCCCACATCTATTTTTGGGCTATTGCAACAAGATCAAAGTACTGCATCAAGATCGAAGTTCTGGGCTATTGTGACAAGGTTGAAGTGCTGCTTCAGGATTGAAGTACTGCTTCAGGGTCGAAGCACTGCTTCAAGGTCAAATTACTGCTTCAAGGACGAAGGGCTACACCTAGGTTGAAGTTCAGTTGTTGCTTCCAATTGATGCTAGGTCTAAGTTGTTAGATCAAAGTTTCTGTTGCATCGAAGTGTTGTTGCTGTTGCTACTGCTGCTATTTTAGGTCTAAGATAATGATGGAAGGTTATCATCTGCAGAAGAAGGAAAGGGATGACTTGGTGATTGGAGGAAGTTTGTGTCTAGGTCAAGAAGCCTTTGGTTGTGTCGTGAAACTATTGAAGGAAGAGTTATTGACTGGGTTTTCCCCTAGAGTGGGGTTTTTCCTTGGCTGTCCGCCTACATCTGGTGTCCTTGATCTTCATATGGTTTTGATAATTGCTTGATGAACTAACAGAAGAACACATAAGATAATAAGTAAATAAGAATTACACAAGTAATTATCAAGTATAAGAAAACATTTCTTCCTTTCTGTTTTTCTAACAGATCTAAGGGATATAATGGCTTGGTCAAACCAAGTCAAGAGCCCCCCTTTTGAAATATGTAAATAGTTTCGGTCTTCATAATAACGTATGTAATAATGATTTTATGTATTTAATTTAATGAGAAAAATAAATTTGTTATTTCTTTTATGGATTTCATGCTCAAGAGGAATTTATTTTATAGGTTAAGCTCCCATTGAGAGCTTCTAGGGCTTATGAGTCATTGTCATGTATGAAAGACCCTTTTAGGGCAAGTTAAATATTGTAAGAAAAAACATTTGAGTCAAAGGTTGTGTCAAAAGGACCCTCCAAGACCTCATCTACGTGCCTTAATCAATTCAGCCACCTAAAGGACAAGTCGGCCTAACAAGTGGAAATGTCGGCCTAGGGATGAAGACATGTCGACCTTATAACATGGGAGAGAATCCTATATATATGATGACTCGACCTTACTCAAGTGATCATCCATCAATTATCTACAACAAAAAGTGAAGTGCAAATAGCAAGGGAGAAGAGCCTCTTGAGCAACAAAAAGAAGGAGAAGAAGATCGAAGTCTTCTAGCATTTTTTTTGGGTCAAATCAGCTCACACATGTGACTGCAGCTAGGGTTTCTGTAGTTAGGTATTGCAGATCTTGAAGAAGCCAAGATATATCCCAAAAGGAAGTATTCTTGCTAGCTGAGTTCACAATAAGAAATGTCCAATTCATGCGAAGGAGAGAAACCTCATCAATCAGGCTCAAACAATTCACACGTGTGGAATCTTTGTGATTACAGGTGCACCGAAAATTATAGGCCTGTAATAAGAGGTCGAAATTGAAGGAGCCAAAAACAATGGTGTAACTGTCAATTTGACTAGCGTTGACTCAAAGAAACAATCTTCAAGGGAAGAAGTGTGACTTGGTCTTGGAGGGGTTTTTGGTCAAGGGTCCAGGTCTTGGAATTCGTCAATTGAAGATTCTATAAGAAGAAGAATTCTTGTGGGTTTTCCTCTCAAATTGGAGAGTTTTTGGCCTTGGTTGATTGCTTATATCTTGTGTCCTTTGTCTTATTGTTATTTATGATTTAGTAGCTGTTTGATGGAGAAAAACACTAATAATAGTGAGTGAAAGAAAAAGATAATAAAAGTGAAGTAAAAATACACCACAAACAACTATAAAAGAAGAGAAATTAACTACACTTGCTGCCCCCATATTTCTCATCACCCCATATGGTTTCTACTTCTATTACCAAAAATCAAAGGATTGAACAATTAGGGTTCAAGGTGGATCTTCAAGATAAGAATTGCTAAGGATTTTATGGTAATTTCCAAATTTGAGTTCAAAGGGAAGATCCCCAAACATACACAACCAAGATAAGAATTGCTAAGGATTTTAGGGTAATTTCCAAATTTGAGTTCAAAGGGAAGATCCCCAAACACACACAACCAAGGAATCATAAGGAGAGCCAAAACCCGAACGAAAAAGGTTAGCAATTTAAAAGGAAAAAGGTGGTGGAGAATAGAAGATCAATGCACCTCTATTTATAGAGGAGGTGCTCAACTTATTTTACATTAAAATATTATTTTTCTAGGCTAAAAGCCCCTAATTGAGCCTATGGAGGGGACAAAGTCCATCTTCTTCAATTATTTATTCTAAATTATAGGTTTTCTTTCATGCCACTTGTACAGAGCAAAGGGGCATAGGCCCTCCAAAAATTTACACCTCCACAAATGAGGAGCGCTAGTGGGTTTTGGTGCAATATCCAGTAGTAATTTTTACTCAAGGTTGCTTCAAAATGCCTCATTGGGCCAGTTCATCATGAACAAATCGCCAAACATTGATTTCAAAGGTCGACCTCATTCAATCTCTAGAAATCCAAATCGACACTCATAGAGGCACAAGTCGACCCTATCAAGATTACATTTCAAGGACCAATCTACTAGTGTGCTAATACTTTCACTGTAATACATCTTTGAGGTTGATCTTTTATGAACTAAAGCTGGAAGATCAAACTTATAACATGATGAATACAAATATTTGTTGAGAATTTGGTAGGGCAATGTTTAATTCAAATTTCTCTTGTTGATAATTACTTGTGAACTTGTTATTATTTTAGTACGTATATCTTATATTATTATTTCTTTCATCAAGTCAATTATCAAATGCACAAGAGACACAAAATTTATGCTTTCAAGCCAGGGCCAAAACCTCTCCCTCTTGGAGAGGAAAACTCGAAAGTAATTCTTCTTATAGTTCTTCAATTGACAAGTACCATGACCATGACATAAACCCTTGACACCAGTATGCCTCCAAGACCTTGTCACTGCTCTTCTAAGCTCCTTATGTTGCTCTTGATTTTCTTCACTACTTTTCACCAACACTAGGGAAGCTCGGTCCCTAGCCCTAAACAATATGCTTATTCCTTGTCCTTCTTTGATCTATTGTTGGCCTACTAGAGACTCCTTAGCCTTCTTTCTGCACCTCTTTATATCCAAGTCTGAGATCCTTTGCACGCTGTACTGATTCTTCTTTTTACTGTAGTCAACTTCAAGCTCTTTCCAAGATATACCAGATAAACATGCTGCTCCAATAGATCCCTTCTTCGCTATATATCCTCTTCTTACAACGTTGTAATTTATGCTTGATTATAGTCCTATCCTCTTGAACTTCCTGAGGTGATCACAAAGATCTGAGGTAGGATTATATTTCAGACAGAGAACCCTTTATTACTGTGCTATATTATGATCCTTCTTCATTGTTTTACCTTTCTTTTGTGTACCCAAAAACTACCCTTTTTTCGCACTACGATTCAGACCTTGATCTCGCACTTCATTTCAAAACTAATCCAAACTTCCTTCCTGCAATCTAGTTCGAAAATATCAGAGTTATACGAACTGTTCTTTTTTCATCTGAGCGAAGTCCACATGGGTATATATAGTGGTTTGACCCCATTAATTAGCTGACATAACCTATGAATAGATATGTCTCCAATTTGAGTTGACTTGAGAGTGCATTCACTGTTTTTGAAGCTGACTTCAACAAGGAGAATATACATCTTCTTTTGAGCTGACTTTCATGAGCATATAGACAAGGTATTGAGGCATACTTTACATTAATGAATGTCCTTTACAAGTGTAACAATCCTTCATATACATGCCTCTAAATTATACATTTATGAAAATGTGAAAAAACCACTAAAGACATCAAGAAGTCTTTGACCTATAACAAAAACTTCTTTCTCATGAAACACATGAGTCAAGAATTTACAAAATACATTTTATTATCTTTGTCTTCTACATTACATAAATTCATAATTACTAGTCATTCTGAAGACCAAACCCAGTTACACTTTCCAACGCTCCCTCTTAAATAGGGAGGTATTCATAATGGTACATGGTCACGTTTAATCTGAAGAATCTCATAACAAGAATTTGATTGGCAATCCTTCTGTTATAGCATCATATTATCCAACATTGTCACAGTGCAAGGCCTTGACTAACAACTCTATCTCTCCACGAGACCAAGAGCTACAATGCTAGTGAGACCAATGATTATAAACACCTTCATCATTGTCTCCAAGGTACATACTCCACCCAGGTGTTCATTGAGTATGACCTTAAAGGACTATTCTTATCGGGATAGCTAATCATCAAAGAATATCCATCCTTTCACGACTACACTTATCAGAACGTCTTATCACATTATCAAAGAGTATTGGATTTTAGATGATTACCCAATCCCACATTCTATCTTCCAGGTGAAGAACATAATGATGTGTCTACTTCTGCCTCTTAACTAGGTGAAAGAATTACCGAGTTTCTTCCAAGTAAGAAACTTATCACCAGGCTCCCTCATTACTAGGGACCTGCAGCACCTACCTGCTCATGAAGAACTCCTTCATTCGATGTCATGAATTTCTTTGATGTTGACGAGCCTTCATCTTTGGGATCTCTTCATTAGGGAAAAAATAATCCATCGCTTTCATCCATGAATCATGTCTTCATTAGAAAGTGATCCATCAATCTTCTCATCTGGTCTAGCTTCATGTTATGCTGCTTTCCTTCAAACCATATATCTTCCAAGGATCCTTCATCCTGCCATATGGTTATCAACCTATGGAAGATATCTACTTCCATTTGGTAGCCTTGCATAAGCTCATCAGATGTCATTCAATTATAAATATGAATACAAAGGTTACCACAATGATGATATTTCACCATGAAATCCTTCTTGTAGGCATCGAAATCCTTCATATAGATTGACACATCTCCAAAAGATATGTATTGACAAGGGTCTCTTCTATCAGAGTTCACATATCTTCCTAGGAGATCTCCTAATCAACTCTTCTTCCTTGGATTTTGACTGCCTTTTACCATAGTTTCACTTCTCACGATCTCTTCCACACAATTTAATTCCCAGGACCTTTCAATCAAAGTTTTATTAATATTTTCCAATCATCTCATACTTCATATTATGTTGATTTCATCTAGTGTGGACCATGCCTGCATCCTTTTAGAGGAGGAGATCCCTTTCCTTTGCTCATGCTTCTTGGGATATGAGTAGTGATCCATGTTACCTGCATCCATATGACATGGCTTTATAAATATTAAATAAAAGCATACATACCTCATTTACCTTCAAGTCATCTAGTATTCTTTCAACAACTTTCTTGATTGAAGTGTCTTCAATCCCTTGATTTGTTTCATCTCTTATGTCATCATACCATCATTCCATGAATTCCACAAGTTAGAGTTTCCGATGAAACACTTGCTTCCTCTCTATATTGGTGAATCCTTTGATGATGATTCCATAAGAGAATCTTGAGGATCTTGAATATCCTTATCTTGGAAAATGTTTTCGTTCGATGTATGATGAGCCTTGTCCTAGATGACTTCTTCGATGAGGTTCCCAAGAGCTATATTTTTCATATTTGATTGCCATGAGCTTTGTTCTACTTGTGCTCCATGATTCCCCATGGTGATGTCACAAGATCTTGCTTCTTAACACTTTCATGATGTCACACCACATCTATTTATTGTAGTCATATCCTATATAAGATTTAGGAGCCTTGAAAAGACCTTTTGTGAGGGAGACTATCTTAACCATAGTAAACATATTTTACTCCCTCTTTCCTTGAACTTACTTTCTTTATCTTACTCCATCCTTTTCGGTGATATGAGCTTTCTTCTTGTAATATTTGAGTCCTTTAAATTTCAACATTATTACCCTCAACTTGTCTTCTTCTATCTAGCATATAAGCCACAAGTTGTTTAGATAAGGTAACTTTCTAGACCCATGGTCATTTGTTACCTTTCCCATAAGAACAATGATGATTATTCTTTTATCATTTCTTTTAGATCTCATTAATGAGATTCTATGAAGACACCCCTTCAATTTTGTGTAGGTCATGTCTAAGTGGTAGGATATTCTTTTACTTCATCTTCAAAGAGTAGTTTATTATTTATCTCTTCGATATTTCAAATCCTTTGCGTCCTTTGATCCCTTACCATGTATTCAATCAATACTTAACCTTCAGATATTTTTCAATAGATATCGATGAATTCTATTTCAAGGAATATTTCTATCCTCCTTTCTCATGTAAGGAACTTCGATGATCTAAACAAACTTCAGCGTTCCTTGCAAACATGAAGTCATTTTACCAATTTTGATTATAGAATAATAGATACTTACTTGATATGTGAAGATAAAAACTTCACCTTTGTCACTTTGAAGAAGATGTGTTGATGTTACATTTTAGAATGAGAAACCCTTGAGATGACAAGGAACTGATGAGACAGTTGAGATGGTTCTATGATACTGTCTTGACACCAAGTTGTCTTATTTGCAAGATGTTGTAATACATTATTTTTCACTGTAATAATCAATATTTATTTCACTGTGGAGAACTGGAATTTCTTCTAATCAAATCCTTGCCTTGTATAATGTGATTTGATGTTGTTAATCAATATAGAGATCCGAATTGTTGTGTGACTAGGAGTTTGAATCCATCACTACCTTTTTTCATATAATTTTCAGCTTTAAAGAAATTTTTTCTTTGTAGATGAGTATCTCTGTTGTCCTTTCATAGGATCCAAAATATTTGCTGTTGTAGACTTCATTCTTTTATTTTGATTCTTTAATCCTTTACCTTGCTTTGATGCCTTCCATGAAACTTGATCCTTGAGTGTCTCTATGCCATTTCCTGACTGTCACCTTAGCTCTGATCCCATGTTGAGAATTTGGTAGGGCAATGTTTAATTCAAATTTCTCTTCTTGATAATTACTTTTGAACTTGTTATGCTTCTATTACGTAGTTATTATCTTATTATGTATTTCATCAAGTCAATTATCAAATGCACAAGAGACACAAAATTTAGGCTTTCAAGGCAGGGCCAAAACCTCTCCCTCTTGGAGAGGAAAAACCCAAAAGTAATTCTTCTTATAGTTCTTCAATTGACAAGTACCATGAGCATGACATAGACCCTTGACACCAGTATGCCTCCAAGAACTTGTCACTGCTCTTCTAAGCTCCTTATGTTTCTCTTTCTTTTTTGCACTGCTTTGCACCAACACTAGCGAAGCTCGATCCCTAGCCCTAAACAACATGCTTCTTCCTTGTCCTCCTTTGATTTAGCCTTGGAATACTAGAGACTACTTCTTAGCATCCAAGTCCCAGATCCTTTGCACGGTGTAGTGATTCTTATTTTTATTGTAGTCAACTTCAGCCTCTTTCCAAGAATACCAGATATACATGCTGCTCCAATATAGAGATATTATATCTCTTTTCTTAATCTAACAATAGACCCGTTCTTCACTATATATCCTCTTCTTACAACACTGTAATGTATGCATGATTACAGTCCTATCTTATCTGCCTTCCCGAGGTGATCACAAAGATCCGAGGAAGGCTTATATTTCATACATAGAACCCTTTATTACTACACTATATTATGATCCTTCTTCATTTTTTTACCTTTCCCTTATGTACCCAAAAACTATTATTTTTTCGCACTACAATTAAGCATTAGGGGAATTTTGAGGTTTAAAATGGGCCTCCTAAGGAAATAATAAAATAATAGGTGAACCAATAAAATAATATTTATGGATTTGAAATTCACTTTTTGCACCACAATCCATGTAACCATAGTTAAATTCAATTCAAAAGTTGTACCAAAATAAAATCAATAAAAAACTTGTATTGATGTGACTATAAATAAGAACGAGCTTTTCAAGAAAAAGTCATTATCATTGAACAACTAATGCATTTGTCCTTTGTACTTAAATAACTTAAAATAAAATATAAATATAAATTTATAAATTCTTAATTATTATATGCTATTAAATAAAATTTATATTATTTAAATTGTACAATAACATGTAATTAATATATTATATAAAAATAATGTAATATAATAAATATATAGGGATATGCATTGTTTCTTTCAAGAAATATGAAATGACAACACTATATTTTTATTCAAAAAGTGTGAAATGATATTTATTATTTGTACTTTACTTTGACTTTAAAAGTACTTAGAGCACTACCATGGTTAACCATGAGTTTTTATCCACCATTGAGAATGTGACAAGTAAGTACTTTTAACTCAATCAATGCCACCTCAACCATTAGGGATGATGTCATCCCCTAAAATGTGATTGGTTCTCAAAAAGTGAATTTTGATTGTATATTTTCCTCAGGAGGCCCATTTTAGACCTCAAAATTCCCCTAATGACCTTGATCTAACATTTCATTTCAAAACTAATCCGAACTTCCTTCATGCAATCTAGTCCGAAAATATTAGAGTTATATGAACTATTCTTTTGTCATTTGAGCGAAGTCCACATGGGTATATAGTGGTTTTTTTTATTTTTGGGTAGCATCAGATGTGTTATAGCTCTGAAACTTTGTGGAGGGGTTAGAACACATGAGATATCCAAGACCCAGAAATCCTTTGGAGAAATTCCACCTAGAGACCAAATTATTCAATTAATTAATTATTTTAATGGGGACCCTAAGTCTAAACTTAAGGAAATTAAATAATTAAAGTGAATTAATTTAACATGTGGGTGAGAATGTTCTAAGTGAAGAAGATAAAGTATTTTCTAATTTTAGTCGTTGATTAAAGATTAGATCACGACTGTTGATTCATCAACGGGAAAAGCATAAAGGAAAGTCAGTTAGAGAACACACAAAGTGAATCAAGAGATCAAATTATTCTGATGAAGCAATGCTTGGACGAAGATAAGATCCAAGTGATTTAGTTGTAGCGAGGGGCAGAAGCAGTGATTGGTTGGAGGACCTAGAGTACATAGCAGAGAAAGGGCAACATAGACAATAGAGGAAGCATCGCAGCCACCAGGAGAGGTGACACAGTCTCCAGAGAGGGTGACACAGGGACAGTGCAGAGCATCCGAGAGACAATCCATATTTAGCTGAAGATCAAGGTTTCTGAGTTGGGAGGGCTGAAACTCGATTTTATGAGAGGTAGATCAACGCAGAGAAGGGGTGATGCAATCATCAGCGATGCACATGCAAGCCTACGCATCTATTGCGTAGAGGAAACTGGGGTTTCACTAGTTTCTGATCTGGATCAGCCAAGACTTGCAGTGTGAGGTAAAACTCACTAATTTATATGTATGCTGAGGATTTTCTTTGTTGGGTGAGCCAGATTTTGGCACCCTAGTTGTACTCAGAATACTTCTACTTAATAATATAAACCCTCGGATTTTCTACACCGGTTTTCCCGCATTGGGTTTTTCTGGGAACATTTGTTCGAAAAATACATGTGTCTTTTGTCTGAATGCTTTACTTATTTTTCAGTACTTGATCTATATATTTGTGTAGGTTGAAGTGTATTTGCATTGGTATTTTTACTGAATATTCAAAAAATAACTTGTAATTTAAATAAGGTAAGTAAGTAATGCAAATCAGATTTACTGCAGTAAGATTTCTAGTGTAGATTTAGAAATTTTCACATGGTATCAGAGCTATTGTAGATCAAGTAGAGCTGAAGCCATCAACGAAGATACGAAAGGTAAATTTTTCTACAGGAAAGCAACTGTCCCGAGTGATAGCACATTGTTTGGTAGGCTAGTGTAGAGGTTTTGAGCCTTCGTCTTTCCGGTTGTTGTGGCTGGAAGAGCAATTCATTTTTTCTTTAGGATTTGCTGGTGGGGCATTGTTTCTATTGATGAAGAACAGTGTCTAGTGGGGCCGTGGAAAAGTAGAGGGAAGTAGTTCCTAAGAAGACTTCTTGCCAAGAAGTCTAGATCCGGTGCTGATCAACAACAAAGAGTGATCAGAGAGGACTGATTCGACATCAGTTGGTAGAAGGATTTCCATGAAGGAAATCGAGTTTCAGAGGGAGCTTGTTCCTTAGAGGGGTTTTAGCACCAAAGAAACCTAGATCCAAGTTTTGTTGGGGAAAAAGAAGAAGAGGGAGAAGATAACTAGTTCGAATTTTATTTTAGCAGAGATGGTTGCACATGGATAGAGGGATCAGGACAGGTTGGATGGAGCATCCAACTGTGTCATATGGAAGGCCAAGATCCTGTCAGTTTTGGATGAACATCGCATCAAGGATCATGTATTGCATGTAGTTGTTGTTCCTGTTGATGCTGATCCTCTCAACAAGTACGAGGAGGCTCAAGCAAAGGAAAAACGCTTGATCATGGACAGATTCAAGGATCATGTGATCCCACATATTTCCAAGAAGAACACGACAAGGGAAATGTGGACTTCCTTGACCACTATGTACGAGGGAACCTCCGTCCAATAAAGGATGTTGCTTGAGAATCAACTGAGACTGTTTCAGATGCAAAAGGGAGAGGAGATTGACCCATTCCTTATCATATTGCGAGCGATCTGAGATCAGCGGGCTTCCGTAGGGGCTACACCAGATGATGGACTTATGGTTAGGACTGCCCTGAATGCAGTCACGGAAGAATGGGAAACCTTTGTCCAAGGTATTTTGGGCAGAGCAACTCTTCCAAATTGGGAGGAGATGTGGGAATCTCTTCGGCAAGAAGAAATCAGAAGGTTGACCAAGGTGGGAAGTAACAGTACAGGGATCAAGATCAAGGATGAAGAGGAAGATGTGGTTCTCGCATATAAGGGACAACATGGGCATCAGAGAAGGAAGAAGAAGGACCTCTCGAAGGTAAGATGCTCAAGGTGTGGAGAATTGGGACATTTCGCCACATAATTCCCTAAGAAGAAGAAGGGAAAATAAGATTCTGATTCGAGGGCTACTACAACAAAGGATGATGATGATGTCGCCATGAGTGCTCATGTGCCTTGGGAGAAGAAGTGGGGTGATATAGATCTATAGTTATTTTGAACTTCAGTGAGGAGCAGGATCCTTGAGGTGCCCAAACTCTTGGATCACATACGAGCTACAGGAGCCCTTTATGATAGCAGCAGGATGACTAGAGTCAGTTGGTGCGAGGGATGGTGGAGCAAAAATCGCAGAGATAAATACTGAAGACTGAAGTAGTGCAGAGCAGAGGCAACAACAATGTAGCAACATAAACGAAGTGGTTGATGGACTTCAACAACGCAGTGCAGAGCAACAACATCGCAGAGCATTAGAGGGTCATCGCAAATTAGCAACAAAGGGAGCTTCAATATCGAGATGCATCCAGACTGGCTTGTATGTCAAGTTTTTGGGTGGATTTTTCAGTTGCTTACTTCTCAGCAACTGAGTTGCAGTGCAAAAGTTAGCAATGGCAGTGCTATGGGCAACATGATGCAACATTTGAGAGGGAGCTACAATACATATGAGGCAGTGACAAGTGGCAGTGTGATGGGCAACAATACAGAAGGCAACAACGCAGTGGATGAGGGGTAGCAGGCCGAGCATCAACAACACAGAGGACCGATGTCATGGATTAGGGTGATGCTTCTGGTATAGAAATATTGCTAGAGTACATTCCTTGCTAAGAGGGAGTGTTGATTTTTGGGTAGCATTAGATGTGATCTAGCTTTGAAACATTATGGAGGGCCTAAAACACATGAGATCTCCAAGACCCAGAAATCGTTTTGAGAAATTCTACCCAGAGCTTAAATTATTCAATTAATTAATTATTTTAATGGGGACCCTAAGTCTAAACTTAGGGAAATTAAATAATTAAAGTGAATTAATTTAACATGCGGGTGATAATTTTCTAAGTCTTTTCTAATCTTAGCTGTCGATAAGAGATTAGATCACGACCGTTGATTCATCAACATGAAAAATATAAAGGAAAGGCTTGAGGTCAGTTAGAGAACACACAAAGTGAATTAAGATATCGAATTCTTGTGACAGAGCAGTGCTCAGATGAAGATAAGATCTAAGTGATTCAGTTGCAGTGAGGGGCAGAAGTAGTGTTTGATCGGAGGACCAAGAGTACATAGAAGAGCAAGGGAAGTAGAGAAAACAAAGGAAGCAACGTAGCCACTAGGAGAGGTGATGTAGTCCCTAGAGAGGGTGATGTAGGCCCACACAGGGCTCAGGGTGATGTAGGCCCACACAGGGCTCATGCAGGGGCATCGCAGAGCATCCGAGAGACAATCCAGATTTAGCTAAAGATTGGGGTTCCTGAGCCGGGAGGGTTGAAACTCGATTTTCTAAGAGGCAGATCAATGCAGAGAAGGGGTGATGCAGTCCTCAGCCAGACCCACACATGCCTACACATCTATTGCGTAGAGGTAGCTGGGGTTTCACCATTTTTTGATCTGGATCAGCCGGGACTAACTAATTTATTTGTTTGCTGAGGATTTTCTCTGTTGGGTGAGTCAAATTTTGGCACCCTAGTTGTACTCATAATTTCTTCTTAATAATATAAATCATCAGATCTGGTACACCGATTTTCCTGCATAGGGTTTTTTTGGGGACATTTGTCCGAAAAATACGCTCGACCTTTGTCTGAATGCTTTACTTATTTTCAATACTTGATCTGTATAATTGTGCAGGTTGCAGTGTATTTGCATTAGTATTTTTACTGAATATTCAGAAAAATAACTTGTAATTTAAATAAGGAAAGTAGGTAATATAAATCAGATTTACTGCAATAAGATTTCTGGTTTAGATTCAGAAATTTTCAAAGGTTTGACCCTGTTATTTAGATGACATAACCTATGAATAGATATGTCTCCAATTTGAGCCGACTTGAGAGTGCATTCTTTTTTTTTGAGGCCGAATTCAACAAGGAGAATATACATCATCTTTTGAGCTGACTTTCATGAGCATTTAAACGAGGTCTTGAGGCATACTTTACATTAATGAATATCCTTTTCAAGTGTAACAATCCTTCATATACATGACTCTAAGTTATACATTTATGACAAGATGACAAAACCCCTAAAGAAATCAAGAAGTAGTCTTTGAACTATAATAAAAACTTCTTGCTCATGAAACCCATGAGTCAAGAATTTACAAAATACATTTTATTATATTTGTCTTCTACATTACTTAAATTCATAATTACTAGTCATTATGAAGACCGAACCTAGTTACACTTTCCAACACTATTTTCTTAAAAATCAAGTTGAATGCTTGTTGGTCCACTTAGGAAGGTATGTTGTGATATTGTTCCTATACTCCCAAAATATTTCTTTCATTTCCCTTGAGTACAATGTTGTATAGACAATCCCTTCTGCGGACAGAAGTGATCTCTATAGTCCTAAAGGAAGGATCTAGCAACAAACCAGACAAATATGTGTAAACTTTCCTAGATTATACTAGAAAGTACAAAGTAAGATAGATGGCCTACCTCACTCTGATTCTAACGCCCGTTAGCATTGTTTCCCAATTTTCTCGTCTCCAAGTCCAATCCTCTTTAAACTGCTGCGGATGAATACCTGCAAGGAAGATCAAACAGAGACGAAAAAAACATACATAGCATAATTCATTCTAACATAAACTATATGAAAAATTAGAGCATATCATACTAAATGAGCAAATGATTTACACATTTATGGGAAGCAAACACATAATGTATTATTAATAGAAAGTAGGGGAAACATACAACCACTTAAGCTCTGATGTTGGAAGCCTCCTTTGAATGCGTTTCCAAGTCCTAGCCAAGACCTTCAAACACTCCTTTCTCCTTCACAAGATGGCAACATTTAGGCACAACTGAGCATAAGGATGGAAACCAACATTGATCAACCATTTGAGGAAAGTAGATAATTATTTTATAGGGAAGGAGAAGGATTTAGGGATCCAGAAAAGGGGGAAGAAGGTCCACATCTTAAGGGGAAGATCCCTAATTGTAGGATCAAAGACCTGAAATGGGAGCCCTCGACCCAATCCTCATTCAATTGCTACTGGCTCTCCATTTTCGACGCCTCTAGTAGGAAAAGCTTCTCCTCCATTCTTGGAGAAACTTCCAAAAGAGGAGAAACACACTTTTTCACTTAAATTCCCGCGCTGGCAGTGCTAGGCACATATAATGGTGAAGGTGACAAGCGCAAGGTATAATACACGAGGATCAAACTGGGCTTGCAAACAGGGTCTATTGGTAAGCTCTTCTAGAATTACTTCAAGGCATTTCTCTTTGGTTATTCAGGGATGCTTTGATCATGTTTTCATGGTGAACAAATTAACAACTTTTGTCACTTTGCGACATTTGGGGCAAAGTTCGACAACTCAGGGCATGAGACAAGGAGTGCGACAAAATACTATATAACATACAAACTCAAATTTACATTGGTCTCCTCCAGTTAGACAATATTGGGAGCAAGAATATCCTATATTTGAACCCATTCATTCTCAAAACGTATACCAATCTTTATGTAGCCAATTTTATGCCCTACTAAGACAACAAGATACATTGAAGTTTTTGATAAGGTTCACAACAATGCTAGTTGTTGATCATCTAGAAAAACATTGTTATTGTACATATCAAAGAGGCTACTATAAACTACTAGTGCATCTTCCAACCCATCTTCTTTTCATGATGTCACTGATTGAAGACTTGATTAGGTGTGGTCTGATTTTATTTCCATGTTATCTCCAAACGTTTTGTAGACACTTCATGGGGTGTCTTCTCCAACAATGTAGATAGTTTGAGTTACATTTCTAGATGCAACCCCACTGAAAGAATATGAAGTAACGAAAAATGAAACATCATGCTCAACTTATATTAAAAATACCAATTCATAATCATATCATTCATGACATTCACTGAAACATCAATTTTTCCATCCAACCTTCTAAGGGGCGTTTTTTGTCAAACAAGGGATACACCATCTTATCTTTGACTATCCACAAATTTCATATTTCACTAACATCAGCATGTCCATTAGAAGCTATATAAAGAAACTAAGAAGTAACTCTTTGAGAAGGTCCATCTTTAATCTGCAGGGATTTACTATAATAGAATAGTCATCTACAAATGAATCACCTTGATCAACAAGTATAACCATTGTGCCATTGGCTTGAGACATGAGATTACTTGACGACTTTGATTGTGCTCATCCAAATGCCATATAATATTGTTCACTTATAGCTACTTCAAGTTGTATATCAATTGCATCTCTCATTCTAAGTTGCACGATACGGGGAAACATGTACGAGTACAAAACATGAATTCATGTTAGGGTAAATTTTCAACATTTTTTAAAAATGGAAATAAAAGCCAAATTCTTTTTGTGCAAAAAACATCCGAAAATGGAAAGTGTTGAAACCAAATTTTTAGAATAATAAAAATTTATATTAAAATAATAATAATAAATAAATAAATTTAAATAATTGAATAAAAAAGCAAAATTCATTATATTAAAAAAAAAAATTAAAATTAAAATTTAACAATATATTAAAAATTGGAAAAAAAAACAAAAGAAAAAAAAAATTTACAAATTAAATTAAAAAAATAAAAAGGAAATTTTTTATTAACCCCAAAAAAAACTTTATTTAAATTTTTTTTTTTTTTAAATTAATTAAAATTAAAAATGAAAAAATAAAATAAAATAAAAATATTATATTAAAAAAAAATATTAAAAAAATAAATAAATTTGAAATGTAAAATTATATATATATATATATATATATATATATATATATATATATAGCCAAGATTAGAATAAAATTAATATAGCCAAGATTATAACGAACTCTCATGAGCTCCATAGTGAAACAGGTCATTGGACAGTTCCTAAAACACCATGGATGGAAAGGATCTTCCATCTCTGTGAGAATATGAACATCGAGGATGAAAATCACTTCCTCTTAGAGTGCCCTGCGTACAACCACATTAGAGCTCAATTTCATAATCTTTGTTGCAATACTGACTGTAACCTTTCATGAATGTACTTAATTATAGTAGGCACTAGGGCTTCTCCAAACATAGTATAGAATAGATGTAATCAAATTAAATAACTCTTTTTTTAGGTCCAATAGACCAAAGATTGGTCTCAGTGGACATTAACCATCATCATCATATTAAAATTTATTAAATTAAAAAAAAAAATATTAAGATAAAAAATTAAATTAAAAAAATATTAAATTTTAATCAATAAATAAATAAATTTAAATTAAAAAATAAAAATTAATTAGAAATAAAAAATGAAAAATAATAAATAAATAAAAATATTAAATTAAATAAAATTAAAATATAAAAAATTAAAATATAAAAATAAAATTCAAATTAAAAAATATTAAATTTTAAATTTTAAATATTAAATTTTATTTAATTAAAAAAAATTATAATATATATATATATATATATATATATATATATATATATATAATAAATAAATTAATAAATTAATAAATTTTTATTAAATGAAATTAAAAATAAATAAATTTAATTTAATTTAAAAAGTTTAATTTAATTTTAAACATTTAATTTAATTAAATTTTTTTTTTTTTTTTTTTAATTGGGTTGCCTAGGTGGTAGCAGAGGGGCTGGCGCTGGGGTGCTATTTGCAGCCTCTCGTCCACCCAACAAACGACCCCCACCAACAGCTGGGCAGCCAAAATGTTTTTAAAATTAAATTAAATTATATATATATATATATATATATATATATATATATATATATATATATATATATATATATATATATATATATGTTTTTTTAAAATTTAATTTAATTTCTATATTTATTTTTAAATAAAATTTAATTATATTTTTAAATTTTAAATTTAATTTGTTTTTTATTTTCTTTTTAAATTTAATATTTTCAGGTTTTTTTTTTTTAATTTTTATTTGAAAAAAATTACATTTTTATTAATTTTTTTCAAAAATTATTTTTGAATGTTTTTTTTCATTTTGTTCATTTTTTAATCTTAATTTTTTATTTTTAAATTTTTATTTTTATTTTTATTTTTAAATTTAAATTTAAATTGTTTTTTATTTTTGTATTTTAGTATTTGTATTTTAATTTAATTTTAATTATTTTTAAATTTTCTATGTTTTTAATCATTTTTTAATTATGTGTTTTTTTTAATCACTAAAAAAATTGTTTTTGATGTTTTTTATTTTTATTTTTTAAATTATGTGTTTTTCTGAAATTTGATTTTTATTTATTTATTTAATATTCGAAATTATTTATTTATTTATTTATTTTTGTTTAAATTTTTTATTTTTACAACTTAATTTTGTTTTTTTACACTTTTATTGGTTTTTTATTAGTTTTATATATTTGATTTTTTTTTGTCATGTTTTTAAATTTTATTTTTATGTTTTATTACGAACATGAAAATCACCACTCTAAAAAACATGGTTGATGCTGCATCAACAATTTTCAAAATTAGCATGAAAATCACCACTATAAAAAAATGGTTGATGCTGTATCAACACTTTTCAAAATCGGCATGAAAATCACTAACATTTTAAAACAAATGTTCATACTTCATAAATAAAAAAATTTGAAGTGTGAAAAATATGCTCCAAAAAAAGGGTTATTCTACATCACCAATTTTCAAAATCAGGGGTTTTTTTTGCTACCTCAAAAAGGTAGATACCAGTTCAGTTACCTATTTGATCGGTAACTATGTTTTTGGTATAGATAGATATAAATTAGGACATTTAATAAATGTTATGTGCAATCATAAATCATACATGATCCATTATAATTTATTACATTATGATTAAATTTTCCAATTTCAATGCATAAACTATAAGTCTCTAAATTTACATCACATTTACTCATGAATGATCACCTAATGAAAATAGAAATATCCAAAATCAACCTTTATTATATATCCAACTTTCAAAATTATCCTTTATTAAATATATGAGGCTGCAATTACAATAAATACTATGAAGCTGCAATTACTATAAAGACTAAAGACTAATCCTCATCATCACAATCCTCATAAAAAATAGAAGCAGAAGCATGCTCAATAGTGGATGGTGGAGCTGAAGAAGATGATTGGCCAATTCCACTTCTAGGCTCCCGGCCCTCAATATTTAGGGTATCAAAAGAGAGCTTCAAATAAGGACTTTCTAGATCAACGTCCCATTCTTTAGAATGACCATTGCTATATTCTGGATACCTATGAGATGCAAGGTGAAGGTTGGAGTGCACATAAACAAGATCATCTGCCTTCTATGAGCCCAACCCGTTGCGATTCACAGAATCAATAAATCCATATATGCTCCAATTTCTTTCTGATGATGAAGAACTTGCCACTTGTGAAAGAACACGAATGGCAAGGTTTTGCAAATGTACACCATTTTCTCCATGACCACCACCTAACTGGATTCATGGCACTTCTCTCCTCCAAAGCTGATATATCTGAATAATCATCTAATCATCTAATCCTGCAGCAAAACTAGCAAATTCTTCCTTCACCTCCCTATGTATATGAGATGGATGCATTTTCATAAGGGATTTTTTCACTCCATTAACCTCTTCCATATCCTTATGGGGTTCCTTCCTCTTCCCATTGCTTTGAGAAGTAAGATCCTCAACATAAAATTTGGAGTTCAAGGCATGTGCTAAAGTGTGCAATGGAGTGTTGAAATTGTTCCACCTATCAACAATGATTTTCTTGACTAAATGAAGAACATTTGTTAACACTGGAAAATCGTACAGGAAAAATACATTAAAAATGTCAAGCATAAGGAACAGATAAAGGTTTCCAAAGAAGGAACACATTAGGAAGAGCCAAAAAGTTTAATTCTTCCTAAGGTCGAAGGACAAATTTATGGGCGCACAACACGACTATCCCTTCGATAGTTGCGCATTCCTGGGGATGAAGGAATGTCACCATCT
The DNA here is from genome assembly GCA_034641835.2 of Pinus albicaulis. NCBI lineage: Eukaryota > Viridiplantae > Streptophyta > Pinopsida > Pinales > Pinaceae > Pinus > Pinus albicaulis. Next base: position 651,798,278 of record CM076579.1, read on the forward strand.
GGGACCACTTGGCATGCTTGGTTAAAAATATTCTCACTCAACCCAATCAATTACAGTCGTCTTTGAGCCACCTTGAGGCTTTAATGCAACACACAAAGGAATCTTACCTCCACTCTTGTGTCACAATCCCTCTTGAGCCAAGAGGAGGAGGGATAATTTGAAAATGGTCTATAAAAGCCAAAATTTGGAAGAAGAAGAAGAGACACATTGTTATGCTGGACAAATTGCTTCATAGAAAACCAGCTTGCATAGTCCAGCAGTAGAGGGATTGGAAGGACTCATATGTTGGCCAACCAACATCTCAGCCCAAGAGAGAGAGGTTCACCACTTGATCTTGATCTACCATACTTTCAGAGAGGGAAGAGACGCTTGTAGGAACTCGAGGGAAAGAGACACCATTGTTTTGGGTATTTGAGCTCCATAGTTCAAAGGACCCTCTTCAAGTGTTTAGCATTGTATATTTTTTACCACTAGCACCTAATAATGGGAGAAATCTCCACTTGTGTTATTAGGTTGTTTGCTCCATTGAGCTTTTGCATTTTGTATCTTGTGTTTTGATTTGTTTTTAGTGTTGTATGCTTAATTTTCCTTCAAACTTAGTTTACATTGCGTCAAATTTGTTCCACTAACAGTAGGCAATCATTTTTCTATGTGCCCTTGTGCAGGTAGCAGCCAAATTGCTAAAGAAGTGTATTTAGTACGCCCTTGTGTCATATACACTACCACATGAATGGTGACTCCACTAGATCCTTTCTTTTTGAGTTAATGGTTGTTGATGCAGGTCCTTCCTACTTAGTTTGCTGCAAATCACCCCTACATCCTCTCAGTATATCCAATCACACTTAGTGAGAAATTTTGCACAACAGAGGAAGAATTTTTCTTCATTATGCCCGACAACGCGCATTGTGCTCCGACAGATGCGTGCTCTGCGCCTGTGGGAATATAACCTGTGTGGTAGGCCATCAAGCTAATTTTTACTTAGTTTTTTGCCATTTTTTCAGTTGTAAAGTTCTTGGAAGCCCATAATTTTTTTTCCATCAATGTGTTGTATTTCATGACTAACTAGGACTCTTATTTGCTAGAATTTAGCTTAGCAACTAAGTAGTTTTAATTTTACTTTTTTATTTTTGCAAATCATACATAGTTTAAGTAGGAAAAAATAAGTGGCCTTGAATCCACATATGTTGTCCGAACAAATAATTTTCTGATAAAAGATACAAAACACATAGCGTAATTAGCATAAAAGTAAGTGGCCCATATATCCACATATCTTTAGCTAATTCAAGTTTTTTCAATTTTTACATTAGATTAGTTCAATTTTTGCATTAGTTATTTGGATTAGGACCAAACTATAAAAAAGAAAGAAAGTAATCTCTACCACCCTTGCACCTCATAGTGATCCTGGGTATGCACATGAAAATTTTCCTAAGACAATTTTCCATCTCCCTATAGTGCAAACATAGTCTAACTAGGAAAAGTGTAACTGGCCCGTAATCTGCACATCATTTTTTGAAAGGAACAATCACACATAGGGTAGTTAGAAAAGGATTGTAAAGGATCAGCGCATATCCGCATCTCATACTGCATGTGATTATACACTCCAAATCACACACAAAGCATCGTTAAACATTGGACCAAAAGGTGCCCAGTGTGTTGGGACCCTTATCCTCTTCTTGCAGTTAATTCACCAAAGCACACCTTAAGAAAAATTGGTACTCTCTAAAAGTAATCATTAACCGAAATCACTAAATTCTCCCCACAGTGGCCACAAAATAAATTATAGTTCAGGTTAGGACCATCGTGGGTAGGCATCCAATAAGTCATTATGGTCATAATACATTTTGAAACATAGATGTTGAATTTTTAGGGAGCTTCAAACCTGTCTATCCTCCCATGGAACGAATACCCGAGCATTACCAGATACCCGTTTCAGAGGGGTTAAGCTTAGGCCAAGTGCGTGCAGTACTTTTTGGGGCTACTTGACCCATCTAGTGCTCGATATTGGTAGCTGATTACCAAGAATATCAAGACTTGAATGCTCACGTGGGACGCCGGTACTTTAGTGTAAAAAACTAGGGAATACTTCCCTATAGGTGATGGTGCAGGCAACACTTGATCCTCATACCATTGGTCGATTATTTGACTACTGGAAGACATCGCTATTTCTTTTGGGACGTTAGCCCCAATACCCATCAGGAGATATCTTCACAAGGCCCAGTTACGTTGAGAGTGTAAGGATTAGTAGGTCTATATTGGATTTTGAGTATCATATGAAAGACAAATAAAACCACATTTTTTCTTGATTGATCACCTAGATTTAAATTAAAGGAAAAATTACCTCTTATTTTTTTTCTTTGTTTTATGCATGTGATCGTATTTGCTTTGATAGAAATCTTCATCCCTCCAAAAAACCAAAAATATCACCAAGATCAAGCTAGTTGACACCATAACGAACCTAACAAGACCCTGTTGAACTAGGTGTTTATTGGACCTCCCCCCATTGGAGGGAGGAGTGCCAGGTCTCCCGCCATTCAGGCGTCGAGGATAACAGATTGCTATCTTTATCGGTTCATCCTTTATCGGAGCATATGTGATTGGAAACACCCAAGCATCACCCAACACCACACCAGTGGAAACCTCAGCAGGGTCACCACTCTCAACCCCTCCTACAACCCCTATAGGGCAGAGGAGTGCTATCCCTTCGGGGAATCAACGAAACATCCATCACAGCATGCCATAGGGTAATATTTCACATGAACCTCCCCTAAACCATCACATTCAAATACCTATTTTTCCATAGTGTACAATGACAGTCCATACACAGTTACCCTTCTTGGCATCACTTAATCTTCTAGATCTAACGAAGTTAACTAATGAACCCATTTCTCATGGCCTTAACTGGCCTCCCATGCCCATGAAGCTCCCTTCGGATCTACCAAAATTTGAAGGGAAGCAAGCAGAATACCCAAGAAATCATATCATGACTTTCCACCTATGGTGTTCGTCCAATAGTATCATTGAAGATACCATTACAATAAGACTTTTTCAACGCACCATAACAAGGCATGCGGCGAAATGGTATGTTGAGAATGCTTCTACTTCTCATGGAACCTTTAGCGCCCTCGCTACCCTGTTCCTCACCTATTTTTAGCTTCCCATTCACCATGATTCGGGAATGGAAATACTGACACATTTTAGGCAAACATCAACTGTCCATATATCAGACCATCTCCACGAATGACGACGACACCGTAGTTTATGTAAAGCCAAACTCGATGATAGAGTGTTGTTGGAATTATTTTTGAAAACTCTCACAGCTGAGATTTCAAAAGACGTGGCGACGCAGAAACCCACCTTTGACGAGGACGCCATTAGCAATGCTCAACAACTTGAACTCATTTACACCCAATCAGGATATATTTACAACGTCCTGCCAAATTCCCATGCCTGCAAACTTATAGAGAATTACCAGGCGCCTCGAATACTACAAACGGTTTGATCAGGTCCTTGGCCCAAGGTCACCTAAGCAACAGTAACCAGTACCCGGGATACTCGTACAATTCTACTTGGAACATATCGCAACTTGGCTACCATCAGAGTCAGTCTGCACTTTTGCAGAATATGACGAATAGGGTAATACTGTACCATCAAAAATAGGGAGGCCCATACCCTCCCTCACAGGGGAACCAATACTCAGCTAGGAATGTTGATACAAGAGAGCCTCCCCAACAATATTACACCAATCAGGGACAAGGGAACCTATATCCCCCTTTTCCAGCACAAAACCCACCACCAATGAAAAACAACGCATCGGTGAACCTAATGCAACCATCCTGGGCTCAACAACAAAATTATGATGACTAGGAGAACAACAATAATCCTCCAAATGCTACAAAAAATAAGCTTAGGAATAAGCAAAAGGGAGACTCTGGATAGGGGGGCAGTAATCAACAATGCCCCCACGATCTCAGTCTGGGGGCAACCGCAACTGAAATCACAACCAAGAGCCAAATAGCAGCTCCCAAGGGAAAATAAAGAGATCCAGTCTAAGGACAAATCATTCTTGTGCCATATGTGGTGAATATGGCCATTACACTCACCACTTTCCCGAACTCCTCGAATTGAAAAAACTTCAGGGTGACTGAGGACAAGGGGGACCTACTCAACAACCTTTTGTAATGCAAGAACCCGTCCCCCACCAAGGAGTGGTTAACACCCAACAATAACAACCACCCCAGAATGATACCTAAGGAGGCAGTCACAAGATCTACATGGCTGATGAAGAATTGTTCTTCCAAATAAGGAATAGGAACTATGATACACCTCCGGACACCAACCCATCAGGTACAAGTATGAGTGCACCTATTTCACCATTAACTATCTCCAAAGTACTTATTGAGCCCCTTCCAAAAATGGTCAAGGGACCAACCAGGCGTGCAGGACATCACTCCAAAGCCGCTCATAGTTATAGCATAGTGGATGATTTATCTCAATCACCAACTGCTATGTCAGCTTTGGAAGTTCTGTAATCATGCCCAAGGCAATGAAAATCCTTACCTTTCGCATTAGGCGTAATCGATCCTTCTGATTCATGCCTAATGGTTTCCGACCTAGAAAAGGCAAGCCTGAGGCTTCCTTCTCTAGTCGCTTTCCAAATATCACTTGAATTAAAACTGTCCGACATCATGCTTAGAGCATACAACGAGCACCCATCTTCCCTCGTCATTTTGTGTCAAAATGTCCCAGTAAAACTAGCCGGAAAGACAGTTCTCATAAACATGAGGTCTTAGTGCACAACTAGACTACAATATACTTCTCGGGTGGAGTTATATGTACACCATGACTGCAGTCACATCCTCTATCTTTAGTGTAATGATGTTTCCTCATGATGATCGAATCACCACCATCGACCAGCTCACATACTACGACAAGAAACCCATGACCACTCTTGATGTCGTGCTATCGTACGTAGACACAACCACAAAACCACTCACAAAGTATACATAATTCGGCCCAGGTCAATTCAAACCATAATTCATCCTAGGATCATTCCTAGGATATCCCCTTATTATACCAAAGGGAGTCCCAAAAAGCACGGGGGCACCGGTGTGCATGATGCTCTCATCAAACACCGAAACTAGCCCAGACATAGAAACTAGCAGTACGGATGATGAAGTCACTGGCACACCATTCCTACCATATGCCATTTCACAAACCGTGTTTTTTTATCCTCCACCTGGCTTTATATCAAAACAAGTCATGGCAACTATGACATTGCTGAATATGGCTTTTGCAATACTCGTGTGGTATTTGGTACCTCCATCCATGTTGGAAATCCTAGGCATTACCTTTACATGAATAACCCCTATTTCCCCTCAAGAGGTCATAGCACTTAAAGAAACACATGTAGCAATGCCAGCTGGCACAACCAAGAAGAATAACAAAAAAGGGAAAATAATTGAAACCCCCAAGTTACCTAGGGAATTACAACATTGTGCATTGTGAAATGTCGTAGGTCATCCTACTAATATTTTCCCCAAGTTAGAAGAATTAAAACCCCTTCTACACATCGAAATAAATGTCGCAACCTTGAATTCCCATAAAAAGGAAGAGGCCATGAACAACCAAGGGAAATCATTACGCACCAATCATACGTATGCCATATGCGACCATTATGGGAATTATACCCATCACTGCCCGGAGATTTCGCAAGATAGGGATGCCTTGTGTTGTACCTTAAGAGACAATCCCTTAGTTGTGATAAGGAATCAATGCTTAAGACATCTGTCTGATTATGTCACGAATGTATATATTTGTCTTTGTCTTATCAACCCTCAAATATTAAAAATCAAACCCTTAAATATCAAATATGTGAACATTCTGCAATGTTATCTTTAGCCAATGTTGAACGAAACAATCAGAAGAAACAGAAGGGAGAACTTCAAACTGATATGTTGTTTTATACAGAAAATATCATTTCAAAATCTAGAAGAAGTATATGAAGAAATAGTTAAAACAGAGGAGCACAAATTAAGGTTTTTTAACTCTGAAATACATAAGTATAAAGAGGTCGGCTGCTCATAACTCTGTTTCATTCATAGATGGAAAAACATAACGTAAACTGAGAATACATATCAACATTAAAAAAATGATAGAAACTTGCATACTCATTCATTAGCTTGTCAATCTCTGAGTACAAAAATTAGGCTTTGAAGGTCCAAAACTCGAAACCTTCCTTCCTCTTGATAATTGCATTAAATACAATAAAAAGAAGTTTGGAACTGCTGTAACCAATTATAACTACCAAAACTACTTCATGACATCGAAGGCTATCTATCACATGCCTTGAAAATGTCTTTTTACAATTTCATTGACTTCAGAAAATAACATAAAGTAAATATCCTAATCTATAGGAATTCCTGATGAAGTGGCTTCTTTTCCTGGATCAACTGATTTGTCTTTCTTTGTTGCTGATCCCTTTGGCAAGTCAATAGTCCAAGCTCTGCAATTTTTCCATATTTCTACCTTTGTCTTGGATGAATGTGTCAGATTGTGATACTCCAATCTGAATGTAGTAATTCGGTCATAAGATGGCCTTTCAGAGAGAATAATTTTTACCATCCACAAGAGTTGAAAATGTCTTTGTAAGAAGTTGACCATTCTCTCTCCTTTAAGTACCTGAGTCTTCTCATGTCTGTTGTCAATATTTATTTTTGTCATTACCAGTAAATTCTCATAAGAGCTCCATGGAAAAATATTCTCCTCATCTCCCCAACATGATGGCAGGCCTACCCTTGTCAGTTTATCAACAAATTTATCAAATTCACTTACTTCTTCTTTGATTTCTATTAATTTCTTTTCTGCAGCCTTTCTGAGATCATTCCTGATAATCATTTTATTAATTTCCACTGCATACAACATATATCCTGCATATCATTCTCCTCTAATTCCTGATCTGATTTGGAATTGATATAATCAATAAATCTTCTAGCCCAAATTTCTCTGTTAATCCCTTTTTGCTTATCAGACATAATCGGTTCTTCACACTCCACAATAAGGCTTTTTTCTTTTGCAATAATCATTAGGAAGCACCAATTGGACTTCATTTCTGAGATGATATCAGTCCAAATGATATCTTTAGCATGTATTAATGACACATTACCTTTCATTCTTTCTTTGAGATTCTCGATCTTAGCTTCAGTATTTCTGAAATCCATTTTGTACTTATCTACTTCGTTCTCTAAGACCTTCATCAATTTTGTAGCAGTCTCCAAATCTGTTTGAGCCTTTTTTCTATCTCTTTCATCCATCTGCAACTCAGTATTTAATTGAATAATTTGTGCTTGAGGATCTGCATCACCTGTAGGAAAAAAAAAGTATAGTTATGATTATCAATGTGATTTTGTAAAGAAATTGCAGTCTGCTTCACTTTGGAAAGTTCTTCATCCTTCTGCATAAGTTTCTGCAACAACTTCTCTTTTTCCTTCTCTACCTCTGCAACCTTTGCAGCCATTGAGTGTTCACCAGTAGGTAACCTCAATTTCTTCCTTAATGTAGATATCTCTACTTCAGCATTTTGCAATAATTTCTGCACATTAGTCTTGTCACTAGGCTCTACACCAATCTTAACAATAATCTTCTTCAACTCTTCATTTCGTACTGTTAAGGCTCTTGAATTGGCCTTTTCTAGCTTTAATTGTTTGATAACTTTCCTTAACATGTTTTCAACTTTGACTGCCATTGCATTTGTCTTTGTGAGATCATTAACAATCAATTTCCCGGTTTGCATATGAAAATTCATTTTGTCCATTAGTGGAATCTTTTTAACATCCATAGTCACATTTACAGTATTAAAACTGTTTGAGGACCCAATTGACATTCCTGTGGGATGTGATAGAGAAATCCTAAATTGATCTTTTTCAAGATCCATTATGGTCAACAACCTTGTCTGATCGGTAGTAACCTGATGTTCTGCTTGGGCCTCCATGCTGGCCTTCATTCTTTGATTTCTCTCCTCAATTTGCGAAAACACTTGTTTGATTAAGGGTACTTGTTCATGAGAGGATTCATGACCTCCAAGGGAAGAGGGAGCATTCTGATCTTCACCCAAATGCAAGGAAAAACCAGGTGAATTAGAGGAATGATCCTCAGCAAATTTTTTCCTCTTATCACCTCTAGGTGCCTCATCATCCAAGTCAATAACAGCTTCTTTACCTCTTTTGTTTGTTTTCTCAGTTATAACAGGAGTTTGAAGGCTTGTATTTACTAAACTTATTTCACCTTTGTTTGGCTCAGGTCTACTTTCATGAATGAAAGCTGAATATCCATTCTCAATTCTTCTCTGTGAAATTATACCATGGGGATCATAAGCCCATTTTTCTCCTAGTAGCATATGTGTTTCCTCCAACAATTTTTTTACTTCCTCAAACGCCTGTCTCATATTAACTATGAAAAGTTCCACACTCATAGGAAATTTATACATATGACTTTTCTTCATAGGGACAAAGTGCACATGATCAACATTCAGGCTCTGTTTGATAAATTCTAAGGCGAGAAGCCTCATTGGTACAAACGTTGGCAGCCTGTAAGGTTCAACGTTTGCTCCATACAACCTTATTTCTGAATATTCTTCAAATACAAACCAGTCCCCAAATTTAGAGCTAGTTCCTAAATGTATAAACTCTTGGGCTTTGGGTAAAAAACAAGGGGGATGAACTCCATTCAATATTTTTATATGAAATGGGCACATACTCAATAGCAAAATCAAATAACCCCTCTTCATTTTGCTCCCTTCTGATTATATCTGTCCAGAATACAATTGACTGTCTTTGCTTGTTTTCATCCATTAAATTTAGACATAACTGCATGAATTCTTCAACATTTTGGTATCAAAATAAGTAGACAATCAGTGAGGGAAATTTAAAAGAACCTGTCGGTGAAAGACTCATCAACTGCGAATTGACTGCTTCTTGCCAAAAGGATGGAATATCCAGGACCATTCCTGGCTTCATCATCATGGTGAACATTCCCAGGACTGACCTGTCCACTGTAACGTCATCTTCTTTGCCCAATATTTTAGCAATACTGCTTAATATGGGTCAAGTGTCTTCGTTGAAAAATCCCATAGAAAATTCTCCACATTCTGGCTGAAACTGCTTCAAATTGGGCTTCAAATGGAACATAAACTAATTGAACTCTTCTCCTGCATGGATTTCATAGTAAGTAACCAGTGAATCTTCTTAAAATTGAATTGATGATTCAGCTTCAAGAAAACACAAGGCTTGGCGGATTAATTGGGTAGACACCTGCAGATATTTTCCCATTGGGAATTCATCACGAAACATTTTCCGGGATACAATGCGTAAACCAACCAATAAATAAACTCTAGGAATAAATGTGTCTTCGGGATGCATGCAGAAAGGACCTCAGATTTTTTCATGGTGGAATAGACAAGGGAATTATCATTATTCAATACAAATTGTTGATAGAATGGAAGATGAATTACTGAAGACGCAGTATCTTGAATGTCTCTCTCATTATCCATGAGAGGAATGTGGCTCGATGAACTAGACAAAGAATATCTTTTAGCCATGATTAGAAAAAGTGTTGAAGGAATACTCTTGCAAGGTGACTAAAACAGAAAGGTGACGGGAGAACGAAATAGGTCAAAATGCAACAAACTGCAAAATATTTTGAAAACGAAATGAAAAACACCCCTAAATAGATGGTGCAGATTTTGTGTTAAATGCCTACGCAAGGTGTCACTTAACCGTTGAATTGATTTGACATGAAAAACAATTGTTCTCCATTCAGCATATGACGTCACTGTGGGGGGTCTCGAGGTACGGTTGAAAACTCCAGCTGGTGTCCCCACAGTCGATATCCACCATTGATCTTCATCGCCTCCGCAGTCAACCCAGTCAACTGCGGGGGCACCCATTTCGTTAACTATCGTGCTGGTAGTGCCCACGGGTTGAGTCATCCAATTTATATTTTTAATATCAGCACTCTTCACCAGTTAAATTAATTGGCCTTTAATCTTCGGATATAAAAGCCATTGTATAAAGTTTAAAACAGTTAAAATTTAATACATCAAACTAAAAACATTTTCTTTTTATGCCAAAGTATAAAACTATAATACTTTAACATATTTTCTTTTCTTTCAATTTTAGATTTTTTTGTATTTTTAATATAAAATTAAAAGGATATGCAGATGATCCACAACATCTGGCTCCACCTGGGGATAGTGTTTTTTGCCACGAAGCACTAAGAACCTGCAGATTAGTGCCTTCACTTCGGGCATGGAGTCAAAAATTGCTTGATGAAAAATATACAATGACAAGAAACCGGATATGTACAATGATGAAATGGCTGCTTCTAGTGTTGGAAATAGTGTTTCAAATATTGCCCATTCACAGGCAGTTCTACTGCTTCTTCGTCAATACTTTCCAACATGAAAGTGTTATTTGTTCTGGCCTCAATGATTTTATACGAACCATACCATAAGGGATCAAATTTGCCATGCTTTCCTTTATCCTCTCTTCTTGTATCCCATTTTAGTACCAGATCTCCATTTTGAAACATGATTTCTTTTTCTTTTCTATCGAAAATGGACTTCATTTTCTCCTGATAAGTGACCAAATTGTCTCTAACCTTATTTTTGTTTTCACTCAATTCCATCACTCTATTCATTCTTCTAATCAAGGCATTAGGTTCCTCTTGAGCATCTTGAAGAAAATATATTACTGGCTTTACTAACTGAGTAGGAAACAATGCCTGGGTACCATATACTAATTCATAAGGTGACTTACCATTGGATCTCCTAGTAGTCATCCTCACTTCCCATAAAGAAAAGACCAGCTTTGAATCCCAATTCTTCTGATTCTCATTTATTGTCTTCTTCAATATTTTCACCAACGTTTTATTAGAGGATTCTGCTAATCCATTTCCTTGAGGGTGATATGCTGTGGAATGGGACAATATCACATTATAAGTTTGATAGAAGTTTATAAACCTGACTGAGTTGAAAACCTGAGCGTTATCTATCACAATCTTCATTGGACATCCAAATCTGCTAAAAATATTTTCTTCCAAAAATTTCATTACAACTAAATCATTTGCTCTTCTGGAAGGGACTGCATCTACCCATTTTGTAAAATAATCTGTTGCAGCAAAATCTATTTAAATTGCCCACTTGATGGTGGATTGAATTCCCCAATGAAATCCAATCCCCATTGTCTGAAAGGTTCTTCAACAAAAACAGAGAGAAGAGGTAAAGGAGCTAACCTTTTCTTTTTTTGCAAACAACTGGCATTTTTGACAACTTCTAACAGTCCTGTATACGTCCGTAAATAAAGAGGGAAAATAAAAACCTGATTTAAGAATCTTATGAGAAGTTACTTTCCAACTGTAATGACCTCCACATAAGCACTCATGATACTCTTTAATCACTTCTATGGTGTCCTCTTATGAGAAGTTACTTTCCAACTGTAATGACCTCCACATAAGCACTCATGATACTCTTTAATCACTTCTATGGTTTCCTCTTCTGTTAGACATAACAACAACACACCAGCAGGATCTTTCCAATACAACTTAGCTTCAATTATAACATAAGGCTGAGCTTTAAGTTTCAAGGATTTGTACCTAGATCTGTTAATTGAAGGTGGACAAGAAAGGAAACACAAATAATGAATAATATCTTTGTACCAGTTTGAACAGAGGAATTTATATTTAATTGTTGCTTTTGTCTGAATATGATTTGATTCTTTAGTGACTTCTTCTACAGGTGCAAGTAAACTGATTCCCAAAGCTTGGAAATTAGATTCTGTTAACAATTTAGCCAGTCCTGGTCCTTTGACTAGCTTTGTTGGTTTGATATCCAAATCATATTCTTGGATTTTAGAAATCCATTTCCCTCTTTTCCCTTCAACATCACTTCGTACTAATACATCCTTTACAGCAGAATTAGGCACATATGCTACAATTTGAGAATGAAGTATATAAGTTTTGAAAGCCTTCAATGATTTAACCAGAGCATATACTTGTTTCTCCAAGATATTATACTTCAGTTCTGCATCTCGAAGCACTTTGCTAAAAAACGCTACAGGCTGCTCACTTCCTTCTTCATTTTTTTGTAGTAGCACAACAACAATTGTAGAAGAAGATGCAAATGAGAAAATTTGAAATGGCTTCAAGTAATCTAGACTGATTAAAATAGGAGCTTCTTGGAGAGCTTATTTAATTCTTCCAAAATATTCCCTTGCATCTTTGCCCCACTTTACTTCAGCATCCTTTTTCAACATATCTGTTATTTTCCTGACAATCTCAGCATAATTTGGAACAAATCTTCTCAGAAAATTGATTTTTCCAAGAAATATTTGAATATCCTTCTTACTTTGAGGCAGTGGGATTGTTTGTATGGCTTCAACCCTTGCTGGATCAATCTCCACTCCTTGTTTTGAAACTATATGGCCCAGAAATTTTCCTTCTTCTAGAGAAAACAAGGATTTTCTAGGATTCAATGATAATCCATTTTCCTGCATTTTAAAAAGGCTTTCTCCAAATGTTGTAGGTGTTCATCATCAGAACTTGAAAAAATTGTAACATCATCAAGATAAATAACTACAAATTCCCCCCTTACAAACGAAATATCCATTTCCCTTTGGAAAGTAGCTCTTGCATTCATGAGGCCAAATGGCATCCTAGCATACATGAATGTTCCCTAGGGTGTAGTGAAAGCAGTTTTCTTTTGATCTTCCTTCTCCACAGCAACCTGATTATACCCGGAAAAACCATCAACCATGGATAACTTGTATGCTCCCGTTACTTTCTGCAAGACAAATTCCATCTTTGGCAAAGGATAATTATCCTTCAATGAAGCTCTGTTCAAGTTTTTGAAATCTACACATAGTCTTATCTCTCAATTTTTCTTCCTGACCGGTACAAGATTGGAAACCCAATCTGAATATCTTAGAGGAACTATAATCTTTGCTTGTAAAATTTTCTTTACCTCTTTTTAAATTGGAGCCAACAATAATGGGTTAATTTGTCTGAGCTTCTGTCTATGAGGCTTAATCCCATCTTTCAATGGGATTTTATGCTGAATAATACTTTTATCATAAGTTTTCAGATCTTCATATGACCATGCAAATACATCCATAAACTGCTTGAAAATATCTACATACCTCTCTTTGTATTCCTTTGGAACTCCTTTGAACAATTTGAATATTTTAGGCTCATGTTGAGTTCCTAAATTGCCGCCCTCCATTTCTCCATCTTGGGATACATTTTTCTGGTTTACTGCCACATCGTTAGCATCAAACAGTCTTTCAAGAGGTACCAAATCTCTGGGAAAAATATTATCTTTCAATTGAATTATCTTCTAGTCTCCAATTGTCTGCTTCAAATTTTTAGAAATTTCACCTTGATCACTTTCATCCACTTCTAAATCAATCTGACTGTCTTCAAAATTTCCAATCATCGTCAAGAACTGATTAACCTACTCATCATCCTCAAAGACCTGCCAATGCTTTACATTATCAGGAATTGAAGGCTTGCGTTTCAACCCAATTTCATATCTCAACCTTGGATTGATTGGTGGTTTGAATATACTAGCTACAACTACTAATGAATCTGCCATTCTGTTCTCTTCTCTTGGAATAAATTGTAAATTAAAGGCCTCAAAATAATTTTCAACTAGATCCAATACCTCATTTCTATAGGACCTCAATCTGGGATGCTTAGTCTGACACCAATTTTTAATTTGCCTTATGATTAATTCAGAATCACCAAAAACAGAGATATACTGAATTCCCATCTATGTAGCTATTTGCAGACTTAAAATTAATGCTTCATCTTCAACTACATTATTAGTGGATTTGAATTCGAGTTTGAAAGAAAAAGGTACAAGGTTACCTTCAGGTGATACAAATATGAATCCAGCTCCGGTGCCCTCCTTAGAGAATGCACCATCAAAATAACACTTCCAAATTTTATTTGAACATAGCTCTTTATGTACATTAGCTGAAGTGAGCTGCTTTTGTGAATCTTCATCAAATTCCACATCTTCATGTAGTATGAAGCAAGAGAGATCCTCCTTCTCTTGACCATAAATGGGGGAATTACCTGCATCTTTTTTGGTAGTAATATTCAAAAATATGGTTTCTCTGTATAACCTCCTTTCCTCCCCATTAAAAACAGGAATGATGGCATATGTGTAATCTAATTTTAAAACCCCTCCAAGTTTTGCCCCCAAGATCTGGAAAACAACATACCAAATCTCGCTGGAATATCTGCTACTACCACATCCATCATAATACTCTTAGCTGGAATTTGAGCTAAGGAAACAACCATATCTTTGATAAGACCGACGCACTTCACCCTTTTTGAATCAAAGGAATAAGAGTCTCTATATGGCTTGGTAATTTTCAAATTTAACTCTTTCATCACAGACAGTGGCATTAGATTATGTGATGCACCAGAATCTAGCATACAATTATGTAAAATGAAATCATGCAACAGAACTGATATATAAAAAGGTGGAACAGAAGAATCTGCCTCTTCAACATGAGGTCCAAAAGTAACCAATGGTTTCTCCTCTTGTAGGTTCACTATATCACCCACCTTGTCAGATTGAGATAAATTAATAAACTCTGCAATTTCCTTCTTATAACCAGGGGTTTTGACCAACTCAAGAAGTGGTACTTGAATCTTCACTTTTTCTAACTCTTTTGACAAACTGAAAGTTTGATTTTGTTTTTTCAACTTTTCAGGTTCTTCTTGGTTTCTGTTTGAATTTTCAGTTTGATCAGAAATAGTAAAAATCTTCTCCAACATATTAGGATCATTATGTTTTATTTGGGAAGCATCAACTTGCTGTTTTTCTTTTTCTTTATCTTGATTCATGGGTTGTTTCCCCTTGTCTGATTTTTTAATTTGGTTCTTCTGTAGTGGAGTTTCCATTGGAGTAGGTACTGATTCTGATTCTTTCTCTTCATCATCTTGAGTTCTCAATCCCTTCTTTGATCTCAAATCATATTTTTTATGCAATTCTGATTGCATAAAATCAGTAAAATTTTTACAGTAATCATCCATTTTTTCTTGATTAAATGAGATATCAGTTTCTTTACTTTCCTCTTCATATTATTTCTCAATTTCTTCTTCTGATTCACCATCCTCCATATACACAACATAAATTTGATCTTCATATTCCTTTTCATTATCATCAACAGAACGTGATGGTGCTGCCTCTATATATAAAGGTGCTTGCACTTGATCTTGTTCCTTTCTTTCTCTTTGCAAAATTTGCAGGGGTTGTTTTCTGAACTGGGGATTAAAAACCCCTTTGTTTTGTTTTGCAGGTTTATTGTTGTCTATTTCCATATTTACTAATTTATCAGACAAATTTTTTATGACCTTAGTCATATCATCTATCCTCTAATATTGAGATGAGGCTCCTTCTTTATCTTGAACTTTTCCAGTAGCAGACATATTTGCCTCAATCTCTAAGGCATCAATTTGAATTTGTTCAAGAGTGGGTTCTCTCAATGTAAAACTAAAATCCGGCTCAAATTCTCTAGCAAAAACGACCCTTGCACCAATAGGAGGAGGTTTC
Source organism: Pinus albicaulis (assembly GCA_034641835.2). Classification (NCBI taxonomy): domain Eukaryota; kingdom Viridiplantae; phylum Streptophyta; class Pinopsida; order Pinales; family Pinaceae; genus Pinus; species Pinus albicaulis. The sequence goes on from CM076579.1 coordinate 651,813,894, forward strand.
ATTTCCACAAGCAGACTATTGTACAACTTATTAAATCTTTTGACAAAATCACTCATACTTTGATTTGATTTTTTCTTTATAGCATTAAATTATGTTAAAGAATAACCATGGTCTCTTTTCTCACCCCATCTCTGGATGAATTGTCTTTCTAATTCATCCCAATCATTGATTGAACCATTGGGTAATCCTTTAAACCATTTTCTTGCCTCTCCACTTAGAGACTGTACGAAAAGTCTCATTACCACATAAGATGTTCTACATTAAAATTTTCAGCAAATGTGCAAAACAATGGCAAGTTATGTTCTGCACTTATTTCATCTTCACCAGTAAATCTAGGGAGCAAATTGAGATACTCTTGAGGCATTGCATTCATTGGTTGGGGTAGATTTAATGGTGCATATCTATTCATCAAGAAAGCAGGGGCTGCCATGTTTATGCCCTGATTGATTGCTCCTTGAGCAAAGGTAAAATGTATACCAGTTGTAGGTGGGGATGAATGAGGTGGAACAACTGATATAGGGATAGGTGTGTGAACAATGGCAGACGAACTGGAAACTGTATGAGGTTGAGTTTCTGTAAGAGGAAATAATACAAACTCAAAAGATTGTTCTTTTAACGTTGGTTCTTGGAAATGAATGGGTGAATGTGAGGATTCTTTTTCCAGGAAAATGAGTTTCTGAGAAATATATTTGGATGAAAATGTATGTGAACTGCTTCCTGGTGCAAGCAGTGTGGCATCAGGTGTAGAAAATAATTTATTTTTTTGGCCCTTCTTTGAAACTAGCTTTTCTGGATTAGACAAAATAGGAGATTTTTGCTGAGAAGTATCTGACCTCGTGTGAGGCTTCTTAGGAGCCAAAATTATTTTAAAGAAGCACAACTTAGTATTTCCTCCTCTCTGAACAACTAGAGGAAATATGAACAAAACCTAGGGAAAAATTCGAATCTTCGGTCCCCGGCAACGGCACCAATTGATGTTGTACCTTAAGAGACAATCCCTTAGCTGTGATAAGGAATCAGTGCTTAAGACATCTGTCTAATTATGTCACGAATGTATATATTTGTCTATGTCTTATCAACCCTCAAATATTAAAAATCAAACCCTTGTCTTAGCTCCCCAACATGGTGGTAGGCCAACCCTTGTCAGTTTATCAAATTCACTTACTGCTTCTTTGATTTCTATTAATTTCTTTTCTGCAACCTTTCTGAGATCATTCCTGATAATCATTTTATTAATTTCCACTGCATACAACATTCTATCCTACATATCATTCTCCTCTAATTCTTGATCTGATTTGGAATTGATATAATCAATAAATCTTCTAGCCCAAATTGCTCTGTTAATCCCTTTATGCTTATCAGACATAATCAGTTCTTCACACTCCACAATAAGGCTTTTTTCTTTTGCAATAATCATTAGGAAGCACCAATTGGACTTCATTTCTGACATGATATCAGTCCAAATGATATCCTTAGCGTGTATTAATGACACATTACCTTTCATTCTTTCTTTGAGATTCTTGATCTCAGCTTCAACATTTCTGAAATCCATTTTGTACTTATCTGCTTCGTTCTCTAAGACCTTCATCAATTTTGTGGCAGTTTCCAAATCTATTTGAGCTTTTTTTCTATCTCTTTCAGCCATTTGCAACTCAGTATTTAATTGAATAATTTGTGCTTGAGGATTTCCATCACCTGTAGGAAAAACAAAAGTACAGTTATGATTATCAATGTGATTTTGTAAAGAAATTGCAGTCTGCTTCACTTTGGAAATTTCTTCATCCTTCTGCATAAGTTGCTGCAACAACTTATATTTTTCCTTCTCTACCTCTGCAACCTCTGTAGCCATTGAGTGTTCACCAATAGGTAACCTCAATTTCTTCCTTAATGTAGATATCTCTACTTCAACACTTTGCAAGAATTTCTGCACAACAGTCTTTTCACTAGGATCTACACCAATCTTAACAATAATCTTCTTCAACTCTTCATTTTGGATTGTTAAGGCTCTTGAATTTGCGTTTTCCAGCTTCAATTGTTTGATAAGTTTCCCTAACATGTTTTCAGCTTTGACTGCCATTGCATTTTTCTTCATGAGATCATTAAAAATCAATTGCCCGGTCTGCATACGCATTAGTGGAATATTTTTAACAATCCATTAGTGGAATCTTTTTAACATCCATAGTCACATTTACAGTATGAAAAATGTTTGAGGACCCAATTGACATTCCTGTGGGATGTGACAGAGAAATTCTAAATTGATCTTTTTCAAGATCCATTACGGTCAACAACCTTGTTTTATCGGTAGTAACCTGATGTTCTTCTTGGGCCTCCATGCTAGCCTTCATTCTTTGATTTCTATCCTCAATTTGCAAAAACACCTGTTTGATTAAGGGTACATGTTCATGAGAGGATTCATGACCTCTAGGGGAAGAGGGAGCATTCTGCTCTTCACCCAAATGCAAGGAAAAACCAGGTGAATTAGAGGAATGATCCTTAGAAAATTTTGTCCTCTTCTCACCTCTCGGTGCCTCATCATCCAAGTCAATAAGAACTTCTTTACCTCTTTTGTTTGTTTTCTCAGTTATAACAGGAGTTTGAATGCTTGTATTTACTGAAATTATTTCACCTTTTTTTGCCACCCTTTCCTACTCAGGTCTACTTTCATGAATGAAATCTGAATATCCGTTCTCAATTCTTCTCTGTGAAATTATACCATGGGGATCATAAGCCCATTTTTCTCCAAGTAGCATATGTGTTTCCTCCAACAATTTTGTTACTTCCTCAAATGCCTGCCTCATATTAACTATGAAAGGTCCCACACTCATAGGAAATTTATACATATGACTTTTCTTCATAGGGACAAAGTGGACATGATCAACATTCAGGCTCTGTCTGATAAATTCTAAGGAAAAAAGCCTCATTGGTACAAACGTTGGGAGCCTGTAAGGTTCAATGTTTGCGCCATACAACATTATTTCTGAATATTCTTCAAATACAAACCAGTCCCCAAATTTACAGCTAGTTCCTAAATGTAGAAACTCCTGGGCTTTGGGTAAAAAACAAGGGGGATGAACTCCATTCAATATTTTATATGCAATGGGCATATACTGACTAGCAAAATCAAATAACCCCTCTTCATTTTTCTCCCTTCTGATTATATCTGTCCAAAATACAACTAACTATCTTCTCTTGTTTTCATCCATTATATTTATACCAAAATGCATGAATTCTTCAACATTTTGGTATAAAAATAAGTAGACAATCAGTGAGGGAAATTTAAAAGAACCTGTCAGTGAAAGACTCATCAACTGCGAGTTGACTGCTTCTTGCCAAAAGGATGGAATATCCAGGACCATTCATGAATTCATCATAATGGCGAACATTCCTAGGACTGACCTGTCCACTGTAATGCCATCTTCTTTGCCCAATATTTTAGCAATACTGCTTAATATGGGTCGAGTGTCTTCGTTGAAAACTCCCATAGAAAATTCTCCACATTCTGGCTGAAACTGCTTCAAATTGGGCTTCAAATGGAACATAAACTGATTGAACTCTTCTCCTGCAAGGCTTTCATAGTAAGTAACCAGTGAATCTTCTGAAAATTGAACTGATGATTCAGCTTCAGGAAAACACAAGGCTTGGCGGATTAATTGGGTAGACACCTGCAGAACATTTTCCCCTTGGGAATTCATCACGAAACATTTTCCAGGATGCAATGCGGAAACCAACCAATAAATAAACTTTGGGAATAAATGTGTCTTTGGGATGCATGCAGAAAGGACCCTGGATTTTTTCATGGCAGAATAGACAGGAGAATTATCATTATTCAATACAACTTGTTGATAGAATGGAAGATGAATTACTGAAGATGCAGTATCTTGAATGTCTCTCTCATTATCCATGAGAGGAATGTGGCTTGATGAACCAGACAAAGAAGATCTTTTAGCCATGATTAGAAAAGTTGTTGAAGGAATACTCTTGCAAAGTGACTAAAACAAAAAGGTGACGGGAGAACACAACAGGTCAAAAAGCAACAAACTGCAAAATATTTTGAAAACGAAATGAAAAACACACTTAAATAGATGGCGCAGCTTTTGTGTTAAATGCCTACGCAACGTGTCACTTAACCGTTGAACTGATTTGACACGAAAAACAATTTTTCTCCATTCAGCATATGACGTCACTGTGGGGGGTCTCGGGGTATGGCTGAAAACTCCGGCTGGTGCCCCCACGGTTGATATCCACCGTTGATCTTCATCGCCTCCACAGTAAACCCAGTCAATTGCGGGGGAACCCATTTCGTTAATTATCGTGTTGGTAGTGCCCGCGGGTTGAGTCATCCAGTTTATATTTTTAATATCAGCACTCTCCGCCAGTTAAATTAATCAGCCTTTAATCTTCGGATATAAAACCCATTGTATAAAGTTTAAAACAGTTAAACTTTAATACATAAAACTAAATTTTTTTTCTTTTTATGCCAAAGTATAAAACTATAATACTTTAACATATTTTATTTTCTTTCAATTTCATATTTTTTTGTATTTCTAATATAAAATTAAAAGGATATGCAGATGATCCACAACACCTTGCAAGCCCTAGAACAATATTACCAGGAGAACCCCTTACCACCATCCATGAAAATGAGTAAGGATGACCCAAAACCATACTGTACGTATGAGAGGAACCTACATCTTGCTTGTATATAGTCACCCCAACGGCCCAAAGATGACAAACAGAGGCCATACCGCATGTCCTAGTTTGCGCACAATGTGAGGAGTTTGATCACTTAATCACATAGCACCTCGAGTTAAGGGTATTCAACCATTGGTATAAAACCACGCAAGTTACCCAAAGCAACTTAGTTTGTCACAGACACCATACATGTCAAATTTTCCGAAGAAACCCCCACATGCAACATTGTCCCCACATTTGTTAATTCTGGTCTATGTTGGATTTCATGCGACGCTTCATTGTTGAAAACCTTGAATTAGCTAATCTAGACACAAAATCCACAAATAACACTACAACTCAAGGAACGAAAGCAACAAGGACCATATTGTATGTGTTAGAGGAGAGACGATCACCTGAACGACCACCTCTTCCCCGTAATTATCCTCAGGCTCCAGTCCAGCTCTGTGCACTCTATGATGAACAAGATCACTTCATCGATAACTGTACAGCTCTAGAGTTATTTCAAATATGGTACCCGGTCAACTCGGTGTACTACGACGACCTACGAGCAGTCCAATATTCTTGCCGTGTGTGTTCAGGTAACCACTCAGTTCATCATTGTCCCTACATCCCCCATTTCCATTTGACGTTAAATTGTTTACGTGAGGCCATAACCTGTCTCGCTGCAGAAGACAGATTGGATTCAGACTAAGTAGAAAGTTTGACAACCCAAGAAAATGAGGTATCCAGGCCCATCCTCTTCATATCAGAACAAAAATGGTCAGCAAGGGGAAAATTCCTGCCCCCAACCACTCTCCACGCCCAATCCCAACCTGCGCATTGTGTGACGAACGCAATCATTTGATAGCTTAGTGGCCAAATTTACTATCATTTTATAAATGGCACCTAATCACTCAGGTGGTCCAAAGGGATTGGAAAACGAAAGAGAAACAATCTTGTCTTATTTTCCAAGACAACCATCATGCTCGACTTTCTCCTTACATCCCGCAGTTTCGACCCATATTAGATGTCATACGGTTATTGGTCACCAAATATTGAGATTTAATCAGTTTCGAACCTAGGTATCCAGGTGCAATGTGGCCTTCCCCACATCGTCACCAAAACCCTAAGAAAGCTAAGGCGACCAATCATCATAACAGGGCACGAAACCAACCAAGAATACCATGTTATCTATGTTGTGGAAATGATCACATGGTAAATCAATGTCAAGAACTCAAGAAAATCACTGATAGTCTTCACATGGTTACGACCATACCACATATCCATCTCTCTAATAAAGAGAATATCACACGTTGCTATTGCAGGATATGCTCGCAATTTCACCACACTATGAATTGTGAATACCTCCCAAGGATACGAGCGGAAAGAGAAGCATTGAGTCAAGACTCCCCAAAGGAGCCACACCACCCAAGACTAAAGACTCGGAGGTGGAAAAAGCACAAGAATGCACAAATTCCCAACCATCTCCAAGCATCCACATCTGGCGTGGAGAGTAGTGTTGGTTCTCACACCATCTACTCGTTAGGTACCTTTACTCCATGCACCATTTGCATGAGCCATAACCATGAAACAAAGATGTGCCCCATGCTGAAAACATTTCAGCACCTCTGTGTTCAGGAAAATCTTCAAGTAAACAAAGGTGCGCGTACCCCTAGTACACCACAAAAAGAGCACGAATTTTCTCTCAAACAAACAACCATAACAAAAATTCTTCCACCATATAACGCTGATGACACATGACACCATATACAATTCATCTCATCATGCATGGGAACCATGAATTGTGTTGTTTGCTCATCTTTCCTTGATGTCAAGACCGCTGTAATTACCACAATGGTAGTAGTACCTTTGACAATGCAAACCCAACCCGTTTGCACCCTGTCAACCTCATCTAGTTCCACAGTATCAACCAAAAAATCATATTCATGTCTATCAACCAGCATTGTTAGGCCCGAACCAATTCCTCATGGCGTTGCACAAACCAATCCCCCTCAGAAATCTTGTTTCACTCTGATGAAGATATTATAGAGGCCATGAAAGAACCATATTTTTCGTGGGGTTCAATGCATCACCGCTTGTTTGGTCTTCCAGAAAAAACGTTCGTGCCTAGCAACCCAAAAACCCAGGATATATACACCATTGAATCCAAATACTTCCTTCCATCTGGGAAGGTAGATTGGTTCAAAAACTCTATCCTAGCGCCCGATGCATTTGAAGAAGGGAATATGTTGAATATTTCACCAACCATTAAGGTGAATATCTCAATAAAACCAGGAAAAACTGAAGAGATCTTTCTAGGGGCAGCATGCTCCCCAGATGAGGTAGTTGCTTATATATATTTATTACAAGAGTACATGGATATCTTCGCATGGGATTATTCGGGAATTCTAGGGCTAAGCCCCACCATCGTAGAAAACCACATTGACACCTGGCTTGACGTATCACCAGTCCGCCAAAATAAGTGTCAATTACACTCATCGAAAGAAAAATCAATCAAACAAGAGATTGACAAACTTCATAAAGTTAGATTCATCTACCAAATTTCCTACACATCGTGGGTTTCCAACCCTGTGCTCGTCATGAAAAAACAGGGTACCATTCGAGTCTGCATCAATTTTTGATATTTAAATAAAGCTTGTCCCAAGGACAACTACCCTACCCCATTTATCGACCAAGTCATTGATGCTTGCACCGGTCACGAGGCCTTGTCCTTCATGGAAAAATTCTCAGGGTAAAATCAAATTCAAATCTGACATATAGATCGGTAAAAGACTGCATTCACCACCCCCTAGGGCACGTTCACATATCAAGTTATGCCTTTTAGTCTTAAAAACGTTGGAGCCACCTTCCAGTGGGCCATGAATTAAATATTCCACGATTTGGCTCACCTCATCTTAGCTTACTTTGACGACCTCACTGTACGATCCAAGAAACGAGGTGACCATCTAGAGGACTTACAGTTGGTATTCCAACGGTGTCGACAATACAACCTACGCTTGAACCCCCTCAAGTGTGTCTTCTGCGTTAATGTAGGCATACTATTTGGATTCATCGTAACCCAAAAAGGGATCGGAGTTGACCCCCTCAAGGTTCAGACAATAAAGGAAGTACCACCACCTAAAACTCTCAAGCAACTTCAAAGCCTACAGGGGAAAGCAAACTTCTTACGACGCTTTGTCCCCAACTATGCCACTTGCACACAAGGTTTCCTAAACTTACCTCATCAAGACATTCTGTTCAAATGGGACGATCAAGTTCAAAAGTAATTTTCAGGCAAAATGTCCACCGTACTTCAATTAAGGTATGCCCCCTCTTATTTCTTTACATTCAATTTATTTCAAATATATTTATATGAAAAAGATGTTTTTTACTTGGGGTATTGGTTGCATGTATTACAAACATGCCATCTCACCATATGTCCCAACCAACAAAGGTACAAGAGCAGGTATCATCCTACCCCTAGCATGATAGGCTCCCCAAGAGGCTTTGCATATCCTGACATTGTTTCTTCAAAGAAATAGACCATAGGTTTACATTCACCCAACCATGTTTATCATCACCCCACCTTGCACATGATAAGCACCCTTTCAGGTCGGTAGAACCTCATGATCCATGGCATCCATCACTCATGTAGACCATACATCAAAGTTTTGGAGCCATGTCCATAAAACCCAAAGCCCGAGAAGCACTTCATGCTCATTCATCCATCATACATGAAGTCAAGTTTTACCCATGTCATGTTAAAAACCCTTTCTCGGGCTACCATTCTCACAAGAAAATCAGAAAAAACACACCATCTCATTTCAAATTTGGCCTATCACACCTATTGGGGCCTTTGTTTTGGATAAAGAAGGAAACTAGCTTGAGTTGCATCTTGTCAGTTGTATATGGGGAAAGCCGCGGGGAGCCGTTGCGGGTTACAGAGGGTTGGCAAGCAGGTGGCAAAGCGTGAACAAGAGGCAACACATGTGGCAAGAACAATCGACAAAAAACAAAAATAAAGACTCCCAGAAGTAGATCCAAGTGCGGAAAAGAACAGGGAATGGCATAGCGCAACAAATCAGCCGAGCTGAAAAGAAGCAAAGACTATTAGTGCTAGGAAAATCGATATATAAGTAAGGAAAATAAGGAGGAAATCAATTAGCTTTTGGGGTTTTTTGGGTTTGTTGTGTATCGAGCTCTGTGGAGTCTCTGAATGTAATGTGCTGCATAGAAAGATTAATATACAAAGATGTGTTTTGTGGCCTTAAGTTATGTATCGAATGAATGACTATCAATGTATGGTGCTTATGGGATTATTTAAAATTTTTCTGATAGCTCCGCTTGATGTATTCATTGTGATATTTCTTTCTTTGAATATTATGTATTAAGGGTTGTTTCCTAAATAAATGTAATGTATTTATGTTAGACAATAGAAGAATGGTTCCATTGTGATGTTGTGGTTCTAGTTCTCCTATCTCAATAAGGTCACGACACGCCTTGGGTGAGACTCCTTGCTGTCCTTTGAGTAGGGTGAAAATGTCGGTGTTGTCCTAGACTACAACAGAATCTTGTTGGCCTCCGAGCTTGAACTTGGGTCTTGCCCATAATTCATCCCTTTTCCAAAAAATGGTTCTGTTGCCGGGACCTGGAAACATATTAGGGGAACTAGATCACGGTGTCAAGGATTGATGAAACGGAAATATGCAGTTGGTGGGATAATCATGTAGATCGGTTCATATCACAACAAGATGAGCTTTGACTTAAAAAAGAAAGGATTGTCAAAGATTAAATCCTATTCTCTGAAGTGGCGAGCGACTTGTACGAGATCTTTTGGGGAAATTTACGTGAGGAGCTCTACAACTAGTTGCGAATACTCTAGGCCAAAGCAACCCTTGGAGCATTGCGTCGACCTCATTGCAGTTGAACGCATGTAGATTTGATGGAATTACACAGACTGGATATTGATATAACACGAGCCATAAATTTTTGGGTTTAGTCTAAAATAGAGGGATATATTGTGGATTTCGCAACTGAATGCCATCAATCCTTTGCTAAAGCAGAATATATCTTTAAATCCGGGTTTCAGGGAAAGAAATTGAAAGAAATTCCTTTATGGATTAAGGCTCTAATGGTGGACGAGGGATTAATGGCTTTCCAAAGTCCTGTGATGGAAGCCTAAACATCTAGTACCAGGGGAATGACTTGAGGGATAAATTCTATGGAAGGGGAAAAGGGGGGATTAGGGATATGGACGCCAAGAATTCCAATAAGTTAAGAGATCTAAGAGCATATTAGAGGGCACAAATTTTTGAGAAGTGGTAGGAGAGGGCAATACGAGAGTTCAAAAATCAGAAGAAAAATGTACACCAACGAGAAGAGGCGCCATAGATGACAGTGGAGGGAGGAGCTGAGATAGGGCCCCAAGGAGTGGAGGGGTCCACTCGAGAAGTTAGACAAGTTCATAAGATCCCATCCCGGGAGGAGAAGGGAAAGATGTCCGATGGAGAGGAGGACACAAGCCCTAAGAATGATTCCGATGTTGAGATGCACATTGTGATGAAACGACTGTTTCAAGAAATACCGGTGACCATAATACAAGGTAATCCTATTCCCCAATTTCCAAGTAGAATTTGTCTTAACCTTCCCCTAGTTCTCTATCACCCACCCGATAAATTTTTGATAAATTTGTGAAGGTCAAGAAAGTTACATAGTATTTAGTCTAGAGTGCAAGTAAACACTAGCAGAATAATTTCTCAACCAATAAATAGAGGATTTGTACTAGTTCTACCTACACAGACAGAAATGGCAGGGTCATTTACCTGATATCCGAAGTTCTCTGGGAAAGGTAACAATGATGTAGAACAACATTGGTATCTATGCGAAGCAATCTGGAGAGCTCACCAGACGCTAGATGCTAGATGCTGTTAAATTTATTGAATTCCAAACTATGCTTAGGAAAAGAGCATTGCATTGGTTCATCAAATGGTCTGAGGTGCACCAGAATCCAGCCGTAGATGACGTTAAAAGAGATTTTTTTACAGGAGTTTAAGCTCCAACAAACTAACCAAAAAGGGCTATTAGAATTATGAGAGATTAAGAAAAGAGAAGGAGAGACCGCTTGGGACTTAATGAGAAGATTTAAGGATGCAATCGAGAAACTGAGTTACCCGATAGATATAAATCATCAACACGACTGGTTCATCAAGGCCATTTTATCTCTTACCAAGATTCCATTAACACAACAAAAGATTGATACACTCCAAGATGCACTGGAGAGGAAATGAAAATCGAAGCAATGGCCAGGTACTCACAGGAATTCAGGGGAGAGGTAATTGCCCGTGACCCTTCCATACTGGGATTACAACACCAAATCACAAGTCTGACAGAGAAACTCAAGGATATGCAACCAACATGGCCAATGTGACCCAACGTATGGTGCACACATTTCTTTCGAGAAGGAGATTTAGTCTTCGAGTCTCCTAGGTTGCGTGGAACCATTGTTGGAACATCAACAACAGGACTGCAAGGGATGCCTCCAGTGGGAGGAGTTGTGCAAGTAAATTCACAGGGAATTTACCATGGGAAACCACATTTCCATGGCTTTCCAAACTAGCAAACCCCGACTCCAAATGAATATTGATAGATCTGCAAAGGAGTTGGTCACCCTCCACGTCTGTGCCCCATATTGTAGAAGAACTCAAACGTCCCAAATAACATCTACTATGAATTTTGTGCCTCAACGACCCATCACATAGATCAGCTCAAAGCTTTAGATGCGTTGGCTGATAGGTTGGATAGATCCTCCTACAAGGTAAACAAGGCTCCAAGGGGTCAAGGAGGACCAGGAATGAGAGGAGGCATGACAGGGGGAAGAGTGCCCATGCTATGCCACAACTGTGATCAAGAGGGCCATGTTGCAAGGGAATGCCCATTACCGAGAATACCATGGTGCTCTCAGTGCAGAGTAAACACACATGGCATGGAAGATTGTCCCAAATTAATAAAAAAATTGCAAGAAAGAAACATGCAGTGGGGGGCTAACTTGGTTAATGCAAAACCGATATTATCTAAAACATATCCTTGACCAAGTGTGGCCATAATACCCTGAGGAGGAAAGAAGACATGAGAATATGCAAGAGAGATGGAACCAATAAAGCTGATCAAACCGACATTGCCAAAGAAATCCTATGACTCTGAGAAAAAGAAACAATACTTTAGGGAAGCAGTGGAGACATTTTCAAAGTTAGGAACCCATAGAGACCTCCAATAGATGTTGGAAATATTGGCATTAATGGTGAAGGAGAAGAAAGGAGAAACACTAGAATTATTAGTGAGAACAAAGGAGCAGATAAGGATCAACTGGAGTATAAAGGAGAAATAAAGAAAAAAGGCATGGATCAACACTAGAATTATCATTAAGGAAAAGGAGCAGAGAAGCAGTAGCAATAAGGCAAAGGAGTAGATCAAGCAATGATGCAGTGAGAAAGCATAAAAGAGAGGCAGAGGAGCAGCAGAGAGGCAAGGAGTAGAAGAGAGGCAAGGAGTAGAGAGGAGCAACATTAGAATCAAAGGAGAAAAGGCAACAAATGCAGTTAAGGTAGCAAAGGCAGCAAAGGCATCAAGGTGGGTCAAGTCATGAACGTGGGCAGAGTCGTGAACGAGCGGGTCGAGTCATGCTATTCAGAAAAGCTCAAGAGTCAGACTTATTTTGCGTTCAGAAAAGTGCACGAGGGCTCGTGCAGTTCAATGGGTCAAGTCGGAAAATGGAGAAAATAGTGAACGCATGGGTCAAGTTGGCAAACCAAAGTGAAGCAAAAATGGACAGTTGTTACCAAGTTGTAGAAATGGCAGCGAGAGAATGGATGCACCGGATTGCGTCGCATTGGCCAGAAGACAATTGGCGCACATCGCAATTGATGATTCTTATGTTTACATGTTAAGACTTCGCACGGTAAGTGATTTAAGTTGTGATGCGATAAATACGGTAGGTGGCAATGCGATGCGAAGTATATCTCATATCGCATGTGATAAGGTTTAGCGACGATCATAGAAATTGGAAATTAGTAAAGTTGTGAAGTGCGGGAAATGACATGGCAAGATGACATGGCAATGACGTGGTGATGATGTGGAGATGTCGTGGTAGTGACGTCATGATGACGTGGCAGATGATCTGGCAATGACGTGGCATCCCTGGTGGGACCTGAACCCTTATACCACAAATCAAAAATCGCATTTCGCAAGCAGTGATAATGTTTGATTTGAGAAAATTGTGATAAGCGGTGGGACCCAATCAGAAATCGCAAATCACAAATTCAGAAGGCTAAGAACACAAGAGTTCAGATTGATTCCACCGAAATGCGAAATGGGCCAGACGTGATGCAACAAAAATCTCTATTCTAAAGTATTTCAAGTCCGGGGCTATGTGGATTTCCTTAAGAAATCGCATTGGAAGATCGACAGGCGCGTATAACACGAAACACAAAAACAACGCTGAAATGCGAAGTGCGAAGTGGAGCAGACGCGATGCAGATCAGAGTTTAATTCTAAAGAATTTAAATTCTGGGTCTAGGTATATTTGGTTAAGAAATCACATCGGGAGAATGGTTGAGCAGTGTATAAAAAAATAACAAAGGAAGTTTCCGAAATGCGAAATGGGCCCAGACACGATACCGTTCAGAAGTAAATGATAATATATTTCAAGTTCAGTTTTATGCAATTGTGTTGTTGATAAAAGAAAGTCTAAATGTGGGCATAAGGAATCGGGTAAGTGAATCGACACTACGTGTAGTCCAGGGTTCTCTGTGGATACACCTATTTACAAAGAAGTAAAGTTGAACGAAAATTTGACTCAGGTGTACAAAAAGGAAAGCTTGAACGCAAGAAAAGACTCTGGTAATAAATAAGACCCGACACTTGCACAGAATAGTGATTGATGTGGTTACACCAGTTTATAAACAAAAGTCTGAACGCAGAAGTAGACTCGGGAGGAAAAGATTCGACACTCATGCAAAGGTGTTATGCGGCTGTGACTGTTTATCAAACAAAAGTTTGAATGCGGAGGCAGATTCGGGTAAGTGACCCGACATAGAGTGAAGAGCAGAGAAAGCTGAACGTTGCAGCTATGAGGAGATAGGCACCATGGGTCGAGTCAGGCTCAACAAAATTGCGGGCAAAGAATATTGAATGTTGTGGTTAATAGATATAATAGGTAGAGTAGGTTGAGTCGGGAAAAGACGATTATGCTGCACAGTTTAAATATAACAACAAAAACAGAAAAGACAAATACACAACAAGCAGAAGAGGAAAAATGCACAACAAGAAAAGAAGCTGGAAGGGTTGAGTTGTAATTTATGTGTAAATGTAAATATATTGATTTATTTTATATTGTTTGTGATGCAAAGGAAAGTCTCCATAGGCATAGGAAAAACTCTAGTGAGTGCTGTAATGATTATGTCTAATGTAATAAATTGAATTGAAGTGTAAATAATCGAATGGGTGGAAGGTAGAGAGACAGGCCTATTCACTTCGTATTCCTTGTAGAATGCAAACAGTCAGGAGTTATCTGTATAAGAGATGTAATATTAGTGTGCAGAAAGTTAGTTAGAAAGCTGCAGAATGGAAAAGAGCAGAAGAATGTAAGAGAGCTGCAGAAGGTCGGAGAGTGGAAGAATAAGAGAGAGTTGATATGAAGTGGATATTAAGGCTGAAGAGGCAGCAGTGGAGAAGGAGTATAACAAAGCTGATATCCAGGTAAATCAACATTTTAGTTTCATGTTGAGTGAGGGGATTTGTTAATTTTGGACAACTAGGTCCAAACTCCATGTTGTGATGCTCAGATGAAGATGCCAATATTTTTATTGGATTCCTCTTTCGGAAAGGTGCAAGATCGATCTAAAGATCATCTTGATATGATGAGAAGAACATTTATTTTGAATTAAATCCACTTATTTGCAAGGTCGGCCAAAATTGAAATGTAGGCTTGAAGCCCCAGTAGTTGTGTCACACACCCTCACTGATGGATATATATAGGTCAACGTTGGAGGTCATTTTCATTCATCACATCATCACACATCCTCTCTCCTCATCTAATTGGTTCGAGCATCACTTGGAGTCTCTTATTCTCCACACATGAGAAAACGCAGCAAAAGGAATTTTTGTTTTCGACCTCGGTTTTTGAGTGCAGATATGACCAACGTTGACTTTCGTCAACACATGGTCAAATTGACCCCAAAATTGGTCAAAATTCTGATTTCTACAATTCGCATTTTTTGGCACAGAAATCGATGTTGATCGTTGACTTTTTTCACGCTGTGTTGAATTTTTGTTGCTGCTGTTCTGTGTTAACCGTTGACTGGGACAACATTGACTTTGGTTGACTTTGGGTTGACTGGTATTACTGTCTGAGAGGGTTGTGTGACACTTCTAGTTGGCTAACAGTATTGAGACTTTGCTGGTTGAAGCATCCCGTTGATCGCCGTAACGCACCAACACACATATATATTTTTGGCTTGTCTTCTATCAATCTACTGGTATGTTCTATCAGTATTTTACTTTTTTTTTTATGTGATTGCTGTTTGATATTGGGGATAAAAAAGTAAAGTTTCATCAAGCATAGAACATCTACGAAATTTTACATGGTATCAGAGGTGAGGTGAAGAAAAAGCCCAAATTTGTAGCAATCACCGAAGAAGAGCATGGGTACCTCAAACTACGATGGCTTTAAAGTTGATGAAAAATTGACTGGGAAGGAAGATTTCTGTGCCTGGAAGATGACATTGGATATTATGTTGGAAGACCAAGATGTCATGGACTATGTGTAGGGTAAAATCCAAGAGCCTCCATCCACTGCACCTGCTGCCACCAAGTCAAAATATAAGAAGGGGGAAATCAAAGCAAAGATGATGATCTAGGATTCAATTCATAAGAGTCTGGTAGCCTAAATATCTGAGCTACACACATGCAAGGAGATGTATGATAAGTTGGTCAACATGTTCATGGCCAAAAATGCAAATCAAGTCCTTTTCTTCAAGAACCAACTGAATAATCTGAAAGAAAGGTAGGGATGAATCCGTTCAATCATACTTTCTACAATTTATTGAAATAAAAAATAATTTTCTAGCTATTGGGGAGACAATATATGACCGAGAAATGGTTCTCACCACACTTGGAGGGCTCTCATCCAAATGGCATGTATTCAATACTACCATTCTTAATAACAATGTGATACCTAATTTTGACAAAGTACTATCGAGATGAGTACAAGAAGAGACAAGGATGAAGGAATATGAAAATGAAGGAAATGCTGCCTTCACTGCTCGTGCTAAGAAGAAGAACTTTGGTGGTCCGAGGAACAAAGGAAGAGCAGGGGCCCAAGGAAAGAAAGGAAAATGTTACACATGTCACAAGACCGGCCACTATGCTAGAGAATACCCTTTCAAGAAGGATTCTCCCAATGATGATGACAACAACAACAACCAGAGGAATGGTAATCAAAGGAACAACAGGTTCAAAGGGAAGAGGAAGGCTCCCTCTGACGGAAATGGGAAACCTTTCAAAAGGTCAAGAAATTCCAAATAGTGGTGCCTCAAGGCACATCACTGGGTTCAAAGAAGCACTTTCTGATATGGTTGAGAAGGATGTTAATTTGAAAAATTATCCTTGCAGATAATGCCACATATCCTGTGAAAGGGACAGGGACTGTGACCCTCTACTTGTCTCAAGGTCAAGTCCTTGGCTTGCAAGATGTACTATATGTACCTGATTTGAAGAAGGACCTTGTGTCTATTTCGGCCATGGAAGACAAAGGTTTTAATGTGGCATTCATTGATGGGAAGGTGCGCATCTGGAAGAAGAGTTTCAAGGAAGCTATCATGATTGGGTTTAGAGTTGATATACTCTACCAGGTTGGAGGAAGTCCACTGGGAGCGATGTCATGTGATACTATCCGATGGAATGAACTATGGCACCAGAGGTTTGGACACCTTCACTACAAATCCCTTCCCGAAGCAAGGAAGGTGGTGACGGGGATGCCCAAGTTCACAAATGATCATGAAGGTGTATGTCAGGGCTGTGCCGAAGGAAAGAATACAAGGGGAACTTTCCCCTCAAGTGTCACAAAGACATCTGATGTCTTGCAAATAATACCTTCTAATTTCTCTGGTATGCTTCCTGTGACATCCTTGGGAGGATGTTCCTATTATACGACGTTCATAGATGACTTCTCTCGCAAAACCTATATATAATTCTTGAAAAATAAGGATGAGGCTTTCATGTGGTTCTGTACCTTCAAAGCCTTGGTGGAAAATCTAACAGGGAAGAAGATCAAGATATTGAGGACTGATGATGGCATTGAATATGAGATGAACGAGTTCAAGAATTTTTTCAGAGAAGCTGGCATCAAGAGGGAGACCAAAACTATCTATACTTCTGAGCAAAATGGTGTTACTGAAAGAAAGAACATGACCATTGTGAAAGCTGCCCGTGCCATGCTATGTGACCAAGGCCTTCCGAATTTTCTATGGGGAGAAGCTGCGAACACTGCTGTGTACATACAAAACTGATACCCGCATTCTGATATGGACTCCAAAACTCCTGAAGAGGTTTTCTCTGGTAAGAAACCCGACCTCTCACATTTTATAGTTTTTGGATGTCCTGTTTATTTTCATGTACCGAAGGAGAAGAGGAGAAATTTGTATGCTTCTGGAAAGAAGGGAATGTTTGTGGGCTATAGTGAAAATTTGAAGGTCTATAGATTCTATGTGTATGGTCAAAGGGAAGTGGAGATATGCCATGATGTTACCTTTGACAAAGATGATTCCCTGTGGAAAGTAATCAATCTTCCGAGATCTGAGGAAGATGTCTAGAAATCAAGAAGAACCAAAGGATGAGACGATGCTCGATGTTGAAGGACTGATGGACCATATTGATCCACCTCCTTCAATCAAGAAAACACCCTCATTGCTCAGGGACACTCTCGAGGATGCCGAGAATCATATGGCCCTAAGGGGGACATTCCGTGAAAGCGAGAAGCCAAAGAGATACCAAGAGTATCTAGCATCCATGAGTACAATCGTACAAGTTGAGCCTGGATATTTTGAGGAAGTCGTAAAGAATCAAGTTTGGAAGGATGCTTTCACGAAGAATGTGAGTCCATTATGAAGAATGATGTATGGGATGTGGTTTTGAGACCGGAGGACAAAGCAGTTGTCACCTCAAAATGGATTTATATGATCAAGCATGGATCTGATGGTTGTGTTGAAAAGTTCAAGGCAAGATTTGTTGCTCGTGGCTTCTCTCAAAAGGAAGGTGTAGACTATGATGACATATTTTCACCTGTGGCTCGATATACCAACATTTGATCTATCATAGCCCTGCTACTACGCAAGGATGGAATCTTCATCAGATGGATGTGAAGACCACATTTCTGCATGGTGCGATAAAGGAAGTGGTGTATGTGGAGAAAAATCTGGGGTTTGAAGTCCAGGATCGGGACACCCATGTTTGCAGGTTGAAGAAAGCCCTTTATGGGTTGAAGCAAGCACCCAGATCTTGGTACGAGAGGATAGATATCTACCTGATGAAGCCGAGCTTCACTTGTAGTAATGTTGATTCAAACCTTTACTTCAAGGTTGATAGATAAAAGCCTCTCATTCTGGTGCTGTATGTCGATGACCTCTTCTTGACAGGTGCTAACCCTCTCATTCATCAGTGTAAGAGGGAGCTCGCTATTGAGTTTGAGATGAAGGACCTAGGACTGATGCATTACTTCCTAGGCCTGGAGGTCTGGCAAAGACTTGGCGAGATTTTCCTTTCTCAAGGAAAATATATTGTGAAGCTTCTGGAAATATTTGGAACGGTGGACTGTAAGTCCGTGTTGACACCGATGGAGCTCAACTTTAAGAAGTTGAGTGGCAGCGCTATTGGGTCCATGCTAGAAAATCATATTGAGTATAGTCAACTCGTAGGGGCCTTGATGTTCTTAGTGAAAACCCGTCCGAACGTATGATTTGTAGTGAACACTTTGAGTCAACATATGGTTGAACCTCATCACATTCACTGGGTTGGTGCCAAGAATCTGTTGAGATATCTTCGGGGCACGATAAACCATGTGCTGAGATACACTGTTGGGAGCATGACACTCCATGGATATACTGATGCCGATTGGGCTGGTAGCGTGGTGGATTATAGGAGCACTTCTGGATGCTACTTGAAACTTGGTTCTGCTTCGATATCATGGATGAGCAGGAAGAAGAAGTCGGTGGTTTTGAGCACCACAGAGGCTGAATACATTGCAGCAAGTATGTCCTATTGTGAAGCAGTTCGTTTGCGAAAGCTCTTCAGTGAGTTGTTCGGGCATGTTCTAGATACTACCGTGATACTCTGTGATAACCAGAGTGGTATTTGGTTGTTCGAGAATCTCGTGTTCCATGATCGATCCAAGATTATTGATATCAGGTACCACTTTATCCGGGATATGGTACAACGAGGTGCCGTAAGGTTTGATCATATAGGAACTGATGAGTAGGTCGTGGATATTCTCCCAAATCCTTTGGGGAAGGTCAAGTTCCTAACCTTCCGTGAGAATCTTGGAATCATGGAATGACCCTATGTTGAGGGTCCTGTTGGACGATGAGCTCTGGGAGCTCTAGGGGGCTTTGGGGATATCTTCTAGGTGCTATAAGCACACATGGGTCTAGGATTTCCAAACCTTGTGGTGCTTTTTCCCCACCGTTATGATGTTGAGTTGGTTCACCTCTCATGATCTGTGCCCCATATGCATCCTACCCATTGAGTCCCAGACTCATGGGAAGTACCTCTCATTTGGCCAGTGAGGTGGGAAAAGTTAGAGACCAGTAGCAAAGACTGATGGACGCATCAGATATTTCCGTACTCTCTATGTCTAGGATGGCATGTGTCCAACCAGCTAATCTAGGATCAATTCTAGTGAGGTTTCAGACCTCCAACTAACTTCGGGTCAGGTAAACCAACTTCGGGTTGGTATGTGACTCTTTTGAGTCCTATAGAGGTTTTATAACTTTGGGCTGAATTTTTCAGCTGGGAATGATGTCTTTGTGATTGAACCAATTTTGTTCTGAAATAAAAAATCCAACAAAGCAAGTTACAATGGGGTGACGCATGATGTTTGGATGGCACAGGTGGATGGAGTTCTCCCTAGTTGAGAGGGAGTGTTAATTTTGGATTACTAGGTCCAAAATCCATGTTTTGATGCTCAAATGAAGATGCCAATATTTTTATTGGATTCCTCTTTCAGGGAGGTGCAAGATCGATCTAAAGATCATCTTGATCCGATGAGCAGAACATTTATTTTGAATTAAATCCACTTATGTGCAAGGTCGGCCATAATTGAAATGTAGGCTTGAAGCCCCAACATTTGTGTCACACGCCCTCACTGATGGATATATATAGGTCAATGTTGGAGGTCATTTTCATCCATCACATCATCAGACATACTCTCTCCTCATCTGATTGGTTTGATCATCAGTTGAAGTCTCTTCTTCTCCACACGTGGGAAAATGCAGCAAAAGGAATTTCTTTTTTCGACCTAAGGTTTTCAGTGCATATTTGACCAACGTTGACTTTGGTCAACACATGGTCATATTAACCCCAAACTTCGTCAAAATTCCGATTTCTGCAGTCCGCATTTTCTGGCACAGAAATTGAGATTGATCGTTGACTTTGTCTGGGATGCGTTGACTTTTTGCTGCTGCTATTTTGCACTGACCGTTGACTGGGGAAACGTTGACTTTGGTTGAATAGTATAGTTGTCTGAGAGGGTTGTGTGACACTTCTGGTTGGCTGACCGTATTGAGAATTTTCTGGTTGAAGCATCCTGTTGACTTCTGTAACACACCAACACACATATTTTTGGTTTGTCTTCTGTCGATCTACTGGTATGTTCTATCCGCATTTTACTTTCTTGTTTATGTGATTTCTATTTGATATTGGGGATAAAAAGTAAAGTTTCATCAAGCTTAGAACATCTACGAAAATTTACAGGATTGTAGTCTCCTTTCAAGTTGTAGCTTGATAAATTTCTAGTTGGAGCTGGGTGAAGTAGGAGCCTCCTGTAGGTTATAGCCTGCAAAAAATATTTGGGAATTGGAGCTTCCTTGCAAGTTGTAGCTTGCAGAAATTGAGGTAGGAGCCTCCTGTGGGTTGTAGCCTACAAAAAATACATGGGAGTTGGTGCTTCCGTTTCAAGTTGTAGCTTGATAGATGTCCAGTTGGAGCTGGTTGAGGTAGGAGCCTCCTGTGGGTTGTAGCCTACAGAAAATACATGGGAGTTGGTGCTTCCATTTCAATTTGTAGCTTGATAGATGTACAATTGGAGCTGGTTGAGGTAGGAGCCTCCTGTGGGTTGTAGCCTGCAGAAAATAGATGGGAGTTGGAGCTTCCTTGTAAGTTGTAGCTTGTATAATTTGAGGTAGTAGCCTCTTGTAGGTTGGAGCTTACAGAAAACCAGTGGTGAGAGGGAGTTGGAGCTTGCCTTTGCATCACAACAATAATAAGATGTGGTTTTCACCCTTATGGGTTTCCACTTATATCGGATGTCTATGTGCTTGATGATTATGTGTTGATGTGATGTTTTAATCTTCTTAATTACTTGTTGTCCACACATTAAGTTTTTTGATTCATTGTGTATTAAGCTACTTATGAAATGAAGGTGTAAATAAGTTGAATGAAAATATTTTTAAATGTCCATGAATGTACTAAACTGATTCACCCCCCCCCCCCCCCCTCTCAGTTTAGCTAAGGGTTCATCAAAAGATACAACTAGTGAGGGAGGGAGGAAAGGATGTAATGGCAGGAACGCCGATAGAATAATGGTTCAAACTATTCCTGAGCATTGTAAATTTCAAATAAATGCACAAGTTGCGGGATTCCATATAAGGGACACAATCTTGGACTTAGGTTTAGATGTAAAAATATTACCAAGAAAAACATGGGAAGCGCTGGGTAAGCCTAAGATGGCATTTTCCCCCATACAGTTTGTTGTATCTTAAGAGACAATTCCTTAGCTGTGGAAAGGAATCAGTGCTTAAGACATTTTTAAAAATGTGTCACAGAAGTAATTATATCAGGTGGTCTTCGTTCAATCCCTTTGGAAACTAATTCTTTAAAACCCTTAATAATCTGGTATAATGAAAGACTCTAAAATGCTATTAACTGTTGATATCTGAAAGGAAAAGAAGAACTATAAAAGAAACTCAAAATGATATGCTGTAACATAGAATCTATCACTCTAAATTTTCAAGATGAATTTATGGAGGGAGAGGAAACTCAAAATAATATGCTGTAAAAAAGAAATCTATTTCTTTTAAGTTCGAGAGAGAATTTGTGAAGGGATAGGAGTTGGAGTGAAGGAGTGCAAATTAAGGTTATTTAACTCTTATTCACATATGTAATTAAGAGACCGAAAACTATTTTAATTCACTTCATTCCAGGAAGAAGGAACACAAAATGGCACAGGAAAAACAAATCACCATCAACAGTTGCCAGAAACTTGATGTTTCTTTCATTAATTACTCAGAAAAGTAAGTACCAAAGTTTTAGTCTTCCATAGGTCCAAAACTTGGAACCCTCCTTCTTTCTTTCTATCTTGCTTAAATACATCAAAGACAGTTTGTAATTGATAGAACTTCTTGAAACTAGTTCGAGTACCTAAACTGTTAAAACTACTTATTACATTGCAATTGAGGACATCACTATAGCTTCGATCTTAAAAAACATAGAAAACAAATAAAAACTTGAAATATAATTCTTTTTGCTGAATCTGATTTGTTGCTGATGCGTCTCCCTGAAGTGATGATGTGTCTCCCTAACAGATCGTGCATCCTTTCCCTATGTTTCCTCCAGAGTTCAATAATGTGTCTTTTGTTCTTTCTGTCATGTGTTTTCTGTTTCTAATGTGGTATTCAAATAGTTCTGCAATAACGCCTCTTTGCTCGACTGGACCCAGCTGTTGCGTTTCCAACAGTGCCACCATATGCTCCTTTTGATTAACTTTTCCTATGCCTCTGCACTTCAAACAATGTTATCATGTCCCTTTCTATCTGACTCTGCCTCTTTTACTTGTGCCTGCAACGTTTAGTCTTCCATTTATTAACAAGGCGCCACGGCATACAGCATTGTTCTACACGGGGTTGGGTGTTAGACGAGTCTACTGCCCACGTTAATGTTACTTCATAAAATAACGCAACAAAAAATGATCCTGGGATTTAAATAAATTTAAATTAACCTTTGAATGGTATCGCGTCCACCTTTCCATTGCATTTCTGATTTCCATGTTGCTCCGTTATAAGCCTCCTCTTACCTCCAATGCAATTTATCAAAGGATGAGCCCTTACTTTCGGATATGAAATCCTTTTCAATTTAACTATGAAACTACATCGCATCCACCCCTTATCGCATTTCAGCCTCCGAAATTTATAACATATTCCTTAGCGCCATTCCTCCTGAGCTTGTGATGTGCGATAAAGGTAGGGATGACGTGGAAAGTGGAGGTGGGGCAGATCACAAATCGAAATTGGTGATATAAAACCTTGTTCTATTAATCCTGAGCTTTGCAATTGCGATATACGATATGCAGGTAGGCCTTCCACATGTGTTTGCAATTCAGCCTCCGAACACTGTTTTGCACTATTATTTGCACGACTCGACCCTGGCCTGTGTGCGATGTTCTGAACGCATCAATCGGCCGAAATCTTGAACTATTCTTCACAAGAATAAGCCCAACTCGACTCGTCTTCACATCTCCACACATAATTTTAATACACCAACATATAAATAAAAAATTCTTTTTCGGTATACAAGAAATTTTACATTTTCTAACATATATGCCTTTTTTTGGTGTTTTGAGAAATATTTCAAAAGTAAATGAAAATTAGCCACAACATCTGGCTCCACCTGGGGATAGTGATTTTTTCTATGAAAGCACTAAGAACCGCAGATTAGTGCCTTATCCATTGGGCATGGAGTCAAATATTGCTTGGTGACATATGAACAATGAGAAATCTGGTATTTATAATGGTGGAATGTTGACTTTTAATGCTCAAAATAATTCTTCAAATACTGCCCATTCACGGGAAGCTACATATATTATCCCTCTAAATCTTCTAGGATGAAAGTATTGCTTGATCTGGCTTTAGAAATCCTTTACGGACCATACCAGAGAGGGTCAAACTTACCATGCTTTCCTTTATCCTCCCTTTTGGTGTCCCATTTTAATACTAAATCTCCTGCTTGGAAGAGTATTTCTTTTGCCTTTCTGTCAAATATGGACTTCGTCTTTGCTTGATAAGAAATAAATTTATCTCTAACTTGGTTTCTGTTTTCACTTGATTCAATCACTTTGTTCAATCTTCTCACTAGAGCATTAGGTTCTTCCTGAGCTTCTTGAAGGAAAACAATCGCTAGTTTGGTCAACTGAGTAGGAAATAGCGCCTGAGTTCCATAAGACAATTCATAGGGTGACTTTACAATAGACCTCCTCATGGTTACTTGGACTTCCCAAAGAGAAAAATTCAACTTTGAATCCCAGTATTTCTAATTTTCAGTGATTGTCTTCTTCAAAATCCTAACCAATGTCTTGTTTGAAGATTCTGCCAACCCATTCAGTTGTGGATGATATGTTGTGGAATGTGATAAGATTACATTATATGTTTGGAAGAAATTAATGAATCAAGTAGAATTAAATAAATGAGAATTATCAGTTACAATCTTGACTGGAAAACCAAACCTACTAAATATGTTCTCCTCTAGAAATTTCATCACCACTTAGTCATTTTATTTTTTGGTGGGTATTGCTTCAATCCACTTCGTGAAGTAATTAGTGGAAATTAGAATCCACTTGAAATGTCCACTTGATGGCAGATTTATCTCTCCAATAAAAGCCAGTGCCCACTACCTGAAGGGCTCTTCTATGAATACAGGGATAAGAGGTAATGGAACAAGTATTTTCTTCTTAGCAAACAACTAACATTTCTGACAACTTTTGACCAATCTATATACATTTGCAAATAGGGCAGGCCAATATAAACCTGACATGAGTATTTTATGGGATGTGACCTTCCAACTATAATGTCCTCCACATAGATTTTCATGATATTCCTTGATAACCTCAATGGATTCACCTTTAGTTAAGCACAACAACAAAATACCAGCAGGATCCTTCTAGTACAACTTTGCTTCTACTATGACATATGGTTGAAATTTAAGTTTGAGAGCTTTTTATTTGATTCTATTTAGTGAAGATGGACAAGAAAAGAAACACATTTAATGAAATACATATTTATACCAATC
Source organism: Pinus albicaulis (assembly GCA_034641835.2). Classification (NCBI taxonomy): domain Eukaryota; kingdom Viridiplantae; phylum Streptophyta; class Pinopsida; order Pinales; family Pinaceae; genus Pinus; species Pinus albicaulis. The sequence continues at coordinate 651,838,890 of CM076579.1, forward strand.
TGAACACAAAAATTTGTATTGAATACATGTTTTGGGCTTATTCTAACCTTCTTCATTGTTAGCTCCATCCACTAGTGCCAAGAGGTTAATTCCCAATGCTTGAAAATTTGTTTCTATTAGCAACTTAGCTAAACCCTATCCTTTCATTAACTTGGTGGGTTTAATGTACAAATCATACTCCTGGATTTTAGCTATCAATTTCCCTCTTTTTCCTTCAACATCACTTTGAACTAGCACATCATTGACAACATAATTAGGTACATAAGCGGTTATTTGGGATTTTAACACATAAGTCCTGAAGGATTTCAGTGATTTAACCAATGCATACACTTATTTATCCAAAATGTTATATTTGAGCTCAACATCTTTGAGAAATTTTCTGAAGAATGCCACTAGCTTCTCCTTACTATCCTCATTTTTCTGCAATAACACAGCAGCAATAGTAGTGGGGGAAGCGAATGAAAATATTTGAAATACCTTTTGATAATCAGGACTTATTAAAATAGGAGCTTCTTGTAGTGCTTCTTTTATTTTGGAAAATTTTTCTCTTTCTTATTTATCCCATCTCACTTCTGCATTTTTCTTCAACAAGTCGGTTATATTTCTCACAATATCAACATAATTTGGTACAAATCTTCTTAGAAAGTTTATTTTTCCCAAAAATATTTGAATATATTTCTTGCTTCTGGGTAAAGGAATTATTTGAATTTATTCCACCCTTGCTGGATCAATCTTCACTCCATGTTTTGAAACAATGTGTCCCAATAATTTACATTCTTCTAAGGAAAACAAAGATTTCTTTGGGTTTAGTGACAGACCAAACTTCCTGCATTTTTCAAAAGTTTTTTGCAGATGTTCCAGGTGTTCATCATCTGACCCTGAGAAAATAGTTACATCATCCAGATATATAACCACATATTTGTCACCTACAAACCCTATGTCCATGGCCCTCTGAAAAGTTGCACTTGCATTCATAAGACTGAATGGCATCCTTGCATACATCAAGGTGCCCCAGGGGGTTGTGAAAACTGTGTTTTTCTGACCTTCCTTATCCACTGGCACTTGATTATATCCAGAGAATCCATCAACCATAGACATCCTGCAAGCTCTTGTCACCTTCTGTAAGACATAGTCCATTTTAGGTAAAGAATAATTATCCTTTAGAGATGCTATGTTCAAATTCCTGAAGACCACACAAAATCTTATCTCTCCATTTTTCTTCCTCACATGAACCAGATTAGAAACCTAATCTGAGTATCTGAGAGGGACTATGATTTTTGCTTGCAAAAATTTCTCCACTTCCTTTCCAGTTGGAGCTAACAATAATGGATTAATCTATCTGAGCTTTTGTCTATGTGGTTTGATTCCTTCTTTCAATGGGATCTTATGTTGTATTATGCTTTTATCATATGTTTTCAAGTCTTCATATGACCAATAAAACACATCCATATAATTTTTAAGGAGATCAAGATATATTTATTTATAATTTTTGGGAACACCCTTTAATAATTTCACCATTTTTGGCTCCTACCGAGTTCCCAAATTGCAATTTTTTATCTCTTCCTCTTGATGTATTTTATTTGAATTAACAACAACATCATTTGAATAAAACAATCTCTCAAGAGGAACCAAACCTTTAGGGAGTACATTATCTTTCAACTGAATAATCTTTTGATCACCTATTGAATTTTTGAAATGTCTTACCACTATTTTATACTTTGTTTGTTCTTCTTCTTGATCTATCTCAACACCTTCAAATTTTCCAATCATTGTCAAGAAATGATTTATCTGCTCATTGTCTTCAAACACCTGCCAATGTTTCACATTATTAGGAATTGAGGGTCTATGTCTAATTTCAATTTCATACCTTAACCTTGGATTCATAGGTGGCTTGAAGGTGCTAGCTGCAACTGCTAAATATTCTGCCAATCTTTTCTCCTCCCTCGGGGTAAACTGAAGATTGAAAGCTTCAGAATATGAGTCCAACATATAATTATGGAGAGTGAAATCATGAAGCAACATATCAATATAGAATGGTGGAACATAAGGATCTACTTCTTCTACGTGCAGACTAAAGGTGACCACTAGCTTCTCTTCTTGTAAGTTCACAATGTCACTTATATCTTCAATCTGTGTGAGGTTAATAAATTCTGAAATCTCTTTCTTGTAGACTGGTATTTTAGCTAATTCTAGAAGAGATACTTGAATTTTTACCTTCTCCAAATATTTTGTCAAAATTAAAGCATTAGTTTGTTTAACATTATTTTCAGGTTCTTCTTCACTCTTTCTAGAATTTGCCGCTTGTACGGGTACAGGAACAACTCTCTCCAAAATATTAGTATCAACTGATTTTCTCTGGGAAGGTTCACCCTGCTGCACATCTGTTCTATTAATTGAATTTATAGGTTTCTCCCCATTATTGACTTGTTTTACAGGGTCCTTTTGTTGTGGAGTCGCCATTGGAGGAGGGATATAATATTGTTGTTCACCTTCATTATCCTGCACTCTAGATCTATTTCTAGACCTTAAATCATACTCTTTATGTAAGCCAGCTTGCATAAAATATGTGAATTGCCTACAATATTCATCCATTTCATCTTGATCAAAATATACTTCAACTTAGACATACTCTCCCTCACGATCTTCCTCTTCATCCTCTTCTATTGTGTACATAGCAGATATTTGATCTTCAGATTCCTTTTGGTCATATTCTGCTGACTCTCCAGGTGCGGCTTCTATATACAATGGTGCTTGAACCTAGTCTTGATATTTTCTTTCCCTCTACAAAATTTTCAGGGGTTGTCTTCTGAATTGAGGGTTAAATCCTCCTCGGTTTTGTTGTACTTGTCTTTGGGGGTTTTTACTTTCCAATTCCATCTTAACTAGCTTATTTGAAATTTTTTTTATCACCTTTGTTATATCTTCAATTCTTTGATCTTGTGATGATTCTTATTTTTCTTTCCCCTTCTCTTGAACTGATTGCTTTTGTTTTATCTTTCCAGCTGCAGTCATATTAGCTTCAATTTCTACAGCATCTGTCTGTATCTATTCTAGAGTAGGGGATATCCTTTCTATAAGTGTGAAAATAAAACCGGCTTCAAAAGCCTTAGCAAAAACCACCTTAGCTCCAAAGGGAGGGGGCTTCATTTCTATAGGAAAACTGTTATACAATTTATTGAATCTTTTGATAAAATCTGATATATTTTCATCTGGTCTTCTTTTGATTGCATTGAACTATGTTAGTGAATATCCATGGTCCCTTTTTTCACCCCTTCTCTGAGTGAATTGATTTTCTAGTTCTTCCCATGTATTAATAGAATTATTTGGCAATCCCTTAAACCACTTTCTAGCCTATCCATCCAGATACTGAAGAAAAAGCCTCATTACAACATCAAGATGTTCTACATTCAATTTTTCAGCAAAATTACAAAACATAGGCAAGTGATTTTTTGCAGTTATTTCATCTTCTCTAGTAAAAAGTGCGAGTAACTTAAGATACTCTTGAGGCATCACATTCATTGGTTGTGGAAGGTTAAGTGGAGCATATGTGTTCAACAAAAAGGCTGGTGCTACCATGTTTTCACCTTGATTGACTGTTCCTTGGTTAGATGCAATCAATGAACCTGTTGTGAAAATGAATGGAGGTGGAGGTAAGACTGATATGGGAGTGGGTTGATGGACAATAGTAGAGGGACCAACAATTTGAGTTTGTTGAGCTTGAGAAAAAGTAAAAGGAATAGACTCGAAGGAGTGTTCTTCTAACTTAGGTTATTGAAAATAAATTGGTGTGAAAGGAGAATCTTTTTCCAAGAAAGGAAGTAATTTAGAGATATATTCAAACAAAGGATTACTAGAACTATTGCTAGGAGCAGAAAATGTAGGACTAGGCATTGAGGGGGTTTTGGGTTTTCGAACCCTTTTAGAAACCAATCTTTCAGGGTCTGACAAAGCAGGGACCTTCTGCTATGAGGTATTCGACCTCGTGTGAGGCATTTTGTGAGCCATAATTTTGAGAATAACAAACACAAAAAAATATTTCCTCAATGAATCAACCAGAGGAAATAATGTGAAAAACCTAGGGAAAATAAACTTCATCTCTTCGTCCTTGGCAACGGCACTAGAAAATTTTGTATCTTACGAGACAATTCCTTGGTTGTGGAAAGGAATCAGTGCTTAAGACATTTTTAAAAATGTGCCACAAAAATAATTATATCAGGTGGTCTTCGTTCAATCCCTTTGGAAAATAATTCTTTAAAACCCTTAATAATTTGGTATAATGAAAGACTCTACAATGCCATTAATTGCTGATATCTGATGGAAAAGAAGAAATGTAGAAGAAACTCAAAATGATATGTTGTAACATAGAATATATCACTCTAAATTTTCAAGATGAATTTATGGAGAGAGAGGAAACTCAAAATAATATGTTGTAAACACAAAATCTATTACTTTTAAGTTCTAGAGAGAATTTGTGAAGGGAGAGGAGTTGGAGGGAAGGAGTGCAAATTAAGGTTATTTAACTCTTACTCATAGATGTAATTAAGAGACCGAAAACTACTTTACTTTACTTCATTCTAGGAAGAAGGAACACACAATGACACAAGAAAAACGAATCACCATCAACAGTTGAAGGAAACTTGATGTTTCTTTCATTAATTCTTCAGAAAATTAAGTACCAAAGTTTTAGTCTTCCAGGGGTCCAAAGCTCGGAACCCTCCTTCTTTATTTCTATATTTCTTAAATACATCAACGACAGTTCATAACTGCTAGAACTTCTTGAAACTAATTTAAGTACCTAAATTGTTAAAACTACTTATTACATTACAATTGAGGACATCACTATAGCTTCGATCTTAACAAACACATAAAACAAATTAAAACTTGAAATATAATTCTTTTTGCTGAATCTGATTTGTTGTTGATGTGTCTCCCTGATATATCGGACATCATTACCCTGCGTTTCTTCCAGAGTTCAATATTTTTTATTTTCTGATTACTGTCATGTATTTTTTGTTTATGGTGTGGTATTCGAACAGTTCTGCAATAACGCCTCTTTTCCCAATTTGAGCCAACAATTGTGTTTCCAAGAGTGCCACCATATGCTCCTTTTTCCTGACTTTGCCTATGCCTTTGCGCTTCAAACATTTTTATCATGTCCCCTTCTACCCGACTCTGCCTCTTCTACTCGTGCCCACATCGTTTAGTCTTCCATTTATTTACAAGGCACCATCGCATACAACACTGTTCTGAACGGTGTCACGTGTTACCCGAGTCTATTGCCTACATTCATGTTTCTTCATAAAAGAACACAACTACAAATGACCCTGGACTTTAAAAAAATTTAAATTAACCTTTGAATGGTGTCGCGTCCACTTTTCCATCGCATTTCGGCTTTCCATGCTGCTCCATTATAAGCCTCCTCTTACCTCCGATGCGATTTCTCAAAGGAGGGACCCTTACTTTCGGATTTGAAATCCTTTGCAATTCAACTCTGAAACTACGTCGCGTCTACCCCTTATCGCATTTCGGCCTTCGGCCTTTATAACATATTCCTTAGCACCATTCCTCCTGAGCTTGTGATGTGTGATGTGCGATAAAGGTAGGGATGATGTGAAAAGTGGAGGTGGGGCTGATCGCAAATCGCAATTGGCGATATAAAACCTTGTTATATTACTCCTGAGCTTTGTGATTGCGATTTCCGATATGCAGGCATGTCTTCCACATGTGATTCCGATTTGGCCTTCGAAAACTGTTCTAAATGTATATTTGCACGACTCAACCCTGACTTGTGTGCGATGTTCTGAACACATCAATCGACCCGACTCTTGAACTATTCTGCACACTAATAAGCCCAACTCAACCCGCCTTGACATCTCCACACATAATGTTAAGACACCAGCATATAAATCAAAAAAAAAATTTTGGTATACAAGAAATTTTACATTTTCTAACATATATGCATTTTTTTGGTGTTTTGAGAAATATTTAAAAACTAAATGCAAATGAGCCACAACAGAGTTAGGAATGGAAAATTAGTATTGTATTGGGTCGGTGGGAAGATTAGAAGATGTTGAAGTGGATGTGGCAGGGGTAAAGACTTATATCAATTTTGAGGTAATTGATATCATGGGTGATAAATATCCATACCCAACTTTGTTAGGGATTGACTGGGAATTTGAGAACTATGCAGTCATTGAATTGAAGAAAGAGCTAATGATATTTGAATATGATGAAGTCAGAGTGGTTCAACCATTAGATCCATATCAAAGACCCTGGTACATTGAGAGCGTCGATAGCAGGGAGAATGCAAGAATATTAGACCAGCTATATCATATGACAATAGGGAAAAGAGAGGACTACATCAACCCGACGACAAAAGGGACAGTAAGCTGGTGGAGTGTCTAGAGGTCCGACATGGGGTTCGAAGTTGCATGGGATGACTGGTAGAGAGGAGGGTACAAAGTCAACACTAGAAGGTGCGATGCTATTCGCGGAGTCAACTGGATTGGAATAGAGGTAAGGGGTTACCCCACCCTTACTAGCATGGAAACTGTCAATACTTTCATTAATAAAGTTGAATATATTCTACCAGAGGAGCATATTTTCCTCTAATGAACGTGGAATTGAAATATACTTTGGCGAGGTGGTGGGGAAACCATTGCAACTACTTTCATAGTTGAGAGTAGGTGGTGAAGGATTTGAGAATGAGATTTCAAGCGTCAGTAGGACCAAAACTGGAGGAAAAGTATAGAGGAACTTGAGATCCCCAAGCCCAAATAAAATATTGTGAGAAAAAATGGGAACTGGAGAGCTATCCCAAATCCTTGTGGGTGCATAAATTTTTGCACTTGCTGGACACCATCCCGCAAGCCTGGTACCTTACGGAGGAAAAAAAGAGATGAACCAGTAACTAGGAATTAGTGACGGGTAGGTTTACAAAGATTTTCTCTTTCAAGGAAGACAATAAACATATAACAGACGCCTTGCAGGCCATGAATGGGATTATGTTCTACTCGGGACCCATGGAGACTGAAGAACTACCTTACTTAAAGAAGATACCTGAATCAAGTTACCGAGAGGCAGTAGTTTGTGGGAAAGTAGATCAGGAAATGGATGACGATGATTTGGAAAACCTGAGACATCTGTCGTTTGAAGAAAAGGAAGGGGAGCACAAGATACAGGATGAGCCTACTATAGAGGGACTGCACCTACTACCACTAAAAATAAAAAAACATAATATCGGGAGTGTGGAGAAACCTAGGTTAGATTCTATTGAAGACTATTGGGATGAAGAAACGAGAAAGGATATTTTTGATCTGATAAAGGAATACAAAGATCTATTTCCCTCTTCTGTAGCAAAACTAAAGTGCATCAAAGGAGACTTGGGGGATATGTGCATAATGTTGAAACCAGATGCCAGAACGGTGAAGCACAGGCCATATCGGTTGAACCCAAGAGTAAAATAAAAGGTGAAAAAGGAGATAGACAAAATGCTGGACGCAGGGCTAATTTTTCCAGTAGAGGAAGAAGAATGGGTCAGTCCCATAGTCATACAGAACAAGAAGGAAAATTCAGAGATAAGGGTGTGTGTAGACTGCCAGAGTTTGAACAATGCATGTGTGCACGATCTCTTTCCGACCCCATTTAGTGATGAAGTGTTGGATAATGTAGCAGGGACTGAGGCATATTCCTTCACAGATGGGTTATTTGGGTATCACCAAGTTAGGATAGCAGAGGAGGAAAAAAATAAGACCACATTCACCATCGAATTGGGTTCCTATGCTTATCATGTGATGCCTTTTGGATTAAATAACACATCGACAGTTTTCTCAAGAATAGTCATAGCAGCATTTAGGGAATATATCCACAGGTTTCTATAAGTTTACATGGATGAATGGACCATATAAATTTTATTGAAGAAACATGCAAGTCTGCTCCAAATCCGATCCGAATGGAAAATCGCATCCACCCATGGTATTCATCTACCCATGTTATCCATCCACCCATGGAATTTACCCATGGTATTGTAAATGTCATCAACCCATGGTATTCATCCACCCATCGTATTTATTCGCCCATGGTATTGTAAGTGACATCTATCCATGATATTCTTCCATCCATGGTATGTATCCACATATGGTATTCATCCACACATGGAATTTACCCATGGTATTGTAAGTGGTATCTACCCATGGTATTGACCCATGGTATTGTAAGTGGTATCTACCCATGGTATTGACCCATGGTATCTACACATGGTATTGTAACTCAAAAAAGGCTATAAATAACAAGCCTCAGTTTGTAAAAGGACAGATAGTCCACCACAATGTAGCTTCTACAATTATTCTCTGTTTTAATAAAATAAGTTTCTTTGTGGTTTTATTTGTAGTGTGTTCTTTTTTTTTTTCTAGCATTCTAATTTTGCAGATCTTGTTAGATCCATTTTGATTTTTTTAGATCTTGGGGGCCTCCCCCCAAGATCCGGATTAGTGGTATCAGATTCAGGTTATGAATCCATGGGAATGAGGGTTTGAAGCATATTTCAGTTTCAATTTTTAGTAGCAATCTTCAGCAAACTCCATGAATTTCTTGGGCGGCGAGTTTGTCGATCATATCTGAAAATTTGAGTGAAAATTTTACAAAATCGAAGACCAGATATAGATTCCTTGTGAAAAAATACCCAAATTAAAAAAAAAAATCGACCAAATTGGAGTTCGAATGAGGGAGATATCGATGATTCAAAATCAACAATGTTGCTGCAATTTTTCTGACGATAATTCATGGATGACAGATCTCATATCATTTATTGCAGTTCTCAGTGGGAAATTTTAGATAAATGGTTACATATATGTTCCCCCTTGAAAAATCACCCAATTTCAAAAAACAAATCAGTCTAATCGAAGTCCGGACGAGGGATTTATCGCTGATTTAAAATCAACTATTTTTTTCAGAAATTTTGTGACGACAGGATAGTTCCATCGCGAATCTGAGAGTATAGGTTCTCCAGATATCGATTTCAAACATGTGAGAAGATGCAGAATGATCATTCCATTTCCAAAAACAGGTTATAATAAATATTCTGAGTTATATTGACCGAGTTATGCTCATTTTAAATTTGGAGCAACATTCGGAGTGGGTTCCCTTTGGAGACGTGCCCTCCCACCCCGCTTTAGTAGGCACCTGCTTCACATTCATCAGTTTCAGCATAGCAGCATTCAGTTTGGGTTATTTGGAGACGTGCCCTCCCACCCCAAGCTATGTAGACACCTGCTACTTCATCAAAAATCACCATCACGGTTATGGGTCAACCGCACAAAATCCTTCTCATCGAAGTCCATTTGCTAGGCTGCACACTGTTAGTAACACAGTTGGTCACCAACATTATAGGGTATCTCTATCCTCGTATCTTCATTTGTCATGTTTTTTTTTCATCCACAAACCCACACTTCATCGAAGTCCATTTTCTAGGCCGCACACTGTCAATATCACAGTTGGTCACAAGCATTACAGGGTATCTCTATCCTCGGATCTTCGTTCATCACGGTTATGGATTAACTACACAAAAACCTTCTCTTCAGTGGCTCTTCATATTCAACAAAGGCTTCTCAGGAGGGAACTTCACGCAATGGGGACCATTTCTTCTTAAGGAGGGAGGAATGATCCGAATGGAAAATGGCATCCACCCATGGTATTCATTTACCCATGTTATCCATCCACCCATGGAATTTACCCATGGTATTCATCCACCCATTTTATTTATTCGCCCATGGTATTGTAAGTGACATCTATCCATGATATTCATCCATCCATGGTATGTATCCACACATGGTATTCATCCACACATGGAATTTAGCCATGGTATTGTAAGTGGTATCTACCCATGGTATTGACCCATGGTTTTGACCCATGGTATCCACCTATGGTATCTACACATGGTATTGTAACTCAAAAAACACTATAAATAACAAGCCTCACTTTGTAAAAGGACAGATGGTCCACCACAGTGTAGCTTCTACAGTTATTATTTGTTTTAATAAAACAAGTTTCTTTGTGGTTTTATTTGCTTTGTGTTCTCTCTTTTTCACTGGCATTCTAATTTTGCAGATCTTGTCAGATCCATTTCAACTTTTTAGATCTTGGGGGGCTCCTCCCAAGATCCGGATTAGAATCATGTTTGATCGATGTAGGCAACTCCAAATCTCATTAAACATAAAGAAGTGCATATTCGGAGTTTCGTTTGGAACATTGCTGGGCCACATGTTGTGTAAAGAAGGAGTATGTGTGGACCTTGCCAAGGTTGCGGTAATTTTCAACATGTATCCTCGGAGAATGTTAAGCAATTAAGGTCATTTATTGGGCATAAAAGCTACTACATAAGATTTATCCACAACTATGCCCGTATCAAAGCCCCACTAGAAAAGTAGCTAAAGAAAACAGAAGAATTCGTATGGACCGAAGACTGTAGTAAAGCACTGGATGCACTAAAAGAAAGACTAGAAAGTGCACCTATCCTGACATATCCTAATTGGGACAAACAGTTCCATGTGCACATTGATGCTTCAAGAATTTCATTAGGGGCCATGCTAGAGCAACCAGGGGAAACAAAGATAGACCATCCAATATATTTTGCAATCCGGAAACTGTCAACTGCAGAAAAGAACTACACCACCATGGAAAAGGAGGCTCTCGCGATGGTATACTCCCTCCAGAAGTTCCGCCACTACTTGCTCCAGGGTTCCTTCAATTCTTTACAAACCACTCCAGGTTGAAGTATTTGGTAAACAAACTAGTCCTGAAAGGTAGAATTTGCAGATGGTTGTTACTATTCCAATAGTTCACATTTGAAGTTTTAGTGAAGCGAGGGAGATATAATGTGGGACCCGATCATCTATCTAGACTGGAATTAGGAGAGACTAGAAGGCCAATCGACGATAAAATGCCAAATGAAGATTTATTTTGCATAGAGGTTGTCCCAAATTACTTAGAACATATAGCAACATTTTTGGCTTCAGGACAGTGTCGGGAAGAATGCACAAAAATACAAAGGAAACACTTGGTTGTTAGAGCAACTGATTACCAGATTACTACATGCCAGTTATACAATATGGGACTAGACCAGGTGCTACGAAGGTGTGTATTAGACCATGAAAGACCATATATTCTATGGGAATGCCACAACAGAGTTGTGGGAGGACACGTTGGAGGAAATTCTACCACGAGAAAAGTATTACAAGTAGGATTATGGTGGCCCACAGTGCACAAGGATGCTAAAGAGTATGTAAAAAAGTGTGACATATGTCAGAGAACGGGCAAACCTTCACACAAGGACGAGCTACCATTATAGCCCATTAGAGCAATATAGGCATTTGAAAAATGGGTGTTTGACTTTATAAGACCTATCACCCCGGTTGCATGCCATTCTCAAAAAAGGTATATAATAATCGTAATTGAATATCTGACCAGATGGGAAAAGGCGGCACCAGTAAAGGACTATACAATAGACACAACATCCAGGTTCATTTTCGAAAATATCATTACAAGATTTGGCTGTCCAAGGAGTCTGACAAGTGATCAAGGAACACACTTCATCAATGCCACAGTAAACTTGCTGCTGAAAAACTTCATTATACAACATCATAAGAGCATTTCGTATCACCCACAGGCAAATGGAACTGTAGAGGCATTTAACAAAATCCTGGAAAAAATACTAACCAAAATTTGCAGTGCAAAATGGGACGACTGGGACGAGATAATACAAGCCACATTATGGGCGTATAGGACCACAATGAAGCGATTGCACAATCAAATGCCATTCCAGATGGTTTATGGGAAGGAAGTGGTTGTACCAACTGAATTTATTGTCCCCAACCTATTTATTGCTACAACAAATCAATTGTCTGAGGAAGACTAGATCATAAGGAATCTCCAAGAACTACATGAGTTGGAAGAACCAAGGTTCCTTGCACACTTCCACCAATCAGTTCAGAAGCAGTGACAGAAAGCCTGGCACGATCGCCATATTAAGAAAAAGACATTCAATGTTGGTGGTCGAGTACTTCTCTACGACAACAAAATCCAGAAATTTCCAGGGAACTTCAAATGCACTAGATGGGACCATTTTATGTCATATCAATTTGGGATTTAGGAGCTATAAAGCTCACATAAATGGATGAAGTAATAATACCTGGTTGGGTGAATGGTGCACACCTGAAACGCTACTACAAATGAGCAATTTAAATGTTTACTTTTAATAAAATCTCGCACCCGAGAGGAGTCTGTAGGTTCGATACTCAATAAATCTCTCGCAAATTAGAGACATCAATAGGGTAGATGAGTCAGTTTCTTCATTTCTGTTAGGACACCAATCACAAAATAAAATCTATGTCGCGAGTATCCCACTGCTAACCTGGTTGCGGCATGGGGACCACACCGCAACCAATTGTGGTCGGGGGGGTGGGGGGGTGAGGGTGTTGTATGAACAAGATACTTCAACCATCATTCTATCATAATTAACCATAATTTAGGTGTCCATCCGTAGTGTCAGCCAAATATTTGAAAATATTTCCCGTAATTAGAAACATCACTCCGTAATAAAGTTTCCACATCAGTCCATAATAATTAGCCATCACGTTCGCCCAATTTATGAGACCACCGTTAGCAAAGTTGGAGTCCACCTCATCCGAGTAACCACCCACGTGATTGTAGCCATGGATGGAACCTGAAACAAATTAATTAGTTATCGAGTCACATCAATTCCCATCGTGCCAACGTTCCTACTTAATTTGCATGGAGAAAGGAAAAACCAGAGTGCCGAAAAATAGAGAATTGCGGGAAGACGAAATTGCTATAACGGTTAGCCATAGTGTCCCAGCATAGATTCAAAGGTCCAGACTGCCAACAACACTGGTCTATTATAGAAGAAACGACATGACGAAGACAACGGTGTCTGTAGTCGAGCTAGAGCTTGATGAGAGAATTCAGAAATTGGAGATGTTGATAGGGAGGTATGATAATGGAACAATGATAGACACAAATTTCACGGATTCGTTCCAGTTTCCAGCATTGAAAATGCAAGTCTACATTGAGGATTATGTTAAGGAGGGCGACATCGAAGCATCTCAGGTTCACGCAGAATTCAAGGGAATTAAAAGGTGAATAGTTCTTCATCGGAGGAGTCTACCAGTATTCGACACACAAGGGGAAGCCATGCAATGCAAAAAGCTCCTAATCAACAAGATTCAAAATGGGTCTCTTTGGCCCAGAAAGGAGATCAAAATTCATGCAGAAGACATCACAGACTCATTGGGCTATCGGAAATAAGGAGCGATGCAGCCACGGCCTTCCAGACTACCTCCAAAAGAGCGAAGAAGGTGGGAGCACTAGACTATTAAAAAAAGTATGACACCAAGAGAGGAGGGAAGGGGGAAAATATATACCTCATCAATGAACCCAATGTGAAATTTGCATGCTACTTGGTGGCAGGAGAGATGATGAGGCACTATACAAAAGGGGAGTTCACCCTAGACACGATTTCAGTTGCGGAGAATTGCGTGCAAGGAGCATAATTCAATTGGTGTGCATTCCTACTACAAGAACTCTTCGAGGCCTATGAAGACAACTTCAAAAGGGCCACTGGATTTATGTACGAATATCTAATAATGGTGTTAGCCATGTGGAAGTGGTGTCCGCCAGGGAAAAATCCACTTGCAGAGATAAGAGAAGATAAGCCATTGGCCCTTAGATATACAGCATGAAGAGTCTCAAGGGATCCCAACAACAAAGAAATAAACGAAGAGGCATTTATAGAATGGTACAGGGTGATGATGGATGTCATACGAGCCCAAAAAATAATTTACAGAATGTTGTTGGATGAGTACTTTGAGCATATATGGTTTGGGGTCTCGCATGGAAATACATGGATTAGACCCCACTACATTGCGTCATACACCTTCCAAAAGAGGCAGTTGAGGTTCCAGTTGATAGATCAGGCTTTTCATACAGAAGTTATGTCTTGACCGCGGGTAGTGTTGGAAATTCGAGATAAGAATAATAGATATTCTTTTGAGGCCATGGTTCCACACCCATTGCCAGGAGAAACACCGGTGGACACAACTTAGAGGATCTCTCAAATACATCTACAACTGCTACTACAAAAGATGGAAACCAAAGAGAAATCCTTCAACAAAGTCATGGTAAGTCTCAGAGTTGTGATGACTACCTTTCCATTTTTTAATGAAATTCAAGTGTTCAACACCGGGTCGGCTTTATTTATGAACCCAATCCTCACCGCTCTCCCCTCCACTAACCTCCATTCACAATCACAACCAAAAATTGTCCCACTTAGAAAAACCAAGGAAACTAAACCACCCATCCCTGGGCCCAAGGGAAAGAGGGCCAGGATTAAAAAACCTAACCAAGTGGTGGACTTGACAGAGGTGTACATTAGATAGGTATAGGGATTATGATCACAAAAGAGCCGGAGAAGGGTACTCAGACTTTCTTAGCCATACCGCAACCAAACCCTTCGTCATCCTAAAGCACTCCGACCTCCTCCCCCCCACCCACTCAGAATGCATCACCAAAAACCTCTCATACCTCCAAGGACCCATCAAACCACACCACCTCCACATCCGCGATCATATTTTATGCAATCCCCATAAGAACGGTGATGGCGATTGACACCGAGGCAAAGGTTAACTCAGGTACTACCCAAGTAACTATGGTTAACTCAACCTCGATAGAGTCGAGAACCTTCCTCAGTCTACTTATTTAGGCAGACCTACATTGGTTGAAACCACACCAAGCGAGACCTATTTTTCTAGGTTCCAACAATTAATGCTAGCATTGAAACCATTCATGCCCACTCCTCCACCCCCCATCAGATTTAATCCAAGTCAAAAACCAACCATACCTGCGAGCCAACCTACCTCCCCATAGGAACAATATGGCTATTCCATTGCTAGTGGCCAACCACTCAGGGAGAGAAATCTCAACCCTGAGACAATGAGCAGTGGAGACCTTTAGGGATGGACATCAGGTCAACTGTTTAATTTCATACAAGCAGCAACCCCACAGGAAGAATCACTCACAATGACCTGGTTTTGAAACGTGAGAAACAACAACAGCGAGTACTGACGCTTACTGAAGAGTGTAACCAGTTGCAGCAAGAAAGGGACACCCTCCAGCAGAAGATTGATTAGGTCATCGAGGAATTTCAAGGGTTATGGCCGACTGTCACTGGCGTCGTCGAAGCCGCTCCTGCAGATATGTGGGCATGCAACATTGTAGAACATTCCCTTCATGTCAAAGCAACATGTACAAGCCTGGGTGATACAAATGAGGAACTCTGGCAAGCACTATTAGTCAGACCAGCACTGCAAGACCCCGCCACAGTTTATGTGGAGAAGATAACGTAGAAAAAAGAACATATGAGTCAGCTTAAAGAGACACTGGGGAGAAATGTCACCGAAGCATATACATTTCTCGAGAAAATCCATGAATGCTCGAATTCACTCACCATGAAATATCAACTGATATCTGAGCAACTACATAAGATTTTCACAGAGATCAAGGGGACCCCTGACCCAACCAACCGCAGAAAACTATATGATCAGGACGATGCTTTTCAAATGTATATTCAAGAGATTGACGAGAACTCTACCAAAACCAAGCAACTCCTTCACAATCTTCGGCATTTAGTCAAACAGAAAGTAGAGATGATACAACAACTGGTCTTCGACGTAGATCCTCAATACAATGCGACATTTGGAGCCCGTCGACGTCACCTAGGGCGATAAGGTGGTGCATGCTACAGACTCACTGATGAAGACATGGAAGGAAGAAATCCCCGAATTCATGGAGCCCAAGACATAAGCCATGAATAATTTCCCTTAGTTGGGGCCTTTGTTGGAGGATCGAGATCTAAAGCATGTGGAGCAAGAGAAGGGAGTAGCAAAACAAGACCGACAGGAGAACACGACAGAATGCCACATGGTGACCACACCACTCGGAGAAAATTGACTCAGGGCGAGTCAATAGCTTGTGGTCGGGGCTTGTTGGGGCATTTGTTTTGGATAAAGGAGGAAACTGGTTTTGACTTGCAGATTGTCAGTTGTGGACGGGGCAAGCCGCGGAGAGCTGTTGCGGGAGGCAGAGAGTCGTTGCGGGTTGCGGAGGGTTGGTGGGGAGGTGGAAGAGCGTGAAAAAGTGGCAAAATAGGTGGCAATAACAGTCGATAACAAACAAGAATAAAGACTCCTGAAAGCAGAGCGAAGTGTGGAAAAGAACAGGGAACGGTGGAGCGCAGCAAATCAGCCGAGTGGAAAAGAAGCAAAGACTTCCAGTGCCAGGGAAAGTGATAGATAAGCAAGGAAAATAAGGAGGAAGTCAATTAGTGATTGGGGGTTTTTGGGTTTTGTTGTGTATTGAGCTTTGGAGAGTCTATGAATGTAATGTGTTGCACAAAAATATTAATATATAAAGATGTGTTTTTTGGTCTTAAGTTGTGTATCGAATGAATGACTATCAATGTATGGTGCTTATGGGATTATTTAAACTTTTTATGATAGCTACTCTTGATGTATTCATTATGATAGTTCTTTCTTTGAATATTATGTGTTAAGAGTTGTTTCCTGAATAAATGTAATGTATTGATGTTAGAAAATAGAATAATAGTTCCATTTTGATGCTATGGTTCTAGTTCTCCTATCTCAATAAGGTCACGACACGCCTATGACGAGACTCCTTGCTCTCCTTTGAGAAGGGTGTAAATGTCAGCGTTGTCCTAGACTACAGTGGAATATTGTTGGTCTCTGAGCCTGAACCTGGGTCTTTCCCAAAATTCATCCCTTCGCTAACAACACCCCCATCATCATAGCCCATCTATGACATTTTTCATCTGCCTCATCAGCCTCGCACCGAGACCAACTAATGGGGCCCCCACCCTCAGCAAAACGCACTCCTCACACCATAGTGAAGGATTATTCAACTGTTATAGGGGCACACATATCCATGCTTGTACATCCAAACCCATTTTATATTCTTTTGGAAAGTGTACAAATATTTTTTTAGGAGAGCACTCCCACCCATACCTTTACATTCCTCACCTAGCAGCAGTCCCTAATCACCCTGTGTTAGAGCTATGCATTATTTTGCCACACCCAACCATGAAACTCATAGCAACCATACACCCACCCTGGATGTCCTACCGACTCCAAGGATTTCATCACTAGAAATTTTTATGACTATCGCCACTCACATTTACAGCTCCGACTTCAGGCTACTTTAACTGTCATCATCAGTTATAGCCATTTCTCGTCATCGTACATAGTTAACCCATCACATCGTGCCCTGCAACATCAGAAACCTTGGTCCCTTGAATCAGTAATCATTTTGATCGATTGATGCTTCCTTCTTGTCGACTTCAACAACCATTATCCAAGAAGGGGGTAGTACCTTGGATGACTCCTCACCTCAATAGGGGAATCCCCAGATGGCACTATGGGAATCATCATTACCCATTGATGTCATCGATCCTCTTAAAATTTGACTTCAAAATAAGATTTCATGTCAAGATGGCATCATACTTCATAATTGTTGTACTCTATCAAAATTCGTCAAAGACCCGTGACTTGATAAGAATCTCTTTCAGCAATGCTTACATGGGAAGGTCCCCAACAGTCAAAGACCCATGCATACAATGAGCACTTGTTATAAACAAAATTTCCATGCCAAAATTATGCATGTGGGTGCCACATTCAACCTTATTTCAAAGAAAAACACCCCTGAGGGTGCCAACAACTGTCGTCATCAACCTGCAACAGGTCACTACCAAAAGTGACATAAAAAAAACCACTATTTGTCAGATAAGCTTAACTAGTCAAAACATCATGAGCATGGGACATGCCCGCCTTGTAGGAATATTTTATTCATTCTATCTCTTGTAGGTTTCCAATAGGGCATGGTGTATTTTTTAATTAAGACAAGGAGTCTCCCAACTCAGTTCCAAAGCAAGTTACCCCCTCTCTCTCTCTCTCAAAAGGATCACCTAGAAAAGAAACCATAATGTATTTCGGTTATACAATTCTTCCTAGAACTCATACATTAGGGGGAAACTGTTAACACTAAAAAACCTTATGGGAAAAATACATTAAAAATTTCAAGCATAAGGTACATATAAAGGTTTCCAGAGAAGGAATACATTAAGAAGAGCCAACAAATTTAATTCTTCCTAAGGTCAAAGGAAAAATTTATGGACAATGCGTAGGCAACAAGGAATTTTGGCACATAGTGTGGTTATTTCTTTAATAGCCGTGCACAATGCGACTATCCCATCAATAGTTGCGTGGTCCTGGGGATGACAGAATGTCACCATATGGGACCACTTGGCATGCTTGGTTAAAAATATTCTCACTCAACCCAACCAAGTACAATCATTTTTTAGCCACCTTGAGGCTTTAATGCAACACAAAGGAATCCTACCTCCACCCTTGTGTCACCATCCATCTTGAGCCCAGAGAAGGAGGGAGAATTTGAAAATGGTTTACAAAAGCCAACCTTTGGAAGAAGAAGAAGAGACACATTGCTATGCTAGCCAAATTGCTTCATAACAAACCAGCTTGCATAGTCCAACAATAGAAGGATTGGATGGACTCATATGTTGGCCAATCAACATCTTAGTCCAAGAGAGAGAGGTTCACCACTTGCAGGAACTTGAAGAGATGCTTGCAGGAACTCGAAGGAGAGAGACCTCCTTGTTTTGGGTATTTGAGCTCCATAGCTCAAATGACCCTCTTTAAGTGTTTAGCATTGTATCTTTTTTACCACTAGCACTTAATAAAGGGAGAACTCTGCACTTGTGTTATTAGACTGTATTCTTCGTCAAGCTTTTGTATTTTGTATCTTGTGTTTTGATTTGTTTTTAGTGTTGTATGCTTATTTTTCCCTCAAACTTAGTTTACATCGTGTCAAATTTGTTCCACTAACAGCAGGCAATAATTTTTCTCTGTGACATTGTGCAGGTAGCATCCAACTTGCGAAGTGTATTTAGTACGCCCTTGTTCCAAATACACTACCACAAAATTCTGGCCTTGAAAGGATTCTCTTATTAAGTAAATGTTCTGAGACACATATATACAATGAACATCACTAGCTCCAATAGTGGAGCATTGGAGCCACTCCTTGCTCCACAAAAGAACTACATATTCTCTCTATTGCTTTGCTAGTGGAGCCAAGGTGAAAAGGTCCTTTTCTCATATAATGATGGAGTATATATAACCAAGGGTGACTCTTTGTCTACCCTCATGATTGTTTTACTTCCCATGAATTTTCCACTTACATGAATCTTTGCATTCATCTTTGTCCTATGGACTTCCAATTTACAATACATTTGATTACAATAGACATGGCATACAATTGTGATGTCGCAACATGACCACTCATGACATGACATGACATCGCTGACATGGATTGTGTTGTTGACATGGAAATGTCAAGAGAGTTTTGCTGCTGAGAGTTAAATATCTTCATGAGAGATCTCTCCTTTACTCCTTTGCATGCCTTGGTGATAGGGAGTCTCCAATGATCTCAAGTCTTGGATAGTGGTCGCAAACTAGTGTCCTTTTTCCTTCTCTTGATCAATCATCTTGTAATTTCAAGTGCAAGAGTGTCTTCGAGCATGCTTTCCTCCTTCTTCTCCTCCTTTATCATCTCGTCATGACTTTATATAGTACTTGTTCATGTAACTCACTCATGATGGTACGGAATCAATCCAAAAACCCCTAGCCTAATATGATGCATTCTCATCCATGAAATGAGTCGGGGACAAGTGAAAGGATTCGAAAAGAGGCTCAGTGACTACGCAGTTGCGTAGTTCAGACATGCAGGGGGAAAACTTGAGCCTTGAGACTGTGCAATGCATAGTTCTAACTGGGCTAAGGGACATGATTGTGCAGTTTCTAGAGTTAGTGGGGAGAAGCTGCAGGGATGAGAGTAGGGAAAGCCAACTGCACAGTTCAGGAGGTCAAGGAGGCTTGGGTGACTATGTAGTGCACATTTATAAGGCTAAGAGGATGAGCTTGTGTCTTGAAGTTGCGAATTGCATAGTTCAAGCATGGATGGAGGCCTTAATTACATAATTTGGGAGGTCAAGGTCAGGACTTGGTCACAAAAAATGTGCAATGGACCAGTCTAGGAAAGCCAGTATTATGCACTGCACAATTCCAAGTAGCAAGGTCATAACCAGAGGATTGATACTACACTGTGCATAGCTCAAGGAAGGTCTGGAGAAGCTGAGTTGCTCGATTAGGAAGTTTTCCAGAAAATGACTAAGTGTGGGAGTGGTGAGATTGATGTGAACATTGATGGACTTTGGCTGTGATCACACACTTAGCATACTTGACGACTCAAACAACATATATCATCCAAGACAGGCAGACAAATAATTCTACTCTGTGTAACATATTTACGACCGACTACGACAAGTGCGACACCAAGGATACACTTTACAACGACCATGACGACACTTGTGCGACAGTTCTTAGGAATTTGGAAATGAGTACGACAGATACTTAAATGGTTAAGATAACTCATTTATGCAAGGATGACCTCTTGAAATCCCTGGAGCAAGATTATACATTCACTGCAACAACCAACATGCCAAAAGGAGACACTTTTCCTATCTTGCAAAAGGGATCACAACACTTTAAGAAAAGTAATGAAATGAACTTCAAAGTTTGTGACAACCATAAAAAAGACCAAGGAAGTCTATTAAATTTGGTATAGGATAAAATTTTGGAGGGGGTTGTAGTGGCTACAACAATTTCATAAGATCCGCATACATAAAGTAAATTGTTTATGTTTACAACCACAACTCCCCCAAAACATGGCATGCCTATTAGAACAATTAGCAGAGTGAAGAGGTGAGAATCATTCCTAATTTATGTCTAAGATATTCAAAGGAATCACGTGGAAGAGACTTGGTAATTCAATTTGCAACTTTTTCCTTTGAAGGAACATATTCCAACTTGAATTTTTGTTCAAGTACATTCTCTCTAAGGAAATGGTATTTGATTGGGATGTGCTTTGTTTTTGATGCATGACAGAATTTTTAGAGATACTTATAGCACTATTTTTGTCACAGAGAATAGGTATAGGTGACAAATGTCCTGCAATTTTTGGAACATCCATATAATTTAGTACAACAAAAGGCAACATAAACATATTCTGCTTCAACAATTCATAAAGCAATAGAACTTTGTTTCTTATTGAACCAAGAAACTAAGTGAGGTCCCAAATAGAATACTCCTCCACTAGTACTTTTGCAGTCATCACTATTACCTAACCATTATACATCTGTGTAAGCATGAATTGAAAAATATGCATTTTTGGCATACCATAGACCAAAATCTTGAGATCCTTGCAGATACTTGAATATCCTCTTAACTTCTTTAAGATGAGTTTCTTATGATTTTCTTGAAATTTTCCAGCTATGCCAACTGCATGCATATTGTCTGGTCTTGTATCAGTAATATGTATCAAGCTGCCAATAATTTTGCATTCGGGTTGATTAACTTTATGACAATCACCATTTTGGCTAAGATTGCATCTTGTCACCATTGGTGTGCATATGAGTTTGCAGTCTTCCATTCCATACTTATTCATAATCTTCTTGAGATACTTGGTTTGAAAAAAAAAGATACCATCTTTAGTTTGATGAAATCAAAGACCAGTAAAGTATTTTAGCTCACCAAGTAAACAAATTTCAAATTCCTAATACATAGTTGAAGCAAATCCTTAACTCTTAGATTCAAAATTTATTCCAAATATGATGTCATCTACATAGATCACTACTATCAAAAAATTTTCTTTGTCAAATTTGATATATAAATTTCTATATGTGGATCCTTAAGAAGATATTTGTCAAGATGATAATGCAATGCACAAGGAGCTTGTTTTAACCCATGTAATATCTTCTTAAGTTTGAAAACAACATTTTTATCATTTCCAAGTATGAATCTTTTAGGTTGTTCAATATAAAATTCTTCTTCTAGGTCCCCATTTAAAAATGCATATTTAACATCCTTAAAGTTACGAAAGTTGGAAAATGAAAGAAACATTCTTATGGATTCAAGTCTAGCTACATGTGCAAATGTATCTTCAAAGTCTACACCTTACTGTTGAGTATAGATTTTGCATACAAGTCTTGCTTTGTTTCGAATTCCTTCTCCATTTTCATTCAATTTGTTCTAAAACACCCACTTTATCCCAAGTACATTTTTATTATGAGTCCTTAGTAAAAGTGTCTGTGTATGGTTCTTTTCTATTTGATCAAGTTCTTCATGCATTTTCTTAACCCAAAATTCATCTTACTTGCTTGATTCACATTTTGAAGTTCAATTATGGATGGCAAAGTTAAGTGACTCGATGATCCAATAAAAGTTCTTCTAGTTTGTAATTTTTCTTCCTTTTCACTTAGAATTTGAGATTCATGATGATTTTTCTTAACATACCTGTTAAAATTGGACAACTAGGTCCAAACTCCATGTTGTGATACTCAGATGAAGATACCGATATTTTTATTGGGTTCCTCTTTCAGAGAGGTGTAAGATCGATATAAAGTTGATCTTAATCCGATGAGCAGAACATTTATTTTGAATTTATTATTTATAATAAATTATATGTGCAGGTCGGCCTTAAGGTTTTACACCCCCAGCAGATGTGTCACACACCTCAATGATGGATATAAATACAGTCAACGTTGGAGAGCTTTTCACTCATCTCAACACACATCTTCTCCTTTGATTATCTTCAAGCATTTGAGAAGAAGTTTCATCTCCCACGTGAGAAGAAGGACGAAATCTACTGCAGCTAAAGGACGAAATTTACCGCAGAAAATTTTCTGCAGTTAGGGTTTCTGGGCAAGTTTGACCAGCGTTGACTTTGGTCAACGCATGGTCCGTTTGAGCTGAAATTTTGTGGAGAGTTCGATTTTTGTAGGCCGTACTCATTGGCACAAAAATTGAGGTAAAAAAGTTGACTGAAGTTGGAGTTACGTTGACTTTCTTGTTGCTTCCCAGTGTTGACTTGTTCTGGACTGCGTTGACTTTTCTGGGGTTGACTTTGAGTTGACTGGTGACTGATTTGAGGATTGTTGTGACACAATTTGGGTTGGCTGACCAAGAAGACTTTGTTGGTTGAAGCATCCTGATGACTGCCGTAACGCACCAACACATTCCTCTGTTTCTGGTTTGTCTTCTATATATCCTCTGGTATGTTCTATCAAGCATTTTTCTTAACTGTTTGTGTGATTGCTGTAATAAAAGTAAAGTTGCATCAAGCATAGAACATCTTCAAAAATTTACATGGTATCAGAGCTAAGGTGAAGACAAGCCCTAACTTATAGCAATCACCATCTAAGAAAATGGGTTCCACAAGTTATGGCTTCAAGGAGGATGACAAGCTGATTGGAAGGGATGACTTCCATGCTTAGAAGATGATATTAGATCTCAAATTGGAAGACCATGATCTCATGGACTATGTACTGGGTAAGATACAAGAACCTCCATCCACTGCTACTGCTGCTGCTAAAACCAAGTATAAGAAGGGGGAGATCAAAGAAGAGCTAATGATCAGGGAATCCATACATAAAAGCCTGGTTGCCTACATATCTGAGCTAGGCACATCCAAGGAGATGTATGATAAGATGATACAAATGTTCAAGGTAAACAATGCAAACCAAGTGCTATTCTTCAAGAATCAATTGAAGAATCTGAAGAAAGGCAGGGATGGGTCTATCCAAACATACTTTCTGAAATTGACCGAGATCAGGAACAATCTGCTGGCTATTGGGGAGACAATAGCCGATCGTGAGATGGCACTCACCGCACTTGGAGGGCTCCCACATGAATGGAAAGTATTCAACACTACCATTCTCAATAATAATACAATTCCTAACTTTGACGAGCTACTGTCCAGATGCATGCAAGAAGAGACAAGAATGAAGGAATACGAAAATGACAGAAATGCTGCCTACGCTGCTCATTCTAGAAAGAACTCTGGTGGTCCTAAGAACAAAAGAGAGCAAGGGCCCAAGGAAAGAAGGGCAAGTGTTTCACTTGTCATAGGCCTGGTCACTATGCTAGAGAATGTCCCTTCAAGAAGGATTCTCCCAATAGTGATGACAACAACAACAACCGGAGGAATGGAAATCAAAGAAACGACAGGTCCAAAGGAAAGAGGAAGGCTCCCTCTGGCAGAAACAATCAACCTTTCAAAAGGTCTAGAAACTCCACGTATGAGGAGTCAAATTTTGTTGATAAAAGAAATGAATACATTCTTGTATCTGCCCTCTCTACTGCATCCCCACCCGACACTATGGATGTCTGGCTGATAGATAGTGGTGCCTCAAGACACATCACTGGGTTCAAGGAAGCACTCTTTGACATGGTTGAGAAGGATACTAATCTGGAAATTATCCTTGGAGATAATGCCACATATCCCGTGAAAGGGACATGGACTGTGACCCTCCACTTGTCTCAAGGACAAGTCCTACATTTGCAGGATGTACTCTATGTACCAAAATTGAAGAAGAACCTTGTGTCTATATCAGCCATCGAAGACAAAGGCTTCAATGTGGCATTCACTGATGGAAAGGTGCGCATGTGGAAGAAGAATCTCAAGGAAGTTATCGTGATTGGTTTTAGAGTTGGAACACTCTACCAGGTTGAAGGAAGTCCACTAGGAGCTATGACATGTGATACTATCCGACAAACTGAACTATGGCACCGAAGGTTTGGACACCTTCATTACAAGGCCCTTCCCGAAGCAAGGAAGGTGGTGACAGGATGCCCGATTTTGGAAATAATCATGAAGGTGTATGTAAGGGTTGTGCCGAAGGAAAGCATACAAGGGGACCTTTCCCCTCAAGTGTCACAAAGACATCTGATATTTTGCAATTGGTCCATTCTGATCTATCTGGTATGCTACCCATGACATCCCTGGGAGGATGTTCTTACTATATGACATTCACTGATGACTTCTCCCGCAAAACCTGGATATACTTCTTGAAAAAGAAGGATGAGGCTTTCATGTGGTTTCGTACCTTCAAAGCCTTGGTGGAAAATATGACAGGGAAGAAGATCAAGATTTTGAGGACCGATAATGGCACTGAATATGAGTCAAATGAGTTCAAGGACTTTTGTAGAGAAGCTGACATTAAGAGGGAGACTACTACTGCCTACACTCCTGAGCAGAATGGCGTTGCTGAACGAAAGAACAGGACCATTGTGGAAGCTGCCCGTGCCATGCTATGTGACCAGGATCTACCGAAGTTTCTGTGGGGAGAAGCTGCGAATACTATTGTATACATTCAAAACCGATGCCCACATTCCGCTCTAGACTCCAAAACACCCGAAGAGGTTTTCTCTGGTAATAAACCTGACGTTTCACATTTTAGAGTTTTTGGATGTCCTGTTTACTTTCATGTGCCGAAAGAAAAGAGAAGTAAGCTGGATGCTTCTGGGAAGAAAGGAATGTTTGTGGGATACAGCGAAACCTCTAAGGCCTATAGAGTCTATGTACCTGGTCAAAGTGAAGTAGAAATATGCCATGATGTCACTTTTGAAGAAGATGCTTCCCTGAAGAAAGTAGTAGATCTTTCGAGATCTGAGGAAAATCATGAAGCCAGGCCTGGGAATCAAGAAGAACCGCGGGATGAGACAATGCCTGATGTTGAAGGACCAATGGACCCAATCGATCCATCTCCTTCACTGAGAAAGAGACCATCATGGCTTAAGGACACTCTCGAAGATGCTGAGGGACATGCTGCCCCGAGGGGGACATTCTGAGAAAGCAAGAAGCCGTGTAGATACCAAGGGTATCTGGCTACCATGAGTACCATTGTACAATCTGAACCTGGATCTTTTGAGGAAGCCGTAAAGCATCAAGTCTGGAAGGATGCTATACACGAAGAATATGAGTCCATAATGAAGAATGATGTCTGGGATGTGGTTCCAAGACCGAAGGACAAATCATTTGTCACCGCAAAATGGCTCTACAAGATCAAGCATGGATCTGATGGAAGTGCTAAAAAGTTCAAGGCAATATTTGTTGCCCGTGGCTTCTCTCAAAAGGAAGGAATAGACTATGATGACATATTTTCACCTGTGGCACGATATACCACCATTCGATCAATCATAGCCCTTGCTGCTACACAAGGATGGAGTCTTCATCAGATGGATGTCAAGACCGCTTTTCTGCATGGTGCAATAAAATAAGAGGTGTATGTAGAACAACCTCTTGGGTTTGAAATTCAGGATCGGGACACTCATGTCTGGAGGTTGAAGAAAGCCCTCTATGGGTTGAAGCAAGCACCCAAAGCTTGGTACGAGAGGATAGATAGCTACTTGATGAAGCTAGGCTTCAGTCGAAGTAATGCTGATCCGAACCTTTACTTCAAGGTTGTCCAGGGGAAGCCTCTCATTTTGGTGCTGTATGTGGATGACCTCTTCCTGACAGGTGCTAACCCTCTCATTCATCAATACAAGAGGGAGATTGCTGTTGAGTTCAAGATGAAGGACCTAGGACTGATGCACTACTTCCTAGGCCTGGAGGTCTGGCAGAGACCTGGAGAGATTTTCCTTTCTCAAGGAAAATATATTGTGAAACTTCTGGAAAGATTTGGTATGGTGGATTGAAAGTCTGTGACAACACCAATGGAACTCAATTTCAAGAAGTTGAGTGGCAGCGCTGCTAGGCCCGTATTCGCAAATCCTACTGATTATTGTCAACTCGTAGGGGCTCTGATGTTCTTAGTGAACACCCGTCCAAATATATGTTTTGCAGTGAACACTTTGAGTCAACAGATGGTTGAGCCTCATCACTTTCACTGGGTTGGTGCCAGGAATCTTCTGAGATACCTTCGGGGCACGATAAACCATGGGGTGAGATACACTGCCGGGAGCATGAAACTCCTTGGATATACTGATGACGATTGGGCTGGCAGTGTGGTGGATCGTAAGAGAACATCGGGATGCTGCTTCAATCTTGGTTCTGCTTCGATCTCATGGATGAGCAGGAAGCAGAAGTCGGTGGCTTTGAGCACTGCAGAGGTCGAATACATTGCAGCAAGTATGGCCTGTTGTGAAGCAGTTTGGTTGCGAAAGCTCTTTAGTGAGTTGTTTGGACATGTGCTAGATACCACCGTGATACTCTGTGATAACCAGAGTGGGATTCGCTTGACCGAGAATCCTGTGTTCCACGACCGATCCAAGCATATTGATATCAGGTACCATTTCATCCGGGATATGGTACAGCGAGGCACCGTAAGGCTCGATCATATAGGAACTGATGAGCAGGTCGTGGATATTATCACTAAGCCCCTGGGGAAGGTCAAGTTCCTAACCTTCCGTGAGAGACTTGGTATCGTGGAATGACCCTATTCTAAGGGTCCTGTTGGACGATGAGCTCTGGGAGCTCTGGGGGGCTTTGGGGACAGCTTCTCGGAGCTATGAGCAACCACAAGGCTAGGCTTGTCGAACCTTGTTGGTGTGCTGGGACCCCACCGTTGTGATTATTGAGTTGGTTCACCTCTCATTATCTATGCCCCGTATGCATCCTACCCATTGAGTTTAGGGCTCATGGGAAGTACCTCTCATTTGGCCAATGAGATGGGAAAGGCTAGAGACTAGTAGCAAAGACTGATGGACGCATCAGAAATTGCCGTACTCTCTATGTAGGATGGCACGGTCCAACCACTTGATTTGGGATCAAGTCTAGTGAGGTCTCGGACCTCCGCTTGACTTCGGGTCAGATGAACCAACTTCGGGTTGGTTGGAGACTCTTTATGAGTTTGATAGAGGTTTCGGACCTCTAGGCTGAATTTGTCAGCCGGGGGATGATGTCTTTGTGACTGACCCACTCCTGTTCTGAAATAAAGAGGCCAACAAAGCAAGTTACGGCGGGATGACGCATGATGTTTGTTTGCACAGGTGGATGGAGTTCTCCCTAGTTGAGAGGGAGTGTTAAAATTGGACAACTAGGTCCAAACTCCATGTTGTGATGCTCAGATGAAGATACCGATATTTTTATTGGGTTCCTCTTTCGGAGAGGTGTAAGATCAATATAAAGTTGATCTTAATCCGATGAGCAGAACATTTATTTTGAATTTATTATTTATAATAAATTATATGTGCAGGTCGGCCTTAAGGTTTTACACCCCCAGCAGATGTGTCACACACCTCAATGATGGATATAAATACAGTCAATGTTGGAGAGCTTTTCACTCATCTCATCACACATCTTCTCCTATGATTATCTACAAGCATTTGAGAAGCAGTTTCATCTCCCACGTGAGAAGAAGGACGAAATCTACTGCAGCTAAAGGATGAAATTTACCGCAACAAATTTTCTGCAGTTAAGGTTTCTAGACAAGTTTGACCAGCGTTGAATTTGGTCAACGCATGGTCCGTTTGAGCTGAAATTTTGTGGAGAGTTCGATTTTTGTAAGCCGTACTCATTGGCACAAAAATCGAGGTCAAAAAGTTGACCGAAGTTGGAGCCGCGTTGACTTTCTTGTTGCTGCCCTGCGTTGACTTTTTCTGGACTGCGTTGACTTTTCTGGGGTTGACTGGGTGACTGATTTGAGGATTGTTGTGACACATTCTAGGTTGGCTGACCAAGAAGACTTTGCTGGTTGAAGCATCCTGCTGACCGCCATAACGCACCAACACATTACTCTGACCAACACATTCCTCTGCTTCTCGGTTTGTC
Organism: Pinus albicaulis; assembly: GCA_034641835.2. NCBI lineage: Eukaryota > Viridiplantae > Streptophyta > Pinopsida > Pinales > Pinaceae > Pinus > Pinus albicaulis. Next base: position 651,867,657 of record CM076579.1, read on the forward strand.
TTCTATAGATCCTCCGGTATGTTCTATCAAGCATTTTTCTTAACTCGTTTGTGTGATTGCTCGTAATAAAAGTAAAGTTGTATCAAGCATAGAAACATCTTCAAAAATTTACAATACCTTAATGAGCCTTTTATGACATACCTCGCATTTTTCATTTCTTCTTTTGATGCTTCTATTTATTTTTCTCCTCGCGACTTCTTGGATTTTAGTTAGGGAGTGGTTCGACATCTAATTGTGATTCAATTTTTGCATCAGGATGTGCTTCATCAATAACAACATCTATACATTCAACAATCTTTCGAAGTATTTTATTATAAAATTTATATGCCTTACTCCTAGAGGAGCAACCAAGAAGTATTCCCTCATCAGCTCTGGGTTCAAACTTGCCAAGTTTTTCATCATTATTTTTTATAAAGCATTTGCTCCCAAAAATTCTAAAATGCTTTATAGTGGGAGGATTACCATACCAGAGTTCATATGGAGTTTTACCATTTTACTTCCAACATGGGCTTTGTTAAGCATAGTCCACGACTGTGAGGGCCGTTTCTCCTCTAAGGGGATGAGGTGTTCTTGAATCATCAAGCATGACATGTGCCATTTGTTGAACTATGTTTTTCATTCTGTCTACCATTCCATTTTGTTGTGGAGTTTTAGCTATGGAAATATTCCTTTTGATTCCATGTTTCTCACGGAAAATGAACAATTAATTTGATATAAATTCTCCTCTTCTATCAAATCTAAGACATTTGATTTTTAGTTCCAATTCATTTTCCACCATAGCCTTGAATATTTTAAAATTTTCAAAAGCCTCATATTTATACCTTAGTAAAACAACCTAACACATGCTTGTAAAGTCATCAATAAATAGCATGAAATATAGTTCACCACGAGGATACTTGTTTCTCATAGGTACACATAAATCAATGTGAACAAGTTCAAGGGGTTTACGTGAAGTGCATTCTTTAACTTTAAATTAAACTCTAGATTGCTTACCAAATTGACATAATTTTCAAATTTTATTTTTAGGTGGAGAAATGTTGGGAAAGTCATGAAATTCTCCAATATTTCTTTATTTGTATAGTTTAGGAAAGATGTGGTGTTCCAATATTTTATTCCAAAGCCATATTTCTTCAAATTTTCTATAAAAAAATGCTCCTTTCTGACTTTTAGTATATAGACATTGCCTGAAGTTATGGTTCCCTTGATTATGGTCTTACATGTATCCATATTTCTTACCATGAGATTATTTGATATAAAAATAAATTCATGCCCTTTATTGTACATTTGACTAACACTAAACAAGTTATGTCTTCACCCATCAACAAATAATTCATTCTCAGCCTTGACCTTGTTGATAATATGGTAGGGAAATGTTTAATTCAAATTTATCTTCTTGATAATAACTTGTGGACTTGTTATACTTCTATTACGTAGATATTATCTTCATTAGCTTAATATTTTTTTCATCAAGTCAATTATCAAATGCACAAGACAAAAAAATTTAGGCTTTCAAGCCAGGGCCAAAACCTCTCCCTCTTGGATAGGTAAACATGAAAGTAATTATTCTTATAGTTATTTAGTTGAAAAGTACCATGACCATGACATAAAACCTTGACACCAGTATGCCTCCAAGACCTTTTCACTGCTCTATTAAGCTCCTTGTGTTGTTCTTTCTTTTCTTCATTGCTTTGCACTAGCACTAGGGAAGCTCGGTCCCTAGCCCTAAATAATATGCTTCTTCTTTGTCCTCCTTTGATCTAGCCTTGGCCTACTAGAGGCTCCTTGTTAGCCTTCTTTTTGCACCTCTTTATATCCAAGTCTAAGATACTTTGAACGCTGTAGTGATTATTCTTTTTACTGTAGTCAACTTCGGGCTCTTTCCAAGATATACCAAATATACATGTTGCTCCAATATAGAGATATTATATCTCTTTTATTCATATAACATTAGACCCTTATTCGCTATATATGCTCTTCTTATAACACTGTAATGTATGCAACACTGTAATGTATGCTTGATTACAGTCCTATCTTCTCTGCCTTGATCACAGAGATCCGAGGTAGGCTTATATTTTAGACATAGAAGTCTTTATTACTATGCTGTATTAAGATCCTTATTCGATGTTTTACCTTTCACTTGTGTACCCAAAAACTATCCTTTCTCGCACTTCAATTCAAACCTTGTTCTTGCACTTCATTTCAAAACTAATCCAAACTTCCTTCCTGCAATCTAGTCCGAAAATATTAGAGTTATACGAACTGTTCTATATCTATTTTTAGCGAAGTCCACATGGGTATTTATTGTGGTTTTCCACTTGTAATTAGCCAACATGACCTATGAATAGATATGTCTCCAATTTGAGCCGACTTGAGAGTGCATTCACTGTTTTTGAGGCCGGATTCAATAAAGAGAACATACATCATCTTTTGAGCTGACTTTCATGAGAATATTGACAAGGTATTGAGGCATACTTTACATCAATGAATGTACTTTACATGTGTAACAATCCTTCATATGAATGAATCTAAATTATACATTTATGACAAGATGAAAAAACCCCTAAAAGACATAAAGAAGAAGTATTTGACCTATAATAAAAACTTCCTTGCTCATTAAACCCATGAGGAAAGCTTTACAAAATATATTTTATTATATTTGTATTCTTCGATACATAAATTCATAATTACTAGTCCTTATGAGGATTGAACCTAGTTACACTTTCCAACAAACATTTTCTTTTAAAAGCACAAATACTTTTCCTTTAATAGTAGCAAGTGATTTATTACCAAAAGTCACATTATTTTCTTTCTTAATTTCATTAAAATAAAAAAAACTTATCTTTTTCACTTGTCACATGCTTTGAAGAACCATTGTCAATGCACCATATATTCTCTTGATTCCTGCGTACAATTTTAGACCACAATGTTCAGAGGAAGTGATTTTATTTTACCATACCTTTGGAGGTTTTTTTCATGTTGATAAGATGAATTCTTCTTGCTTATCCATTTATTTTCTTCATGAAAAAATTTATTGCAAATAGAACATTCAACTTCATTATGAAGAGGGGAGAAAGCATTATAAGGAGACTTCTTTGTCTCGTTTTCATTATGTTGTTTCCTTGCTCCTCTAGTCATAATCGTTTTATAAGCAACACAATGAACTGCTTTGTGACCAAAGTTGTGACAAGTGAAACATTATCATTGAATTAAGAATACTTGTGAGTATACCAGCCTAGATCCATCTTAACTCTGGATCTATCAAGCGCCGAGAGGGATCAAATCTCTTGAGGTGAAAACCTCTTTTGGAGTGCAAAACTTGGAGGAAAGGTTTGCACTTCGAGAGATTTGATCCTCTGCCGCTTGATAGATCCAGAAGTTAAGATGGATCTAGGTCAAGTTTCAACAGCAAGCCAAGGAAAATATATCAAAAATATGATTAATTTTATCAATATGTAAATACGTATAATATAAATATAATAATTTTATATATGCTAAATATGTCTGATATTTATCTGGTCATTTTAATTTTAAAATTTTCTTAGTTACCTTATTTTTTTCAGATGATAAATATTGTTAATAAATTTAATGACGAAATAATTTATTTGAATGCAAATTGACAATGTAATAATGTTGAATGATAGAAAATGAAAATAATAAGAATGTAGTCAATTACAAATAGGCTTCATTGTGATCAATCTCAAATTATTTTCTTTTTCTATTCTTATTGTCACCCTTGTTAGTTTTGTCATCTTTTCATATCGATTATATGATTATATGAAAAAGATAATTGGAATAATAAACCATTTAAATATTTAGCTTGAACTATTGTACTAAACATCATACATTGTCTCTCTTTCTCTTCAATATTAATAGGATTATTTACTATAACACAAATATTAATGTACATTTTTAATAATTTTGTGTGCTTACTCTGAAATCAATGCACAATCTTAATCCAATCACTTTAAAATTAATGTACCATCAATGTACATCAAATCAGAAATCAACGTCTACACTGAAATCAATGCAGCTAATTCAAACAATCAAATAAGATTACAAAACAACATCTACACTGAGATCAAAGCATCTCATGCAGTTAATCAAATAATATTAGAAATCAACATCTATATTGAAATCAATGGATCTAGTGCAAGTAATAAAATAGGATTAGGAACCAACATCTACACTGATATCAATGTATCTAGTGCAAACAATCAAATAGGATTATAAATCACCATCTACTTCCCTATCTCCCCCCTTGAACTACATCTCTCTTTCCCTCCATCTCTCCACTCTCTCAAATCCTCCCTCTTCCTTCCTCTCTCTCCATTTCTTTCCCACATATATCTCCTTCACCCTCCAACTATGTTACGACTCCTCCCTCTCTCCTTCTCTCCATATCTCCTTCTTTATCTCTTTACCTCACCCCAAAACATATACACACTATCTCCATATCTCCCTTGTCACTTTCCATCTCTCTCTCCACTTCTCACTCTCTATGTAATCCTTATTCCTCCCCTCTCTCCTCCTCTCGTCCTTCCTCTCTCTCTCTCTCTCTTTTCCCTCCAATTTTCTCTCTTTCCCATAACTCTCTTCCTCTCTCATGTCCTCTCTCTCTTGTCCTTCCTCTCCTACCTTCTCTATCTTTCCCTCTCATTCTCTCTTTGCAATCCAATTATCTATCTCTCTCTCTCTCTCTCTCTTTGCCTTCCATTCCTTTCCTCCCCCAACACACACACACACACACACACTCTCTCTCAACATCTACACTAAAATTAATGCATATAGTGCAAGAAAATAGGATTAGAAATCACAATCCACACTGAAATCAATGCATCGAGTGCAAGAAATATCTTCCCTCTCTCCCCACGCCAAATCCATCTCTCTTTCCCTCCCTCTCTCCACTCTCTCACATCCTCTCTCTCTTCCTTCCCCTGTATCCCTTTCTCTCCCACATCTACCTCTCTCTATATCTCCTTCTCTCTGCCTCTCTTCACCCTCCAACTATGTTACTATATCCCTCTCTCTCTCTCATTCTCCCCCCATTCTCTCCATCTCTCCTTATTTTTCTCTTTATCTCACCCCAAACATACACATACTCCTCTATTTCTCCCTTGTCACTCCGTCTCTCTCTCCACTTCTTGCTCCCTTTGTAAATACATTACTCTGGATCCAGAGTTTGATATTATCTATATTTACATTGAAATCAATGCATCTAGTGGAAGTAAGAAAATAAGATTAGAAACCAACATCTACACTGATATCAATGCATCTAGTGTAAGCAATCAAATAGGATTAGAAATCATCACATTAATGTACATTGTTAATAATTTTGTGTGCTTATCCTGAAATCAATGCACAATCTTAATCCAAACACTTTAGACTTAATGTACCATCAATGTACATCCAATTACATCAAATCAAAAATCAACATCAAAACTGAAATCAATGCACCTAATGAAAACAATCAAATAAGATTACAAAACAACATCTACATTGAGATCAATGAATCTAATGCAGGTAATCAAATAAGATTAGAAATCAACATCTATATTGAAGTCAATGGATCTAGTGCAAGTAATAAAATAACATTAGAAACCAACATCTACACCGATATCAATGTATCTAGTGCAAGGAATAAAATAGGATTATAAGTCACCATCTACTTCCCTATCTCCCCCCTCGAACTACATCTCTCTTCCCCTCCATCTTTCCACTCTCCCACATCCTCCCTCTTCCTTCCTCTCTCTCCATTTCGTTCCCACATATATATCTCCCTCTCTCTTCACCCTCCAACTATGTTACTCTCTCTTTCTCTCTCTCTCAACATTTACACTAAAATCAATGTATATAGTGCAAGAAAAATAGGATTATAAATCACCATCCACACTGATATCAATGCATCAAGTGCAAGAAATCATCATCCCTATCTCCCCCCTCCAACTACATCTCTCTTTCCCTCCATCTCTCATCCTATACACTGAAATCAACATCTACACTGAAATCAATGCATCTAATGCAAGCAATCAAATAGGATTATAAATCACCATCTACTTCCCTATCTCCCCTTGAACTACATCTCTTCCTCCATATCTCCACTCTCTCACATCCTCCCTCTTCCTTTCTTCTCTCTCTCCATTTCTTTCCCCACATATATATCTCTCCCTCTTCACCCTCCAAATATGTTACTATATCCCTCTCCCTCTCCTTCTCTCCATATCTCCTTCTTTATCTCTTTATCTCACCCCAAAACATATACACACTCTCCCCATATCTCCTTTATCACTTCATCTCTCTCTCCACTTCTCACTCTATGTATTCCTTTATTCCCTCCCTCTCTCCCCCCTCCTCCAACTCCATCTCTCCATCCTTCCATATCTCCTTCTATATCCCTCCCTCTCCCCTCCTCTCTCTCTCTTTATTTTCCCTCCAATTTTCTCTCTTCCCCCATAACTCTCTTCCTCTCTCTCATGTCCTCTCTCTTGTCCTTCCTCTCCTACCTTCATCTATCTTTTCCTCTCTCTCTCTCTCTTTGCAATACAATTATCTCTCTCTCTCTCTCTCTCCCTCTCCCTCTCTATTTTCCTTCCAATCCTCTTTCCTCCCCCAACACACACACACACACACTCTCTCTCTCTCTCTCAACATCTACACTAAAATCAATGCATATAGTGCAAGAAAAATAGGATTATAAATCACCATCCACACTGAAATCAATGCATCGAGTGCAAGAAATCATCTTCCCTCTCTCTCCCCTCCAACTCCATCTCTTTTTCCCTTCCTCTCTCCACTCTCTCACATTCTCTCTCTCTTCCTTCCCCTCTATCCCTTTCTCTCCCAAATCTATCTCTCTCTATATCTCCCTCTCTCTCCCTATCTTCACCCTCCAACTATGTTACTATATCCCTCCAACTCCATCTCTCTTTCCCTCCCTCTCCACTCTCTCACGTCCTTTCTCTCTTCCTTCCCCTCTATCCATTTCTCTCCCACATCTATCTCTCTCTATATCTCCCTATCTCTCCCTCTCTTCACCATCCAACTATGTTACTATATCCTTGCCTCTCTCCTTCTCCCCCAATTCCCTCCATCTCTCCTTATTTTTCTCTCTATCTCACCCCCAAACATACACATACTCTCTCTATTTCTCCCTTGTCACTCCCTCTCTCTCTCCACTTCTCGCTCTCTCTATGTATTTATTCTTCCCTCCCTCTCTCACCCTCCAACTCCATCTCTATATCCCTCCCTCTGTCCTCCTATCTCCCTCCCTCTCTCCTCCTCTCTCTATTCCTTCCTCTCTTTCCCTTCCTCTCATACCTCCCTCTCTCTTCCCCCATCTCTCTTCTCTCTCCCTCTCTCTCTCTTTTCCCTCCAATATAAAATGGAAGAGAAATAGAAAAATATGGTATTTGGCCCACTGTGTTAAATTTATATATGTAGGGAGAGAAGTGATTTTTTATTAGGGCCGACATTAGATTAATTATATTAAATTTTAAATGTTAAATGTTAAACATTATTTTTACATTTATGTTTACATGTTTATTGTTACTTGAGATAGGCAATGCATATAGTGTACTTTAATTTGGCCCATGGTATTTAGCTGAGGATTCACCTAAATAAAACCACTTTTTATGTGTTCCTAAATATAAATAGGATTATGGAGTAAATATAAAAAGACATTTTATTTATTTACCATACCTATGGTTTATTTATATTCTATTTATTTACCATACCTCTTATAAATATGGTATTTGGCCCATGGTATTCAGCCCATGGTATTAAAGTGGTACATTTCTATACACTCAGACATATCAAAAGTTTACATTAATTAAATTTAATAATATTAATATTATAATATAATAATGTGAATATTAGAATTAATAATAATATTAATATTAATATTAGGGTGAATAATGTTTTTTTGGCATGTATTAATAATAATTTGGCCCATGGTATTTAGCTCAGGATTCACCTAAATAAAACCACTTTTTGATGTTCATAAATATAAATAGGTTTATAGAGTAAATATAAAAATCCTTTTTATTTATTTACCACATATATGGTTTATTTATATTTTATTTATTTACCATACCTCTTTTATAAATATCTTTTATAAATATGGTATTTGGCCTATGCTATTCAGCCCATGGTATTGAAGTGGTAAGTATATCAAAAGTTTACATTACACACATTACATCTACACATCTCTATATATTGGGCCCGACATATCTAACACACGTTACATCTACACATCCTTATATACTGGGCTGTAGAGCGCCTCTCGGCGCAATTACCCTTTTTTAGTAGCGTTCCCTTTTGATGCAAGGGCATTAGACACTAGCCAGCAATGTAGGAGGTTTTGTCCACATGTTGTGGCTAGGAGGGTTCGAAATCATTGAATTGTAACAGTTAGGTGTCAATACCTTAGCTGACTATTTTATTTATATTAGTTAGGATTGGTAGAAGTCGAATAATTGGATCCGATCCATCTGTCAGTTCAGTTATTTGAATAAGTTGTAGTTAAACCTTTGATTTCTAGAACGGTCCTCACAGAGGAACCGAAGAGTCATAAGTTAATGTATATAATTTTTATTCTCCAGATGTATTAAAAAAAGGAGGAAAGGAGAGATTTCTGCAATAAAACTCTGTGTATTGAGAAATTGCTTCCGGTTGAATAGACTTCAAGTCCCGTTGATTTCCAAACTGTTTGAATTTATAATTGTGAAGAGTTTTGTTTAACTGTGAAGCGACTGAACTCCGTATATATATAAAATTGTCGAACCGAATGGTCCCACAGGCTCCGCAACTCCTTTGTCTACTGTTCCCTAATTTGTTCGTCATTCTGTTGGTGGAAGCGAAATCCCACCGGAAGAGAATTACAACAGTTTTGCTGTTAGTTGGAAATCTTACCCGAGGTTAGACCTGGGTTAGTGAGTTCAAAGGGCGGCGTAACCCGACTTGAACCGTAGTTAACCCTATCCAAAACCGTGAGCGGATTTGCAGAAGCGGATTGCCCATATCACACCGCTTTTGCGGGTTGAGTGGTATTCCCGGAATTGGAGTGATTCCATAGAGCCTTCGACACGCGGCACAGGATGGAAGTCCAAAAGCTACCTTTCAATGTGCGCCATCATGCGTTAATGTTCTACAAAGGATATCGAGCGATATTGTTGAGCGCCGTCGATATGGAGGGGAGCCATCAAACGGTGGTCGGTTGATGAAGGTGCGCGGACGATAACTAAGGTACGACGTGCATTTGATTGGGCTATTGATCGTAGAGGTGGGGCCCGGTGCGAGGGTTTATTTTACAGTCATTTGTGTAAGAAATAGAGCGTCGGTATTAATATAAAATCTCGAAGGTTTAACATTGGTTATAAGGTATGGCTTGCATGGATAATGGAATTCCCGTGATTGAATGTGGGACCGGAGTATGTTAAGGTGCCCTTTTGTAAAGAGTGTGGGATTTATATAATGTGTGAAGGATTAAACCTTGATTACAAAGTTGGAGATAAAAATATAAGCCAGGAGATACAATTTAACATTCAAAGGCTGTTGTATGTATTTATTAATCAATTTTCTCCAAAATTGATAAATAAAATTGCCAAGAAACTAAAGAACCACGTGGGGGTAAACTAAGGGAAATGTTGACAGATCCATGCTACAGTTGACCAAACTCTCCTCAGGGAGACTTTCAGACTTCGTTGCCATCATTTGTGGTATCATAGCTGTTGTTTTCGAGCTGTTTTTGCAGAGAATTGACATGGCAATTCAAATTGGTAGAGGTGTTGGCAGAAGGAGACTTGTTGCCAATGCAGAGGTGTTGGAGATTTTGCAGAGGTTCGAAGCCAGAGTGGATGCCGTGGAGCGAAGACAGACTAGAGATCCTGAAGACATCAGTGAACTTGAAACAGAGGAAGCGGAAGAGAATGTTGAGATTCCTCCTGACATGAGGCTCCTTAGAACTGTTCTGGGGTCTGCAGTTAAGCCCATAATTGAAGTGTCAAGTTATGCAGGGGGACTGAATCCAGAGGAACTGGTGGAATGGATAAATGAAATGAATAAGTGCTTCGATTATGAAGAATTAAGTGAAGATAAAAAGGTCAAGTTTGCGGTGACAAAGCTGAAAGGACATGCTGCACTTTGGTGGGATGGAGTGCAGGCAGAAAGGAGGAGAGTTGGCAAGCAACCTATCAAGAGCTGGACCAGAATGATGGCTAAATTAAAAGTTAAATTATTTCCTAGTGATTATCAGCTGACATTGTATAAGCAAATGCAGAACCTGAGACAGAGGTTGCTGACAGTAAAAGAATACACAGAGGAATTCTATAGAGTAAGCATAAGGGCTGGGCAATTCCAAGACACACCAGAGAAGACTGCCAGATATGTGAATGGTCTCAAGCTGGAGATCCAAGATGAGATTGGTCTTCTGTCTCCTAAGACAGTGGAAGAGGCCTACCAGATGGCCTTGAATGCAGAGGAGAAACTCCTGAGGAAACAATCTGCCAAGAAGAGAGGTACTTTCCGTGGGAAGGGAAGTCAGGGTGGTAGAGGAAAGCCTACTACACCCATGGATGGAGCTAACAGTAGCTCACCTCAGAATGCATCTACAGAGGAGGATGCAAGGGGCAGAAGGGGTCCTTACAGAGGAAAAAGAAGAGGAGGTAGAGACAGAGGCAAAAGTAGAGAGTTGAGGTGTTATAGATGTCAGCAAGTGGGACATAAGCACTATGAGTGTCCAGAGAATGTGGGTGCTGGACCAAGAAATGCTGTTGTTGCCCAGGCTGGAGAAGAGGCAGAAATTGAAGAAGAAATTCTACCAGAGAGGGGAGAGTTCTTGGTGGTAAATAAGGTCCTATTGAAGCAATCCAAAGAGGTCACTGAGCCTGCACAAAGGAAGAATTTGTTTAGGAGCATATGCAAAGTCCAAGGGAAATGCTGCCAGCTAGTCATTGATAGTGGCAGCACAGACAATCTGGTTTCCACTGAGGTAATAGAGAAGTTGAAGCTGAAGACAAGGGAGCATCCCACTCCCTACAGGGTGTCCTGGCTGCATAAAGGGCACCAGCTGGTTGTAAAAGAACAGTGTGAGATAGAGCTGCAAATGGGAAAATACAAAGATAAGGTCCTGTGTGATGTAATGCCCATGGATGTGTGCCATATACTACTTGGTAGGCCTTGGCAGTTTGACAGAGCAGCAGTGCATGATGGCAAGAAGAAAACTTACAAGTTTTTCAAATATAGGGTACGTCATACATTGATACCCATGGAAGAAGGAGAGCCATCCAGCAGAGTGATTGATCCAAAGACCTTGTTGCTGAGCGGGAAGGAATATCTGCAGCAAATAGAAGAAGAAGAGGTAAGCTTTGCTTTACTTTACAAACCTAAAGTAGTCCTTACTTCTACAAAGATTTCTGATTTGCCAGTGGAAATCCAAGAGATGATTATTGTGACATTGTTGTGGATGATTTACCTGATGAGCTGCCACCTGTGAGAAAGATCAGCCATCAGATAGATTTTATCCCTGGTTCAAATCTGCCAAATAAGGCACAAGTAATGACTCCACACAAAATGAGGAAATCAGGAGACAAGCACAGGAGTTGGTGGATGAGCAAATGATCAGAGAAAGTTTGAGTCCATGCGTAGTAGGCCAAATATTGAGCCCAAAGAAAGATGGAGGTCAGAGGATGTGTACCGATTCTGAAGCAATCAAGGTAAGATCAACTGTGCATGCAAACAATTTTCCGTAGTTGAGGATTTAATGGACTGTTTGAGCGGTGCTAAATATTTCTCAAAGATAGATTTAAAAAGTGGATACCATCAGATTAGAATAAGAGAGGGTGATGAGTGGAAAACTGCTTTTAAAACAAATGAAGGACTGTATGAATGGATGGTAATGCCTTTTGGGTTTTCAAATGCACCTAGTACTTTCATGAGACTTATGAATGAGTTATTGAAAGAATTCATTGGTAATTTTGTGATAGTGTATCTGGATGATATATTAGTTTTCAGCAAAACTAAAGAAGAACATTTAAGGCATCTTAATCATGTCTTGAAGAAGCTGCACCAAGAGAAACTGCTGATAAATTTGAAGAAATGCTCATTCATGAAAGAAGAGTTGGTGTATTTGGGTTTTGTTATTTCTGCAAAAGGATTGAAGATGGACCCAGAAAAGGTTAAGGCAATTGTGGAGTGGCCTTCACCCAGGAATGTATTTGAGGTAAGAAGTTTCCATGGACTTGCTAGTTTTTACAGAAAGTTTATAAGAAACTTCAGTAAGATTAATGCACCCATAATTGAGACAATAAAGAAGAGCAAAAAACCATTTAAGTGGACTGCTGAAGTAGAAAGAAACTTTAAACTTTTGAAGCAAAAGATAACTGAGAAGCCTGTTTTGATCCTGCCTGATTTTGTTAAACCATTTCAAGTAAAATGTGATGCCAGTGGAGAGGCCATTGGAGCTGTGTTGTGTTAGGATGATAGGCCTGTAGCCTATTTCAGTGAGAATTTAAATTACACCAGAAGAAAGTATTCCTCTTATGAGAAGGAATTCTATGCAATTGTTTAGGCATTGAAAAAGTGGAGACATTATTTGATGTCTAGGGAATTTGTATTATATTCTGACAATCATGCTTTGCAGTATATCGTACAACAGCCCATGTTGAAGCATAAGCATGCCAAATGGGTTGAGTATCTCCAAGGTTTTAATTTTTTTTTGAAACATGTAAGTGGCCAAGCCAATAAAGTAGCTGATGCTTTGAGTAGGAGGCACATGCTTGTTCAAGAAACTAATTTTGAAGTTGTAGGGTATGATTTTCTCAAAGAATTGTATAAAACAGATCCAGATTTTAAAGAAGCATTTGAGGCATGTTGTAACCCTGTTTTAACAGATAGAAGCCAGTGGCTGGATTATTCTTGTAGGAGGACTTGTTATCTAGAAGAAGCCAACTGTGTGTACCAAGATGTTCCATGAGAGAAAATTTGATCAAAGAAAAGTATAGTGGTGGACTTGCTGGACACTTTGGTACTGATAAGACTTATGAGTAGTTGAGTCACTTCTATTACTGGGCCAAGATGAGAGCAGAAGTGGACAAGTTTGTGAAGAATTGCAAAATCTGTCAATATGCTAAAGGAAGGAGCCAGAATGCAGGATTGTACACTCCCTTGCCTATTCCAGACTGGCCTTGGGACATGGTGAGTATGGATTTTGTTCTAGGATTTCCCAAGACTCAGAGAGGGAATGATGAAATCTTTTTTGTGGTGGACAGATTCTCCAAAATGGCACATTTTATTCCATGCTATAAAACTAGTGATGCCACCCATGTTGCTAACTTGTTTTTCAAAGAAGTTGTTAGATTGCATGGGTCACCCAAGAGTATTGTTTTAGACAGAGACACCAGATTTGTGGGTCATTTTTGGAGGAAACTGTGGAAGAAAATCGGTACCAAACTGAGTTTCAGTTCAGCTTACCATCCTCAGACTGATGGACAAACTGAGGTAGTAAATAGAAGTCTGGGAAATTTGTTGAGAAGTCTTGCAGGAGAGCATCCCAAACAGTGGGACCATATTTTTCCCCAGGCAGAATATGCATATAATGACTCACCAAACAGAAGCACAGGGCAGAGTCCATTCCACATTGTTTATGGAATGCACCCCAGAGGAATATTAGAGTTAAGAAATCTAGGAAAGGCAGAGCTAAGGAGTGCAGATGGTGAGGAATTTGCTTCAGAGATCCAAGCCATACATGAACAAGTGAAACATCAACTACAAGGCAACAACATCAAATACAAAAGCAGAGAAGACTTGAGCAGAAAAGAAGTTCATTTTGAAGTGGGAGATCTGGTTTTGGCACACCTGAGAAAAGAGAGATTCCCAAAGAAGCAGTATAATAAACTGAAGTTCAAAAATATTGGGCCATGCAAGATACTTAGAAATTTTTCTGCAAATTCTTATGAGATTGAATTACCACCTGATGTTGGAATATCTCCCATTTTTAATGTTGCAGATTTATACAAGTATGAGGATGATGATGCAGAAGAAAGATCAGCAGACAAGGGACAGATTGAGTGGAAGGAGCAGCTACCTCCAACAAAACCACTGCAACCAGAGAAGATATTGGAAAAAAGAGTGTTCAGGAAGACCAGAGGATAAGAGTACTTTCAGTACTTAATCAAATGGAAGGATAAGCCAGAGGAAGATGCCACTTGGATGACTGAAGGAATGTTGCAAAAGATAGGCAGATCTGTGGAAGAGCTCATGGACAGGAGCCATGAAGAAAATTGCCCTCGGGAGTCTGATGCAGGGGCATTAGACACTAGCCAGCAATGTAGGAGGTTTTGTCCACATGTTGTGGCTAGGAGGGTTCGAAATCATTGAATTGTAACAGCTAGGTGTCAATACCTCAGCTGAATATTTTATTTAGATTAGTTAGGATTGGTAGAAGTCGAATAGTTGGATCTGATCCATCTGTCAGTTCAGTTATTTGAATAAGTTGTAATTAAACCTTTGATTTCTAGAACGGTCCTCATAGAGGAACCGAATAGTCATAGGTTAATGTATATAATTTTTATTCTCCGGACGTATTAAAAAAAGGAGGAAATGAGAGATTTCTGCAATAAAACTCTGTGTATTGAGCAATTGCTTCCGGTTGAATAGACTTCAAGTCTTGTTGATTTCCAAACTGTTTGAATTTATAATTGTGAAGAATTTTGTTTAACTGTGAAGCGATTGAACTCCGTATATATATAAAATTGTCGAACCGAATGGTCCCACAGGCTCCGTGACTCCTCTGTTTATTGTTCCCTAATTTGTTCGTCATTCTGTTGGTGGAAGCGAAATCCCGCCGAAAGAGAATTACAACAGTTTTGCTGTTAGTTGGAAATCTTACCCGAGGTTAGACCTGGGTCAGTGAGTTCAAAGGGCGGCGTAACCCGACTTGAACCGTAGTTAACCCTATCCGAAACCGCGAGCGGATTTGCAGAAGCGGATTGCCCATATCGCACCGCTTTTGCGGGTTGAGTGGTATTCCCAGAATTGGAGCAATTCCATAGAGCCTTCGACACGTGGCATAGGATGGAAGTCCAAAAACTGCCTTTCAATGCGTGCCATCGCGCGTTAATGTTCGACAAAGGAGATCGAGCGATATTGTTGAGCGCCGTTGATATGGAGGGGAGCCATCGAACGGTGGTCGGTTGATGAAGGTGCACGGACGATAACTAAGGTACGACGTGAATTTGATTGGGCTATTGATTGTAGAGGTGGGGCCCGGTGCGAGGGTTTATTTTACAGTCATTTGTGTAAGAAATAGAGCGTCGGTATTAATATAAAATCTCAAAGGTTTAACATTGGTTATAAGGTATGGCTTACATGGATAATGGAATTCCCGCGATTGAATGTGGGACCGGAGTATGTTAAGGTGCCCTTTTGTAAAGAGTGTGGGATTTATATAACGCGCGAAGGATTAAACCTTGATTGCAAAGTTGGAGATAAAAATATAAGCCGGCGGATACAATTTAACATTCAAAGGCTGCTGTATGTATTTATTTATCAATTTTCTCCACAATTGATAAATAAAATTGCCAAGAAACTAAAGAACCACATGGGGGTAAACTAAGGGAAATGCTGACAGAGCCACGCTACAGTTGACCAAACTCTCCTCAGGGAGACTTTCAGACTTCATTGCCGTCACCTTTATTCATGGAAATGTTGTTTTTCCTAAGAAACGTTTGATCCTTCATTATTTTGTTGAGTCCTATAATTATGATGATTGCTTCCTTTTACCACATTGGCATATCTTTTTGTACACGTTTCAAAATATTTCACAAGTTTTGATGTTTAACCATTTTGATTTGGATTGTATCCAAGACCTGTCATGATTAGTGGAGAATGTTGCACTTTAATGATTTCTTCTTAAGTTTAAAATTCTTTAGAAAATCTTAGATTTAGAGCCTCTATTTTCTCAAGTTCCTTTCTTAGACCCACAATTTCAAGTTCTAAGTTTTCATAGTGCCTTTCCATTTTTGGATTTTCTTCTTCAAAGCTTCTTCTAAATAGATCTTTAGCTGGGTTATTTCTTCAACAAGGGCTTTTTTTATACATAATGATTTAATTTTCTTGATTCTTGTTTATGACTCTGAGTCTATCAATTTCTTCCATAAATACATCATTAGATTCATTTACACATTCTTCTTCAAATTCCATAAGTAATTGACAATCTTGCTCTGATTCATCATCCTCATTATTGGAAGCATATTCACTATCTTCATGAGTATAAAAAAATTTCTTGCTAGAAAAATTTCTTTTAACATTTTTCCTTTTCATGATTTTATTTATAAGGAAACTTTGCGTCATAGTGACCTAATATTCCATAGGAAAAACATTTAAAAGGAATCTTACCTTTGAACCTGCCTGTCCTACTTGGAGCTTCTTCACAAAATTCGCTTCTTCGTTTGAAATGTAAATTATTTCCTTAGGCTCTTATTTTTCATTCCATTTGTTTGTGGCTTTGAATGTTGCTTCTCTAATACCTGATGTATCCCATTTTCTCATCTCATAATTTGTCAAGATCCCATGGAGCTGATCAATAGTGAGATTCTTAAAATCCCGCATTTCTTCAATGGAGGAGACTTTGGAATCAAACTTTGGTGTTAGTGATCTTAAAATATTTTCAACAACAGTAGTATCCTTTATTTCATCGCCAAGATTTTTCATTGGATTAAAAATCTCATCTACTCTAAGGAAAAATCTTGCAATGCCTTCATCATCATTCATTCTAAGAGTCTCATACTAAATTCTATATGTTTGAAGTTTAACACTTTTTACCTTAGTGTCACCTTCAAAGCTTTGGACAAGATCATCCCACATTTCCTTTGTGGTATTCAGCTGCATGACTGTCACAAACTCATATTTAGCCAAAATTCCCAAGATAGCATTTACAACCTTTGCATTGATCTCATATTGTTCCTTTCCCGCATCATCTTTGGGAATGGAGGTTGGATGTTTATATCCACCTTCAATAATTGCCCATACATCAACTCTTAGTGCCTGTAAATATGCTCTCATGCTTAATTTCCAAAATATAAATTTAGTTCCATTAAATAAAGGTGTCTTAATAGAAGATACTCCCTCTTGATTGCTCATATTGATGGATCTCCCTTTAAGCGATCAAGCTTCTCCTGAGGGACCTGGTCTGATACCAATTGTTAGGAAAAATACTGAGAGAGAGGGGGGGGGGGATCAATATTATTAATTCATTTTAAACATTCAATTCCATATTACTAATTTTTTATGCTACTGTTATTCATGCAACCCACATATGTACACAATTTTAGTGAATGAAAAACGCGTATATCAAGATAAATTGATTTGACATAAATTCCATCAGTGAGTTAACTTAACCATTGTATTATTAATTTATTAACCATCCAGCGTGAAAGAAATAATAGATAAATCACAACACATAAGAAACACACATAGAAAACAAGGATTTAAGGTGGAAACCCAATGCGGGAGAAAACCATCACTGTCATTGTCTCTATCTTCTTTTCTTATTATATAAGAAAATATTCATTACATTTTGTATTAGTGTAGACTCTTATTGACATGCAAGCACCCACCTAAAGGAGGCTACAACCTCCACTCATTCTCCAACACCCACTAGAAGGGAGCTACAACCCCTAGATCTCATTTACCGGATCCTAGTTGAAGGGAGTTCCTACCCCCTCACTGAGTGATGCAAACATAAGCACCTTTTGGAACTCGTTTTATAATGTTTCACATTGCGTCCACCTATCAAAAAATCATCAAACAACCTATAGGCCACCTTTCATTATATTTTCATACTGGACCCACATCAATAATAAGACCAAATCAATATACCAATCTGAATATTGAATCATTGAATTACTACTTAATACAAGTTGAATCAATGAAGCATCATCCCATTGAATAAAAAAGTAAACCAATCATTGAAATAAATCTCAACTACATATTGCAACCAGATCAATGCATAGCTAGTCCACAATAGACACAAACCATCTTGGTCAAGACATTATTGATAGGAAACATCAAACATAACATAACTCATCCACTATCATCATCAAGAAGCACTAAAGAACTTAAAAAGCTTTAATTTATAATACATACTCGAGTATTATTAATCATACATGTGTATATATGTTCTTATTATGTGCAACACCCAGGTAAAAACCTCAAATCACTGAATGATAAGACTGAATTACATCACCCACTGAGTCACTGACATACTAAGTCACATAAGAAAATTAATCACATATCAACATCCTATGGCATCATCACTTACCACTGTTCCAATCCATAAAAAAATCAACCAAATCAACATTTCCAGAAATATATCATGCTTATCAAGACATCATTGAGAGACAACAAAAAATAGAACAAACATCATCGACTATTATCATCAAGCAACAATTTGACCCTAGTACATATATGTGACCTCCATAAAACAGATCTCTATGTGTACGTGATTACCATGCATAAAACCCACGTATATATATATGCTAACATACTAAATAAAAATATCATAGAAACTATATGCAATTGTGCTGAACGAAATCTACGTATGTGCGTGGAATTACTGAGGAAAACTAGCATACATATGTTGAACTACTGAATCATAAATTTGCTACAAATCACAATCATACTTTCTGCAAATTTCATTGTTAAACCACGGATCACTTCAAATACATTCAAATAGATATTACATCATTTTATATTCAAATATGAACAAACCATTCAAGTTTAACCATTAGTGATTAATGTACTTTCAGATCTTCCATAACTGAGTCATCTCCTTGCTCCATGGTGCACACCTGTTCTAGATCAGATCACACATGAATGACTCTTCATTTGCACACTTAACACCTTGATATCCATCTATTTATAAATATTTTTCCTTAGCCAATACCTTAGGTAAATATCTTGGTAATGTCATTAGTATTCATTGATGGGATCGAATAAACGTTGTTTCCCTAGTTACCATAGGAAAATACCACGGTAATGACCCCTGGTATTTAGATTTCCATGGTTCAGATTATGTATGCGAATTTTTTTTATAGGACCTATGTATGTACATGACCTTTCTTCACAGGAAATGCATATAATTTCTCAAACTTCACTTTTTTCATTCATCTATAACTAAACTTTCATTTATTTGTCCATATCATCTGTAACATATGTACTTGTTATCTACTTTAGTTCCATAATCAATTATCACATTGGTGACTTCAAGTACAAATTTATCACACTACAAGTAAAAAGGACATTGGTGAGGGTCATGCTTGTGACGAACCTTTAAGGTCCGTCACCAATGTCACATATGGTGACAATCGTTAAAAACACATTGCTGTAAGTGTATATAGTGATGATCCTTTAAGCTCCGTCACCAAAGCCATTCTCAATGACACTTTTGGTGAGAGTCGTGACAGGCCCATCACTAATTATCTCTTTGGTGACACTTCTAGTGACAAAATTTTAATAACCCTCACCGATGCTCTTTTTGTTACTTTTGGTGACAGTCAAAAAATGTTCGCCATCATTGATCATTCCAATGAGTTTTTGATGACATTATGTGTGAATATATTTTTATACCACAATGAATTAATACCATTATTGTGGAGTATTTTTTATAATATGTCCAAGGCCATAGTGGTTGGATTCAGTCAATGTTTTAAGAAGTAATTACTGTGTATCATTTCCCTCAAGTAATGACTAGTCAAATAGAGTTTTCTTATGAGTCAACACATGATTCCTATCTATTAAGCTTATTATCTAGAAAATTTCATTTAGATAAAGTCCCGTTAGTGTGTGTAGGAAATATATTATTTAATACATAATCAAGATCTGTCAATTCTATTAATGAGAAATACCTAACACTCCTCAACAATCTGAGCACACCTTAAATTAATGCTTTGGCACACACTAACATTTCTTAGAACCTCACATGTCTTGGAACATCTTTGTACCTAGAACATCTTGTCATGACATTGACAACCAAGTACATGGTGGCATGTGCTAGCACAACATAGAAATATCCTAGCATGTGTTGGAATGCATGTAGTCCCTAGCATGTCCTGGAACACCTTGGTTGAATGCATCAACATACATTAGCACTTGGCATGTAATATTGGGACCTATTATTAGTGTGGATAGCATTCCCCTTTTGAAAAATATAAAGTCCTGACTTATTAACCCCCTTATTGGTTCTTCCTTTTGTTTCCTTGAAACTTCTTGACACATATTGACATACCCTGCACCCTGCACATCCTTAACACCTGGCATGCATTGGCATATCTTGGCGCTATTTGGAACATATAATTAGTACACCCTGGAACTCCCAAGCACACTTTGAGACTTCTTGACCTACCTTGATATTCACTAGCATGCCTTACCCATCCTTAGCATACCTTATCACTCCCTCCTTGGCATGACAATTAGAACTCATTAACACTAGTCCCTGGCACATGTTCCTCATATTCATTAAATTACATGAGTTTTGACCTAGTGATCCCTTAATGTTTTGTCCTAGTACTCCTTAACAATCCTCAACATGCATTAGCACTCTCTAGCACACCTTAGCACTCTTCAACATGCCCTTCCACTTCATAGCATGCATAACACTCCATGACACATATTGGCACTTGGCCCATGTTGGCACTTGGAAAGCTTTAGCATGTATGGAATACGTTGACATGCCTTGGTATGATTTGGCATGGTTTAATATTAAATTTATTTGAGATCAACTATTGGAAAGTAGATGAGAAGCAACAAAGGAAGACTTGGCACTTAGAATTCACTAAGACTTTGCACTTGGCACTTGTTGGAGCCTAGTGTTGGTGTGCCTAGCATGCCCCTCTTGGAAAAGGTAAATTGATGAATTATTAACCCTCTTATGTGTTCATTTACTTGTATTTAAACTTGTTTCTCCCTTTTGTTGCCTTGATAGTCCATGGCACGCATTGACACACCCTTGCACATCTTGGCATGCCTTATCACTTGGCACATCTTAGCATGTTTGACATGCATTCACACTATCTAACACATCTTAGCATTCCCTACCACACCTTGGCACTCATGTCCTGACCGCTAGCCTTTAAATTTTTTCACACTTTGGGAACCCAATTAATTCCTTGGCTAGTGGAGTTCATGTGACAATATTGGCTTGCTTCAACCACAACAACTTGACCAATTGAACCTATTACAAGTAGATTGTGCCTTGTTCACCTAAGAACTGTCTATAAATCATCTTATGCCACTCATGTCCAAGCTCAACTTGTCCCACTTAACTAGTTACCAAGAAAAGGATCACATGATCTAGCCATGGCCATAAAACAACTAGGAAACATAACTTACATAGGAAATATTTCACATGTATGTTCAGTTCATATAAACAATACTAAACATTAACAGAGAGTTTGCAAGAACCACAAGATGCACAAGGCACACAAGATATAAGCTGACACAAGTCGAGTTCCCCAAAACCTATACACAACAATGTACAAGATGAAATTATATAGAATAGTTTAAAACATGAGCATGTAGCCAAATTGTGCCACCTCTCATATAAAAAATAGCTAAATGAAAACAATGTTGTGCCTAGCACAAGGTGATATCTCTTTGTCTAAAACTGCAGGCTTGACTCCTGTAAATCCTATTTTGAACTTCTCCTAACACACTTTGTTTTTAGCACACTTGAATTCGCTGACACTCCCTAGCACACACTCTTATTCGTTCCTTTCCATGCAATTTGACGTAGTTGTCCCTTGATATGCCTCAACACTCTCTAACACTCTTCAACATGCATTGGCATTGTACGACATGTGTTAGCATGCCTTTTCATTCCTAATGTGCATGCCTTGACCCTCCCTAGATATCATGCCCTCAAAACTACCCTTACTTAATTTTCAACTTGGGAACCCAACCAAGCCCTCGCTTGACTACAAGAGCTTGACCAATTTATGGTTACTACAACTAGACTATTTTGTTGAATTGTGTATCTTGGGAGGTACTCCACAAGCCTAGTGAGATGGGTTTGTGTGATTTTGGTCACAAAAGGTTTTATGGGCAAAGAAGCCAAGCAAAGGGATTTTGGACCCAAGATGGGGTTTATAATCTAAAAGAAAATTAAAAAGGAAAATTAAAATTTCCTAAGGTATAAGTGGATAAAACTCATCAGTTCTAGAGGGTTTTTAAGAGGTCTAGGGAAAATTATTTAAGGAGGCCTTAGGATGAAGGAAATAACATCAAGTGAGAAGGAGCTCATTTGATCAAGGGGGAAAAGAGAGATGTAGTCCTAAAGTAGTTCGAGCAAGAGGGCCGAGTAATGGTTGCTAAAGGGAGGCCATGATCATCCTATAAGAGAAATATCATCATGTGAAGGTTCACAAGAATGTTGCATACCTCAATGGTTGGTTCGAGCTAGGAAGTAGGATGACATATTGTTGGTTCTCTTATGGTAGATCGATCTTAAGAGAGGTTGCTCATGAGAATATGGGCATGTGATTTCAATGGTGTATTTGTGTGAAGGCCACATCAAATTCTGAAATGTTAAAATTTGTAACAAGAAACATTGAAATTGGAAACCAGAAAGGAAAAAAAATAAATATGCACCCACACTGGTGAGGAATTTTGATGCACCAGGAGTGAGGAATGTGGGGTGTCTAATTTATTTTCCCCTTAAATAATTTGGACAATAAATTTTAATTTCATCTCATAACAACTTGTGTCAGTTAACTAAGTCATGATGACTGAGTTAGCTCAAAAAATTCAAGTTGAGGTTCTAAGATGAGGCATGTAGAGGGATTAAACTAATGTTTTTTGGGTCCAGTTGTAGTTGATGCATTAGTGGGGTGCATGTGTGAATTAGTTAACTCAATTTAATGAGTTAAAATCAGTTTAAATAGTTCTAACTAAGTGATGAGCTAGTAAGAGGTCAGCCAGTGAATTAAATTAGATTTAATTCACAATAAGTGATCAATCAGATAACTGATAATTCACTATTAATAGCTGCATGCATGTCAGTTCCAAGGAAGACCCAGTTGAGGCATAGGCTAAAGGGGACATAACTATCATTTGTATTTATACAAAATTTCCTATGTGCAATTATAAAATCATTGGGATTCCATGATGGATTGCACAGTCAAGTAAGACTGATTTTCCTAATTAATAGGGAGCTAATTCCCTAGGAATTACATGAGAAAGGAAGGTTGAAGGAAGGCTGAGAATTGGCTAAGTACTAGACCGAGTTTTCCTAGATCAACGGAAGACAATTGGAAAAGTGTCAGAGAATCTCATGAGAGATTAAGCATTGTATTGTTTCATGATTCCTTGACTTAATACACAATAGAGAAAGAGTAGTTTTGAGCAGTTGCTTTCCCCAGATACATCTTGTGTTGTGTGATTGATAATTTATTTCTGTTACTTATATGTGATTGTGCGATTGTGTTTTGTTTCCAAAAATTGTAGGAAGGATTCAGTATCTTGTTTTAGTACATTACAAGATAAGATTGAATCTCGTTAGTTATATTTTTTACATGGTATCATAGAAGGAATTTTTTGGGCGGCAAGTTTGAAAAGAATATCTGAAGATTTTGGTGTAAAATTTAAAAAAAAAATAGCATATTTGGATTCTTTGCGAAAAACTACCCAAATGGAAAATCAATTCGGAGCTTGGATGGGGGAGACATATTCTATTTAAAGTCAACTCTTTTTTAGAAACTTTTGTTATGGTGGGAAAATTATAATTTACATGGGTCAAGAACCTGTATGCACTTGAGGTACTAGATGCATGCAAAGCTTTGAGGAGAAAAGCAGAGGTTAGAGACTTGGCTGTTGAGAGGGAGTACAAATTACCTCTCAACATGCATCTTTAGAAGCAGTCTTAGAAGGTTGTGGAGCAGCCACAATTGGAGAAGCAAAGAGGAGACCAAGTGGAAGCATCCACTCATGAAGAGATCTCCATGAGGGGGGAATTTCGAGCCAGATGGGAAGAGGGAGCACATGTAACCATACCTCCAAGTGAAAGGTGGGGTAATGTCTAGACATAATCCCAAGATAAAAAATTTGGGTAGGGTCCATTGAGATGGTGTATCTCACGGATTGAACCTAGCTATGAGGAGTCCTCAGTACAACAGTAGCAGGAAGGATCAGTTAGATTGATGCCGTCCAATGTCAGGAAGACAAAAATTAGAGTGATAGATGTCAGATACTAGAGTGCAGATCATAGTTGGCAACAGTGCAAAGGGCATGAATGCAGATGTTAGCAACATCACAGAGAGTCCAGTAGATAGGTGCGGTAGCTAGCAGCAGTCAGAAGAATCTAATGCCAAATGCATTATATTGATTCAGTTGTTCGAAGGCTATTCAGTTTTAGGATTTACAGGTTAAAAAAATACTAGAGAAGTGTTGCATGCAGAATTCCAAAGGTACCAGATCATGATAGATTGAATTCCTTTCTTGTTGAGAGGGAGTGTTGAAATTTGCAATAAGAAACAGTGAAATTGGAAACCAGAAAGGACTAAAAAAAAATGCACCCACACTGGTGAGGAATTTTGATGTACCAGGAGTGAGGAATGTGAGGCGTCTAATTTATTTTTCCCTTAAATAAATTGGACAATAAAGTGTAATTTCATCTCATAACAACTTGGGTCAGTTAACTAAGTCATGATGACTAAGTTAGCTCAAGAAAATCTTGTTAAGGAGATCGAGGTGGATATTGGTGGCCACCCACCTATTCCTCTTGGGCCCTCACCTTTGTCTTTTTCATTTTTTCGGTTTCCTTAATTATAGCACAATTTACTATTTTTTGTCAGTTTTTCGGGTCCTGAACTTTTAGAGTCGTTTTGAGGCCCAAAATGACGTTTTTTTGGGCATGAAAGTTTTGGAAATTTCATATAAATCACGTTATAATTTGTAGTCCTCAGAGAGATATTTCTAACGAGGTATCATGTGTGTCAAACAGAGATCATATGACCAAGTTATGACCCCAGGAAGTTGGCTGCCCAACTACCCCCAATGGGGCCCATAAACTCTTGGTGTTACATCTCCTCGTGTTAGTATTTTCTCTTATTTTTCAATAATAAAAAGCCCCTTGAGCCTCATTGTAACACATTTCAAAGGTAGGAAGCCACCACATCTCTTCTTAGAGATAAGCTACCATCGCCCGACCTAGTTTGTTTTCCATTCTGTCTGTAAGCATTTTTCAGTGTTTGATATTAATGAAATGAAGTGTTATTCCTACTGCATCTATGTGTTTATGTTTATTTTTGTATTTTATTGTGTTCTAGCATATGTCCGGATCATAAGGGTCTAATATGAGGCATGTAGAGAGATTCTAATATTTTGGGGGTCCAGTTGCAGTTGATGCATTAGTGGGGTGTAGGTGTGAATTAGTTAACTTAATTAATCAAGTTAAAATCAGTTTAACTAGTTCTAACTGAGTGATGAGCTAGTGAGAGGTCCACTGAATTAAATTAGATTTAATTGACAACGAGTGATCAATAAAATAACTAATAGTTTGCTATTAATAGTTTCATTCATGTCAATTCCAAGGAAGACCCAGTTGAGACAGAGGTTAAAGGGAACATAACTATCAGTTGTATTTATACAAATTGCCCATGTGAAATTATAAATTTATTGGGATGCCATGATGGATTTCACAATCAGGGAACACTGATTTTCCTAATTAATACGAAGCTAATTCCCTAGGAATTGCGTGAGCAAGGAAGGCTGAAGGAAGGTTGAGAATTGGCTAAGTGCTAGACCGATTTTACCTAGATTAGTAGGAGACAATTGGCAGAGTGCTGGAGAATCTCATGAGAGATTAAGAATTTTATTGTTTCATGATTCCCTGACTTAATACACAATAGAGATAGAGGGGTTTTGAGTAGTTGCTTTCCCCAAATACATCTTGTGTTGTGCGATTGATAATTTATTTCTCTTACTTATATGTGATTGTGCAATTGTGTTTTGTCTGCAAATTGTAGGAAGGATTCAGTATCTTGTTTTAGTACATTAAAAGATCAAATTGAATCTTGTTGGTTAGATTTTCTACCTGAAATAGAAGATAGGTTTGATATGATCTTGTCCTGTGGTGGTTAGTAGGCCGCAAGGTATGTGATAAAGACCAACATAAATGGAGGAGGGCTTGCACTGTAATTTAGAGCTAGAACAGAAGTAGACGCAGGCATAATATTGACCGAGGTAGCCCTAGTTTGAGGGTCGACATTGAGATCTAAAGTTCATGTCAAGATTCATTCAAGGAAATGCCTAGAATCCATGGATCCATATGAGCTAGGTCTAGTCTCTTATGGAGGCAAGAGTCATGGTTTTTTATATGGGTGGATAAGGTTTTTTCTACAACAATTAGAAGTACATAATTATAGTGCGTTAGTTAGGACAATTTCCTAGAATGTTTAGCTCATAAGGTATGCCATTAAGACTATGAAAAATTTGTGTAGAAGAAGATTGGCTGTGACCCTTAGAGTGAGGTTTATTTTTGCAATAAAGACTGAAGATCTGGAAGATGGTTTGCAGATTCAGTATGTGTGGAGATAGTAGATACAAATGAGGGTGGAACCTGAGCAGAATATTGAGCATGCAGAAGAAACGTGCCATATGAAGAATGGATTGACATGCAGAGGAGTTGATTTTGGTGGAATATTCAGAGATATTTAGACATATATCTAAATCCACCTATAAAAAATTAGTCAATGAAATGTTAGTGGCTGATTTTTTACCCTAGTTCAGTCATCTACAGTTTTTTAGAAGGATGATAAGAGGAGTAGTTCAGATTTGTTCATAAATTGGACAACAAAGATCAAACTGTCGATACAAAAGAACAATGATTTTGAGAGGACTCAAACCATTGTTAGGTGGAAGATTTGAAGATCCCTAGATGAAGACAATATTATGGGCCCTATATCAGTAAACAAAATTGACTGTTGTTGGGAATATTGATGGTAGTCCAAGTACAGTTGGAGGGTTGTTAGGTGACTGTCAAAGAAGAGCCCTAACTCTTGTATTTGTGAAGGACAACAAGATTGGTTGAAGGGAAAGTGTATAGGACCTAAGGATGTGCAGAATTTGAAGGACTAAAGTAGCAGTCAAGTGGGCCAGCCAACTAGCCCTAGTTCACTATATTGTAGAGGATTAATTCGGTGAGAAGAAGGGCAACCTCCATAGCCCTAAACTTCTCATATACGAGACGTAGTATGGAAAAAGTGGGCATACCAAAGAGTTTTTCACAAATGGAGTTGTGAACAACTTTTTACCACTCAAACTAGTAGTGGACCTAAAAGGGGTTCCTAAGAGGGCAACTGCTAGGACAAGGGCAATGGTGGAGGCTTATCCCATTGTCACCACAGCCAAGGCTCCTTGCTCTTCACATACTTTCATTGATGGAAGGAGTCTTGGTCGTTTAGGAAGTCACTTGTAGAGTATAGGTCAATGAATAGGTGGGAAGTGACCCTAGAAACCCTTTCCCTAAGAAAGAATACAGAGTGGGACTTGATTGCCTTTTAAGCAAGGGACTTGATCTTATAGGGAGAGAGGAGGGGGATTGAAGGGTTGAGGGAGAAGAATAAGACTTATGAAGGAAGTTATCAATCCCTAAAATACCTTAGTTTAGCAGGGTTTGTAGTGTTATTCACCCAAGGGTGTTCCCGGTCAGGAATCCATACCTCATCCTCAAGGAAGGAGAGGGTTTGAGCTTCATTTCCTCATTCTGACATTTGGCCAAGCTTATCTCTATAGCTACAACGTTATTTCTGCAGCAGATTAACGTTGTGTAGTAGGGAGCAGCGACAAAGGAACTCATTGAGTCATTCTTTGGCTTATTTTCCAGTGGAGGGCTCAGCTATTCATTGGAGGATCAGTGAGGAGGACTCCTGGGCTTATTTTCAGATCTTTGGCATCAGGCCAAATACTCACCATCTCTCACAGTGCAGTCAAGGGTAGAAACTGCGTTATTTTCAGAGGCAGTAGCTGGGAGAGCCATTTGTGCTTAGTAGGAGGAGTGTTTTTGAGTGAAAGGGATCAACCATTTGCTTGAGAACATTATCAAAGGAGGGCATGAGGATTTCAGATCTGCCATAGCCTCATTCTTATTTTGATTCAGTTGCAGTGACAAGTATTTGTCACATTTGTACATTTTCTGGCATTTCTAGCAATCTCTCCTAGATTGGCTAGAAATCTTGCATTGGAATCCATTCTTCTTTTCTTGGGCATTTCTTTATATGTATCAGCCATATCTCATGTATTTACTTCTACAGTAGCAGCTCCTCTCCTAGAGACAGTGCAGTCACTGCTTCCGACATTTTGCATAGTTGCTGCATCTCTTGTATTTCATAGTTTAATCTTCGAAGATTGATTCCCATTACATATGAGGGTTATTCATCATGATATTTCTGTATTATGTTGCTGATATATTTATAAACATGATGGATGTATTATATCTCATCTTATGTTGTATTCATATTTGTAGAGTTGCATGATTGTGTTCATGTATTGCTGTAAGCTCTCTCATTGAGCATTTTCCGAGACATCTATTTTGGGGAGATCTGTATAAGCCCTCTAGGCTTATTTATTTGAGCTCTACTTGTGGAAGAGAAGTGTTTAGTAATTCAACAAGGGGGTCCAAGCCCCCCCTCTCAGCTTATTTTCACATCTTCTTCCTTATACAACGTCCTTGAGGACCACATTTCAGAAATTCCCGAAAAAGGAACATTACAGTGGTATCAGAGCATGATCTTTGGCTCAGCCTGTGGCTTCAAGCTAAAGTGTTGAATCCCTGAAGGAGGAAGATTTAAAAATCTATAGACAGAGTCTGCAAATGGCCAGGTAGCCTATGGATCTCATCCTTTTTTCAAAGGTGACATATCCAGTAAATGCCCCTGCAGTCAATCTCTGGAATAGAATTTTGATATTCCTAAGAAGGGAACTTTACAGCTGTGCAACCCAAGGTAAAATGACATTAGAAGGAGAAGCTCTTCATTTAGAAGAGGAGATGTACAGAAAGAGAGGAATGACAGAAGAGGAGGTTTCCCTTCTTCTTTTCCAGACCCTGGAGGGTATCATTGAAGATCTTGAGGAGAAAGAAAGGGAAAATTGGAAAGATTTTCTGAGAGGGTTTGTAGATGAAGCAAGCCCTAGCTATTTTTATGATGGGTGTGAAAATTCAGCCACACATGCAGATCCACAGCGCAGTACATTGCCCATATCTACTACTGGGAGGATAGAGGAAGATGAGTCGCCAAGGGAGGAGACCTTGAGTGGTTTTATTTGGGAGTATGAGTCTCAATCATGGAGATTCGAAGTGCCCTTGGACTTCCAAGAATTTTGCAGACTCAAGGGAGAAAGATCCAACAACTACAAAGGGAGAAAGGAAGATGCATTCTTTCTATCCACTTTATAATGGATCAGCAAGGTGCAAAGCCACAGCTTGGGTGGAGGAGCTTGATGCATATTTTCAGCTACCCCAAGTTGTAGCCAAGGAGGCCATCACTATAGCAGCTCTGCATCTCAGAGGTATGGCCCATGATTGGTGGTTTAAAATTTATGTTTCATGTTATCATGCAAATGTAAAAACTTATGATGAATTCACTAAGGGTTTGGTGAAGAAATTTGATGGGAGTCAGTGTGAATCATCATGCATCATATCTTCAAACACTTTGCATGCATGGGAAGGAAACATGAAACAAACTCCACTCCACATTTCTAGAGGGGAAGAAAACTGGAATGATGACTTTCTAGAGGCAAGATCCCTATTATATGAAGGACACTCTTCTATTTGTGATAACATGGAGATCCCTCTTTCAGAAGAAGACCAAAATTCATGGTCTCTCATTGAAGGGGAGACGTACTCACATATTGATGAAGAGAATGTGCATGAAACAATCCACAACGCTGTCATATTGGAGGAAGATCCACCACATGGAGATGAGAGGGGAGCCATTGCTTCTATGGGAGGAGTCCTTATTTCTATGCAAGGGATTCCAAGTAATTTAACATGTGGGAACCATGGCACAATTCCGAAGTCATTTGTAGCAACTTGTGGGGATTGTGAGATGGAGGAGGTAGAGAAGGATCAACATCAAGGGTTGATACACCCTTATCTATTCCGGAGAGTCTTTGCACAAAATAAGGATACTGTACAACACAGTTAAGAGAGGGACAAGTCAATCCTCTTATATATACAGTCCACTTCTAATATTGATGTCTCACTATATGGAGGCATTCCACCTGGAAGGCCACCTGATCTAGCATTGATGAGGGGCATCTTGTCATACAGTTCACCGCTCTTGGATTCCAGAGAGGTGAAGACTTTATAGGAGTCCAGCACAGCGCAGAGAGTTTGGGACAGACCCATGGAGGAGAGAGACACTCTCTCATTTTCAGCATCACCCACTCTCATCAGTCATACCGCGCTGACAAAGTTTGCTACAGGGATGGAGGATTACATCTTCATGATGCAGGATTATTGCTCCACATAATTGATGAGGAGGAGGATACTTCCTTTGGGGAAGGACTATTTCACACATGGGAGTAGATAGAGGTTACTCATGCTTAAATTGCCCAGGATCGGGAGATTCCTTTTGGATGACAATTTCTTATGGGATACTAGCTTTCCAGGATCCCCATTACTATTTGAGCATGAGCAGCTGCATGATGGGCGTGGAAGCATTTTGGAGGATGAATTTGGCATGGGGGATGTCAAAGTAGCAGGCAACAGCATGAGGGGAGCATCACATTGCAGATCACCAACACTGTCTATGAGGAGGATTGATCTGTGGCGGGGGACTCAACTCTTGGTAGAGTACTCCCAGGATCTAGATTCATGCATGATTTTGGATGACCCAAATGATGATGACAGTTACATGGTGGATGAAATGGTCATCTATTGTTATGGTAGAATCTTCTTGGCTGGATTTTCTAGTCTTAAGGAGAAACTTTTGCATGCAACACATGAGGACTTTCTAGCTATGCAATTGGATGCATATTCTGCTTTGCTAGAGGAGTTCATTTGGGAGGGAATTCAGCATGATCTATATCAGCATATGGACAGATGCATAGCCCGATTTTTTTTGGAGAGGTTGGCACAACCATTTCCCTACTCATTGGAGGTGAGGGAGAGCATTCAGATGAGCCATTTCAGCTCAAGGATCAGAGTACATGGTAAAGGAGGTATATGTTTACATTTTGGTTTACCTTTATTTACTTTCTATGAGCAACTTGATGAGCTAAGGATGATCACATCTCCTTATGCTCCTTATTATGATGTACTTGTGGCCCATGGCAGCAATGGGAGTGGCTATTTTTATGATGGTTTGTGGGGGAAGCCACATACTTCTGGGTGTGCCCCATTGGCACCCATTTGTACTTTCATATTTTCATCTTATGAGAAGTTTGTGGCAGAAAACAAGTGGCTAGGAAAGCACTTGTTGTTTTTAGTTTTGATGTAGGAAGGAGGTTCACTACGCTGGTCCCATGAGTATAGCAGTGACCCACTCTCTAGTTGTCTTATGACAAGTTGTTTTCATTGCATATTGCTTCCTTGTGTTGCTGATGGTTGTAAATTTATAGGGAGCACTACTTGGAGAGTGTTGGAAGTATGGGGACAACCCATTGGGAGTATGATTCTCCCCATTATACATGCTTTATTTTTCAGGAGAAACAATGGGCACACCATGATTGCCATGTCACTACTTTTCTCTTCACATAGGAGGAGCTATTGGGAGAGACTGCGTTATTGGGGGAGGCACTTCATGGTTGATTCATTTTGTGGGGAGGCTTGGGCCAATTGTAGAGGCCATGAAATTTCAGCCCAATATCAGCAACCCCCTCACACTTATCATAAATGGAGGGAGAAACTACTTGGATGGAAAAATCTAAACTCTCCATTCAGCCCCAACATATTGCATAGATCCGGGGTTGAGGACTATTTTTTTGAGCTACTTAGGATGGCTCATATCATATGGATGATTTCATGGGTGAAGGAGTCACTCATTGGGAATAATACTTCCCATGTTTTTCATCACTCCTACCTTGAGGAGGCCATTGAACCACAAGGAGATTTCCACTTGCACCTTCTATTGTCTCATGATGTATTCTTTGGTTCTACATACTTGGAGGGATACATGGAGGGCAGATTTATTGCATACCTTAATGAGCTATGGTGGGTTCTATTGATGAGGAGGCCATAAGAAGAGGGGGAGAAATTTTGTTCTCTCTATGCAGTTGCTTGAGGACAAGCAACATGTGGGAGGGGAGGACTGTAATGTTCCCAATTTTAGCCTCAAGCTAAAATGGAACATTATAGTTAGCATATTTTTATTTTGTTAAATAAAATGGTTAAGGAGACACCTTAACCCCTTTTGATGGAGAAATAAAACTCCTTGTGTGAAAGGAGGGATAATAAAGCAGCTGGATTGAGCACCACATGGTGTGAATAGGATTGGATCAAGGATGATCTAGTCATTTTGACCTAGTCAACTAAAACTGTCTAGATACATTGCACCTACTTGGACAACGCAGTTTCAGTGGAGGCTTCACTTGATTGATCAAGAAGCAAGTATGAATGGAACCCATGGTGAGAAAGGTTCCTTTGCTTTATAAGGATGAGATGGCAGCCCATTTTCATTATGCATTGGCTTATCATTTTCGTAGGGTCTGCAAAGACTTGCATCCCCGGGCTGTTTAGCAGGGTTTGTAGTGTTCTTCACCCAAGGGTGTTCCCGGTCGAGAATCCCTACCTCATCCTTAAGGAAGGAGAGGGTTTGAGCTTCATTTCCTCATTTCGGCATTTTGCCAAGCTTATCTCTGTAGCTACAACATTATTTCTGCAGCAGATTAACATTGTGTTGCTGGGAGCAGTGACAGAGGAACTCATTGAGTCATTCTTTGGCTTGTTTTCCAGTGGAGGGCTTAGCTATTCATTGGAGGATCAGTGAGGAGGAATCCCAATATTATTTTTAGATCTTTGGCATTAGGCCAAACACTCACCATCTCTCACAGTGCAGTCAAGGGAAGAAACTGCGTTATTTTCAGAGGCAGTAGCTGGGAGAGCCATTTGTGCTTAGCAAGAGGAGTGTTTTTGAGTGAAAGGGATCAGCCCTTTGCTTGAGAATATTATTAGAGGAGGGCATGAGGATTTCAGATCTTCCATAGCCTCATTCTTATTTTGATTCAGTTGCAGTGACAAGTATTTGTCACATTTGTACATTTTCCGACATTTCTAGCAATCTCTCTTAGATTGGCTCTAAATCTTGTATTGGAGCCCATTCTTCTTTTCCTGGGAATTTATTTATATGTATCAGCCATATTTCATGTATTTAAATCTATAGCATCAGCTCCTCTCCTATAGACAGCGCAGTCACTGCTTCTGGTATTTTTCACAGTTGCTACATCTCTTGTATTTCATAGTTTAATCTTTGGAGATTGATTCCCATTGCATGTGAGGGTTATTCCTCATGATATTTTTGTATTATTTTGCTGATATATTAATAAACATGATGGATGTATTATATCTCATCTTATTTTGTATTCAGATTTGTAGAGTTGCATGATTGTGTTCATGTATTGCTGTAAGCTCTCTCATTGAGCATTTTCTGAGAGATCTATTTTGGGGAGATCTGTATAAGCCCTTTAGGCTTATTTATTTGAGCTCTACTTCTGGAAGAGAAGTGTTTAGTGAGTCAACAAGGGGATCCAATCCCCCCTCTCAGCTTATTTTCACATCTTCTTCCTTATACAGCGTCCTTGAGGACCACATTTCAAAAATTCCTGAAAAAGGAACATTACAGTCAACTTCGCCCAATGTTAGAGGAATACAAAAAGTGATCTTAAAGCATTTATACTTCATAAAAGTGGTGCAATATTATTTAGATAAAATTATATCTAAGACATTTCATTCATCTAACAATGTCCCATACATTAAATAAGCTAAATAGACACATAATTCCACATTTCCATCATGCATCAATTAGCCCTAGTTATAGTGAAATTCAATAGTATGCACCAAAAAGAAGAATATAGTTAAATTTTCACTCAAAATGTTAGAGAGTATATCCAACCAGCTTCACATTTTCAAACACAAAGCTTCAACATAAAAATAACCCAAATCCATACATCAAAATGCATCCATCATCCAAAGTAGTCCTCCAAGGAAAAATGTGAAGTTCTCTAAAGATAGAGAGATCCTAGGTCAAGTGATGATAAAAATGAATCCAACTAACTCCTATTTATATATTGATTAGGAGTTGATCATTGATAAAGAAAAATTGAGGAGTTCCATAATGGGAGGCAAGAGGATATTCCAGATGTGTTTAGGTTATGTGGGTTGAAAGGGTGTTGTGGCCACCATCAAAAAGTGGTTAAAGTGTTGTCTTGTTCGAGGTAGATTGGTTATCAAAAGACTAACACCAAGCCCTAGTTGTATTCCTTGTATTAGTGTGATTGTAAAGAGCCATGATCCCTGGTATAGGAGCTCTAGCCTATTCTAGTATAGTATGTAATTTAATGAAGAACAATTTGAAAAAGTAAAAAAATTTCATGTGCACTAGTTGATTCCCTAATGTGTGTAGATTTCGTTGTGAAAAGTAGATGTGTTGTAGCACTTGAGTGTGTTTGCATCAAATATTCTAAGACCAAAACCAAATTCTCATATGTTGTGGAAATTCAACATATGCCTTGTTCACCTAAGAACTACATGTAACTCATCTTAGGATACTCATGTCCAATCTCAACTCATCCCACTTAACAAGTTTCCAAGACAAGGCTCATCACATCCAACTGTGGTTGTAAAAAAAAAAGCAACAAATTTTATATATTGACATGCCATAGCACCTGGCATGTCTTAAATGCCTTGGCACTATGTTGCATGTGTTAGCATCCCCTACATTCCTTGGCATGCTTTTACACACCCTGACACACCCTAGCACTTCTTGAAAAGCCTTGGTAGTTTAGCATACCTTGGCACTTCCTAGCATATAGCCTTGCCACTCCCTCCTTAACACACCTATAACTCATTGACACTCCTTGCCACACAATCTTATTCGATCATTTCCATGCATTTTGATCTAGTGCTTCCTTGTGTTTCCCTGACACTCCATAACACTCCCTATCATGCATTGGCACACCCTAACTCCTGACACATCTTGGCATGCCGCCCTAGCACTTTATCATTCCTTGGCACTACCTAGCATACCTTGTCACTCTCTCCTTAGCACACCTAGAGATCATTGATACTCCTAGTCACAAACTCTTATTAATTCATTTTGATCTTCCATGCATTTTTACCTTGTGCTTCCTTGTGTTTCCATAGCATTCCTTAACACTCCTTGGCACGTGTTGGTACACCCTAGCACCTAGGACATCTTGGCATGTCGCCCTAGCCTCTAGCATGCATTAACATTTCCTTGCATACCTTGTCACTCCCTCCTTAGCACACCTATAACTCAATGACACTTCCAATCAAAAAATCTTATTTGTTCATTTCCATGCATTTTGATGTAGTGCTCCCTTGTGTTTCCATGGCAGTCCCAGTTAACACTTCCTTGCACATGTTGGTACATCTTGGCCGCATGCCGCCCTAACACTCTAACTTTCCTTAGCACTACCAAGAATTCCTTGTCACTCCTCCTTAACACACTTGGAACTCGTTGACACTCCTTTTCACACACTCTTATTCATTCATTTCCATGCATTATGAAATATTAGTGCTCCCTTTTGTTTCTCTAGCACTCCATAACACTGCTTGGCACACCTTGGAACAACCTGGAACTTGGTACATATTGGCATGCTTTCCTAGCACTTTATCATGCCTTTTCACTCCCTCCCTAGAAGTCCTAGAACTTGCTAACATTCCCTATCACACACTCTCATTCATTCATTTCCATGCAATTGAAACTAGTCCTCCCTTCTGTTTCCCCCTAGCACCTAACACATCTTGGAATGCTTAACATGCCTTGGAACTTTCTAGAATGTGTTATCACTTTCTGGGATTCCCTACACACCTTGGAACTCCCTAGTTGTCATGCCCTCATAGATAACCTTACTTTTTTTGTGACTTGGGAACCCAACCAAGTCATTGAAAAAACAGTGTTGTGTCTAGCCCAAAGTATCCCTTTGTCTGAAACTGATTTTTCCATCCCCTTATCACAATTGTAGTATTTCCTCCTGCAATTCGTATTATGAAATTATCTTAACACACTTCGTCCATGGGACACCTGGAATTCACTTACACTCCCTGAATTCAATTGTTCACCGATATTTCCTGGAATCATTCAAACAATCCATTCCTCCTCTCCATCTCTTATTTCCTGCTTAAGACCCCACTTCAAGTCAACATTTTCCCTTGCATAAAATGAAGCACACATCAAGTTTGAAAATATAAGCAAGTTAGATCTATGATTTTTCTCTGTTATATTTTCCCTTCTTTTCGGGTTTCTTTTCACATTTGACACATTTTGAGGTTTTGATTTTGGTTATTAGCATTGTGATTGAAGCAGGCAGGGGTTTTGTGAAAGGATTCAATGTAGGGCTTCGATGGGGAAATCTCAATTATACTCATGGTGTTTTGGAAATCGTATGAAATTCATTATTATCATGTTATGAACAAACAATGTAAGGACTCTATGGAATCATTTCAAATTATTAAATTTTAGGTGTTTTTCATGGAAGAGAGGGTTTTACTTGTGAAGCCATGGTTACACGTAGAGATTTTATCCAACTACTAGAGGGGTAGTCTCCTTCTATTATCCGTTTAGGGCATCGATGGAAAAGAGTAGAGTAGAGTTATACTTTCGGTACCCTCTAACGAGAAGGTTGTTGATCGACATTAATAATGCAACAAAACCTATCAATGATAGTGGGTGCACTTGAACCTATAGTTTGGCGCACATATGGTTCCCTTTCTCTTTCTCATCTTTCCACAAGTCGTTTGTATGCGCTTTTTCTAGAAAGTTTGAGCTACAATCCTTTTTCTCTTTCTTCTTTCTCAGAGCAAAGTTGGTATTGTAAAAAAAAAATTGTTTCCTTTATTCCATGCATGGAAGTATATTTTTCTTCCAAGGGAAAAATTTCCATTTCATTTTAACTATAAAATAAATTACACTTCTCATGTGCACTTGCACTACTAGAGGTTGAAAAAAAAGACTCCTCTTTTCTTGAAAATCACAAAAAGATACACCTCTTACCATTTAGAGACATCATTTTCAAGACAATAAATTATCTGGCACTACACGTCAGAGCCTCCCAGGCTTGCCACCATCTTTAGAAGATACAAGGACAAGCTAATCTGATCAACAACCGCAAAGTTTGAGCATTACTGAACATGACATTAAACGTTACATTTACAAACAAGGATTATTTCATCCTTGTATCCTTCTCATAGTTGTACCCCCTACTACCAGTAACCCTTCTCTAGATAGAGCATCTCCTATCACATTGTGCTCCCCAAAGACGTGTGATTGAAACAAATTTGAAATTCCTATTCTAAAGTGAATGTTGCTCTGATACCATGTAAAAATTATAATGTAGAATTGTAACTTCTCATGAAATTTTAATGTAAATCACAAGACATAATCCTACTCTACTGTTTTGTGGAATTCAATTCACAATTTAGAACATCAATCACAAACATGCAATGAGAAATAACACACACAAACATAGTATTTTTCCAAGTGAAAGAAATTGATAAAAACCCCTTATGCCTGCTTACATTAATTCAGATGAATAAATATGTATTACAATTACTTTCTCGCTCTAAGCATGGCCTACAAGTGAATAACCTATCTCTCCACTCACTGAGAAGCTCTGACAAAAACTTAGTCAATTTCTACCTCTGCTTGAGCCCCTATTTCCTTGCACAAGTCCTGAGGAATTAGGCCCCTATTATTTAGGAAATTCCTCCAAAATGCTTGCGCAATTTCCTAGGGTTGATCACCTTACCTATACAATTCATGTACACTCAATCTAGTATATAATTAATTATGCACTGCCCTGGAATCTCCACCACATATGGGGAAACCAAATTCTCTGCATGAACTAGCTATTTTGGGTTGATTAATCAGTTAATTGGATGATCACTGAGTTAGACTGAAGTCCCAAATTTTGAGGAAAGTCTAGAGTTCACATGATCTACAAGACCTAGAAATGGATTTGGGAAATTTCATCTGGTTTAGGAGATATTAAATTAATTAATTATTTTAATGTATTTAATTAAAGTGAATTTAATTAAACATGTGATGAAATTGTCTTAAGTCACATGGATCAAGATTTCTTTTAATCATAGCCATTGATTCAATATCTGATCATGGCCATTGATTTGTCAACGAGAAAAGTATAAAGGAAAGGCTTAGGGTCATTTTTAAAGACACACAGAGGCAGAGCACTTAAGCTAAGCTGAGATTCTAGAGCGAGGTTGCTAAGAATTCTTAGAAGTGTTTCAATTGCAGAGAGGGGAATTTATACCAAGGGGATGATCTGATCCTAGGGTCTAGAATACACAAGAGGCAGAGAAGAGATCAGCTCAAGGACAATGCAGAGGAATGCAGCAGCAGTAGGAACAACGCCATTTTTAGGAAACCCTTCAGGGGTTACGCAGAGACCCTTAGGGGCAGCGCAATGGCTACGTCACCCATTCTGGGGTAACACAATCCCTTATAGAGGCAGCGCT
The DNA here is from genome assembly GCA_034641835.2 of Pinus albicaulis. Classification (NCBI taxonomy): domain Eukaryota; kingdom Viridiplantae; phylum Streptophyta; class Pinopsida; order Pinales; family Pinaceae; genus Pinus; species Pinus albicaulis. Next base: position 651,906,358 of record CM076579.1, read on the forward strand.
AAGGGTTTAGAGGCCTTCAAAGGATGAAACTGAGCCTGTTAGGGGCTTCAGAGGCTGGCGCAGAGCCTTTCAGGGGCAGTGCTGGGGTTTCTAGGCCTAGATCTAGCTGAGTTCTATAAATCCCGTTTGAGGGTGTGGATTAGTCAGTATTTTTGGTCTTAGATCAGCCAGGAGCTTTAGATCTAAAGTTTTCTTTGTCGGGTTTTCCAGATCTAGAACCCAGAGTTTTGTATTAAAAAATATTCTTAATAATAGAACCCTCCAGCAGCTAGAAACCGATTTTCCCACATTGGGTTTTTTTGGGGACAGTTTGTCCAGAAATAACTGTGTCACTTTGTCTATGTGTGCATGTGTTTATTCTAGATCTGAATTGGTAGAGATATATTACATGTTTTTCTTCGATGTTAACTTGAATTTATTCAGTTGATAACTTGTATAAGTAGGAGGAGCTTAACCGGATTAAGAGTAATAATTTCTGCATAAGTATAAGGATTCATAAATTTCTACACTCAATGGTGGATAAAAACTCATGGTTAACCATGGTAGTGCTCTAAGTACTTCTAAAGTCATAAAGTATAGTACTCATAATAAATGTCATTTCACACTTTTTGAATAAAACATTGTTATTGTCATTTCATATTTTTGAAAGAAAGAATACATATCCCTACACAATCTTCATATATTTACACACTTTTCAATAAATATTATATTTATATATTTTCTTATATTTATTTTTAAATTATATATTCATCTCATTTTATTTAATATTATAATTTCAAATTAATTATCTGTTAATATCTATACATATATATTATACATATGACATCAAAATAAATAAAAATGTAGCCTTGTAATTTTAGGATAAATCAAATCTATAAATAATATTATTATAATATTAATAGCAATACAAAAATATTAAAATTAAAGAAAAAAACATATTAGTTTTGTATGATGAAAAAGGTATATTAGTTTTGTATGTTGAAAAAATTTATATTTGGTTCAACATAGTTTGGGGCAAAAAAAATATAAATTTCAATGTATATAAATCTTATATTATACTTATAAATATAAATTAAATCTATTTCAATACTTATTTTTTTAATTTTAAATACAACTCAATTCATTTCATTATGATTATATTATATATTATATATTATTATATATAATATTATGAAAAATAATCTAAATGTTATAGAATAGATATTATATTCTTTTTTATTATATATATTTTTTCCTCTTATGTTAAAAACCAAACCAATTTAATATGTAATATAAAATTCATACATAAAATAATATATTACATTTATTATATTATTTTTATATATTATATTAATTATATGTTATTATACAATATAAATAATATAAATTTAATTAATATCATATTATATAATTAAGAATTTATTAATTTATATTTATATTATATTTTAAATACAAAGGACAAATGCATTAGTTGTTCAATGATAATGTTTCTTCTTGAAATTTTCATTCCTATTTATAGTCACATCAATACAATTTTTTTATTAATTTTGTTTTGGTACAACTTTGGAATTGAATTTAACTATGGTTACATAGATGGTGGTACAAAAAATGAATTGCAAATTCATAAAGATTATTTTATTGGCTTAAATATTATTTTATTATTTCCTTAGGAGACCCATTTTAAACCTCAAAATTCCCCTAATGTTTGTTGAAACACAATCCACTCATAAGCTCTTAGTCGAACATATTTTGGTTCATTTTGGGTTGCCAAAGACCATATTTCTTGATAGGAATAGTAGGTTCCTTAGTTTTTTCTAGTTTAACCTTTGGTCCATGATGGACATTAAGCTTGACCAAATCCACTGCCTTCCATCCTTAGATTGATAAATAAAAAGTACTCGATATGATTATTGTAGATGTCCTTAGAGTATACAATTGTGAGGATCCACGTACACATGTTGAAAGCCTTCCATATTTTCAACAGAAATTCGACATAAATATTCATATTTCTATTGCCCACAAGCCTTTTCAGGTGTGCTTGGGGTCCCAACAATTGACACAAATTGATGTAGCTATATTCATGGAATAACACATGAAGATACCTCCCATACTTGGAACGAGGTAAGCAACACAAACAATTTTGAGTAACGTATCTAACAAATTCAATAACGAGTTCATGATATTTTAGAGAAAGTTGCCAATTAAAAATACAAGTAGATACACAATCCATTGGGTTCCACATAAGTTTCAGGTTGGTGACGAGTTATGGTTGGACTTGCATAAAGAATAATTGAAAAACTCCCAAAAGAAGCTCACACCATTTTGATACGAGCCTTACACCATCACCAAGGCTGTGGGTGAGAATTCTTTTGAAGATAGTCATAGGATGATTTATATTACTTCAAATGTATATGTTAGGATGATTTATGCTTCATGGGGTGCATGTCTAGAAAGAGTTCCTCTAAGAGTGTTACACCAATTTTTAGTCATCTAACTTGTTACTATTAGATGGACTAAAGTACACCATGTAAGACCAATTTTATCATAGTAAAATTTCTCACTATGAAAAATAATTTAATAACCTATAGTTTATTAAGTTATTTCTGGTCTAAACAAGAAACCCCATGAGGAATAATTGAATAAATCCTTGTTTGTTTGATTTTCCTTAAGGGATAATTAATTAAACCACTGTTTAATTAATATTCCTGGTCATATTTAACCCAAAACATGAAAATTAATTAGATAAATCATTATTTATCGTATTATTTTCTAGGAATAATTTTTTAAAACATTATTTAATAATATTCTTTGTTAAATTTGACTAAATCATTTATAAATAATTGAATAAATCATTATTTATTTAATTATTACTTAACCACATTCTTAAAATAATAAATATATCATTTATTTATTTATTAATTCTAAATAAAGGGATTTGACCAAATTCAAATTATTTTTCCCTCCAACAAAAATAATAAAATATTCCATAAAAGTTGGATCTAGATTTGGTTAATGATATTTTAACTATGCAACAATATCTAGACTAACTCAATATTTTGTTATAAACAGAAGGGTTTTTCCATTCATTCACTTCCTTTTTTTGTTTAGAGATCAATATTCGATCTACACTTTTGGTCTGACTTTGATCCTCCCATCATTGTCACATTTTTCTACTTTTTGCTTGTGAGCTCCCTTTGAGTTCCATTTTGTTTGGGTTTTCTGCACCATCAAGAGAGAGAGATCTTAGATATGAAGCGTTGAGGACATACAAGAACCCATCCCCTTGAGGGGGACTGGTAACATCTTTCTATGTTCTCTTCCCAGGTGTCATAATACAACAAATTCTTTAAAAATTCTTGTCTTGTCCATTGGATGCATGGAGCAACTCTTTCTTATTATTTGTTGTTTAATGTATTTAACTGCATAGACTTGGATTTTTATAGCATTTATTCCGATCACTAACTACAGATCTAAGGAAATTGACAACCATATTTGATGTTAGGGCTCTTTGTTATGCACAACTAAAGTGAGTTTTTTTCGTACGCTTGCGATTAGAATTCACACTAACAACTGACGACTCCACAAGGGTTTATAATTACGACCGCTATCATTTTTCAGATCCCTACATGTTTAGCTACTCCAAACCTTAGGGTTTTTATTCAACTTCTTATTTTCATTTATTGATGTTTTTTTTAACCTTTAAAACCCTAAAAAAATAAAAATTCTAACTTCTGTGTGTTCTGGGCACTTTGCGCAGGTAACAGGTATCAACCGCAGTAGAGATGACACTTTTTTCCTGAAACCTGCTCCTGAGATAGTTGAAAGTTCAGGTCACACTTTTTGGGCCAAAAACTGTGACCTCAGCTGTCACGTAGCGGAAAATAGCTTGAAAACTGCGACCTCAGTGGAAAACAAGTCATAAACTGCGACCTGTACTCTTTGTGGAATTTTTTCTATGATTTTTCTGGGTTTTTCTAGGCCACTATTCAGGGTTGTTCGACCTCCCTCTTCACTTGTCTTGGACCTGTACTTGCTTATTTTTACTCGTCGGAGTAGGCATTAGGGGAATTTTGAGGTCTAAAATGGGCCTCCTAAGGAAATAATAAAATAATAGCTAAACCAATAAAATAATATTTATGAATTTGCAATCCACTTTTTGCACCACAATACATGTAACCATAGTTAAATTCAGTTCAAAAGTTGTACCAAATAAAACTAATAAAAAAATTGTATTGATATGACTATAAATAAGAATGAGCTTTTCAAGAAAAAATCATTATCATTGAACAACTAATGCATTTGTCCTTTGTACTTAAATAACTTAAAAATAAAATATAAATATAAATTTATAAATTCTTAATTATTATATGCTATTAATTAAAATTTATATTATTTAAATTGTATAATAACATGTAATTAATATACTATATAAAAATAAAATAATATAATAAATTGATAGGGATATGCATTGTTTATTTCAAGAAATATGAAATGACAATAATATATTTTTATTCAAAAAGTGTGAAATGACATTTATTATGAGTACTTTACTTTGACTTTAAAAGTACTTAGAGCACTACCATGGTTAACCATGAGTTTTTATCCACCATTGAGAATGTGACAAGTAAGTACCTTTAACTCAATCAATACCATCTCAACCATTAGGGATGATGTCATCCCCTAAAATGTGATTGGTTCTCATAAAGTTATTTTTGATTGTATATTTTCCTTAGGAGGCCCATTTTAGACCTCAAAATTCCCCTAATGAACTGAGCCCCTTAGGGCTTTAGTACGCTTCCAAGTTTTTAGGAAGAGTTTAGCTTAAGCAGGTCTTATGAGATTTCAGTGTTTTTCAGCCATTTTTCAGATCTAAACCTGCACTTTCAGATACATTTCAGATCAGTTATTCATCCATCCAAAACACCTCTTTTTAGTTTTTCTTGGTCCTCCTTTAGGGTCCACCCCGTTTCCCTTCAGGTTGTAGCCTTTTGCCACCCTTTTTGCAGCATTTTTCCACTAGTTTTTTGTTGTTTTCTGCCCCTCTTTCCAACAGATCTGACCTTTAGATCCCTGTCCCCTCCCGACCTTAGATCCATTGGCTATTTTGTGTGTTTTGACTAGATTTCACCCACCCATAGACTAGTTGTTGGGAAGCCCTCCTCCTTGGGTTTAAATTGATGCATCTTTAGCTATTTATTTTACTGTCACATTTAGTTTCCTTTACTGTCATTTTCAGTTTTATATACAGTTATACACCATATTTTTTATTTTTTCTCTACACACATCTAGGCTTAATTAAAATTAACAAACTTATCACATACATGCACAGCCTAAGCGAAGAGCGCCTGGTTTACACTGCCAGGCTAAGATTTAAACATTGTAATCAATTGATCCTGCACCTCCCTGCCCTTGTTTACCTCTCTTCCTTATTGTGTTTAGTGTCTCTTTACCATAATTGTGCCTCCAAGGCATTTATCCCGGAGACTCCAAGGCCTTCATAAAAATTTTCCGTTAGGAAGACTTACTCCTCCACGTAGGGTTCGAGTTCGTCCTCCATCGAGTCCCCATTCTGAATATGCTTCTGGTTCATCGGGTTCCCCTTCTGGTTCTATCCCTGGCTCTCCCCCACCTTTAACCTTCACCATGTCTGGTTTAGAACCTAACACTGGTGGCAGCCCCAGCCCTAATTCTGGAAATACTAATAGTGGTGTCGCAAATGAACTATTTCAACTTCTCCCTTGATTCCTTATATGGTGGGTCTAAGACTTTCTGATTTTATCCAGTTGATTAATGACCCCATACACCATGATCCTGGTTGGCCTGCTATTCCAACCAAGCTTCCTTCAGACATCCCCAAGTTTGAAGGAAATTTTGGAGATGATCCTACCAACCATGTTCGTTCTTTCCACATGTGGTGTTCGTCTAACTCGATCATCAATGACTCTGTCTGTCTTCGGTTATTCCAATGTACACTTACTGGAGAAGCTTCCAAGTGGTATGTCGACCAGGCCTCCTCCTCTCATACTACTTTTGCAACCCTTGCCAAGGATTTTCTGTCTTACTTCCAGCTTTGCGTTCGCTATGACATCGATACCGAACTCTTGACCTCTTTCCGTCAAACTTATGCTACCCGCCTATCTGATCATATTCATGAATGGAGCAGAAGGAAGAGCCTATGTCGAGCCCCTACTTTCGAAGACCGTGTCTACATGGATTGGCTTCTCAGATCCCTTTTGATTGCTATTGGCAAAGATGTCACATCCCAATTTCCTTAGACTGAGGAAGCTACCCTCCAGATTGCGTTGAAATATGACCTGATCTACGCATAATCTAGTTATTTTTATACTATCTTACTTGATCTCCCTAGACCTGGTGGTGCTAACGCACCAAGGGCATCCCATGCCGCCGACAGTATTGTTGGATCCATTTCACATCCGTACACTCATCTTCCCATGGGTTATGGTTTCCCTCAGGGAGGGGCCAACTCCTCCAACACTCTTCCCCCTCCCGGAAGCATGTATCCAGAATACAACATGCCTCCTCCTTTTGCCCAACCTGTTTACCCCAATGTTTCCCAACCTCCTTATTATTCGTGTCCGTAGCTTGGTGCTCTAGCTCCTCCAGCACAAGCACCTAAACCTCCCTTTCCTTCTCAAGCTCGGCAACAACAACCAACCCCCCCCCCCCAAGGGTCAAGTGTATGCACAACAGAGTGTGAATCATCCTCCTACTTCCAAAAATAAGAGGGAAGGAAACCAAAACCAATCTGCCCTAGGTAATCCAGGAAATAATCCCCAAGGGAATACCTCTAACACTACAACCCAACAACAGGGCACTCAGCCCAGGCAGGACAAGCCTATTCGCATGAGTAAGCCTTGTTCTTATTGTGGTGTCTATGGTCACTATACCCATGATTGTCCTCTTTTACCTCAGATGTGTCAGATGTGGGAAGCTCAAGCTGCATCCCGAGGACAACAAGCCTCCCCTTCAGTTCCTCACAATGCTGCCCCTATCCAACCGACTGTGTTTACCAATCCTTCCCCCCAGCAAGGATATGTGGCTGCCCAACCCCTTGAAAGTCAGGAAGCCACTCAACCTCCTCCATCTGGCACCTCTAATTACCAGATCCTCATGATGAACTTTGACCAACCCAATACCACTGACCTCAACCTTTAGACTCGGTCCCGTCAGTACAACAAGCCCCCCGCTATGTCTGCTACCAAGCCCCGTCTTTAGGTCCCATAGAGCCTCTTTTGAAACCCAATGGTCCTTTAATGAACCCTTATCCTAAGGCAGAGGTTCATACCAATATCCCCAAGGGACCGTTACAACGAAACATGACTTCTAGTAAAGCTGCCCACTCCTACAGTATAGTAGATGACCTGGCGTCATCTCCTGTCGCCATGTCAATGCTGGAAGTCCTCCAGTTGTGTCCTTCACAACGAAAAGCTCTACTAACTGGTATGGGAACTGTGGATCCTTCAGATGATCATTTGATTGGCTTCAACATTGACAAGTCATAACATTCCCCCCTTCCTGCATCCGTCGCCTTCCAAATCCCTATCAAGATCCGGAATGCCAACGTCTCCTGTTGTATCATTGACGAGGGGGCATACACCTGTGTAATGTCTGCTTATATTTCTAAGAAACTTAGATCTCATGAGTTAGCCCCTTCCACTATCACTCTCCGTGCATGGGATGGCCACTCTTCTCAGTCCCTTGGCATGTTCCACAATTTTCCTATTACTCTTGAGGTCAAGACTGTTTGTGTTGACATTGAAGTTATTGATGCCCCCTTAGACAAAAACATTCTATTGGGTCATAGCTACACTTATGCGATGTATGTTTTCTCGTCTGCGGTTCACCATAAGATGTGATTTCCTCACAACGGAAAGATCCTCACTATAGACCAAATGACATATTACGAACCGAAGTCCTAGACCTCTCCAGTGTCCATTATTTCTTCGGTGGCCAATAAAAAAATAGTCGAACCTCCGACCAGTGTCTCACTCGGAGTCTATAAAGATTCCTCTTTGCTTGGTTCATTCCTCGGTCTCTCCCCTCTCATCTCTAACCCTAACTCGTCGAGTGTTTGCATGATGCAATAGTCTCAGTCCGACCTCAAACAGACTGGTTCGACTAGCCAGCAGTCCCGCCCTCTACAACCTGCTCCTAGTACTTTGACTCAACCTTCAAGACCTCCTCCTCAAGGACCCTCATCTGTAGCTGGTTTCCATGATCCTATTGATCCCCCTAGAATGGTTCCCCCTAGCCTTAACCATCTCGGAGTTGTCCTGCCTCGCCATTACCCCTCCGGTCAGATACCATTTCTTGATCCCCATCCTGGAGTATTTTCAGTACATGTTATGGCTACCTTGTCTCTTCCTAACATGACCCTGGGGATCCCAGTCTGGTACATTGATCCAATAGCCAATATCCCTCCTGGTTAGCCCAAACATTATATAGCTTTGACCCCAGTCCAACCGGTCGCCATGACCCCTCACTTTGCTTCTGTGCCTCAGCCACCTCAACAGGAACCTACTCCTGTTGTGAAAGCCTCAGGTGAGGGGGGAAAAGCCCGAAAGAAGGCACCTAAGGAAAAGGTTTCCTAGACAACCCCTGCTCCTCCTCAGCCTCCAAAGTGTACACCTCCATGTGCTTTGTGTGATGTTGTCAGTCATGCGACCCACAATTGCCTTGTCTCAAGCCCATGGCCAACGAAGCGTTTCTTGAGTCTGATATCCCAGAGATCCATGTTAATTTACCTGATTCAACCCCGCAACTCAAGACTTTGTGCACAAATAATCCTTGTGCTTTGTGTGATTTCCATGGCCACTATACTCATCTATGTTCCCACCTTGAAGACTACCGCTCCTCTTTGGAAGTAGTTCGCCAATTCGAGGCCAAGCACAATGAGTTTTGATTTGGTTTAACCACAGGACACATATGCTCCCATTGACATTCCCCCTCCCGATGTTGAGATGACAAAGTCTTCGACCACTAACCTCTAACTGTCATCATCTATGAGATCCATGGTTGAAGACCCCTCTGGGACTTCCCTTTCTGTTTCGCCTGACCTCCCTTCAGCAATAATCCTGGGCTCAAAATTGATGGATCCTTAATCTACTTGTTTTTTGGTCACCCTCCGTGATGATGCACATGTGAACCTCATTTCTCATGATGATGAGTCCAGTAGCTTCGCTGCATCGGTTGGTCTTTCTTCCACTAGTCACCCCATCTTCTATTGTGATGTCGACATTATGGAAGAAATCACCACCCCTGACTTTATATCTCCCCCCTTACATCAAACCCATGCATTCGAACCACATACACCTTGTGGCCATTACATTGACACCCAATGTTTGGGTAAGGGGGCACCCATATTTGAGAGTCCAGGAGAAGCAATTCTCCACAACCCTCCTAGTGCATTTGGTCGTGTCGACTCTAGTACCATTATTCTTCCCCATTCAGAAGAACCTCTAGAGTCCCATATCTCGTCAAATCACTCTAGGGATGATCCCCCTCATCATTCCTTCATCTTACATCAACAACCTAGTCCCTTAGAAATTTTTGTTGACCAACCTGTGTTTTTTCTAGGTGAGCACCAGTTCATTATATCCAAATCTACTCTTTGGGATAGTGACACCATGTATGCGAACCAAATAATTTAGTCCATTTTCTTCATATATGTAGTACCAAAAGAGATCAGTAATCCTCCATTCCCTTTCTCGAACTACAGCTATCCATTCCTCCCTTAGAAGATAACCATAACATAAAAAAATAGCGAACCACATCACAAAAATGTGTTTAGATTCCACTTTTCTAAATACATTTTTCATGACCATAACATGCTTGGGGGAACCTATGCCCCTCAACCATAAAAATCCTAGCTCTCATCAAAAAATAGCATTGAAACCTCCTTTCTCTGAAAGGTCGCACTTTTTAGGTAATTTCCTAGGATAGGTCACATTTTTCCGCCCAGTACCTGCTACCCAGGTCGTAGAACATACCCAAAAAAATGTGACCTGGCCTATTCCTAGGCTCTGGGTCCTTAATTTGAAACTTTAATCCACTGAATTGAAAGAGTATGGTAGGCCTTTTACCTGCAACTGACATATCTCAATTCCAACGGTTGGTTTGTCTGCTATGATTGCCGCAAGATTTAGGGCCTTTTCTCCTCTCTACATTCACCGCAGCTACACTTGCAAATGAATCAAATTGGAGGGAAAATGCCTTATTAAAAGAGAAACCCTAGATTTTTCTTTCACTAGCTGCGACCAAACCGTAGCTTGGTTTGGAAAACCGTCAGCACCATTGGAAATATCTCACCCAGCTCTAAAATGGGTATCCTTTCATTTTTGGTGTTTTGATACTTCACACAGACACATTTTTTCCAAGAAGGGTCACTTCACTGCTTCTCAAAATTGAATTTATTCACTTGAAACACTTGTACTTGGGGCACCACCTTTCCTTCATAATTTTCCACGCTCTTGCCGATTTTTTTCGTGAGTAACCATCTTGTACTCATGTTTTTATAGCCCCCACTGGGCCTATTCTGTGTGGCAACATCATCGAGTCGCCCTTGTTTAGAGAATTCGAGTTGAGTCATCATCACATCCATGGAGTTTGTCGTGAGTCCCTTTGTCTCCCACCACAGTACTCAATCCTTCATTTCTTTGTCCCTCTCTGGTGTCACATATTGTGGCCTTCAGTCATACTATCCCCTATCCCCTTCGGAGTTGAGTCAGTAGTTTCCAGGTCATCCATGCCCTTTATGCTCTAACAAGGGAAGTCGTCCGCCCGCTACTCAGTTCCGCCCCATTCCACCATCATCCCTGGTGTTAGTCTATCAGTCACTCTACTATTATCCCACGTACCTTAGTTGAGGATCCCTTATTGCCTTACCTATGGCAGACCTCCTTTTGTCGACATCAACTTATTCATTCTGGAAGACAGTTCTAGAGGGCAGTGTACCTTGGTTCCAACTTCCACTCTTGGTCAATGCCTCAGATTAGGAAAAGGGACCCTTTATTGCCCTTTGAATTGATTTTCTCTTAGTTCCATCTCCTCATGGCATGATCAAGATCCGTATACTTGATGGTTCAATGATGCAATAGATTGTACCAGTGATTCCCGGGTGTGTGTGAGATGTTTCATACCTCATGAGGGGTGGCTCTTCAGGTAGCCCCCCACATGCCCGAATGACCTCTCTACTACAACTTTGGATGCAGCCCCATAGATTTGATGGTTCCAGCCTCAGCCTCTTGCAGTGCCTTTTTATTTTCATGTATCATTCAGATTTTCAGAGCCCCTTCCTGTTTTACAGGGCCTCTTTGGTTGTACTTATATCTCAAGTACTCAGATATTATTGTATAAGTCATGGATGTTTTCCTAGTCACAGTATGTAAGTGGGATAAATTATCATGTTTTTTATCTAGCCCATGTTTATACTAGCATGTACTATATAGTTCAGTTCCATGTTTGTTGGATGCTCCATTATTCTTTGTACTTTGTTATCTCAGTGGGCATAGGTATGCCTCCCCCACCTCATGTAGAATAGGTACTCACTCATCAAAGAAACTTTTCACACCTGTAAGTCTTGCCTCCTCAGGGTCTTGTCCTCTCTCGCTTCAATCCACTGTATATTTCTCTCTCTGACTCCCCTTCAGTGTATAGTGATTGAGTTCTTACAATTTACTTCGGTCATACGATTAGCTCCTAACGCTCGCACGTTGGGGGGAAATATGTTACACCAATTTTTTGTCATCTAACCTGTTTCTATTAGATGGAATAAATTAAACCATGTAAGACCAATTTTATTATGGTAAAATTGCTCTCACTACGAAAAATAATTTAATAACCCATAGTTTATTAAGTTATTTCTGGTCTAAACAGGAAACCCCATGAGGAATAATTGAATAAATCTTTATTTGTTTGATTTTCTTGAAGGGATAATTAATTAAACCATTGTTTAATTAATATTCCTAGTCATATTTAACCCAAAACAGGAAAATTAATTAGATAAATCATTATTTCTCTTATTATTTTCTAGGAATAATTATTTAAAACATTATTTAATAATATTCCTTATTAAATTTGACTAAATAATTGAATAAATCATTATTTATTTAATTATTACTTAACCACATTCTTAAAATAATAAATAAATAATTTATTTATTTATTATTTCTAAATAAAGGGATGTGACCAAATTCATATTCTTTTTCCCTTCAACAAAAATAATAAAATATTCCATAAAAGTTGGATCTAGATTTGGTTAATAATATTTTAATTATGCACCAATATCTAGACTAACTCAATATTTTGTTATAAATAGAAGGGTTTTTCCATTCATTCACTACCTTTTGTTGCCTAGAGATCACTCTTTGATCTACACTTTTGGTCTGACTTTGATCCTCCCATCATTGTCATATTTTTCTACTTTTTTCTTGTGAGCTCCCTTTGAGTTCCATTTTGTCTGGGTTTTCTGCACCATCAAGAGAGATATATCTTAGATCTGAAGCACTGAGGACATACAGGAACCCATCCCATTGAGGGGGACTAGTAACATCTTTCTATGTTCCCTTCCCAGGTGTCATAATACAAAAAATTCCTTAAAAATTCTTCTCTTGTCCATTGGATGCATGGAGAAACTCTTGCTTATTATTTGTTGTTTAATGTATTTAACTGCATCGACCTGGATTTTTGTAGAATTTATGCTGATCACTAACTACAGATCTAAGGAAATTGACAACCATATTTGATGTTAGGGTTGTTTGTTATGCACAACTAAAGTGAGTTTTTTTCGTATGCTTACGATTAGAATTCACACTAACAAAGAGAATGAAAAATATGATCACACCATTACTTACATAAGTAATTGTGATATATACCTGAATGACATTAGGTTACTACATAAGAGATTTTAAAACTGACATTTTTAAGGTTTTTTTTATATCAAGGTGTTATCACCCAAAAAAATTTCAAAACATCATTATGTTAAGTTTGTTTTTGGTAATGGTTCAAAATTGCGTTTAGAAGTCAATTTAGGATTTGATCAAGGGTAGGTTAGATTTTCATTAGTCCAAAGCCCATCCTTAAGTTCAAATAAAGTATTTTTTAAGGTCCATTCATTGTCAAATATCCATAATTTCCATTTGTAGGTCATTTCCTAAGGTTTCATGTCAAAATTGGTCAATTAGCAAAGAAACCTCGTTTTTCGTAGCGCCACTAGTTCGAAAAAGTTGATTTGCGCTACGAAAGCGCTAATAGTTTCGTAGTGCAAACAGGGAAAAATACACTGCCGGCACTACGAAAGCTCGATTTCTAAACTGTCTTGTCATTTGAGCTGAAATATGTTAGAATTCTTTGGGAAATGGTAGGTTAGTAATATGATGAGTCAGTTGATGATGAGATTCAGTGTAATGATCCACGTTGTAGTCATCATTGTCATGATAGGGTATGAATGAGGCATCATTCAATTATGAGATGAAATTTTAAATTCAAAATGTTTCCTAATTAGTCATTCTCGTTTCCTTTGCCTCCATTCGAGTGTCTAAGCTCTGAAGTGTCAAGCCAAACCTATGGCTGTTCCATACAAAGGTTCTCTTCATCCTTATCAAGTGAGGCTGATATAAATTAATCAAGCAAGGTTGTTGTTTCTCATTTTTAAGAGAGGCTAATTCAATTTATCAAGCGAGGATGATAGGATTTCTGAGAAGCATGGCAGAGGAAAAGAAAGTTCACGGAGGGGGACTCTACCTAAGGCACGAGCCTAAATATATGAAGGCCATAATTGAAGACCCAACAGTGATGGAGGCATTCAAAAGAGTAGGTTGTCTTCAGTTTTGTGAAAAGTTGCAGGGTTGCCAGACACAAGTTTCCAAAGAATTTTCCTTGAACTTCAATGGAACAACTTCCAAGGTTGGGAGGCTAAGTGTGTCAATTTCACCAGAGATTATTGCTTCTGTGACAGAGATACCAAGAGGTCAAGAGACTTGGTTTAAAGGTTTCAAATTTGATATGGAGAAATGTAAAGAGTTTATGAAACCTGAGTATGCAAACATGGACCTCAATAACGTTATCCCTAGAAGTTGCATCAAAAACACTTATGCATAGCTGCTGCTCAACATTCAGAGATATTTTACATGTGAAGGCAAATATCATAAGGTTTACACATATCATTTCAAGCTACTTCTGCATTTCACTGGTAAGGTTTCACTCGATTTTCCTTTTTATCTACATAGGAGTCTTGCAAAAATGGCTGATAAAGTACAATCCAAATCTGAAGGTCGTGAAACATCTTTGTTTCATCATGGTTTGATGAAGTTATTGATTTTGAATGAGCTTCAGAAGATAGGTAGGGATTGGTCATCCTTTTTGTTTATAAATTATCTTGAGTTGGAAACCCTAACTCCTGCTAGAAACCCTAAAACTAAAGGAACTCCATCACCACCAGTGGCAGAGTCTAGTCAACCTGTGGTTGCAAAACCAAAGGAATTTGCAAAACTGAAGCCAAGGAAACAAGTTGAGAAAAGGATAGAGAAAACACAATTTCTTGATACAACAACTCCATCACCTGCTAATAGAGGTCAAAGATTGTCAAAGATGCAAAACAGAAACAAGATGTTAGCAAGAAGGAAATCAAAAGAGTAACAAGAAGACAAGTAGTGGCATTAAAAGGAAAAACAGTTGCTACAGATACAGAGGATAACCCAGTGATAAAGGGAAATTTAGATGACATCCTGCATGCTATTGACATAGAGGAGACACCCGTTGTTCAAGCTGAGTTCATTGGAGAAGATGAACATAAACAGGAGAAGGCTAAGTTCGCAAAGAATCTTGAGTTTGAGGGTGAAATGCAGCCTTCATCTTTCAAGCAAGAAAACCTATAACTAGGCATGCTAAGAAATTCAAGGAAGGTAGCAAGGAAGTTTAAGAACCTATTGAGACAGCTAAAGCCCCTAAAGAAGTGGTTGATCTCTCATCACCTACAGTAAAGCATGTAGCCAACAGAACAAAGAAGGGGAAAGAAGAAATGACAGAGTTTCAACATCTTGAGGAGAAATTGAGGTTGGAAAACTGAGAAATTGTTGTGATGTGAAAGAGGGCTAAAAAGCATAGTGTTGAGAAAGTAGAGTTCAAAATAATGAAGGCACTGTGGGAAGGTAAAACTGGTTCTATTTCTGAAACTCCAAGCAGTGCAAAGCAGTTTTTCACATGGACAATCTCAACAATAAAGGAAGCCAAATTTGTCAGAGTAATAAATACTCACTTGAGAGATAATAATAGGATACTTAAAGATCAAGTGGAGGACTTGGAGCAGTAGCTGAAATTGAATCAAGATGAGTTAAAGAACAACGGTGTTAAAATGACAATCATTAAAGATTCAAAAGCTAAATTAAGTGAAAATGAAGAAAGGACCTCATGAAGGCTGAAATGATTGTGTTTTTATTTCAAATTGATTTTTGATATGATGGAAACAATTTATTTGGATTTTTGGTACATTTGCAATTTTCATTTTGGAAAATTTTGAACAAAACTACTCGCTCAGCAGTTTCGTAGCACAGACAGTGTAAAAAGGGAGAAAAGCGCTACGAATCTGCTGTAGCAGCTTTTCTTGCCCTTTTTAATCAAATTTTTAGGGGTAAAAACATGAATTAAGAACTGGAAATGCCGAGGAGAATGTATTTAAAGATAATTAAGTTAGTTTTGGAGGAAAGAGGTCAATATTTTGAAGAAAAAAGGGTAAAAGAGTAGCGCTACAAAACTGTGTTATTTTCGTAGCGCAATCTATTATAGCCCATTTGAACAATTTGGAGATGGTTTTGGACAGCTGGAGCTCAAGGAGAAGGTTTGGCATGTGTTAATTCAATTTATAACAGCTAAGGAGCTTGAAATAATGAAGTTCATGGTGGTCAAAATGTTTCAAGGGTGCAAAGGACCCTATGCCTAAAAAACAGGGGATTGTTTCCTATTTTGATGGAGGTCAGCATTATGGTCATAAATATTTGAAGCCTATCATCCAGATTTGACCATGTGTGAATAAACTTGGCAAATGATGTAATTTAGTTTAGATAAGGTTGTTATGGATAGAGATAAGGAGTTTGAATCCTATTTGTAATAGGACTGTTTAGTAGATTAGCTGTCTTTTTGTAATACATACCATGTCATATGGTTATGCAAGGTGTCAAGAGTCAAGAATTTGATGTATCTAGCATAAGATAAGATTATCTCATGTTGTAAATGGTCTATAAAGGACCAAGAAGTCGAATGTACCTAGGGTTGGACATTTTTAGCAAAAGACTGTGCTTATTGTAATTGCCTGGTTTTCAACTGATACATAGATTTATACTTAGCCAAGTTGAGATTCAGAAGGAGTTATAGTGTGTTCTTGTTCTAATTGCATCTGTATATTATCCTATTGCAGTGGTGTTTGTCTATGTTACTCAGAATTCATCTTTGATGCTCTGACTTCCTAGATGAACTGATTGTGTTTTTTACAGTTTCACATGTGTATCTCTTGACTAAAACTCTGATATGCCTCAACTTCCATGTTAAGTAGATTTATTGGCTTACTGAAACTATTTTGACTCCATAAGCCCAATGTGTACTTGCTGATGTGATTTTCAACCTACATTTATCATCTATCTGATTATTACCCCACATAGAGTTAGCCATCTATATTTTTATCAAAAATAATTAACCCTTTGAGAGAGCCCTCTCAGGTTGAGGAGGCTAAGCCTCAATCAAAAGATTGGTTTGAAATAGTTACATGAGATTGATTTGATTACCAGCCTATCAGGTCCAATTTTGTGATAACACAAGGTATGTGGATCATTGAGATTTTTTTTCCAAATAATTTACATATGACTAAATTTTTTAAATAATACACCACTCTAATATTATTTCTCTTACATGTTCCTAGGTTATAATTCAAAGCATCATAGGTACTAAAATTCATGAAACTCTTGTTTTTTTTATCTAAATAACTAAAAATCCCAAGTGTGCTACTCTTGGTATTCAAACTTGCACTATTGTTAAGACTACTTCCTCTAATTGTTATTGTTCCTCTATAAGTAAGCTGAATACGAGGTGGAATTGAACCATTATTAACACGCTAGTGTAGTGTTACCTAATTTTATTTAAGAAGCATAAGGGGTGGTGGGGTTGGTATAAGGCCCAATTTGCTATTGTCTAGTGCCATGCCCACTACTAGGTTCTCATCCTATGTTGGCCTTAGGATATGATTTCCCATTAGTTCATTCAATTCTTTCTCATTCACAATCTCATCCTACATTGCATCCAACCTACTACTTTTTAATCAAATATCTCTCATAACCCCACTCCAGTGTGTTCATTAGGCCTCATTGAGGTGCCTTGAATACTACTCTTTATTGAGAAATATTTTATTATCAACCCTTTGTTTCACAACCATCCGCTTGCCAACTCACATTTCCCATTGAAATTCTCCAACTCTCTCATCCTCACTTCAATACTCTCTTCCTCATTAATCTCCTTTTGCAACTCCTCATTTCCTTCTTCATCTTCTTCATTTTCTCACATCAAGTTCAACTGCCACTCATTAGTTATTTCTACGTCCTCAAAACTTATTCAACTTGCTCTTTGGCTTTTGTGTCCTTCATGGTCATTTAATCCTTGAGCTTTTATCTTTTCCAACCCATTGTAACCCATTACTTAATACAAATTTTTACACCACCGTAATAAAAAAATTGTAACCCATTACTTAATACAAATTTTTACACCACCATGATCAAAAGGTTAAAGGTTATGTTTTCCGAATATCAAAATTTTTCATTCCCTCGTCTATTTCCCTCACATTGCAGGGTTTGTCCAACTAATGGAGGAGGAAGAGCACGTCCATGTTGTCGTAGATATAATCTGATTACTTGATTCCTGGTGCCACCAAGTGTAGTGATTTCATGATTTAAGTTATGATAGTGATTTCACGATTTCATTTTACAGAAGGAATTTGTCAGTGAACTCAAGAAATTAGATTCCAGGTGCCTTCAATCATGGTGAATTCATTTTATAGAAGGAATCTGTCACTTAAAAAATCTTCTAAACAGGTGCAACAAGGCACTCAAGAGGTTGTATGTTCAAGATTCCATGGGGGAAGACGAAGCTGAAGGTGTGGACGATAGTCTGTTGAAAATTATGTTGATTCTCCTCTGTTCATGAGCTATTCCTACATAAAACAAGCCATCTTGCAACATGTTTACCACGCCCAGAATTCAAAAGTTGATGCTAAGCCAAATGAAATGGAAATTTTCCAACACAACACATTTTAGAGAAATTTGTAAGAACCATGGGATAACTATCACCAACCAGTGAATTGATACAAATTATGAAGAATTTATGCACATTTTAAACCCTTTCACGATTACAACATGAAATGTCACGGGTGTGGGTGCCTCTTCTACTTTGCTGGTATTTAACAATGAATTGGGATTCACCAAATGCAACATAGAATCTCTCTGCAACATTGTACGATCTACCAAGAAGGGAAAAAGAAAAGGAGGCTACATTGGCGAGAAAGGTATTCATTTCTTAAAGCCTGTACTCATTTCTTGAAGGAAATTGGGGTGATGGGGAGGTTTTTAAATCCTTGAATATCTACTGTTTAGATAAAATGTAATATCTATTTCTAAATTTGTAGATATTGAGTTTAAAAACTTTGGGGAATGGTTGCTCATATGCAACATGTTATGCAAACAATATAAATTGGGGTGATTGGGAGCTTTTTCTAGTCGTGACTGTTAAGATAAAATTTGCACTAGGTATCTGAATTTGAAGAGTTTGGCTTTAACTACTTTGGCTCATGGATTTTTAGATGAAATATGGTATACAAACATAATATAATTGTGGTGATTGGGAGCTTTTTGTAGCCCTGTATTTTTAGATAGTATTTGGTGTGCATTTTTTAATTTATGGAATTTGGGTTTAGGAGCCTTGGTCATGGTGTTTAGATGATGGTCAATATCATTAAGTAGTTACATAGAAGAAAAATACTAGTATATTAAAAACATTTCCTTCACAGGCTCCAAGGTAGTGTGAGCAGAATATTTCAATTGTGAACCAATCTACATGTTGAAACATTGCAAAACTAAGCGTGTCTACTTAATATTGCCAATGCGCAATGTTTTATATTGCACAATATTAAAACAACATAATGGAAGAATGTTTTTAAAATCTTGGTAACTATCAAGATCGCTCAAAAAATACAAAAATCAATATGCTTAAGATCATTATAGCCAAACACTTAGAAACAGTGAAAATTTCTGCAATAGAATGATTTCAGTAACAAACCTCCCTAACCTTTAACAAAAGAAGAAATGGTAATAGATACAATGTGCATGAGAGGCATTGAATTTTAAAAAATCAGTTAATAACAGAAACAATAAATCATCATTCACAATGCAGAGAGAGAGAGAGAGTAGACTAATAGCCTTTTATAGATTCTATTACATCAGTGATCCTGGAAAAAGAACATTCTTGTTGATGCTATGTGGTGAAAAGTGTGGTGAGAAAAAGCATAAAGGAGATTAGATTTAAAGGGATTACATAATTTTGTGTATTCTGCTCTTTTTTATTGTTTTTCATCTATGGGGCCCCTTTTTTGGCATACAAATTTATGTCAGCTTATTTTATGCCCAAAAAAGTTTCCTACTCCAAAAGCATTGGGAAGCTTCCCTTCCATTTTTGGCTTTCAAATAATTTACCCTCAGATCCATAGGAGAAGACGGATATGAATTTCATGCCACTCAAATTAAGATATCTTTTGTCAAAGGTTCAAGAAAATAATGAATTGATGTATTTTAATTATTTAAAAACATAGAAATGTCATCCAATCCTCAATTTATTAACAATGGTCAACAAGAATCGTGAGTCATATTAGCATATAGGTTAGAAATAGGCATACCAGAAGTGTCTTCTTTGAGAATTCTCCCCACTATGGATTTGACACTCCAAGAAAATCTGCTTAGTGAAAAACTTGGGATCATGGCACTCCTGTATAGGAGTGCCTTTAGGAATGTTACTTCCAAGGCACTCAAATTGCTCCCTATTTCTGTTTGAATTGCCATGCTCCCCACATGTTCCAGCATGCTCCAGAACTGCTCTACCCCTAGTCTGGTCCCACTACCTTAACACTATCATGGGAGTGTTTTTATGACCATGCTCTCGAAGCACTAAAGGTTCAATAAAATAATGATTTGATGTATTTTGATTATTTAAAAATCTATAAATGTCATCCAATCCTCAATTTACTGACAATGGTCAACAAAATTCTTAAGTCATATTAGCATATAGGTCAGAACTAGGCATGCCAAAGTGTTGTCTTTGAGAATGATCCCACTATGCATTTGAAACTTGTTAGCAAATATGGCTTTGTGCACACCTTGGGATTATGGTCTCCTGTATAGGAGTGATTTTAGGATTGTTACTTCCAAGGCACTCAAGGTGCTCCTTGCCTTTGTCTGATCTCAATCTTGAACTAAAACTAGTAGCTCTGCTATTGGTTCTTGAAATGGAACTGGCTTTACTAATTCAACTCAAATTGGTTGGAACACCGGATATTCAACGCATGAAAGGAATGTCGTGGGTTTATCTCTTACGACTGGGGAATCTGTCACTGAATCTATATTTGGCATTGGATCAACTTCATCTGTAACTTGTTCTGCACTCCTAGCTACCTTTTCTCTGTTGGATCAATGGATGAAATTGTTCGCCCTGTATCTGGTTGATCCAAAAGCCTCAATAGCCAATGTATAGTTCCGGAATCTGAACTTCCATGTTCCTAACATGTTCCAACACGCTCCCAAACTATTGTGCCCCCAGTCTAGTCCTGCTACCCTAGCATTCTCATGGGATCACTTTAAAGTTTCATGACCATGCTCTCTAACCACTAAGGGTGCTCCATGCCTCTGTCCAAACCTCCCTTCTACCTACACACTCTAATACGTTCCCTAAGCACTCAACCCTCACTGTTCCAACAATATTGCCCCACCCTGATCCAGCCTCACTATGTCCTAATACTCACACCTCATGCTGTTCCACACTCCCTAACTCCACACAATTGTGCCACAAATTTAGGAAATAAATTTTCTTTTAACTTTTTATTATGAAGGGACCATAGGTGGTTACAAAGTTTATGGTAAAAAATGAGCGGTAAAGTAAAAGTATTCTCTCTCAACATCTTCCATCATTCATTCATTTTGTGTGTTTGAGTTTGGAATATTTGGAGTGCTAGTTGTGTGGCCATATGACTTTCAAGTTGATATCAGAGTTGAATGATCAAATGCTGTGGCATTTTGAGTCTTGAGAATCTAGTACTTTAAAATTTCTCCAAACATATAGATATATGGCACCATTTCCTTAGAGACATTTTTCATAGGGGAGCAGTGGTCCTAGATTATGTTCCTTCAGATTTACAGGCTGCAGAGATTTTGAAAAAGCTCCTAGATAAGGGGAAGTTTGAAATGCCGAGAGAGAGACTTGGCTTGGTGGATAACACCTTCCTTGCAAAGGAGGAGTGTTATTTTTCTATAACTGTGTTGTTGAACTGTTGTTATCTTTAGCATCATGCAGTCACTAGTTTCAACAAAGTTGTAAAACCTTGGTTGTGTGCAACATTTTGAGGAATTATGATCGATGGTGCTAAAATGGATATGCAGAGATGTAAAGAAGTATGCATTTGCTATCTTTAGATATTTTCCAGCCTTAGAGAATTCCATTTTTAGGATTTTCTTTAATTAGAAATTTATGTCCTATTTTGTGTTTAATGTTTCCAAATTTTTTGAAAGTACATGACTTAGGAAGTCTTCTAGATTTAGGGTAGGCACTATGTTTGAGTTGGTGTCCACATTTAAACCATGGGTGCTCTGTTCTAGTATGATTGGCTATTTATTCTATGGATTCTCTCGTGCAGGGAGGATATATCTCTAGGAAGATATAGAGTTAGAGTTTCATAGTCACTTCTAAATCTAGGCACACTGCAGGGATAGACATTTTCTGTAAATCATCTGCCTTTTTTAGTGTATAAAAAAAAGGCAAGGATGGGGCATTAATTCATTCAATTTTGAGTCATTGTAGTGTATTCCTTCTTTCCAAGTTTATATTAGAGAGGTGTGATCAAGAGTTCAGATTTGTACTTGGTGTCAAAATTTTCATAGTGTTGTGTTTGTAGATCTCATGTTCCTTCATCCACAGTTATGATAGGTTTTCAATTTTTCTGTTACCTAGGATTTGTATAGAGTGCAGATCTATCTATCATGATCCAAGAAACAAATATCTAAGCTACATTCAACAGAGGACCAGAAATCACCCCTCATGATGGAATACAGATAAGAAGAATAGCTTTAGTCCATATAAAATGGCCATCTAGGGGCTGCCATGCTCATTCCATTGAAATGCAAAATAATATATTGAAAACGATGTAGTATTCCATTAACGTATACAACTCCCAATTAATATATGTACAAATGGAATTGTAGAATACTCAAACAACTACATTTATCAAAATTTCACCAAAATAAGTCCATTCGAATCCAGAATTTATTCATACATATGTGTTCGTCCTTGTCCTTTACCTAACTTGTACAGAAACATTAAGCCATGGTGTACAGAAAACTATTTACTAGAGAGCGACACCATGGTGATCAATGCTACACATGGATTATTTTGATCTAGGCATTTTTTTTTCTAAAAATTTGTTTGGAGTGTCACTAAATTGGTGGAATTCTCAAATTCCTGACATTGTAAATTATGTAGGAACTTTATTGCTTTTGTTATAGAGGCTAAGGTTTTCAAGGAGAATATAGGGTTTTTAGGGTCTTAGGGGAAAGTAAGCATAAATTTATATCTCTTTGATACACTAAAGAGTATGGATTATATGAATAGTTGATATGGATTATATGACATTGAATCCACCTTGAGATGGAGGTTATTATGTGTTAAAGAAATTAAAGAGATGGAAGTTAAACAATTTCTCTTATCATGACATTATATTGTGATGTTTTTTTATTATTATTTGTTCTTTCAATTCTTTTCTCATCATCGAGAGTAATGCCAATGAACAAATAGGAGAAGACACAAGATGTAGGCACATGCTAGGGAAAAACCCCACTATTTGGGGGAAACCCAATCAAAATTTTTCCCTCAATAGATTTAAGATGAGAGGACCAAGACCTTTAGACTTTAGACTTTCTCCATCAAGTCATCCCTTCGATGTGTTAGTACAGATATCTCCATGACACCGAGATCTCCTTTGCTTGCACCTATACTCCATCCTCATTACCTTGAACGAGTTTGAGATAGCAACATAGCACCGAGCATCATTACTGAGATGACCAAGCATCATCATAATAATGAGAATCATAACTGAGATCACTGAGAATCTTCATAGCACTGAGTATCATAACATAGCATTGATTCTGTGGTAGATATGTGTTGACACCGAGGCACTATTTTGCTGCAACATCATAACATGGAAGTTACTCGAATTCTATAATAGGTTCGAGACCTTATCCTCCAACACCGAACCTATGATCATGATCCGAACTATTTATGTGGTTCGAAACTTCAGATATTTGAAAAATTATGTGGTAGAAATGAAAAACTATACCCCTGTATATATATTTGTTTTCCATAGTTATTGAGCCGACATGACATTGCGAAGTCTTACCAATTGGCAGTGACCAATAATTCAATTTAAAATTGCACAATTAATGATATATTTCAGTTGTTGAATATTAAATAAGTTAAGGTGTACTCGAATGTGTTTTTTTTTATTAAGGTATAGGTCCAAGGCTCACTTAAATGTTTTCTGGAGTCAGTATCTTGTGGAAGCACTTATGAAAATTTTTTTATGCATGTACAACCAATGAGTATGGTTCTTCCTGGTGTTGTTGGTTTTAAATTAACTAGCACTTTGAACAATGGAGTGACAACTATGGACTTGGTTGTAATGGTGACTCAAATTTTACGAAAGCATGGTGTGGTTGGTAAATTTTTTGTTCTATGGTAGGTTTCACTTGGTGCATATGCACTTTTTATAGTGTTTCCATGGTTGCAAGTTTTTAAAGCTCTATGGTTAGTGCTTGGTATTACTTTGCATAAAACTTTAGAAGATATTTATTTTGAGGCTTATTTTTATCATGGTATTAATTTAGGTGATGGTATGGGTGAATTATCACTTGTCGATCGAGAAACTATTGCAAAAATGTCTCCAGAGTATGGGGAAACCATGGGATGTTCCCCTATAGATCATGTTACTCTGCAGTATTTGAGGTTAACAGGTTGCAGTGATGAGACTGTGAGTATTTGTAACTCTTTGATTGCACTGTAAGTTAATTTCATTTGGCATTCTTATGTGCTGCTAATAAATTCTGGGGCCATTTACATGTGAAGATGTTTGAGGACTAAATTCGTGCCAACAAAATGTTTGTGGACTATAATGAGGTGGCCTGCATTGTAGTTTTTAATTTTTTTTTATGGAAATTGTGTTTTTTAAAGTTTTGATGGGGATTTTATTTGTTGATTTTGTTTCATTAAATGCTTGAATTAAAACCACAAATAGAGAGGACTTATTCATCCTACTTGGAATTGGATCTTTCATCTGTTGAACCTTGTATATCAGGACCAAAACGGTAAATGATTTTGTAGACTTTTAGCTGCTATTTTAAGTATTTGATGTTTTCCAAAAACTAGTGCAGTTTTGTCTTTATTTTGAAAAGAATATGGATCTCAAATTAGTTTACTGTGTTATAAAAGGCTGATATGGAATATTGTGTTTTATCCCTCCAGTTTTTTTTGACCTCATGATCAGGTTACTCTTAAGGAAATGAAAGTTGTTTGGCATGCTTGACAACAAGGTTGGGTTTAAGGTGAGGTTAATATGTTGGCTTTCATTTTTTACAAGAATTAAAATGATTTATATGTACAGATGAGCATAATTATTTCATCATTTAGTAAACTGAATTGCCTTAGGCATAGGATTCTTGTTGTTTCATAATATTGAATGCAATTTGTTATTGAATTGAATAAATTAACAACCAATTTTGCAATTGTGTCTAATTTTTACATACTCCTAGCCATCCACTTATCAACGTGGATTTCAAACAAGTCACATCTACCAGAGTTTCTATAATTCTGTTTGAAGTCAATAGTATTCCATACTTTAAGAGAACATATCATATGTTTATCTTCATGCTCAATTATCATGTCTTCAACCGAAAGATTCTAAACTTTATAACATACCATGCTTATGCAACCAAGCATATCCCCGCAACTTGCTCTTCCTATAATAATCTGAAAGCATGAATCAACTATACTAAAAAAGAATTCAAATTCATGCATACTTCTTTCTTCATCTAGCCATCTAGTCCAAAATATCTTCTTATCTCAAAGATGAGACTTGCTCCATGCTGAACTGTACCTGCAAACTGCTAGGAAGCTTGCTCTCAAAATTCAAGAGTATAGAATATTCCTGCAATGTCATCATGATTCTTCTCCTACAAATTGAAGAATCTCTCATGATTTATTTATTTTAGAGTATCTTTGAGATCCTATCTTGCTATGACATGATACAAAGAGTTGATGCATGCATTGGTCCTACTGCTAGATGACTTCTTTTATGAATACTTAAATTCTTCATATTCATATGCTGCTATCTATGATGCCAAAATTAATAATTATACATGATCTACTCTCCAATATGCAAAACTCATTATGATGGAGCTAATAGAAGAGATCCTTGGGATCTTCAACCTTAGGCTCCTTTTCAGGTTATTTTCCTTCTTCAACTACGTGAGCTCCATCCCTTTCCTTTAAGGATTCTTAGGACAGTCTCTCTTGAATTGTCCATACTCATTACATTCAAATAATTTTATTTTGGATATATTTATATTCTTTTGACGAGGTTCTAACTTCCCAAACTTCCTTTTCCTCAACTTCTTTACTTTAGAAGCAAAGGCTTGAGACTTACCATTGGGATCAGTGTAGTCATTTTCCTTCAATATAGTCTCTTCCAAGATGCATTGAGACCACAAATAAACTTTGAGTGTCTTTCCATGAGTAGATACTAGTCACAAAAGTGTTCCATTCTGGAGGTAGAGCATTGACAACACAGGTTGTCAATTCTACATCTGAAAATTTTTCTACAAGAGCTTGGAGTTGATCCCTCAATTGAGATGTCTTAAATAGGTATGAGGAGATGTCTTCATCAAAGGATAGCCTTTCCTTGTACAAGTGACTCCTCAAAGATATCTTCTGTCTTGAAGTGCTTATTGCATATAGCTTAGTTGACTTGTCATAGATGTTTTTTGCCTCATCCAATTCTGCAACAAATGGAATAATGCGATCCTTGATTGATTCAATAAGGATTATTTGATACCTTGTTTCATCCTCGAAGTATTTTTTCCAGTCTTTGGTATTGCTCTTATCTAGTTTTGCAACTTTTCCTAGGACATGGTCCATGACATCATTTTCTGAGGACAAGATCTATCCTGTTCTTCCATGCTTGGAAGTTGAATGTCACATCAAGCTTATTGATTTCTTTGCAGAATGAAGACATATTATTAGATTCTTGAGACATAGAGAGAAATAAAAAAATTACTTGAATTTTATGATGCCTTTAAGGTTCACTTCAATTGTAGGCTTGTTTTAAATGGTCCCAAGACTAGAGATGCCAGGTTGCTGCTCCTTTTGTCTTCTGGTTAGGGTACATTGTAGTTACCACTAGAGTATTTGATCCCTTGTTTCATCCTCGAAGTATTTTTTCCAGTCTTTGGTATTATTCTTATCTGGTTCTGCAACTTTTCCTAGGAAATTTTCCATGACATCCTTTTCTATGAGATTAAGATCTATCCTGTTCTTCCATGTTTGGAAGTTGGATGTCCAATCAAGCTTATTGCTTTCTTTGCATAATGAAGACATAGTATTAGATGCTTGAGACATAGAGAGAAATACAAAACGTACTTGAGTTTGATGATGACATTAAGGTTCACTTCAATTGTAGGCTTGTTTTAAATGGTCCCAAGACTAAGATGCCAAGATGCTACTCCTTTTGTCTTCTGGTTAGGGTACACTGTAGTTACCACTACAGTCTTTCTAACTCGGCCTTAATCTGTTCCAAATAATTGTGGATGCCTTCTCATAAACAGATCTTTAATTCAATGCTTTAACAACATATTTGGTACTTCTCTTAAGGCTATTAATTTGTGCAAATACTCTACAACTTCGACCCTCTGGTTAGGGCTTACAACAATCAATGCAAAAATATTGAGACTAGGCTTAAAATTCCACTCCAACCTACGATATCCTTTTAATTTCCAGGTGACTTCTTCTCTGGCTTAAATTTATGCTTCTAAGCCACTATAGGCCTTCCAAACTTAAGACTACATAACTCACATTTCTTGAAAATCCAGGTTAGAAAGCCTTAGAACAGTGCCATAACATGTCTTCTTAGATCCTTCAGAGATATAATTTGGATACGAGTCTCAGCTCAACTTGGATAGGTGACACATACTCCTTAACAGAGATCTAGAGATGAATTCCATAAGAAATATTCTTCAACAAAGAACTGTACCTGATAATAGAGGAGGGTTTGGAAAATTTCTCATACCCTCTTCAAGGACATATTCATTGAGATACAAAAGTCATTTCTTTGTTGAGGCTTGATCAAACCAAGGCACCAACTCCCTCTTGGTCAGATGATCCTTCTCACTGCATATGATATGGAATTGTACAGAGGATCTCGGTCTCTATATCTCAAGTCCGCACTGTATCAAGAATTATAGGTTTAGACCAACTCAGCTCCATGTGCAATATGTTGTAATAGGATTGTTCACATTGTATGATTTCATAAATTGATGAATCCTCTAAGAATATTTAAACGCATTCTCTCATCCTTATTACCAATCAACATATTCAAGACCTTTTCTTCAAGGAGCAGCAATAATATTGGCCTATTCAACCATCCTTGATAGGTTGGATTATTTAGAAGATAGGGATAAGATATATATAGGTCATAGCTATTCAACTTTCTACCACATAAATGTATCAGTAGTGGCTTCTTATTATAATGATTCTTTATGAATGATCACTTTAAGAGTGCTACAACTTTTATCCAAGACGCCAAATTCAAAAGGAGCTGCATTTTATTTTACTGATAGATCAAAAAATTTCAAAAGGTTACAATTATGCTATTCTTATTATGGCCTTCTTGCTTTAGACTGTTTATTGAGATAGAACTTTGATTTTCCAAAAAAAAAAGTTTCACTGATCAGGACCTTCAGTTATTCCAGAAGTAGCTTTGTATAGTCTCAGGGAATCACCCTCGTTAAACAATTCAAGGAGGTTGATCTTTGTAGTCCTTGGTAGCTTCATCACTTTCTGCTTTCGAGGCTTGTAATTTATGCAATTACCTCAGAGAATTGTGATAGGACCCCACAATCTAGGGTAAAAATCTTCAACAGATTGGGACAACATATATATCAATTTATCCATAGGATCAACATCACTATGTTTCTGAAATGATATCTCAACTAGACCTTAAATGTAACAGATATAGCTTTGAAATGAAGGGCTGAAAAAGTAATCAAAACTTTGTTCTAAGGAAGACCGAGTGACCTTTAAATCATCATCAACAGATCCATTTCAAGAGTACAGAACTAGATGTTCTTGAGATACACCAGCCACTATTGAAGCTGAGGCCGAGTAACCTTTAGTCAAATGTAACTTTCAGCCCACAAAGATCCTTGTCATGTGGTACAAAATTTGTCCTTCTTAAGTTCAAGGGAGGCCGAATAGTCTTAGTAACCAATTCCAGAATATTTGGAAGTGTCAAACAAAATTTCAGAAATTGACCTCAGAAGGCAACATCAATTATCTTGGGTTGGGATAATATGGTTAGGGAATCACAAAGATTATAGAAGCATGCATTCATATCTGAGTTAGAAACCTATGAATATTCCTTCAGAAAAGCTTGCATGGAGAGATGCCTTAAATAGGCTATAAGTTGTGCCTCAAATAACTTCACTTTTTCAAATATTGTGCCTATGTACCATAGTCAACAAGGCATTTAAATCACAAAGAGAATACCCAACAAATTCAAAAACATTTAATCCTTCTAACTATAGGGTGATGCATTGCTGTAGGGCTTGACCTCACCTGATCTCTGATACCATGTTAATTTTAGATTAACATGATCTTTGCTTAAGGAAATTACTTCAATGTTCCACATAAGCCCAAGTTCAATTCTATTTCTTCCATTAGCAATCATATAAATATTTATCACATTGATAGTAATTGACAAAATATCATGAATAACATATACTGAAGACAAGCCAAGACAAGAGGACATAGAAATTGGCTCAAGCCAGGGAAAAACCCAAAGATGGGGAAAACCCTTGATCAATTATTATTATTATTAATGTTAAATGTTCAACACAGAAGAGAGATAGAGAGTACATACAAATTCAATATTGACTTCCTACTATACCACTAACCAAGTGCCAAAGAAACCGTCGAGACAAGTATGTGAATTAGCCTTTAATAGTAGCAGACAAATTCTTCCCTAACCAGAAGTCAATAATTGTTAATGATGTTGTATAATAGTTCGAACTTGGTTCAATTAATGTGGCCTTCAATGCTGATAAGAATGAGCTCATAAAAACCCAATACAGAGCAGCCAATACTGGTCAAAGTGATGAGGAACCCTGCGGTTAGAAGTCTGCAATTAGGACTTGTCATCAAGGAGTCCAGATTATCCAGAACTTGTGCTAATGACTGCGGCCTTCCTTCCAAAGCTAGCTACTTCAACTTGCAGCTGAATATCCTCCTTCTAGGTCTCTAAACCATCCTAATTTCTTCTTTGTTTTACACATGAGCTCTGTGGCTTCTTGCTATAATTTCTAGCCCATCAAGCAAGAGAAATAAGGCCAATGGCCTATATGAAAGAGCCATCCAAAAGTTAGGCATGCTAAGGGGATAAAATAGCCATGAAATCAACCCAGAAATCCTCCTTAAGATAGCAGCCTTATATTGCAATGGCTCTGACCTGTATAAGAAACAAAATAACCCAAGACATGCTCTTCAGCCTCTTTGCTTGATCTCCAACGGTTGTGGCCAATTTCAAAGAGAAAATATGATGATTGAAATGAAAATGAAGGCTCCTCTTTATATACAAGATGGAGGGAAGTCCGACCTTAAATTTTGAAGGAAAATTTTAAAATTAAGTTTTCGATTTTTCCGGCCTAAACAAAATCATAACTTATAGAATTTATTTTTGAATAAAAAACATTTTCATTGACCAAATTTGACAATCTTTAGATCAATTTTGGTCCTCTCGAAAAGAGGGATTCAATGGAATGATTATCTCCATCAACTAAGTATACCTAAGTGGAATTTGGCCTTAGTTTCCAATTTTAACAAGTTGGGTATTTCACCATGAGAAAAACCTCCCAAAATCATCATGAGCACAAAAACTCCCTTGATATGTGAAATATTGGGTTGAGGGAGTGGATATGTAGGTGTGGGAGTCCTTAGGGTGACACATTTCCTTGGATATGCATTGTCCTTAAGGATACACATGAGCTTGGAGATGCATTGGAGCTTACGACCTTTGGAGGATTTTTGGACCTTGGGGAGTACTGCTCATCCCATGGATTCCTTGCTTGTTTATTACTGTCACCTTTGATCCTGACACATGTCACTTAGAGTAGAGTGCTTCACATGGGTGGACCTACTTGTGTCTTGCAATTTTTCTTGTAGTGGACTAGGTCCACTTGTTATTGTAAAGCCCCTTTACCTCTCATATAAATAGAGGAAAGAGTGAGTTGTTATTATAGTCGATCATACACTTGTGCATATTCCTTTAAATACTTGGGTTAGGGATGTAAGAGCAGTGCTACTCTCTCTCTCTCTCATTCAATATTATTTTTACTTTATGTACTTTTGTCTTAAGGTGCTAGGATTTCTTGGAGAATTCACCCGAAAAAATCATATATATATATATATATATATATATATATATATATATATATATATAAAATGAAACCCATGAACACAATCACAACCTATAATATAATTCTCCATGCTTTCGAAAACCTAGATAGGGAAAACCAAGAGAAACCCTAGCTCCACCAAAGATACTCCAACAATATAAAATCACCATGATAAAAAACTCCATGTCAGAGTGTCTTTGGTGGAGCCACTGTAAACCCTAAGTTATTTTGGAATTGTGTAATTTCAGATTTCTTCCAGCTTACCACTACCTTGCATACCTTGTCACTCCCATAAATGATGTTATTTCAAAGATTTGACTTCCAGATTTTCATAAATACAATGTACTCAATAAGATAGTTGAACACTTCCATATTCATAGTTAGATAATATTCCAAGAATATATACATTTGTTGTACCGATCAACAATTGTCTCACTAAGAGAAATCACGTCACAAGTGGAAATTGAACTTGGTTGCAACGGATATTAATTTATCCTCTCAAGTGCCTGAGTTAGACGTAACAAAATGTGTATAATCATACTCAATCACTATGGATTTTTGATAATTTATCTCTTTATTGGACTCAAACTTTCTCAATTAGCAATAAATAATGATTGTTAAAATCCTTCGATACAAACTTCCATTTATATTTTTATGACCATTTACAATTATCATGAGTCACTATTAGTAGCTTGCTTGTCATTCCAAGCACTATCATGATTTCACATGCACATAATTACTATCCTCATGGATTGTGTTTCCTCTCTTACTATATACAGACAAGGAAAATTGCTGGGTTCCAACATGTCCCTAGTTTATATTTTCATTATTTTTATAAAATTCTCATGCCTTCCACATGAAGAAGAGGAGCAACAATATGAAATACATACTAAATCTTTTGGCACAATGCTTTGTGATATTTAATTCAACTTGGAGTTGTATTTATCCATTATCGAATTGACCTTTTTCCCAAATCACACATCACAATATTCTTATTTCTAAATTTAGGATATTCTGTTACACATTTTCTTACATCTACGACACTCCAATTTTCCAATTGTGCATAGTTGAAGATTTTTGTAACTCTCATATTACTTATGCATGCAACACTCTCATGAACACATAAATATCACTTTATCTTTTATTCTATATTTAATTACATGAATTGGACCAGTCATCAAATGGTTAACCTAAAGAATGTGAATTGAACCAGAGCTAGATAAAAACCGGATAAAAAAACTGGTTGTCCAAAAATACATAAATGATTCAAATTTAGGAAAAAACATATATAATTTGCATCCATATGAATCAAAACCATTATACAAAAATATTTCCATTTGACTTGAGTTTTCCTGGGAAAAGATTTGGAGGTTTCACAACATGAAAATCCTAAAGAATGTGTTGTCCAGAAGCCTAGTGTGCACCATATCATAGTTAAAATCTAAAGTCTTTGGCACCCTTAAACCTGGCACTAGTCTGAGAATCCAATACCATACTAAGAGCATATTTGTGCTAAGAGAGCTCACCATGCATTTACAACCACATTTTTTCTTAAGGGTGAAATTGGTTTTGTGTCTCATAACTCTGTTTGAAGGACAAATGTCCATATCATACAACAGAGGCAAGCTTGAAATTCTTGTTTTATAGCTAGAAGTATTGTTATGAAATTGTTCATACACCAACACTAAATATGCAACGTATTGTGTGCATCCTTAGATATGTTTGAGACTGCAAGCTAAATGTTTAAATAAATGCATGCATAAAACTTATATATTAGCAAAATAACCATAAATATTTTTCTTCTAGAATTTTGGGTTGAATTCACAATAGTATGCTAAAAAGCACGCCATTTCAATGTCTGGAAATTAGGATATATAAATTTGAGATGTATAATCTACATATTTGGTTATCTAATTTTGAAATATGAGCTTTTTTAGGCTACATATTAATTGTTTGAACTTTGAACTTTGAAGAAATTCCTGAATGGAATTCATAAATACTCAACATATAGTGGTAATGTAATGGTACCATAAATTGTGTTATTTCAAAGATTGCCAAGGACTTGGTGCAGTGCCTCAACCTACCCACGAGCGCTCACCCATCCCCCTACCAATTGGGATGGGTGAAAAAAGAGGGCCCTCGCCTTATAATCTCACAACACTATGTTGTAACCTTTGCCATTGGTCCTTTCTATGACACAATGGTCTGTGATGTTTCTTCATTAGACTGTGCCAATCTCTTGCTTGGTCTCCCTTCCTAACACCAATTCCATGCTATTTATAATGTTAAACTTCCATATTTTCGCAAAATAAAATTTCCTCAATAAATACTTATCTGTATAGAATCTATACTTATGTTTAGTATTATATTTGTGTTGGAGCTGTTCCTTTATGTTTTACTATAATACCGATGCTGACAAACTTTTGCTGAATTTTTTCATCAAATGTTCATAGAATATGCAAAAGGAAATGATTGTCAAAATGTGGAAAAAATTACGTTTCTCTTAATGTTCATAACAAAATAATCATGTTGCAGGAATGAGTTATCCTAGAGTCTGTTTCAATTTATGGATTTTATTTTCCTCCATTTTTTTTACAAGGATGTAGATTTCATTTCCTTGTTGATGGTTTTTGCATGTATCTTATTGAGCCCCAAATGCTGGTAATGGAGCAGATCTTGAGAATTAGTCGTGGAAACAGACTCTATTAGAGGTTAATTTTACAATACCACTTCCACCTGGTATTAGAAAAAGTTTAAGAGTTATCTAACGATAGGGTTGAAAGGTAAAACTCATGTCTTAGCTGTAAGTCATTTATTTGCATTTCTTATCTGTAAGTCATCTATTTGATTTTGAGCTTTATCAGATCAATTATTTCACTAATCTAATATGCATGGCCTTTATTTCTCACCCGATGTTAATTACTTGACATGGTTGATATAACATTCAATTCTAGGCCACTTTTATTTTAAGTCAGAGATTATATTGATTAAAAGGATGTTCATATTTTGATTGGTTTACTGTGAGCTTGATTTAAAAAAGTTTTGTAAATCCCACGTGGATGTTATTTTTTCAGGGTGATCTCTTTGCACAAGTAAGGTCGGATGAGTCCAGGAACATAGGTACACATCAAACATGTTGTGGGAAAATGGGAAAAACATGTTATGGAGATTAAGACCCCTACAATAGGGGCAAAATATGGTCCTAAAGCCAAAGGAAACACAACTGTTGGCTCATCTGAGCATTTTGGTTCATCCACACTTAAGGAGAAATTAAACTGTCTACCCTAGATG
Source organism: Pinus albicaulis (assembly GCA_034641835.2). Lineage (NCBI taxonomy): Eukaryota > Viridiplantae > Streptophyta > Pinopsida > Pinales > Pinaceae > Pinus > Pinus albicaulis. Next base: position 651,940,653 of record CM076579.1, read on the forward strand.
TTGATACATATGTATTTGAACTAAAAATTAAACAAACACCCCAATATACATGAAATACAAGTGAAGCAAGAATAAACAAAAAATTATATTTGTCATCTTTTTCTTCTCCAACAAAATGAGAAAGGAACTATCCCCTGGATGCAAATATGTAGAGATCACAATGAGTCAAGCATTGGTTTTCAGCTCCATCTTTAAAATTCATCAACTCCATATTTTATGTATTTTCTAGTTCAAACTTTGAAATCTATTCACTAGGTTTTCCTGCAAAAGAGGTTGTTAAATGTCGAAAAATATGGATGTCTGGATATGGAAGGTAGTGATGGAGTGTGTTGTTGAAAAAACAAAATTTACATTTCTATTGGTAATTTTTATTTGTGGTTTAGTATCAACTCTTTTGCTTCATTAGAATTAAGTCCATTTTGTACTGACAGATAATTGAACACATTGTTTTTTTCCAATGTTTTGCAGTCTTAAAGTGAACTAATTATTGTTTTATTGTTTGGTGTTCACTACTGAAAAGAGATACACTTACTGTGATAAGTTTCAATTTATTTTTCTTAGTTGCTATCATGTGTTTAGTGTGGACTTGTGAAATTCCAATTCACATGTCACTTTATGTGAAGGGGATATATATATATTATTTTTTTAATTTTTCCTCGTGTTCCTTGGAGATTAGTGTTACATTTGCACAAAAGTTTAGATATCATTCATATATAAAATTTCTAATTTTAATTTGAATATTTACATGATAAAGTAAAGAAAAAGGTCCCAATTATAAAAAGTCACCCAACAACAACAACATTGAGATTTTTCTTTCTTTCAACCTGTAACATATTGCATCTATCTTCATCAATACTCTTCTTCCATTTATGACATTTCCTCTGCAATATTTGGTGCATTTGCGATTTATATGTCATTTGTAGGCTATAAATTTCTATAGAGTCTCAATTCTATTTGTGTATTCAACTTAGCATATTGAGTCTCTTATTCGTAACTATTTTTCCCTCCACCCACCTTTCATAACTTCCCTAACCATTAGGTAGGGACTTGTAGCTTTGATGATGTTTTTCTTGTTTAGTAAAATATTGTCGAGACTTTAATTTATTGAAATTCGTAAAATTTACAATCTATAAAGTTTCAAGATATAATTTTTAAAAGTATAGTTCTTTAAAAGAAGCTAGCTCAATGGAAGATCACCTGATTTACAAGCAGGAATTTGGTGGTTCGATTCCATCGTGCCTTAATATTCATATGGAGTGATGACAATCATGTTTTGGTGATGGAGGCTCTTTTGACCATCACCAATGAGCTTATGGTGACATTTTTTGACCTCACCAAAATATTAAATGGTGACGGTCAAAGAATGACACCATATATATGCATCAATAGTGACAATCGTGAAAGGTCCATCACCATAAATCATTGTTGTTGATATGAAATGGTGAGGGTCACTGTTTGTCATTATAGTCATTATTCGTGACAGACCATGAAGTCACCAATGAACTCATCATGAAATTTTTTGACCCTCACCAAATACGAAATGGTGATGTTCAACGACGTCACCATATATATGCACCAATAGTGACGACCATAAAAGGTCCATCACAATAAATCATTATTGTTCATATGAAATGGTGACGATCACTATCTGTCATTATAATCAATATTCGTGACAGACCTTGAATGTCACCACAAAACATACTTTCGGTGACGCCACCTTTGGTGATGTTCAGTTTTTTGGTGACCGAGGCTATTGTTCGTCACCATTGCTCGTATGAAATGGTGACGGTCACTATCCATCATTATAAATCATTATTAGTGATGAACCTTGGATGTCACCACAACACCTATAATTTCGACGATGCCACCTTTGGTGACGTTCAGTTTTTGGTGATGAAGGCTCTTTTGACCCTCACCAATGAGCTTATGGTGACATTTTTCACCCCTCACCAATGTCCTTTTTTCTTGTAGTGCAAAGTAGGTTTCCATCAAGGACAACACATTATCCATAATGTCAACACTCATCTTCACCATTTTTGTTATCATGATCATATTTATCTTTATTAGGACATCCCCCTTGGAATCTTAATGGTTAAGGTCCAAATACTCGCAACAATTATTTGGATATTACCTTGATTTCCATATTTTGGTAGATTATTTCTATGCTTTCTTTAGGTTAATTTCATGGTTAATTATTTATACACTTGATTTAGAAAGCATACTAGTAATTCTAAAGCTTGGATACCAATTTGGAGTAAAATTTGATAAATTATATATATATATATATAATTTCTTGGCATGTTTTGAAATACAATGAGCATACATATAAATATATATAGTTTTAATAATTCATGTACTTGTAAATGAGATAAATTATTACATATTAATGAGAATAATCTTCCTAAAACTAGCATAACCAGATAAATTAAATTGTTAGTAAATGTTGAAGGCATCAATCCATAATAAGCATCAAAACAATTACCCCCACTTTACAATGGAGATGCTTAATTTTGAACAGGGTTTGTAACAATAATATGGACCAATCCGATGGCTTATCAATACAACATGCCCAAAATGCCATAACTCAATTCATATGTGTCAGAAATACATAGTGATGTTGAGAAGGGGGCGAATCAATATCACACGGGTTAAATTATTTTCACTTTATTAATAATAACACTAAAATATCATCACATAATCAATCATCAACACAATGTATGAACATAGAGATAAATGTGGAAATCCAAACTTGATGAAAGAATAATTGAATGCTTATCAAACAAACTTCAATTTATTACAACACTTGTGAGGAAAATTACAAAAATTGTAGGCTCCAACCTATCAATAATATGAGGACACCAATCCTCAGTAAGCACCAACTTAGAATTTTAGCCTTAGTAACAATTTAAAAAAAAAACTTCCTTCCTAGTAGCCTGCACACATACTAGTGTAGATCTCAGCCTATATATTTAACTTAGCCTTAAACCAGAACAAAACATGGACTTACGCTAGACTTAAAATCCTAAACAAAGCTTGGCCTTCAATAACGATGAACTTGGCCTCCTTTAAATGAAATCCAATAACAAAAAAAAACCTGCAAAAAGAGTGCCAAAAACCCTTCCACAGCTTAGAAAATACTTCACAAAGTCTTCTTCCAGCATGAATTCACTTCACTTAATGGTTTATTAGTATGAACCTCATATCTTCTCCTCCTTCTTGCTAAAACAAAACCAAGCTTGTTTTAGTGGACGCTAGAATGATCCTTCACAAACCTATTTATAGTGCATCTAAGGTCTAGGGTAGGGTTTGGTGAAGTTGTAACTAGAGTCAGTCTTCATAATGTAAATTTATCATTGATATATTCATTATATTTTTTTCAAAGCATGATATTCATGCTTATAGAGTCAAAAAGAGTAAAAAATAATTTATTATGAGTCAAAATAAAATGTATTTGAGTCATGTCCCATTTGGACATTTGTAAGAAAAGGAATATAAATTTTATTTTTGAGTCATAATCCCACAAGATGACCAAGTCAACCCTCCTTGGATAAGTCAACCTAGTGACCCCTATTCGACCCTCCTGGAAAACTATATATAAGAGACAAATCAACCTCTTGAAGAACTCATTCATCCATCACATCAACAAGTATCTTCTACACCAAAACCAACAAGAAAGAAAGTCGAAGTCAAAGGAGAGATAAGTGAGTCAAAGCACAAGAATAAATAAAAAATTATATATCTTACTGCAGCTTTCCCATGTGAACTTTTCTATGGAATAGGGCTGAAAATCTAAGGAAATTTCAGGGCTGAAATTCGACCTCTATTATAGGGGAATTTTTTTAATTTTAACCATATTTTGGGAAGTTTGACCAACGTTGACTTTGACTATTAGAGGGGACATGAAGGACGGTTTTACTTTTTATATTTGTGGTTGTTTCATCTTGTTCCTATTCTTTGATATCTCTCATTTTGATTTGATTCTACAATAGAAGGATTGTGGGCTTTTCCCCTTGTTTGTTTTCCCTAGCCTCTAGCATAATTTATGGTGTCCTTTTTCTCTTTGTCATCTTTATGTTTTGAACATTTGTATAATTGTTTGATGAAGAATACATATGAAGTAATTAAAAGAAACATAATATCCACAAGCAATTATCAAGAAGAGGAATCAAGCATTAAACTGCACTACACATGGTTTCTCAACATGGCCCACTTGTGAAACTCGTAGAATGTATAGGAAATATTCAAAAATCATTTCTCCTCAACCATGAGGAGTTAGAAGGTGTGCCATATATCATTAAAAAGATATAAAAATATAAAATTTGACTATGCAACGTTATCTTTCATTTGGATAGCCTTTGACATAAATAACAACCATTTTCAAAAATCCCTCCCTCTGTTATTAATGGAAATATTTTGATATATGTTGTTTCCAACAACTAATCCCATTTTCTGCATTCTCTTCATACTTCTTGTTATCTTCTAACTTTGCCTATATTCTCTCCCTCTTTCACATCAATATCAAAGGGTGCACCACCTAATTTTGTGCTTTATTTAGTGAGATAGAGGAGATATTACTCTCAAATTTTTCCTAAAATATTCAAAGGTTTATCTAGGAATAGGTTTGGTAAAGATGTCAACAATCTATTCTTTGGTGCCAATATATTCCATCTTGACATTCTTCTTAGCGACTTCTTTTCTAAGGAAATGATACTTAATTAGAATGTGTTTTTTTTAGTGTATGATAGGATTTCTTGAGATATTGATTGCATTGTTGTTGTCACTAAAAATTAAAATTGGATGATTATATTCAGCTTTGATGTTTTGTGAATTTTGTTTCATCCTTAGAACTTGGGTACAACAGTCTGTTGCGGTTATGTATTTTGATTATGTTGTAGAAATAAAAATTGACAATTTCTTTATGCTTAACTAAGACACAATAAATCTTCTACGAAAAATTCACTCCCATTGATGTTTTTTGTATCAAGAATGCCACCTTCACTATGAACATTTGTGTATGGTGTTCATGTGAAATTTTCACTCTTACGATACCAAACCCCAAAATTGAGTGTTCCCTCCAAGTATTGAAATATCCTCTTTAGTACTTTCACATGTGATTCATTTGGTGTTAATTGAAATCTTGCAACCATTCCTACTGTGTACATAATATCTAGTCCTGGAGTTGACACGTAGAAGAGACTCCGAATCGTAGACCTATAAATAGCTGAATTGACCTACGTAGATTCAACATACTTACTTAAATTGAATCTGATTATCAGTGGGGTACTAATTGGTGCACATTCTTCCATTGTAAACCACTTCAAGATCTCTTTGAGGTATTTGGTTTTGGAAATGAATAATCCTTTGTCAGTTTTGGAAATCTATAGTCCAAGGAAGAAGGATAATTCTACAATAATTATAGTTAAATTTCCTTTGAAATTTCCTGAGAAAATATATGACTCATATCATCATTATTGCTTCCAAAAATGAGATCATCAACATATAAAAGTGTAATTAATAAGCAATATTTTTTCATCTTGATGTAGAGAATGTTGTCAACAATCCCTCTTTCCAAACCTTGTTGTTAAAGATAATGATCTAACCTAGCATACCAAGCAAATAGATTTCTTCAATTTGCACACATAATATTTATTTTGCAATAAATCAAAGCCTTATGGTTGTTTTATGGATACTTCTTCCTTTAAATATTCATTTAGAAAAAAATATTTAACATGCATGTGATAAACGTTGAAGCCTATAGTACACACATATGCTAAAATCAATCTTGTTGCTTTTAATTTGGTAATTGGAGCAAAGGTTTCTTTGAAGTAAATTCTTTCAATTTGTGCATCACCCTTACGCACAAGTATTGCATTATTTCTGATAATTTTTCTATCTTCATTCATTTTTTTTAATACCGTCCCAATAATTAATTTTTAATAGCCATTTATTCATTTGCCTCTATTTTGGATAACAAGGAAGATTTGACTTTTCCTGGTGAATTAGTCATTATTCTATGGGGTTTTATACCTAAATCAATATCTCTAATAATTTTATTCCCTATGTGATTTTTTTGCACAAACTTAAAAGTTATATTAGATGGAGACTATTCTTTTTTTTCTTGTTATTCATTTGTAGAAATCAGTCCTTGGTCCACTTAGATAGTATATTTTGAATTCTCATTTGTTTGTTCTGCTTATTTCTTTTGCCATGCTTTAATTATTTTCACATCACTACTTTCCACAACTTTGTGTAGTATTTTATTGTAAAATTTTTAAACTTCACTTCTTGTTGAGTATCAAAGGAAGATTTACTCATCTACTCTAGAATCAAAATTACCCAATTTAACATCACTTATCTTCATGTAACATTTTATTCCATTTTTTTTGAAATATTTAACTAAATTTGGCCTACCTTTCCATAGATCATATGATGTCTTGTCATTATTAACTTGGAGTTTTGCTTTGTTCATGATGTAAAATGCTATAACAACTATTTTTTTCCAAAACCTATCTGGTAATTTGGCTTCTAGCAACATTATTCTCATTGTTGATTGCACTGATATGTTCTTTCTCTCTCTGACTCCTTTTTATTATGGAGTACTTGTGACTAAAAGTTTTCTCTTGTTTCCACATTTCTTATAGAATTCATTAATTCATTTGAAGTAAACATCCTCTGTCTAATCTTAAAATTTTGATTCTAAGATCACTTTAATTTTTTACAAAGGCCATGAATGAATTTAAAGTATCTAGTGCTTTTTATTTCTCTTTAAGAAATGCAACCCATATCATTCTAGTAAAATCATTATCAAACAAAATAAAGTACCTTTCACCTTGCAGGGTTGGTGTTCTTGTTAGTTCACATAGATCGGTGATGGGCCTCCCAAATAGATACAATTTATGGCCCATCTAACCATCCTTAGGCATATTTAATATTTCCTTCTATGCTTGATAATGTCTTCTTCAACTTTAATATGTTCTTTGGAGGGTTAAGAGATAATTTATATATCTTGTGTTCCTAATGCATTAATTATGTATGATATTGAGGATATCTTATGTAGATCATGCAAGAGTTAAGCAAGAGAATATTATGGGACTTTTCCCCTACTAAATAATAATCATAACTTGGCTAGCTCAAGGAAATTTACCACCTCCCTAGATTTGTGAGGACACTAGGGAACTAGATCCAACTTTTAGGGGATTTTGGAGGGAAGAAATCCTCTCTTCAAGGAGGCTTCGCTTCAAGAATTTTTTTATATAAATAAGGGGAAATAACAGGCTAGTAGGGATTTGAAACTCTATAGGATTATAGTCAATATTAGAGAAATTTTTTGCCTATTATTTTAAAAATTCATGTTTCATGTATGTGCACATTTTTGGGTTAATGAAAAGAAATATTTTTTTCCTAGTATGATTTTCCATTAAGGGACCTAAGTATCATTTGGTTTAAGGCCCAATCCAGGTGCTTAAGACCCCTTCTTGTACATTTACTTTCCATGCATTTAATTTAGTTATGCTTTTCGAAAAATATCATCTCTAAAAAAGTAATGGATTTGCAGGTTTAAGGAATAATATATTTGAGTTTTTTATGTTTCTTGCTTTGATAGAATTGAAAATAGTTTCTTTCGTGTAGTAGTTTCCTTCATTTAAAATTCAATTCATGCTTTCTGTCATTTTACTTTTTTGCACATTGGTAGTTTATCAATTGTTTATGCACTATGCTTTTATTAGTTATCCATGCATTTTTCTTAAAATTAGATGGTATTGATTCATAGGCATGGTTAGTGTGGTTTTAATGCATTTAGTTGACTTACAACATCATTTTTTCACCCATTTTTATATATTTCTCCAATCTACTAGCACGTTAAATTCTACCTAGCCGAGCTACATGAAACTCCAGTTTTTCCTCTTCCTTGTATGATCTAATCAATTGGGTGTCACTAAGAATGGAAATTATCCATCTACCCTTCCTTCCTCCACCTTATTCACCCATCAGACTACATTTATACCTCATAAATTTTCTCTCAGATGTTTCCTGTAGAAAAACAGGTCCATCCTGTAACAATACGTAGATTTCCTTAGAACGCCTTTAGATTTGCAACAAAATATTTTTCATCATTCATAAATATTTTAAAATGTTTATTAGACCTTGGAGATGGAGTCTATAGTTTGAGATACCCCTTAGTAACATTACCCTAGTAGTTGAATGGAAATGAATGCGGAAAAAACACTCTGCACCAGGCCGACTGCCATGACCTAGGGTTTGGAGGTTTCAGGGCAGGTTTCCCTAGGTAGACCTCCCTCCCAGCTCTTGAGGCCATGATCACACTCTTGGTAAGCCTTGAGTCTCACCTATGACAAAAACTAGCGGGGGGATTGTTACTCCCCCTACCACAGGCCACCCACCCACAAGAGCGATAGTAGGGGTTGACACCGACAGTCAGCAAATCTCTGGCCCAACTCATGATACAACATGGGAGACTCCCACATCACAAAAGACATCCACAATAGAAGTAGAAGCATCAAACATCACATCATCCACATTCATTCCTAAGGATACCAAAAGAACCATGATCGAGCTTCATGTGCACCACATCAATGAAAGAATCTAATTCATGAAGGATCATGCATTGATAGGCAAGTTAATGGGTTTTTGGCCCACTGAGAAAGCTCTCAGAGGATGGACAGCCTCCAAATGGAAGCCCAAGGGTCATATCAACCTTCAGCTATGTGCCAAAGGCTTATTTAATGTGATCTTCACCTGTATTGAAGACAAAAATAGGATCATGAATGGAGGACCATATTTATTCAACTCAGCAGGCTTATACCTATGAAACTAGGCTGAGCGCTTCAACCTAGAAAAATAAGATCTCACATGGGCCCCGGTCTGGATCCAAATGTATTCCCTCCCTAGGACTACTGGGATGAGCTGACTCTAAGGGACATAGGTAATGTCCTAAGAGAATTCGTCAAAAAAATGGAGGAAACAAAGATCAACCACTATGCAGCATATGCACGAATCTGCGTCTACATGAACATATTGGATTTGATACCTAGTGAGGTAAGCCTACTGCATGATGATTTTGAATGGATACAAATTGTATATTATGAGCATGTTCCTTTCAGATGCCAGAGGTGTCACCAACACAGACACCTATTCAGAGACTACCCACTAAATCAAAAAGCTGCAACTAAAAATGAATCAAATCATCAAGGTACATAAGGGTTTACAAAAGTAGCAAGCATAAAAAGGCACAACAAGAGATCCAACTCCAACCAGAACAAAAAAGGCCCAGTGACTAGAAATAACTTCGCAACCCTAAATCAGCTGAGTGAAAATGAGAACGAACCTGCCAAAGATGTAGGGAAATCCTCGCAAGAGAAATGCCAGACCTCAAAGACACAACAAGACAAGATCCGACTGAAAGCCTTTTTGAAACCCCAAACCCCTACACATGCAGGGGACAACTCTGCAACGAAGGGAAAAGGATAGGTGTTGGACCGAATCCCATAAGCCATGGAGGAAGAGCTAGAGAGCATTAACCTAGAGGGCCTAGATCTCATAGGGTTAGAGGATGCATGAAAAAAGAAGGACTTTCTCTCAATACCCCAGCAGCAGGTCTAGAAGCTGGAAGAAATCCTCACACGAGCACAAAATCTCCCCTATTTGGGAATACGGGGGGTGGGGGGGGGGGGGGGGTGGTATGCTCCTGAATAAAAAATACTTCATAAAAGAATCCCACAAATGAGGTACGAAAACAGTGCTACAAAGAACAGTAGAAATGGGCAAAAAAATGGTAGAATCTAGGAGATTCCCCAAGTTAACCTGATTTTACTCCTACTCCCCCCACCCCCGTCAATGAAGATCATATCATGGAATATAATAGGGATCAATAGCCCCACCAAGCACAAGATCATCAAGAAAAGAATCACTTAGGAACACCCTACAATTTTCTACATGCAAGAAACCAAATTCTTAAGCTCCACTCTGGAAACAATCTTCAAAAGGATATGGAAAGGTTGCAAAACAATAATGGTAGATGCCAACATAGCTTTAGGAGGATTGGAAATCATATGGAACCCCCACATCATTACCCTAGAGAACTATCATTCCAATAGGCATTTCATTCAATCCAAATTTCACTTGATTGGAACCACCATCCATGGCTTGCTAATGAACGTCTACTTTCCCCAGAATCTCTAGCAGAAAACTGAGCTTCTAGACAACATTGTTGAGCTCAACAAACTGAGATCTCTACCACTCTGGCTGCTTTGAGGAGATTTCAATATGATAACCAATCTATAGGAAAAAAGGGAGGAAGGCAACATCAAGACATGGACAACAATGGATTCAAGAACTTCATCCAAGACAACCACCTCATATATCTACAAAAATCCAATGGTATCTTCACCTGGAAAAATAGAAGGGTAGGTAACCATCAAATCACCTCCATATTGGATCGGTTTCTCATCACGGAGGACTTTATACATTTGGGGGGTGATCCTGTAGCCACCATTATTCCAGCCCATGGCTCTGACCACTGGTCGATACAACTACAATGGTTAAGACCAGGTACGCCCACACCCAAACCATTTCGCTTTGAACACTGCTGGCTCAGACATCCATGTTTCAAAGAATTTGTCTCGGACTGGTGGTCCTCCCTTACACCATCTCAAGGAACAAAAATGCACCAGTTCCAGAAAAAGTTGAATATGCTCAAAGGGAAATTGAAGGTGTGGAACAAGACCACATTCGAAAATATATTCAAAGATCAAAGAGATTTGGAAGAGAAAATGAAGAAGCTTCAAAAAGCAATCATCTCGGAGGGTCGCTTGGCAGATTCGGAGAATAAAGAGAAATTATTAACAACCGAGCTGGAAGAGAGAAGAATCCAGGAAGAGATCATATGGAAAAAAAAATCTAAGATCTATTGGCTCAAATATGGAGAAAGAAACAAATTTTTTTTCCATCGCTCCACCATTTAACACAGGATGCACAACATAATCACACTTCTCAAAAATCAAAATGGAGAGTGAATGGAAAAACAAGATGATATCACGGAGGAGCTACGCAACCACTTCAAGGATATACTCCAAGAACCCAATCATCAGAGGCATGAGGCTATAGGAAAAATCACCTAGCATATACATAAATTGGTCACGGAAGAACACAACCAGATGCTGCTTAAAGTGACCACTCTTGCTGACGTGAAACAAGTAGTCTTCCGACTAAAGGAAGGGAAAGCTCCTAGCCCTGATGGATTCACAACCAAATTCTACCACTTATTTTGGGAAACCATCAAAGAAGAGGTTTGGGATGTCGTTGGGGAATCACGCACCACTCACTGGCTCCTTCCGGCTCTCAACGCCACCTTCCTCACTCTCATACCAAAAGAAGACAATGCTGCAATGACAAGTAAGTACAGACCCATAACACTTTGCAACATTTATAAAATAATTTCCAAAGTTATTGCTAACGAACTGAAGAAGCTCCTTCCCCTGCTAATTTCGCTGGAACAAACAGGTTATCTAGAAGGATGAAAAATCCTTGATGGAATCATTTTAACCCATGAGGCCATTCATTCTCTCCAAACTACCAAAAAATCTAGTATGCTCCTCAAAATCGATCTATCCAAGGCTTTTGACAAACTCAATTGGGACTATATTAAACAAGTCCTTCTAGCCTTTGGCTTCAACCACACCTGGGTAAGATGTATAATGAGCCTTATAACCTCCCCTTTTCTTTCCATCTTGGTCAATGGTATACCTTCAGCAACCTTCAACCCCTCAAGAGGTATTAGACAAGGAGATCCCCTTTCGCCATTCATTTTCATTATTATGGCATAATGGCTGGGTCACCTGCTCAAAAACTCTGTCCATTTAGGTACCTTGCAAGGCATACCCCTTCACAATTCCCCCCCCCCACTTCTCATCAACAATTTGTGGATGATAATATGATTATGGGACACCCCTTGGTCCAAGAAGCCCGATCTCTCAAATCTCTGCTAGACTATTTTTCTGAAGCTTCTGACACAGAGATCAACCTTGACAAATCTCAAATATTATTCTTCCATACTCCCCCTATCACCCAACACAATATAGCCCACATATTAGGCTTATCCATAGCCTCCTTTCCCTCCAAATACCTTGGAGCCCCTCTCACAGCCACAACCATTAATCATTCCTCATGACGAGCGTCGTTGGACAGAATGGAAACCAATCTATCCAACTAGACCCATCACTCTCTCAATATAGCAGGCCACATAGTAGTCATCAAAGAAATTCTCCAGTCTCTCCCCATCTACCTCTTCTCTATACTCGCAGCCCCAAAATTTTTCCTCAAAGCTATGAAAAAAATACAAAGGATTTTCCTGTGGAAAGGAACCAAAGAGAAAAACAAATGGGCATTAGTCAATTGGAAATAAGTCTGCAAGCCAAAAGGTCATGGTGGGCTAGGGCTGCGAGACCCAGAGCACAACAACAGTATATGGTGGAAATGGGTCTCCAACCCTCACACACCTTGGGATAACCTATAGGGAGCCAAATATGTGAGAAACTGGCCCAAGGAGGACCTCACTAGATTGTGACATAGATCCAGGAGGATCCCAAATATGGAAAGCAGATAGAAACAAAAAAAAATTGATACAAACCCATAAATTCTGGGAGCTGTGCAGTGGTACTCAAGCCAGATTCTGGGAGGACTCCTGACATCAACTTCCTAGCCTCTCCTCAATCCTTCCCAGACCCTTGTGGAGCACAGTATTACAGGCAAGGTAGAAGAAATGTGAACAGGATTTCTGGACCAATGACACAAATAAGGGATATAGGAACTGGATTCATACTGACAGATGGCAAGTAGATTGGAAAAATGAAAATCACAAAGACATTTGGGAGGAAATAATAACTAAAAGAAAAATTAGAGCCCAACCAGGACCTGATATCCTTTGATGGGGTCACACGCCGAGTGTAAATTACTCCACCAAGGAAGCCTACAATATCTTGCAACAGCAGAACCTAGATCCATCCAATCTCATCTGGAAGAAGATATGGTCTGCCAAGATCTAGCCCAAAGTAGCCACCTTTTTAGGTTGCTCAGTAAACGATACATTCTCACATGGGAGAATCTATTGAAGCGAGGGTTTGTGGGACCCTCAATATTCCCTCTATGCCAAGAAGATCTTGAAATTATCGACCACTTGTTGGACCTTTTCCCTACATCCAATGCTTTGTGGGACATGATCGCAACTCTATGTAGATGCACCAATAGAGAAAGGGGAAACATCATCAACACCATCAGTAGGTGGATGGAAAACCCATACTCCAACAACCTTTTGAACAGACTCTAACAGCTAATTCTAGGCCTCCTGATCTAGAACATATGGAAAGAAAGGAATAGTAGGATATTTAAATACAAGGCATCCAATCAAGAGAAAATTTGGGCAAGGATACATGAAAACCTCATCGAAACCCTTGCCATAAATCTTTTGAGTAAGGAATATCTCTCGACATCTACGTAGAGTGTAACATATGGAGAAACTGGCATATGATCATAAATACCCATTGGAATCCCCCCAGGGAATGCAGGAAGAACCACCTCTCCTAAACAATGGAATCCACCGCCAAATGGTTTCTTCAAATATAACTTCGATGGCGCCTCCAAAGGAAACCATGGAAATGCAGGATTTAGAGGTATCTTTAGGAACTCCTAAGGGAAGCCCCTTCTGATCTTCTATGGAAATATGGGATGGGACAACAAAAACTCTGTGGAGCTATAGGGACTCATCCAGGGCATCTCCAGAGCCATTGAGTTCAACTATTTCCCCCTGGAAATGGTGGGAGATTCGCAAATTATCACTCAGGCGGCCACACGAATTCTCCATGGCTTTGCCTCCACAAAGGTATCCATCATTTAGAGGCTTGCCAATAGGTTCAAATTCCTGGAACAACTGTTACAAAATCACAAGGCAATAACTTTTCACCATGTACACAGGAAAGCGAACATTGTTGCAGAACTCCTAACCAACAAGGGAGTGGAATGCCATAGAGAGCTGCATTATTCCAACCTCACCTAGATTGAGAATGATTCTTTAAGAAGAGAATTCAAAACTCTTATCCAAAAGGACTTTCTCTCCTCGGATGCAGGTGAAAATAGAAGCACGTATGAAAACAGTCTCTCCCACGCTCGAGATGATGAATATCTGCTACGCAGGACTTCAATTGAAGCGGATCCTCACTCCTGCAATAATTTGCATGAGGTGAAAAAGACAAGGCATGATGAAGACACACAAAGCCAGCAACATCCCCTCTGGGGTACCTATCAACTGCAATCACTTGAATGACCTCCTGGACGGATATGATGTTCTGCCATAACTCGAAGCACATGCTTCCTCATGAAAAGATATGCATCATGCAGTTGTAAGCGAGGGATCATAATTCTCAGCATCTTCGCATGTGCCACAAGCCTACAAAAGGGGAGGAACTTCTGCACAAAGCTACTCACAGTATGCTCCTTCTAGTTTTTTTGTTTTAGTTCCAGCTCTCCAGTGCACCTAGCCTGCTACGCTGCCTATCCACTAGAGTTGCGCTGTGCAGAATCCCCCTGGCTGCACACCCCCTGAATGCGCGCCTCACCTCGGCTCCATATGCCTTGCTAGTTTCACAAACCTTTTGGCTCCCATTACCCTGCTCCCCCCGCTGCGCATCCTCCACCAGCATACCTCCCTGTCCAATAAAACTTTGCTGCACACTTCCTGTCTCTGGTCAGTCACTCCTCCACACCTCTCAAACCCCCATCTACCCTTTGCTTTATCTGTCCATGGCTCCTAGACTGCGCCAAAGAACAATTAGAGGAGGCCAATGAGGTGCGTTCCCTGGTTGCTACCAGCAAGGGCCAGATAACATCTTGGAGTCCTTTGAGGGCTCCTCTTCGGGAAGTCACGCTAGGGAGGCTCCCCAGAGCCTCGAGCTCAACCAAGAGGAGGATGCCCCCACTCATGTAATGTAGAGAGGTAGAAGCAGACTAGGGAAATCCACCATTGTGCACCAGGAGCACCCCATGCCCCGCAAAATTGAGCCTCTTCTGACACAGGAAGATGAAGGGGAAGACACTGATGTTTGGATAATGGACTCGAAAGGCGTGATTCCCAGATGCCGAGTACCCGGTGGCTCCCATCCTCTGCGCTTCTTCTTCCAGGCCTTTGCATCATTCCACTATTGAAGAGGAAGCTGTTGTGCAGGAGAAACCATGTCCCATCGTGGAGGAAGATCCAGATAGCGAGGATGATGCAGAAGACTCATGACTGTGCAACAACTGATCTCTTCTTAGTTTTTTTTTATGCTAGTTATTATAACAACACCTATACTTTCACTGGTGCTATGGCGCACTTTGTAATATTTTGTTTGATGTTTTTTCTGGGCTAGTTTCCTCCAAGAAGGCAACCCCATACATGCGTAAATATAAAGGCAAAAAAAGTTGGGAATGGTTAAGCGCAACTTGCCAACTGAACCTGTAGCATATGTACTATTTTTTTTAGAATTAATATAGTTTAGCCTCAATTACAAAAAAAACATTACCCTAGTAGTTGTAGCTTTCTTTCTACAATTAGGGATTATTGTTTGTATGTCTTCTTTTAGGTGCAAGTTGATTGATCATGCACCATAGAGTAGGATTGATTTTCCTCCATCATTCTTTAAGTGATTTTATTTTATTTCTTGCATTAGCATAGGTTTATTTAAATTATTTACTTTCTTACATTTAGCATAGGTTTAATTTATTCAGAACAAAGTAGGGTTACTTCTTGTCGTTTACCATTTTGCAATTAGATCAAGGTTACCTTTTGTCATTTTCTTTCTTGCAGATATAATAGTTATTTATTTCCATTGTCCCCTTTCTTTCAAGCAATATTATTATATTTGTTGTTCATTGGTTTTATAAAAATTTCATATAGCCTAGATAGAAAAAGTGGTCTATGTGCATTTTAGCTTCTCTTCAATTGCATCACATGAGCCAAAGTAGAATATATATTTCCTACTGCACATATAACGTTGATACCTCTTTAGTTTTTGCGAAACCTGGGTTGATAATTCTTGTATTAATACTAGGGGCCATCAATATGTGTGAACAAGCTCTAGTGATATTGATGTTGAGCTCTTCCTTGATTTGAAACTCACTCTTGTGTGTTTCCCATGTTGGAAATATTTGCAGATGATACTTGTTGGTTTCAATATTTTGGGCATAACTCTCACTTGTTGTGTTATATTGATTTTTACCTAACTATCAAAGCTCAAGTGTCCTATCATTTTATGTTGTAAAAAAATCTCATATTATTGTCCAATGTAACATATTCTCCTTGCATTTCATCAAGAATAAACATATTTCTTAGAGTCCTTATTGATCTTCCCATTAATCTTCCTAAATTGGTCTTCCTTATTTCACTATTTAGCATGAAAAATGAGATCATAACCTTGATGACACATCTGGATAGATCTTAAAATATTATGTTTGTGTCCTTTAGCATACAAACATTTTGTGTTTTATCCCTACCTTTTTCAAGACTTACGATACCTCTTCCATGTTGAGATGTCATCATTATTGTCATTGATGATCCAAGAAAAAGATGCCTACCATTATTTTTTCTACATTTCATTGCATAAAGTAGGGGAAAAAATCTCAATTCTCTCTATAATGCATGCTACAAGAAGGATTGTTGCAATGAAATACAATTGCTTCATATCCTAAAAAATCTACAACAAATAGATTCTACCCACTATCAAAGTTAATGTACCAACAACTATAACATAAAGATGCCAAAGACACCATCACACCAATAAAAATTCCAAATGAATGATAGATATATGAATAATAAAGTGCATAATTAAATAAAAAAAGGGGAATCCTATGAATGGAATTTAAGTTACTCTTGCTAGTTAGCAATGTCAAAGACCAATCAGTGGAGGAAAACACATCTAGCTGACATTAGAGAAATTTTCAGGTCTAAAATGGGCCTCCTAAGAAAAACGTACAACCAAAATAAATTTTATAAGATACAATAGGATTCAAGATGATGATGTTAACCATGGGGGATGATTCACTTTTTTTTTAGTAAAAAAGTAAAATTTTTAAAAAATAATAAAACAATAAAAATAGTTTTTCAACTCATATTTTCAACTCATTTCGCTAATTTTTTACTCAAATTTTGAGTGGGAGTACTCGTTGGATGCAAAATTTAATTCCTCATCCAAGGAGTACTCATGTTACATACTTTCGATGGACCTTGCTACACAAAGAATGAGAAATACATGAAAACACGTGATTGAAATCACGTTTTTCATGTATTTCTCATTTTTCGTGTTCAAGGACCATTGAAAGTATGCAACATGGGTATTCCTCGGATGAGGAATCAAAATTTTCATCAAATGAGTGTTTTCATTTGAATTTTGAGTAAACCCATAGGGAGATAAGTTAAAAATACGAGTTAAAAAAATATTTCTTTCTTTTTTCCATTTAAAATTTGATGTTGTAATCTAATCTTATTTGATTATTTCCACTATTATTTTATAATTTCCTTAGGAGGCCTATTTTATACCTCAAAATTCCCCTAATGAATGAATATAAGCATTTTGTCTTACCATTTTATTTTTCCCACTAGAAAAATGCAAATGCTTGATTATGGAGGCCTTGAAATAACATCTTTAAAGAGTTAGCGATTGCCAAAGACAAGAAGTATAATTTGGCATGTTAGTTATGCATAGGTCAACTCCAAGAATAAAGACACGTTGAACTTTTTTAGGAGAAGTCTGCCTTTTTCGGAGTAGCTTGAATAATATAAATAAGGGTCACTTCGACCTCATTTCACCTTCACTTGTCCATGTAATAAATAGAAGAGTTATGTTTGAGGAAGAAGAAAATAGGTTCATATCTCATGAACCTTAAGGTGATTTGAGGAAGCTAGATTTTTGCTTTTGGTTTTATCCTTAGGTATAGTTTTTGGTAAAACGTTTTATCAATTTTTTGGAACAAATCTTGGCCATATTTAGATTATATCTTGACCTCTTTTAAAGGATATAAATTGACCTAAATATTAGCCTAAGGAGAAAAAAAGTAGCCCTAATTCAACCTATGATAGGACCCTAATTATTCTTGTAATAAGGACAAAATCCAGCCTGAAATTGAACAGGTCAGTCGGTGGAAGGTCTACAAATTCGACCCATGGTAGAGTGAATTTTGATCTCCTATTTCAGGCATACAATTTTGCCCTTCCTATGGACAATTGGCCCTATGGAGAGACTATATTGACCTTAAAATTCAACCACATTTATGGACAAATCTTGACCTCAATTTTCAAGCAAATTCTGAATACATTCTAAAGCATTGATGGAGACATCCTAGTGCAGAATTTGGAGACATTTCTTAAGAAAACCTTGGAACAATTGTGAATTTTACTGAGGAGACCTTGAACTAGACTTCTTGAGATTCCTTGTAGTAAAATTGGAGACCTCTTGAAGTGGACTTGAACCTAAGTTTGGAGTTGAACTAGATGCCTTACTTGAAGTAGAACTTGAAGCCTCTTTGAAGCCATATTGGAGAAGACTTGGAATAAATATTGAAGACCCCTTGGAGTGGATTTTGAAACACCTTTGAAGAAGACGTTGGAGAACCTTTTTGGATAATTCTTGAACCAATCTTGAGCAGGTCTTGGGCTAGCTTGATTTAAGACCTTTTTGAGCAACTTTGAAGACATTTTGAAGGACGTATTTTTGAGGAAATTGTGGGCCAAAGAGGATTAGTGTCCTCATATTGACTAGGTTGACGTGTAGGTTAGCCTAAGAGCATCAGTTTCCTGGTGTCTTCATTCAAGTTTGGTGCCTTGTAAATTGAAATCATTTGAAAAGGTTGGAGCATGATTTTTTAAAAGAGGTTCGGAGTCCTCATTGTTTTTTTTTGTGTGCTTGGTGGCACTACATCTTCATCATGTCCAATATATCACCCCGACCAGGGTAGGGAATTGAGCCAATGACTTTACATCAAGGATTTACTTAACATAGAACCCGATCAACATCTATCAAAGTCCCCATGGAATTGGATTCATCACTGTTGTTTTCAATAATAAATTTATTTTTTGTTATAGCATAACTTGTGCTTCTAATGAAGAAAATATTAAATGGATAATAAAAAACTGAATGAAATACTAATTCACCCCCTTAGTATTTATAATTTTTTTTATTAGAGTTAGTACCTTTAGTCTCATCCCAAAAACTGCAAAGAAGATCCCTAGAACAAATGTTAAGGTCAAGAAGGACAGACTCCAATCCATTTGAAGATATATCCTCCTTACTGATGAAATTAGAAGTAAAATAGGTTGATAAAGCTCCCTTGTTTGATGAAATAATCTATGTGTCATGGAACAAAATAATGTAGTTGTATTTGATGGCTCTAGGATATGAGGTATTGGAATCAATGGTTACTGGAAGCATGGTGACAGATGAGTCAAAAGAATAAAATAAAAAATCAATGAAGGTGACCTTGAGTAGTCTATTAGAATATGCAAAAGTCAAAGTGGGTCAATGTTATTCACCCAAAATTCTATGGGAAAATATACAAAATATTTATGTAAAGGAATCTCTATTTGTATTTGGAAAGATAGAACATGCGGAACAAGAACACACACACACACACACACACACACACACATAGATATATATATATATATATCCCTCCTTAGGAACAAGTCATCCTAGGCTTCCAAGAGCCACCTATTCGACCTCATATCTATATTCAAATAGGTGGCTCTTGGAAGCCCAGGATGACTTGTTCCTAAGGAGGGACGAATTGTACTTTTTGGTAGACTTTGACTCAATAAAAATTCAAAACTATTTTTCTTACAAACGTCCAAATGGGACACGACTCGTGCATTTTCTTTGACTCAAAATAATTTATTTTTTACTCTTTTTGACTCTTATAATCATGAAGAACATGGTTTCACCAAAATAAATATTAATAATAAATATGTTAATGATAAAAATAACATTTTATTACATTATGAAGACTGAAACTAGTTATGTTTTGAACACTTCCTCTTAACTTGAGAGGTATTCATAATGACACAACATGATACTCTCAAGTTGAAATATTCATATAATAAATGAGATGGATTGATAGCATCAATGATTATTTACATCATCATAGCCAACATTGTCAAAATAGCAATGACTCGACTAACATGCTCTATCTCTCCACTAGATCAGAGCACAATGTTGGGAGGCATAAATTTGGACACCACCACGTCTCAGACACATACCCCACCTAGATGTTCACCAATTATATCCTCACAGGAACATTTCCTAATCCACTGTCACAATACTTGACAAAAGGAAATGTCATTCCTTGGGAAAAATCTTATCTTTGATTAATGTACTTGACTTATGGTGGTTAGTCCTTGTCAAAGAATAAATCCTCAAAGAATATTAGTCCCATATGATTATACAATCCACCATTATCCCTATCAATTCATTTATTAGGCTTAAAACTATTAATCTTGGTCATAGTACATGACACCTGGAGAATATTGTGTCCACCCTCACTCCCTATGAACCAGGATAAAATATCCATAAGCCTAAGCTTGTCTAAAAAATACTCATTCTTGAAAAGGAACCCCCTCAATGAATCGAATACCTATTCTTCCATGGAGATTTATTGTAGCTTGAAAACACTTATCTAAATCATACTCTTGAATCGTAAAGCACTTTGACCTTCCTGGTTCCCTGACATTCTTCATGCAACTTTGAATACAACATGTCATGAAGTAGTTCATCAAATACCTTATGGAGCCAAAATTATTCACAAATGATTACACAAGCCTTCACATATTCTTTATTCATATTTCAAATTTTTTTTGCTTCATTCTCTTTCAAGAAATCATATCAGCCCCCAATAATCATTAATATCTCTATCAACATCAATAATATCAACCCAATCAGTGTGTTCCTAAATCAAACTAATCAGAGCTCCCTCTTTCCAACTGAGATAGGTGAACTTATTATTTTATTAAGCCTCGTATTTCATGCTACTATATAATAATTGACTTCTTTGATGCATAATTCAAACTTCTTTCTTCTTGTCTTAGTGCTTTTCTACGTTCTTCCATTTCTTCCATTAGTTTGTCAATCTTATATAGATCATGTCTTGACCTACAAATTTTATTAGAAGACTATGAAAGAACAAAAGGAAAAGTGCATAGACAAGGTAGAAATAGTAATAATTAAATAAAGGAGGTTTAGAATACTTATCTATTTTAGGAGAGTCAACTCCCTCTTAATCTTGGATCTTCTGATCAGCCTTGTCTTCATATCAACATGATGTCATTCTTGTCATTCTCAAGAGATAGGTTTTATTTTTATAGCAGATACAATTAGTTACGGTTTTTGTTCCTAGGGTTTTCTAACTCAAACCTTTGTTAGGGTTTACAAACCATAGATTCTCAAAATTCTTCAAGATTTTCTATTTAAGAATTGAAAATTATACAAGTATACTAGAGAGTTAGTTGCAAAATCCTAGATATGCTATAGTCAATCTTTCTATGAGATGGATATCATTTCATTTAAAACCTAGTCTTAATATGCAAGGAAATAATTTGAATACTATCATATCAATTAAGTCATGATTTCTAATGTACCTATGTAGACCCTAGTCACTATATTTTCAAAATATTATTATATTACTCTTTATGTCAATTCCTAGATGTGACTTCACCAAGACCTATAAGACTTGGTATCATGTGCAATATGATTGACATAGGTCATTTGATTTAAATGAACAAATTTACATGTACCTCTTCAATTTTACCTTATTCATCCTTGTAGAGATTTGATCCTTTGACATGTGTCATATTTCTCCAATAGAGATTCCTTAGTCTTTTTTCCATCAAACCATAGAGATTACTTTGAGTTTATAGCAATTTAGTTTGTCTTAGTTCACATTGTTTACACATAAATCATTTGCAGAGAAATTTTAGTCCCTCCATAACCTTCAGTCCATTTTTAATTTTATCTTCATTATTAAGTCACGTTCATGGTGTAATTCACACTTATTTTATGTATAGGAGAGTAGCATAAATGATTCACATTCTTGTTCCATAGGGATGATCCTTATATGTCTTCAAATAGTTTATCACAGTTCTTCCACAACGCTAACAAAGTATTGGGCTTACATATTATTTCGGTCCCTTTATAGACTATATGTATTTTGGTTCAACAAGGTGATATGTCACGAAAATGATGATCCTTCATAATAAAATCAAATATAATTTCTTTCCTTCATAAATATCATGGAGTAATGTATCATTGGTCTTTGCACAGGCAACCACAGAACTCAGATAGAGAGGTTCACCATTTATATTAATTGACAACTCATAAGTTTTAAAATTCGTTTTATAGTTTGAGTCTTGGATATGTGTTATTGTTAGATGCCTTCTTCTATGCTCAATTTAGTTATTTTTTCACAAATCTAGATTTCATACATGATCTTTAACCTTCACACTAATCTCTAGACTTATATTTCTCTATCTTTAGAAAATTTGGATGCCTTTTACTGCTCTGTCATAGAGATGATCAGACTAGGTACAAATTCAAGTGTTATTTGAGTAGAAATTAGGAATGCTATGGTATATACTTCAGATTATAGTTCTTTAATTCGTGTAGTCCCTCAAGTATTTGAACTTCGATATCATGATGTATATTTCCATAGGTGGCTAGCAGGACTTTATCTAACTTGCACATATATAAAGCCACAGGTACATACTGCAAAATAGAATCTTCATCATCAATTGTTCACATGAATTCTTGTTCAAACTTGTCCATAATAAATCATATAAGAGGTTATTTTAATAAACTTGCATACTGTAGAGGTACAATGTCAAAGTCTCATTCTGCAACTCGTATTAGTATAGCCATAGGAACTCACATTATATATGTTACATAGATTCAATCAAACCACTACAAATATTTGGATATGTGCTACAAACTTTGGATAATGCTATAGAAAGTTTGGATCCTCAATAGTATGATTTCATGTCACATAGATAAGGTTTCATTTAAGTTTGTACTTTGATATTTTTCTAGCTTGAGCGAGGGTATAATTCTTCTCCTTATCCTTTAAATCGACCTTCAAACAAGTTTTCAATGGTAAGAGTATATATGTTTCTAAAGTGGCCTTAACTTTGGTATTCTCTTATACATATGCTACATATCTCAGACCATTTTCTTCCTTTGGAGTATAAACCACAAATTCGAATTTATACCTCAAAACAGAGTTTGGATAGATTCTATAGACTTGATATCAAACTTATTATATTACTTCTATAGGTTTCTCTTGATGAAGTAGACTTCAATGAGAAAGAGAGAACTATATTTATTCTTCAATCTTCCTTACCTCTAATACCATGTTCAAATTCCAATGCAAGTGGGAATTTATTAACATGATAATTACTTGTGAATTTATTTAGTGTTTTTTTTTCTTTATTATTCATCAATCAGTTACCATTCAAAACAAGAAAATATACAGCATAGTGCAAAAAAGACAAGAGATACAAGAAATTAGGCTCCAAGCAAGGGAAAAAACCCATAAAGGGAAAAATCCAACAAAAATACTTCTCTTATAGAATCAAATAAATTTGAGATATCCAAGACCATGTACAAGACCCAAAACTACCACCAAAACTCTAATTCCAACCCTCCTCCAAGTCACCTCCAAAACCAAAAGTCAACATAGGTCAAACTGGTCTTCTTGAAATTTCACTCCTGAATTTTCGATCCTTCTTGAAATCCCGCTCCTAAAATTTTGGGTCTGTAGTTAGCTCTGAAATTTGGCCCTAAAACTAGATCTAAATTTCAGTTTTTCCTCACAAAATCTCTTCCATATGTGTGAGCTTTTCTTCTCCTTCTTCATCCTTCTTTTAATTAGTTAGGTGCAAAAGATATGTATGATGATGCTGAGTGAATGTCATCCAAAGTGATCAAAGTTTCCTATATATATATTTATCTAAGAGGTTGAATAGGTGGCTCTTGGAAGCCCAAGTAAACTTGTTCCTAAGGAGATCCAACTTGTATATTTTGGTGGACTTTGACTCAATAAAAATTCAAATTTTTTTGTTACAAATATCCAAATGGGAGATGACTCAAGTACATTTTATTTGACTCAAAATAATTTATTTTAAGCTATTTTTGAATTTTATAAGCATGAAGAACATTCTTTGACCAAAAGTAAATAATAATGATCAACATGTCAATGATAAAAATTACATTTTATTACATTATGAATACCAACACAAGTTACATTTTCAACATATCAGAGTTACTGTACCAAAAAATATAACAGAAAAATTTCAAAGAGATCATCGCAACAATCAGAATTCCAAATGAATTACCAATATATGAATAAGAAAGTGCATAATTCAATAAAAAAGTGAACATCTTATGGTGAGTAAAAATGGCATATGATTTACTCTTGTTGGCTGAAAATGTCAAAGACCAATCAAATGGATGAGAACACATCCAACTGAAAATAATATATATATATATATATATATATATATACTCTTACCATTTTATATTTTCCAATAGATAAGAATACAAATACTTGATTATGGAGGCCTTGAAACATTATTTTTGGAGAGTTAGCGTTTTTCAAAGACTAGAAGTCCAATTTGGTAGGTCGACTCCAAGGATGAAGACAAGTCGGCCCTGTCTAGGAGAAGTCATCCTTGTTTGGAGTAGCTCGACTAGTATAAGTAAGGGTCACTTCATCCTCATTTGACCTTCAATTTTCGAAGTAAGATATATAATAGTTCGAACTGAGGAAGCATAAATTAGGTTCATCTCATGAACCTTAAGGTGATTTGAGGAAGCAATATTTTGGTTTTTGGTTCTGTCCTTGGGTAATGTTTTTTGGTAAACTTTTTGATTAGGTTTTTGGAACAAATATTGGGGATATTTGGAGCATATATAGATCTATTTTTAAGGAAATACATTGAACTAAATATCATATCAAGAAGTGGAAAAATAGGCCTAACTCGACCTATGATAGGACCCTAATTCTACCTATAATAAGGAAAACATTTGGCATGAAATTGAACAGACTCGGCCTATGGAAGGTATGTAAATTTAACTGGTGCTAGAGAAAATATCAGTATCCTTTTTTAGGCCAAAAATTTGGCCCATGTCTGTGGACATCCATCCTTGTGGAGAGACTATATTGAACCTGTAATTCGACCACATTTATGGACATATCTTGACCTCAATTTTCATGAATATTTTTTAAGACATTATAAAGCATTCTTGGATACATCCTAGTGAAAAATTTGTAGACATTTATTAAGTAGACCTTGGATCAACTGTGAATTTTATTTAGGATATCTTGAACTAGATTTCTTAAGCTTCCTTGTAGTAGACTTGAAGACCTATTGAAGTGGACTTGAATCTCACTTTGGATTTGAACTAGAAGCCTTCTTTGCAGTAGAACTTGAAGCCTCTTTAAAGAAGTATTGGAGAAGACTTGGAGTAGATCTTGAAGACTCCTTGGATAAAATTTTGAAACATATTTGAAGCAGAATATGGAGAAACTTTTTGGGGCATTCTTGAACGAATTTTGTGCAGACCTTTGACCATCTTGATTGAAGACCTTTTGGAGTAGCTTTGAAGAAATTTTGAAGGAAGTATTTTTGAAGTATTTGTAAAGGTTGGAGTTTAAGAGGATCATGTCCTCATATTAACTAGGTTGGTGCCTAGATTTAGCCTAAGAGGATTGGTGTTATCATATTGACTAGGTTATTTGTTGGATTCTCTTTATAGGGTTGGTGTCCTTATTCAATTTTTGTTCCTTGTATATTAAATTATTTGAAAACTTGATTGGAGCCTAATTTTTTAAAAGATGATTGGAGTCCTCAATGTTGTTTTCAATAAAAAAATTATACCTTTTTCTAGCATAACTTATGCTTCCTATAAAGAAAAATATTAACTGGCTAATAAACAATTTAAATGAACAATAATTCACCCCCTCTCAGTATTTCCAACATTCTAGTGATTTTTTCAGATCCATTGTCTCAAGAACTCACACTTCCCACTTTTTCTTCTTTTAGAGTAATAAATTTATTTTAATTTATGGTCGTGGTTCTATAGAACCTGCTATCAACATACCTATAACTTTCTTTATTTCGAGCTTACATAAATATTCCACACTTTTTTGTTGGTCATTCTTCCTTTTTTTCCTTCCAAAACATCTTCTCTTGATTTTGTAGGATAATCTCATGCTGTATGTCCAAATAAATTTCATCTATAACACTTTATAATGTACTTGGATAATGGATAAAATGAATTATGCTTTATGTTATTGAAACCATATATATAATTTTGTTATCTACAAACTTCTAGAGAGTTGATAAAAAAAAATTTCCATAAATATTATAAGCTTTACACTCTCTTGCTTGACATCCAAAATTTTTGCATAAAAAATTGTGATCATTAAAAATAGTTTGATACCTAGTTGTGTATTATTTCCTTAATGGAACAATTCTTCTGGAGCTGATATGATTTAGAGAATATTGTTGGCCCTTGTCCCTTATCATATTTCTATCTATATTGTGAATGGACTTCTTGAGAGCATCAACATAATTTTTTTTATAGCAGTGTTTCTAGACTTCTCCCAATTTTTATCCTTTCTCTTGGTAGAATTGAAGCTTTCAAAATTTTCTTCAAATTCCTTTCCCTGTGACTTGGGATTTTCATCTTCTTTATATGAGGTCTCCCCCATATAACCAAGACCATTCTTGTCATATGGTGGTCTTTGAAATAAGAGAATAGCATCCAAAGTTTGAAATATTTTCATGTTTTTGTTTAACTTATATAGCTCTTTCCTTAATGAGGTAATTTAAAATTCAAACTTCTCACAATTTTCTTCCTTTTTGTTTAGTTAACTATTCAACACTTCTTCCACTCATTTTTCTTCCTCTTTTTAAGTATTGATGAAGATTAATTCCTTAGATGGTATTTTTTTCTTCTTTGTAAGGTTGTCAACTCTTCTAATGTATTGATGAGTTTTTCTTCAAGATCCACTTTTTCTTCAACACGTTCTTCTTCTTCTTTTTATTTTGTCTCTTCTGATTTGTCTCTATTGGATTATTTATTTGTGGTTGAAAACAATATCTCTCTTCTATCATCACTAGAATCCATTTCTTTTTCTTTAGAGAAATCATTATCCTCTTCAAATTAGAGATTTATCTTTTTTAAATAATTTCCTTTGAAAACCTTTTTTGGGGTTCTTCCTTATCATAACTATATTCCCTGAAAGTGAACTTAACAAAAAAATGTTCTATATTACCATAATTAAAATATATTATAGGTAAATTACCTTTGGATTTGGATTTTTTCTTTAGTATTCTAACTAACTGAGCCATTTCTATATCAAATTCATCACTGGAGCAATCACAAGACTTGCATTTTCTTGACTTCTTATATGAATTAAATGTTGCTTCATATTAAATTCATATGTAGTGAGAATTATGTTCTCTTCCATTTTTAGATAATTATTTAATGGAAAAGACTTTGGCATCAAAACACAGAGGAAGTGACTGCAATTGTTTTTAAACAATTGTTGTTTCTTCAATTGTTTCACCAATTACTTTGAGGTAATTAATCACTTCATCTACTCAAAGAAAATAAGCAACAGCATCTTCTTCACCACTCATTTTTATGCTTTCAAATTGTCTTAGGAAATTCTAACGATTTTCCATCTTTACTTTTTCATCTCCTTCATAGTTTCTTACAAGCTTGTCCACATATCTTTAGCTAATTCACACTACATTAACAAATTTTGAATTAAAAATACATTTAAGATGGATTTTATAGTTTTTTTATTGGAAACATAATAATTTTTTCCATCTTGATCAGCCGGAGAAGATGGAACCTTAAATCCATCTAAAACAGACTGCCAAATTTCAAAACCAAGAGACATTAAGTGGGGATTCATTATTATCTTCCAAAACGAAAACTTTGTCCATCAAACAAAGGAATTTTGATTGAACATTCCCAACTAGTCATGGCCACTCTAAGATCTTCTTTTGGTTTTTATATTATTCTGGAAGAACCTTGCTATGATACCAATTGTTGGAAATACATAATGATACTAAGTGGGGGGTGAATCTATATCACACATATTAAAGTATTATCACTTATTAATATTAAGATTGAAATTTCATCACATAATTCATCGGCAACGTAATGTATGAACAGAAATATAAGAGTGGAAATACAAACTCGAAGAAATAATACTTGAATATTTGTAAACCAATATTAAATAAATTATTACAACACTTGTGAGGAAACCAATCCTCTATTACACCAAATTACAAAAATTGTAGGTTCCAACTTGTCAAGAAGATGAGGACACCAACCTTAGTAACCACTAAATTACAATTTTTTTAGGATTAATAACTATTTAAGAAAAATCTTCCTTTCTAGTAGCTTGCACACAAACCAATCCAGATCTTAGCCTCTAAACTAAGCTCAACCACCAACCATAACATAACAAATCCTTCCACTAGATTCATCCTCCTCAACATAACTTAGCCTCCAATAGGGATAAACTAGGCCTCTTAAAAAAAAAAAAAATTGACCTTGTTCACACTAGAACTCGGCCTCCTTTAAACCATAACCAAAATAGACAGAAAAACCTTCAAAGAATGTGCCAAAAACCATTCCACATTTTAGTAAATATTTCATAAAATGCTTCTTTTTACTCATATTCACTTCACTTAATCATTCATGAGGCATGAACCTCATATTTTTTCCTTCTACTTGCTAAAAAATAACTAAACTTTTTTGAGTGGTGGATAGAAATGGTCTTGCACACAATTTTTTATAGTGTAATTGGGGTCTAGGGTAGGGTTGATCAGTCCATTGGCTGGGCTAACTTATGAAACTAGAATAATGTGTAGTGAATATTCAAAAAATAATTTATCCTCAATAGTGAGGAGTCATAAGGTGTGACATATATTGTTGGATTGGTCTCGAAATAGGCTATTTCAATATGTAACTTTCTCTTTCATTTGGACAACCTTTCACATCAATAAAAATAATTTTCAAATGACACTTGTTTATGTGAGATTTTTTAAAATTAATCAATTTAATTAAAATGGGAAAAAGGGCATTACTACTTTGGAGATAAATTTCCACTGTTGATTTGTGTGAATACTATGAATATTCTATAATATTTGGTGGAGTTCAAATCCCTATCACCCACTTGATAATTATTTATAATTAAATTAAAATTATGGAAGTACACAAATTAGAGGTTGAGATTTATTTCCATAGTTATGTCTTTTTTTCCCCTTTTAATTAAATTTATTAATTAAAAAATGTCATATGAACAAGTGTGATATGAAATGAGTTATGGTTTATTGAGCATGTGGTAGTGATAAGCCACGGTATTGGACCATGGTATTGTGAAAAATATTATCTATAGTTTAAGAATCTCCATAATAAAGTGAGGGGTGAATCTGGTTGGTTAAGAATCTTGTTGTATGTTTCTTTTTAAATATATATATATATATATATGTTTAATTTATATATTTTTTCTTTTTATCATTAATAATAATGATTTTAAATTCTTGATCAGTGGTTGTCATTGATGTCAACCCAAGCAGCACCAGGGGCTACCCTGATATTTCATGGGAATTTTGACCTACCAAATTACTATATTTTGGGTCAAGAATATTTTTTGATGGTTTCTACTTGTCGAGATGTTTCCATTGATATATGACACACCATGTAATTCTTCACGGTTTGAGAGATATTCATGTTTGAAGTTTGTAACCCCAGTTAGTGGGCTAAAACCCCATGGGATTGTGGCATGGGTCATTGAAAAGTAAATAATTAATAATTTTTAAGCTCCTAAAATCCCTCCCATGTTCACTTGTTGAAGCCCCTCTCAAGCTAAGCATTTATATAAATTGTGATCCTCATATCCTCCTCATGTAGGGATTTCACTACTTGAAATAGTTCATCGTGGAATTTGCGCTATAACGTTTTTTCTGCGAAGGTTCAGAAGCTGAAATTTTAATGAGGAAAAACTGAAATATGAGGAAGATCCTATAAAAATTACAGATCATGGTGCACAACATTTTCAAAGATATGATCTGTGGAAGTTATGGTTGTTGCAGGCTCCTAAACTTCATCTCAAAGAGGTGACCTTGAGAAAACCATCATAACTCTCTCTCTGAGTATTAGATTGGAATTCTGTAAAGAGTGGCAGATAGTTCACGAACTGTAGTCTTCGCTGTGTTAATTTCATAGCCGAATAAATAAAACATGACACATGGCATGTCGTACAAGTTCGCTACAGAATGAGTCCATAATTAGGTCATTGTGAGAGATTGGGCATAAATTTGCCTTGAAGAATCCAAATTGGGTCAGACCTATGGCATTGGAAAGAATACTCAGAGGAATAATATAAGACCCAAAATCACATGTTGCGGATCTGAAATAGAAGCGATACACCAGATTCAATATCGAGCTCCTAGAAGGCAAGGAAAAGCTAGATCATGTGTTGTCAAGGGTTTCAAAGGACCAGACTTTCTAGGGCAGAAAAGCAAAGCAAGTTGTAGTAGAGGTAAGCTCCAGGTAAATATATTTTTTATATGCATGTTCATATCTTAATTGCATTAGGTTCTTTGTATTCTAATTTCCTTTTTTTTTTAGCACTGACATATGCTCTGCAGGATGAGGTAAGTTTTGATATTATCATGTCAAGGGTATTTCCTTGAAGACTTTTTTTAGGTATTATATATTCATCAACATAAAATCAATGCATTATCTAATGTTCTAAAGAGTGAGAAAGGTTAGCATGACAAAAGCAGCAATCTAGGTGCATAACAACAGCAAGAAGATCACCACATGAAGTCTTCAAGTGGGCAACACTGCATACAATCATTGTAAAGGTATCAGTGTACTAAGTCATTGTAAAATCATCATGTAAAAATTGTACAAGTGTCTATCTGCAAAGATTTGAAGAGGCAGTGTCAGGAGGTCTAAGATCATCATTAGGTGGTTGTGTCATAGTTGGGGTTATGGTATAGTGTGTCTTCTTCTTCTACATCATTCTATATCATTGTGAAGTGGACCATTTTCCCTGGTATGAGAGTCCATTCTTTTTTTATTATTCGATAGGGTGGTAGGGTGGTGCTAGGCTAGTGCATGAAGTCACCAACAGGTTCAAGCCTGTGAAAAATTTATGGTGGTAGGGTGGTGTTAGGGCGATTTGTAGCTCATTGGGTGTTGGGGCATCCATTCAATTGACTACTGAAGAATCTTGAGCGTTGGAGCGTCCATCCAATGGGAGCTAGAGAAGAATGATTTTCTAGATTCTAGGAAGTTGGAGCTTTATTTTCAATTGGAGCTGAATATTAAATAATTATTCGAAAAACATTCAGGTGGTTTTTGTCCCAGAGAGGGTTTCCACCTTAAAAATTGTGTGCATTTGTGTTCCTTTTGCTTACTACCATCGTTGTACAAACACTGATAATAATTGAAGATTAAATAATACTCTGAAAGATTAATAATAATACTAATTGAAAGGAATATTGATTCACCCTCCCTCTCAGTATTTCCAATAATTGGTTTCAGAGCTTGGTTCTTCAATAACAATCTAAAAACTGGAAGGAGGTCATGGAGCATACCAATAATGGTGCACCTCTGTTTAATGAAAATAAGTATGCACTCTGGAAAGGAAGAATGGAGGTATATATCTTGGCACAAGGTT
Source organism: Pinus albicaulis (assembly GCA_034641835.2). Taxonomy (NCBI): domain Eukaryota; kingdom Viridiplantae; phylum Streptophyta; class Pinopsida; order Pinales; family Pinaceae; genus Pinus; species Pinus albicaulis. Next base: position 651,972,453 of record CM076579.1, read on the forward strand.
ATGAAGTATGGGACACTGTTCAAAATGGCTTTACCCCAATCATAGATGAACAAGGTAAGAACAATTTGGTAAATGATGCACAAGAAAAGAATATTATTATCAGTGGAATTATTGAATCTTCTTATCATAAGGTGTTGGGTTGTAAAACCACTAAAAATGTATGGGACAAGCTTGATAATATATATGCAGGTGACTCAAATGTCAAAGAAGCAAAGCTTCCAATCTATAGAGAAAAAATTGAGCAACTTAGAATGAAAGAAGATGGAAAGATTGTTGCATACATTCAACACGTTGATGAAATAACCAACACTCTGAAAGGATTGGGAGAGCCAGTTGACAAGAAGCCTATTATACGAAATATTCTTAGAACGTTATAGAGATTCAACCCAAAGGTATCGCTCTTAGAATACAGTCCAAATCTGGAAAAAACTCACCAAAGAGGAATTACATGGAGTCTCATAGCATATGAAATGAGACTTGATGAAGAAGAGGGTACTTTTCATCTAGAAACTATGTTCGTTGCATCTAAGAAAACCAATAAGGACAAACAACCTTAAATTGAAAATACATGCACCTGCAAGTGTGAAGAAAAGGGAGATTGTGAAGAAGGTCTTTTATATGAAGAATATGCTTACTTTACGAGAAAACTAAAAATTAGTAAGGGAAAATTCAAAGGTAAACTTACATTGATATGTTTTGGCTGTGGTGAGGTTGGGAATTTCACAGCAAAATGCCTGAACAGAAGTGATGGCAACTCAAAAGGAAAGAAAGGAATTAAGAAATTCAATAAGCAAGGTAGAAAGAAAGGATCCAAAAGGAACTTTCTCTCTAAAGAAAATATCTCATCATCCGATGAAGATAATCACAGCAAAGAAGAAGCCAATGAGAGAGTATTGTTTATGGCCAATAACAATAAACAATAGGTATCAAACAACGAAGAAGAAGGTTTTACCATAGAATAATTTTCTAAGGAGGAAATCAGGCTTATAAAAGAGCTCAAGGCTGAGAAGATCCATTATAATACTCTTGAGGAACAAGTTTGAGGTATCAAAATTGAAGTTGAAGAACACCAATGTATTGAAGAGTCACTTCAAAAGAAGTTGGAAGAAAGCAACCAAGAAAGGGAGGCATTAGAAGTCGAAGTAGTCTCGCTGCGTAAGGAAGTGAAGAAGGGAAAAAATGTCCAAAAATATGCCAATATCTCAAGGGAATTGGAAGAACTCATCAACAATCAATTATCTTAAAATGACAGAATTGGCCTTGGTTACAAAGAAGAAGAAGCAAGACCTTCTACAACAAAATACAATGAACCTATGAGATCTTACATGCATGTAGACTTCATTGGTCAAAATTCGCAAGAACATCCTTGGAAGACGATTCCTCGACGAATATTTCCATCCAAGTACCAACATATTTTTCATGGCTATTGTTATTCATGTGGAAAATTTGGTCATAAAGTTGTAGAATGTCGCACGTACCCTAGGAACCAATACAATTCTAGGAGATCCTTCAAATATGAACCTCCCAGGGCTCAACGAAACATCAATAGATTTGAAAATTTAACAAATAATATGGAATGTTACAAATTTCAGAACTTTGGACACATAGCCATAGACTGTAGACTTGAAAATCTTCCAGAAGAATCTTCGAAGCCACAAAATGAACAAACATGGAAGAAGAAGAAGACTGATAATTGTGCTCTCACTCTCAAGGCTCAAAACAACAAAGATGTGTGGTATGTTGATAGTGGTTGCTCAATGCCTATGACTAGAGATAGAAAGAAATTTGTATCTCTGAAAGAGAAGAAGGATGGAACTATATCCTTTGGAAATGATGGATCTTCAAATGTTATAGGATCAAGTACTGTCACTCTCGGAAGCAAAGACGTTCTAGCCAAGAATGTTCTATTGGTTGAAAACATGAATCAAAATATGCTCAGTGTTGGAAAAATGTGTGATCAAGGACACTCAATGTTATTCAACTCCAAAAAATGTGAAATCAGGAAAGGCAGGTATGGTAAAATTGTGGCTACAGTAAGTTGAGCTCCAAATGAAATATATGTTCTGGATGAAACAACTAAAACATGAATATTAGCTAAAGAAGATGAAAGCTGGTTATGGCATAAACTAATGGGTCACATAAACTTTGACAATATTGTCAGGATAAGAAAAAAGGAAGCAGTATGAAAAATGCTAAAAATCTCAAAACCTTCCAACACACTATGTTAGGCCTGTTGGCACGACAAGCAGACAAAAGTCCAATTTAAAACAAAAGAACACTTTGCATCAAATCCATTGGAATTGATACGTATTGATCTGTGTGGTCCTATGAGAACAAAAGGCTTAGATGGAGAATTATATTTCATGTTAATGATAGATGACTATACCAGGATGACAACCGTCAGTTTCCTAAAGAAAAAAATTGAATCATTTGAGTGCTTTAAGATCTATAAGGATTTGGTCGAAAATGAAACTAATTTGAAAATAAAGTGTCTAATATTAGATAATGGCGGAGAATTCACTTCCAAATTATTTCAACAATACTAAGATGAAAATCAAATAAAAAGAAAATTTTCAATAGCACGAACACCTCAACAAAATGGAGTTGCTGAAAGAAAGAACATAATTGTACAGGAAATGGGTAGAACAATGTTGAAGGACTCAAAATTGGATGAAAAATTATAGGTTCAAGAAATTGATACTATAGTCTTCATTATCAACCGAAGTCTTCTCAGAAATAATGGTAACAAGACCCCATATGAATTATGCAAAGGAAAAACAGGTAATGTAAAATATTTCAGAATCTTCATAAGAAAATGTTATATCAAAAGAGAAGATCAAAATTTGGGTAAGTTTGAGTCACATGTTGATGAAGGTATCTTTGTTGGTTACTCACGCAAAAGAAAGACCTATAAGTGCTATAATATAAGATGGAAACAAATAGTGGAGAGCATAAATGTTACATTTAATGAAGATGGTGTTCTAACGAATAATGATGAGGATCTAGAATCTTTGAAACTTGAGAAAGAGGTTGAAAAAAGACATAGATAAAATTCTAGAACAAGAAGAAACTATCAATAAGGAAGAAGTAAATAATGATTATCAAGATATACTAGAACAATAATATGAAGATCCTCCAAAGAGAACAAAAGAATGGATTCAAAAGAACCATCCATAAAATCAAATAATTGGTGACATAAATGAAGGTCGACAACTTCTTTCATTACAACAAGCTCACATTTCTTTTCTAGCAACCTTTCAGCCTAGTAGTTTTGAGGAAGCCAACCAGAATGAACATTGGGTAGAAGCTATGAATGAAGAATTGGATAAAATCGAGAAGAATAACTCCTGGGAATTAGTTCCATGACCAAAAGATAAAAATGTCATTGGGACTAAATGGGTGTTCAGGCACAAATTGAATGAAGATGGGCAGGTTACTAGAAAGAAAGTAAGATTGGTTTGAAAAGGCTATGGACAAGTGGAAGGAATTGATTTCGACGAAACATTTGCACCAGTTTCCAGAATGGAAGCCATCTGAATGTTTCTCGCGTATGCATGTTCAAGAAAAATCAAAGTCTACCAAATGGATGTTAAGTCAACATTTCTGAATGGAGAATTAGAAGAAGAAGTTTACATTGAACAACCTGAAGGTTTTATACTATCAGAAAAAGAAGACTATGTTTGCAGGTTAAAGAAGGCTCTATATGGTCTCAAGCAGGCTCCTAGAGCATGGTATGCTCGTCTTGATGGATATCTACATCAACAAGGGTTCAAGAAAGGTACTGTTGATAGAAATATTTATGTAAAAATAGATAAAGATAATTTAACAATCATTGAGGTATATGTGGATGATATAATATTTGGTAGCAATGATGATAGACTAAGTAAAAAAAATTCTACAAAGATGCAAAGTGAGTTTGAGATGTCTTTACTTGGTGAGCTGACATACTTCTTAGGACTTCAAATATCTCAGCAAGAGAAAGGAATATTTATATGTCAAGCCAAGTACATTAAGGAAATTCTCAAGAAATTGAAAATGGAAGATTGCAAACCTGCCCTTACTCCGATGGTAACAGGTTGCAAATTGAGCATAGAAAACTCATCTAAGGATGTGGATTAGAGGTTGTATAGATCTATGATTGGTAGTATTCTATATGTAGCAGCCTCCTGGCCAGATGTTATGCAAGCAGTTGGACGAGTAGCAAGATTCCAAGCACACCAAAAGAATCACATATTATTGCCATCAAAATAATTCTTCGATATCTAAAGGGCATAGAAAAATATAGCTTGTGGTATCCCAAGGGTAACAATCTCATTATTCAAGCCTTTACAGATGCAAATTGGGTAGGAAGCATTGATGATCGAAGAGTACTAGTGGAGCAACATTCTATCTAGGTGGTTGTATCATATCATGGTTGAGAAAAAAGCAAACCTCAATATCGTTATATACAGCGGAAGTAGAATACATTGCAGCGGCAGCATGTTGTACTCAAGTTGTTTGGATGAAACAAAATTTGCAAGATCTTCAAGTACAATTTAGTGAGCCCATTCCCATATTCTGTGACAACACCAGTGCCATCAACATCTCCAAGAATCCTGTCATACATTCAAAAACAAACACATTTCGATCAAATATCATTTTGTTAGAGAACAAGTCGCTGAAAAGAATATCAAACTTGAGTATGTTGGTACAAAATAAAAAATCGTTGATATCTTCACTAAAAATTTGCCTCATGAAGCATTTGAATATATTCACCAGAAGCTTGGGATTCTCCCAAGTTATCATTATATTTTCCTTATTCAGAATATAAACGAGGAATGGAAGTGTGTACAGGTCCGCAGGATGGTTGTGTGTCAGGGGGAGTTACCATTTACCATTGATGTCAAAGGGGGAGAGAATGTTGTAGGAAGAGGTGTCATGATCACAGGGGGAGTAAATGTGTTGGAATCAATGCCAAAGGGGGAGATTGTTGATCAATGGTTGTCATTAATGTCAACCAAAGAAGCACTAGGGGATACCCCAATATTTCATGGGAATTTTGACCTACCAAATTACTATATTTTGGGTGAAGAATATTTTTTATGGTTTCCACTAGTCGAGATGTTTCAGTTGATATATGGCACGCCATGTAATTCTTCACAGTTTGAGATATATTCATGTTTGAAGTTTGTAACACTAGTTAGTGAGCTAAAACCCCATGGGGTTGTGGCGTGGGTCATTGAAAAGTCAATAATTAATAATTTTTAAGCTCCTAAAATCCCTCCCACGTTCACTTGTTTAAGTCCCTCTCAACCTAATCATTTATATAAATTGTGATCCTCATATCCTCCTCATGTAAGGATTTCGCTACTTGAAACAGGTCATCGTGGAATTTGCGCTATAATTTTTTTTGTTTGTGAAGTTTTAGAAGCAGAAATTTTTATGAGGTGAAAATGAAATCCTGAGGAAGCTCCTATAAAAATTTTAGATCATGGTGCGCAATATTTTCGGAGATATGATCTATGGAATTTATGGTTTTTGCAGGCTCCTGAACTTCATCTCAAAGAGGTGACCTTGGGAAAATAATCATAACTCTCTCTCTAAGTATCGTATTGGAATTCTGTAAAAATTGGCAGATAGTGCACAAAATTTGGTTTTGTTTGTATCAATTTCATATCTAAATGAAGAAACAGTGACATGTGGCACTCCGTACAAGTTATCTCTACTGAACAAGTCCATAATTAGGTCATTGTGAGAGATTGGGCATAACTTTGTCTTGAAGAATCCAAATTGGGTCAGACCTATGGCATTGGAAATAAGACTTAGAGGAATACTATAAGATCTAAAATCACATGTTTGGGATATGAAATAGAATAGATACACCATATTCAATATCGAGCTCTTAGAAGGCAAGAAAAAGCTATATCATGTGTTGTCAAGAGCTGCAAAGGACCAGACTTTCTAGGGCAGCAAAGCAAAGAAAGTTGCAGCGGAGGTAAGCTCCAGGTAAGTATATTCTGTATATGCATGTTAATATCTTAATTGCAGTAGTTTATTTGTATTCTAATTTTGTTTTTTTGTTTAGCACTGACATATGCTCTGCAGGATGAGGTAAGTTTTGATATTATCATGTCATGGGCATTTCCTTTGAAGACTTTTTGCAGGTATTATATATTCATTAAGATAATAATAAATACATGATCTAATGTTTTGAAGAGTGAGAAAGGTTAGCATGACAAGAGCAACAATCTAGGTGTAGAACAACAACAAGAAGCTCACCACATGAATTCTTCAAGTGGGCAACACTGCATACAGTCATTGTAAATGTGTCATTGTACTAAGTCATTGTAAAAGCATCATTGTAAAAATTGTACAAGTGTCTATCTGCCAAGAGTTGAAGAGGCAGTGTTAGGAGGTATAGGATCATCATTAGGTGGTTGTGTCATAGTTGGGGTTATGTTCTAGCGTGTCTTCTTCTTCTACATCATTCTATATGATTGTAAAGTGGACCATTTTCCCTGGTACAAGATTCCATTCTTCTTTTATTCTTCAATAGGGTGGTAGGGTGGTGTTAGGTTGGTGCATGAAGTCACCAACAGGTTCAAGCCTGTGAAAAATTTAGGGTGTTAGGGTGGTTCTAGGGTTAGTTGTAGATCATTGGGTCTTGGGGCATCCATTCAGTTGACTACTGAAGAATCTCGGGCATTGCGGCATCCATCTAGTGGGAGCTGGAGAAGAATGATTTTCTAGATTCTAGGAAGCTGGAGCTTTATTTTCAATTGGAGTTTAATATTAAAGAATTATTAGAAAATCATTCATGTGGTTTTTGTCCTGGAGAGGGTCTCCACCTTAAAAATTGTGTGCATTTGTGTTCCTTTTGTTTATTGCCATCATTGTATAAAGACTGATAATAATTGAAGATTAACTAATGCTATGAAATATTAATAATAATACTAATTGAAAGGAATACTGATTCACCCCCTCTCTCAGTATTTCCAACATAAATAAAGATATAATTTTGTTAATTCTTATGATTTTTTAATTTTAGGAACTTGAGATGCATGATGAAATGTTTTGATGGTCATTATAGATTGATGCATATGTGCATTTACTAGCCACTTAATTTATATAGTTGTGCTAATTAAGCTATATTTATTTTCTATGCATAATAATGATATTTAATTTTAAAGTCTTAGTTTATATTAAATTTTAGTAAGGAAATATAAGAAAAATAACAAAACCCTACACATAACATCCTTTGGAAGATATATGGAAATATGTAGATTGCATGTGTGTGCTTGGTGTGGTGCAACATTCTCTTTGAAGATATAGGGGAATATGTGGATGATAAATGTGTGCTTGGTGTAGTGTAACATTCACTTTGAAGATATATGGGAATAAGTGGATGACATATGTGTGGTGCATGTACCATGGGGGCTTAGTGTGGCATGGTTAAAAGAGAACCATAAGACACATTGAGATAAAAAAAAAAAAAAAATTACAATTAAAAAAAATTGTATGTTTTTAATTAGCTTTATTACTTTACTTTATTCTAAGTTGAACATGTTATTTTGCATTATATTACAAAACTAGCTTGTTAGGTTGGTCTTTAGTCTTCTTAAATAGAAGTTTTTTTTTTGTAATATCTGTCTTTAATTTCTATTGATATTAAAAAAAATAAAATTACAATTAATATGTGTTGTAGCATCTTGTTGACTTTGTTGGCCAAAAAAGTCCATGTCCACATATAACCAAGAGTAATAGTTGTCCTGACTATTAGCAAAACCATAAGTATGGGATATTATATATAATGACCATACTAAGTTAACCAGTGACACAACATACATACTAATGAACTATAAGGTAGACATAACAAGAAAGAGCCATAACACATAATAACCCAACAAATAAACTAGATAATGAAAAGACACGGGGAAATCATTCATCAAGGATGATCACCGGATGATCTTGAGAGGCATTTCCATTGACCATGTTGACTAGTGTGGTGTCAATGATTTCTTCACCATTCAAAGGTGTTGAGGAATCAATATATGAATCTGAGTTGATGTAACACTCAATTTTGTTCATCCGGACCACGTTTTGTTGAAGAATGTAACTATGTTTGGCCATCATAAATAGTACTTGAGTAAAAATGTAATATATTTGTCAAAAGAAAGAAAACATAATTTATTATTATTTTAATTGATTTGTTAAAGCATGGGTTTCATGCTTGGGTAAATTTTCACAGGTCAAGCCTCCATTGAAGGCTTTAGGACTGTTTGTTTGAATCAAAGTCTATATTTTCATCTCCTCCTCCATCAAAGTATCCTTGATGTCGGCCTCAAAAGAATCATAATCAAGTCAGATTCCATAAATGAGCTCATGTTAGCCTTACCTTAAATGGAGACACAATTATTCATGGACTCATGTCGACCTATTTATGGATAAACAACTATATATATAGGAATAAGGTCTTCACATTAATCTTACCACAAGTGTTCATGTTAAATTTCAGAGATGATTTCGTATGACTACAGAGACAATTTCAGATAAATCACAATAATATTTTCGGCATACCTTTGTGAGATACAATGTGGATTATAGTAGAGACTAAAGATAAAATTTCAGTGATACATTACAATGAATGGTTCGGTGCTATTTCAGTGGAGATATTTGAGTTTTACCGCAACAAATGATTTCAATGCTACCATAGTGAATGATTTCAGTGCTAGTACAAACACAGTGACGAAGTCTCAGTGCAAACACAATGATATGGATTTGGTGCAATCACGGTGATGAGGTTTTGATGCTGTCATAATGGATAAACTTCAATGCTGGACAAATTTTAGTGCTATCTCAGTGAGTAACATGACAAGGTTGACTTGATGGATGGAGGTGGTCTTGAGTCTAAGGGTATTGGTTGTATCATCTTGTTTTTGAATCTACTGAGGGAAGAATATTTACTGTGCTTTCCCCTAGAGTAGGGTTTTCTTGGTTGTGTGCCTACATCTTGTGTCCTCTTCTATTTCTTGCTTGGAATTAGTCTTGATAAAAATAAAAGATAAATCGAAAGAACGAATAATAATAACGAAAACATCACAAGATAATGTCGTAATAAGAGAAATCATTTAACTACAACACTTTGGATTTCTCAACATGGAATCATAGATAAGGTCACTATCAAAGGCAGTTTGAAGATTAAAGAGACCTAGTTCAGTCTTTATTCACCATATCATGACACCTTGAAGAAGGAGAATTTCAGTATATCATTTCATAGAGAAAGGTTTGGTGAAATCACATTAAAGAAGAGATCATTTCAGAAAAGGTTTTCAGTCTACCATACTGAGACAAGTCACAGTCACAATCATGAATTTGCTATAGATTTCAAAATAAGGAAGAATAAAATTCAGTGATATAACTTCGTTGCACATGACAGTAACATAATTCATAGTAAAAAGTGAAGTTCAAACTAATTTCAGATAATAAGAATTGGTAAAAATCATAGATATGCAACTTCACTCAAATCAAAGAGAACTTATTTCAGTGAAATTAAGTGATAAGAGTTTTAGTACATCACAAGACAAATTGGATCAACTTCATAAGTGAATTTGTGAAATCATAGTCTGGTAGGAAGTTCGATGGTCACATAATACCTTTGAAGGAGAGTTACAATTTAGATCATAGGCAACAATGAAGGAGGGCTACAGTTTTCATTACAATATGAAGAATGGAGAATGAAAGGACATTAAGCAAATTCCAAACCTTATCTAAACCTATGGTGATTCTAAGAATAAGTACAATGAGATCCTAGTTACAATGGTGATCCTAAGAAACATAAAAAGACAAGGTTATTATTTGAGTAGTATGTGATCTGAACTTTCTAAAGTTGTTGCATGATAAGGTCCTATTTATTTGAGACATATTTGAGTCTGCATAGAAATACAAGGTCAAAGACATTACCACTCAAGAAGGAACCAAAATTAATATTAAGAAGACAAGAAAATGATGCATTTGTATTGAGATCCAATGACAATAAGACGTGTTATGAGGTCTAAATTCAATCAGTAAAAATAAATCATAAGAAGTAGTCTATATGAAGTCATGTAGCAACTCTTTTTCTTGCAAGCCTTCTCTTCAACATTCAAAAGTTTGACAACAACTTCTAACTCAAGTAAGTATTGTGATTTCTATGATTTACTAATCTAATTATGTGTTTAGAGTTTCCAAAAAGAGCATCAAGTGCTATGGAACATTGATCTCTCAATAAAAAATGTTCAAGGTATGTAAACTCAAGGTATAAAAGATCATGACTTAAAGAGGCCGCTTCAAGGAATCCTTGCAAAGTTTGTCAAGGAACATCTCTAGGTATGTATTAGTCTATACACCTTATAAAACTATCTTAAAAAGTACGTTCATATTATTTTGAAATTTTCATTACATTACTAACATCGTTATGCCTAGCTATCTTGAATCATAAAGATTCTTGTTTAGGGTGATTCATCATTTGATAGATATACCCTCCTTACATTCTTAATTGTTCTTATAGAACCCTAGACAGGTTCTATGGAAAACCCTAACTTAAGGGTATGCTAATAATAATGTGTGAAACCCTAGCTTGTTTAGGGTTATTGAATTTTTTGATGATGTTTAGGCTTTTTGTATGATCATGAAAACCATAACTTGTTAGGGATGAATGATGTTATCTGAGATCTCAAACCTTTGAAGTTTTGGTATAGTAGGGTTTTCTTTTCTACGAAACACTAAATATTTATGGTTTGGTTGGGTCTATAAGAAAAACCCTTGTTATGTATTTAAAGTAAGGTCCTAGGAATGAATCCCTAGGTATGTGTCCATTTGGTTGAATTCCTAACTTGGTATAGGTCGTCATCTGTCTAATATGTTGCGTGACATATGTTATGCTTATGTTTAATGATGAACTCCTATATATGTGTGTTGACCTAATTGTCAATGGTCATAAGTCATAGGGTTTGGAAACAAGCCCTAGTCACAGTTTAATATTCCAGGATAACATTACTTGGGAAATATAGGGTTTTGCAACTAAACCCTAGTAGTAATTAAATTCTCTTGTATGTAAAACAATCTAGAATCTACGAATCTATATAGTGATTGCTGAGAATTTGTAGATGAAAAATCTAGGGTTTAAATCAAACCCTAGTAGAAGCTATTCATGTTGTTGATTGAGATGTGATTGGTTTTGATTGTTGGAGCTCATGTATTAAATATAGGATTTACATGAAATCCTAGTGGGAAGTCTAACATATGAATTCTGAAAATGGTTAGAAGCATTAATCTGATTTATTTCTAGGGTTTGATATTTGAAAGGACTTGTCATATCGTTGAAAGTAATCTTAATACCATAAATATAATGAGTTTGATATTCTATTTGAGCTATTTATGTGATTTAGGGTTTGTATCAAAACCTGGGCAAGAAGTTGAAGTATAGTCTCTTCTTGATTATGTTTGTAAAGTATAATGCTTCTATTATTATAAGTTTTTTTTTATGGCTAACTTCATGCTTTTATAGATCTGGTTGTACTGGCTATTTAAGTTGTGTAGGTACATTCTCTTCAAGATTGGGAAGATGTTCATAAGAGAAGTTGATATGATAAGTATGAATTAAGAAGGATGGAAGCCATGAAAGTTTCTCCAATGTCATAAGAAGAATTTGATCTCCCTAGATAGAAGAAAAATCTCTGGTTGAGAGGGAGGGAATAACATAGTTTTTATTGGAGAATGAATTGTAAAGGATATGTTGTTGCATGTGGAGTAGGAAAGGAAAATGCATGATTAAGGAATATTCTGTCAAATATTCGGTTGATATTCCTATTGTGATAAGTTGAGAAGCAACATCTAGTTGTCTGGAAGACCTTGAAGGTTTGTATTTGATTATGCATATTTGAAAGTGTAATACTAATTGGGGGCGTGATTATATAGGTAAATTTCACAAAGTTTTGATACCATGTTGGTTACCGATTAGTTTGATCGAGAGATATTTTTTGTTGATTCTTTGTGAGTGAAGCATTGCCTGGGGGGACATCTGGTCGACACTTTATGTTGATGTCTAGTTCCCGAAGTAGGAAAGGTGGTGTTGTTCATTGAGCTCTGACACACACCTGGATCCTTGGGTGGATGGTTAGTAAGTACGCCTGATGGTACCTAGATAGGCTGAAAGCTTACGTCCATCTTAGTCCCACTTAGATATATTTCCCTGGCTAGGAATCTAGTTTGTGGCATTGTGGTGCCTAAATTATTAAGATACCTTAGATAGAATACCTTAGTCAGGAATATAATCTATGGCATTGGGGTGCCTAAATTTTTTCAAAGATGATGTTTTTTGAGATCTTCCATGTACCTCTTTGATTCTATGTAAATATGAATACCTCCTTAGTTAAGAGGGAGTGTTGAAGAATGTAACTAGGTTTAGTTTTCATAAATTTTACTTGAGTCAAAATGTAATATATTTGTCAAAAGAAAGAAAAATAATTCATTATTATTTTAATTGATTTGTTAAAGCATGGGTTTCATGCATGGGTCAATTGGCATAGGTCAAGCCTCCATTGAAGGCTTTAGGATTGTTTGTTAGATTCAAGGTATATATTGTCATGTTAAAACTCCTCCATCAAAGTCTCCTTGATGTTAGCCTCAAAAGAATCATCATCAAGTCAGGTTCCATAAATGAACTCATGTCAAATTTACCTTAAATGGAGATACATGTTAAATTTAGACAAACCTGGTATGTTCTATGCTTAATGCAATTTTACTTCAGTATTTCTTATGCCCAATTCAATTTAGCAATCACATAAACATGAAAGTAAAATGATGATAGAAAATAATAATAGATCAACATAAGACAAGCCAATAATATAGATCAGATTTTACAATTCTTCTTGTCCAATAAAGACATAGGATAGTGTGCCTTACAACAGTCAACAATATGCATCAGCCATCAAAGTATTTCTCAACATAATATCAGCCAACCCTCCAAGTGTCACACACATCCCTCAAAGACAACTCCTCAAAATTCAACCCTGGTCAACATAAATTCAATGTAGAAATTCAACACTACAATTTTAGAGCTTCGGTCAACAGGCTCCTTTTTCCTCTATTTTTGTGCCCTCAAAAGCGGCCTCATAAAATCATAATTTATAAAATTTTTGAAGGTCAAAACACCAAGGGTTGACCACGGTCAACACTGGTCAACGCACCAGCAATCAACCCTAAAAAAATTCACATATTTTCCCAGCTGCAGCTCTGCATGTGTGAGAGAGAGAGGCCTCCAAAGGTTGATCGAACCAATAAAATCAAATGAGAGAATGTGTGATGAGTTGATGAGCAAATGATATCCAAGTATCTCCAATTTATATCAGTCAGTGAGGGTGTGTGAGACATCTATTAGGCTTGTGAGCCTACATTACAAATCTGGTTGACCTTGCACATGTGTGGAAAATAAAATCAAAATATATGTTCTGCTTATCCAAACAAGATGATCTTATATCAATCTTGCACCTCTCCGAAAGAGGAATCCAAAAAAAATATAATCATCATCATATGAGCAGTGCAACCTAGAGTTTGGACCTATTTGCCCAAAATTAACACTCCCTCTAAACTAGGGAGAACTCCATTTGTCCACTTGTGCCATCTAGAGATCAGTACCATCGTGTACTATCATATAGCATCGTGCGCCATCCTATCATAACTTGCTTTGTTGGCTCTTCTTCGCAAATAGAAAAAAAGGTGAGTCACAAATACATCATGCTTAGCTGACCCAAAGTCAACTTAGAGGATAAAACCTCTTTCGAACTCAAAAAAGAGTCTCATATTAACCCGAAGTTAGTTTAATGACTTGAAGTCAGCTTAGAGGTAAGAACCTCATCAGAATTGATCCCATATCAATGTGTTGGACACGTGCCATCCTAGACATAGAGAGTACGACAATCTCTGATGCGTCCATCGGTCTTGCTATTGGTCTCTATCTGCATTTGCCACCTTATTGGCCAAATGAGAGGTACTTCCCATGAGTCTGAAACTCCATGGGTAGGATGGGCGCGGGGCATAGATCAAAGAGAGGTGAACCAACTCAATATCATAACAGTGGGGCAAAAGCATAACAAGGTTCAACAAGCCTAGCCCCTTATGTGCTTATAGCTCTAAGAAGCTATCCCCAAGCCCCCTGGAGCTCCTAGAGCTCATTTTCCAACTCAAGCACGAACCTCAAAATAGGGTATTTCCATGATTACAATCTTCTCACGAAAGGTTAGGAACTTGACCTTCCCCAGGGGCTTCGTAAGAATATGTGTGACCTTCTCATCAGTTCCTATATGATCGAGCTTTATGATGCCTCGTTGTACCATATCCTAGATAAAGTGGTACTTGATATCAATATGCTTGGATCGATCATGGAACACGGGATTCTCAAAAAGACAAATCCCACTCTGGTTATCACAAAGGATAATGGTGGTATATAGCACATGTCTGAACAACTCACTAAAGATATTTCTCAACCAAATAACTTCACAACAGGAAATACTCACTGCAATGTATTCAACCTCAGCAGTGCTCAAAGCCACCGACTTTTGCTTCTTGCTCATCCAGGATATCGAAGTAGAACCCAAGGTGAAGTAACATCTAGATGTGCTCTTGCGATCCACCACACTGCCAGCCCAATCGACATTAGTATATCCATGGAGTCTCAAACTCCCGACAGTGTATCTTAACCCATGGTTGATTGTGCCCTAAATATATCTCAATATATTCTTGGCACCAATCTAGTGAATGTGATGAGGCTCAACCATATGTTGACTCAAAGTGTTCACTACAAAAACATATGTCCGAACAGGATTTCACTAAGAACATCAGGGCCCCCACGAGTTGTTGATACTTGGTGGGACTTCCCATCTCAGGCCCAACAACATTTCCACACAACTTCTTAAAGTTGAGTTCCATCGGTGTCGGCATAGACTTACTGTACACCAGGCCAAATCTCTCCAGCAACTTCACGACATAATTTCCTTGAGAAAGGAAAATCTTGCCTAGCCTTTTCCAAACCTCCAATCCTAGGAAATAGTGCATTAGTCCTAGGTATTTCATCTCACACTCAGAAGCTAGCTCCCTATTACACTTTTGTATGAGAGGGTCAAAACTTGTCGGGAAGAGTTCATCCACATAGAGAACTAGAATGAGAGGCCTTTCACTATCAACCTTAAAATAAAGGTTTGGATCAACATTACTTCGAGTGAAGCCCAATTTCATCAAGTAGCTATCTATCCTCTCATGCCAAGCCCTAGGGGATTTCTTCAACCCATAGAGTGATTTCTTTAACTTGTATACATAGGTGACTCTATATTTGACTTATAACCCCAGTGGTTGCTCCACATACACCTCTTCCTTTATAGAGCCATTAAGAAAAGCAGTCTTCACATCTGTCTAATGGAGACTCCATCCTTGCGTTGCAACAAGGAAAATGATAGATGAGATGGTGGTATAGCGGGCCATAGGTGAAAATATGTCATCATAAAATATGCCTTCTTTTTGAGAGAACCCTAACTCAACAAATCTTGCCTTGTACTTTTCAACACTACCATCAGATCCATGCTTGATCTTATAGAGCCATTTCGAGGTGACAAAAGATTTGTCCTCCAGTCCCGGGACCACTTCCCATACATCATTTTTTATAATAGACTCATATTCTTCATGCATAGAATCCTTCCAAACTTGATGCTTTATGACTTCTTCAAATGATCAAGGCTCAGATTTTAAAATAGTACTCATGGTTGCTAGATACCCTTGGCATCTATTCAACTTCTTGCTTTCATGGAATGTCCCCCTTGGAGCAATATGTCTCTTAGCATCTTCAAGAGTATCCCTGAGCCATGAGGGTATTATCTTATTTGAAGGAGGTGGATCAACAAAATCCATAGGTCCTTCAATATCGGGCATCAGTTCACCCTTTGGCTCTTTTTGCTTCCCTGCTTCTTCATCTTCTTTTTCTTCCTTGGAGCTAGGAATATTTCTCACTTTCTTGAGGGCATCATCTTCATCGAAGGTGACATCGTGGCATATCTCTACTTCTCTTTGACCAAGAACATAGATGCTATATGCCTTCAAGGGTTCGTTGTAGCCCACAAACATTCCCTTATTCCCAGAAGCATCCAACTTGCTTCTCTTTCTTTCGGCACATGAAAGTAAATAGGACAACCAAAGACTATAAAATGAGAAACATCAGATTTATTACCAGAAAATACTTCTTCGGGAGTCTTGGATTCCATAGAGGAATGTGGGCATATATTTGAAGGTACATATCAGTGTTGGCAGCTTCTCCCCATAGAAAATTCAGAAGACCTTGGTCATATGGCATGGCGCGGGAATCTTCCACAATGGTCATGTTATTTATTTTAGAAACACTATTTTTCTCAGGAGTATACACAGTTGTGGTCTCCCTCTTAATGCAAATTTCATTTCAAATTCATTGAATTCATGTGACTCATACTCGGACCCATTGACGGTCCTGAAAACTTTGATTCTAATCTTGGTTTTATTTTCCACCAAGGCCTTGAAGGTACGAAATCATTTGAATGCTTCATCCTTCTTCTTCAATAAATATATCTAGGTCTTGTGGGAGAAGTCAATTGTAAAAGTAATGTAATAGGAACATCCTCCCAAGGATGTTACAGGCAACATACTAGATAAATCAGAATGAATAAAATGCAATATATTAGCTGTCTTTGTGATACTTGAGGGGAATGGTCCCCTTGTATGCTTCCCTTGGGCACAACCTTGACATACACCTTCATGATCATATTTAAATTTTGGCATCCCTATCACCACCTTCCTTGCTTCGGGAAGGGATTTGTAATGAAGTGTGCAAACCTCTAGTGCCATAAATCTATTTGGAGAGTTGTATCACATGAAATAGTTGCCAATGGACTTCCTCAAACTCGGTAGTGTGTATCAACTCTAAAAACAATAGTAAGAGCTTCCTTGAAGTTATTCTTCCATATGTGTACCTTTCCATCAAAGAATTCCACCTTTAACCCTTTGTCTTCTATTCCTGAAATAGACACAAGGTTCTTCTTCAAATAAGGTCGTATAACACATCTTGTAAATAGAGGACTTGACCTTGAGATAGATGAAGGGTCACAGTCCCTGTCCCTTTCACAAGATAGGTGGAATTATCTCCAAGGATAATTTCTAGATTAGTATCCTTCTCAATTAAATTAGAGAGGGCTTCTTTATAACCAGTGAGGTGCCTTGAAGCACCACTATCAATTAACCAAACATCCAGAGTGTCGAGAGGAGATGCAACAGAGAGGGAAGATACAAGAATAAATTCATTTTTCTTATTATCAACAACATTAGACTCGTCGTACCTATAATTTCTTGACCTCTTGAAAGGTTTCCCATTTCCACTACGATCAGAGGGAGTCTTCCTTTTTCCTTTGAACCCATTGTTCCTTTGATGTCAGTCCCCCTGGAGTTTTTGTTTTCATCATCCTTGGAAGAGTCCCTTCTAATAGGGCACTCTCTTGCATAGTGAACAAACTTGTTACAAGTGTAACATCTTCCCTTCCTTCCTTTAGGCCCCGCTCTTCCATGGTTTTGATATCTCGGACCACCATTGTTTTTCTTCTTTGCGTGAATGGTTAAGGTAGTAGGGTCACCTCCATTTCCATTAGAGGGATGATCTCTCTCCATCATTATTGTCTCCTCTTGAGTGCATATCGTCAATATTTAATCAAAATCAGGAATCACATTATTATTAAGAATAGTTGTATTGAATACATACCAATCATGAGGGAGACCTCCAAGCACAATGATAACCATCGCTCGATCAACTATTTATTCTCCAATAGCTAGAATATTGTTCCTGATTTCAGTGAGCCTCATAAAATAGGATTGAATGGATTCATCCTTTCCCTTCTTGATATTCTTCAATTGATTCTTGAAGAAAAGAACTTGATTAGCATTGCTATCCCTGAATATGCTAACCAACTTATCATACATCTCTTTGGATGTTCTTAGTTCATAAATGTAAGCAACCAAGTGCTTATGAATAGAATCCTGGATAATCATTTTTGCTTGATTTCCCCTTTTCTATACTTCGTGTTGAGCTACATTTTTGCCCAAATTTTCATGATATTTACCACATAATTATATGCTTATACCTGGTGCTTTTGTTTTTTTTAAGTCAATGAATAGAGGCATTTAGAGACAATAACTATTAATTTATGAGTCCTTCTTATTAGTTAATTTGAAGAGTATTTCTGTGTAAATTCCCTTAATAAATTCTTTCTTGGTGTTAGGTGAATAAGTTCAACACCAAAAGTACAATAATGCTTCTTCAAACACATTTGAGTATGAATTCATTTGAAAGTGAAGCAGGTCACAATGAGGCAAGGAGTTACATGAAACGGGACAATAGATGTACATTTATTGTTCCACTAGTCCATTTCATGTTCCATTTGCTCAAATCCCCAATGCATCCGGTCAAGAAATTGGTCATCAAAATTTTTAAAGAGAAGCCAGAAGATGTTTCCAAGTTCTTTTGCAAAGAAGAGAAAGTAATGAAGGCAGCTGAGTTGTTTGAAGAATTGAAGGAAAAGGGATATTACGTTGTCTCAATTTTCAATATTCTCATTAATGATTTGTTCAGGTCTAGGGAGGAGGAAACTTATTCCTTCATCTCAAGCAGCTGAGGATGATGCCTCACTGATTGATCATCTGAAGCATACAACCTCAAAAATATTGTTGTATAATCTCAAACTCTATGGTTTGGAGTTTATGGATTATAGCGTACAAAAGATACATGCTTGCATATGGTGGAAAGACATTTACAATGCAGCCTCTGCCTCTAAGAGCCTCGGAGAATATACTTAAATTTATGAACATGTCTCTCCATCAAGAGTAAGGGTCTCTCTTGTGTCTTATTTTCTTTGAGATATATGGGGGAAAATTGTATGATGTGCTTGGTGACAGAGGATGCTGACACCAAGTTTTCATTGTTGGCTAGTAATAATTTGACGTACAGTGTGTAAAGGAGTTGAAGCTTGAAGCACCCATTCAATTAATGTTGAAGAAGAGTCATCCAGGTCTCACGCTATCGAGAAACCAACAATTAAGAAGCATGGTGAAGGAAAATAGTTAAACGGGTGGTAGAGTAGTTGGGAAGCTATCTTTAATTGCTGGAAGTAAAACGCGGGACAAACATGATAGATAATGCTCGCCAAACAAGGATGGAGAGTAGTCACGATCATTTTCTTTGATTTCCCCTTTTCTATACTTCGTGTTGAGCTGCATTTTTGCCCAAATTTTCATGATATTTACCACATAATTATATGCTTATACCTGGTGCTTTTGTTTTTTTTCAAGTCAATTATTAGAGGCATTTAGAGACAATAACTATTAATTTATGATTCCTTCTTATTAGTTAATTTGAAGATTATTTCTATGTAAACTCAATTAATAAATTCTTTCTTGGTGTTAGGTGAATAAGTTCAGCACTAGCAGTACAATAATGCTTCTTGAAGCACATTTGAGTATGAATTAATTTGAAAGTGAAGTAGCTCACAATGAGACAAGGATTTACATGAAACAGGACAATATATGTACATTTCCTGTTCCACTAGTCCATTTCATGTTACATTAGCTCAAATCCCTGTACCGACAGTGCATCCGGTCAAGAAATTGGTCATCAAAATTTTTAAAGAGAAGCTAGAAGATGTTTTCAAGTTATTTTGAAAAGAAGAGAAAGTAATGAAGGCAGTTGAGTTGTTTGAAGAATTGAAGGAAAAGGGATATTACGTTTTCTCAATTTTCAGTATTATCATTAATGGTTTGTACAAGTATGGGGAGGAGGAAGCTTATTCCTTCATCTCAAGCAGTTGAGGATGATGCCTGAATGATTGATCATCTGAAGCATACAACATCAAAACTATTGTTCTATAATCTCAAACTCTATGGTTTAAATTTTATTGATTATAGCGTACAAAGGCTACATGCTTGCATATGGTGGAAAGACATTTACAATGCAACCTCTGCCACTAAGAGCCTCAAAGGATATACTTAAATTGATGAACATATCTCTCCATCAAGAGTAAGGGTTGCACTTGTGGATTATTTTCTTTGAGATATATGGGGGCAAATTATATGATCTGCTTCGTGACAGGAGGATGCTGACAACAAGTTTTCATTGTTGGCTCACAAGAATTTGAAGTACAGTGTGTAAAGGAGTTGGAGCCCGAAGCACCGGTTCAATTAGGGCTAAAAAAGAGTCATCTAGGTCTCATGCTATCTGGAAACCTAAAATTAAGAAGCATGGTGAAGGAAAAGAGTCAGATGGGCGGTAGAGTAGTTGGGAAGCTATCTTTAATTGCTCGAAGTAAAACACGAGACAAAAACGATAGACAATGCTTACTAAACAAGGATGGAGATTAGTCATGATCCTTTACAAAAATACAATCCATCTGTCATTGTTCATGCATTCTCATATTTATCTTGACTTTCGCCGCTGTTCTTTGTAAGAATACTAAAGTATTTTACGTTGAAGGAAATGGAAAAGAAATTTTAGAGTTCCAGGTTCTTCGTCAACCAAGTTATAATTTCTTCAGATAGTGTCACTCCACTTGGACCTGCTACTGTGTTAGCCAACAATGCATTGTCAATCCAGATCGATCAACTGCGGCCCAACCCCTTCCAACATTCCGAAATCTCTCAAATTTCCATGACCATCATGTACTTCATTAAGACATACCTTGAATTGAGGAAACATACGACACTTACACTACCTCATTAATGAGTCAATACAAGTTTGAAAATATTGAACTTACAACATAGATAAAAGCCACTTCTACCTTGTTCATGCAACAATGGAAATCATAGGAGATTCAACAATTTTACTTGTTCGAGCATTAACATTGCTTTGGCATAGAAAAAAATTTGTAATTTCAAACTTGGGCTTAGATCCTCATAATGAAATCATTCATACACTCGTATTTTTGCAGTTTTTACTCTTTAGTATCAGTTTTTAGATCTGCCTTTTTCACTATATTCGACCTTTGTCATTTCGCCTAGGCATGGGATCAACGTGGGAAGCTTTGGAAAAAATCCATCTGCTCCTGGAGTCAGCATAACTCAGCCCAGAGACTTGCCAGATGTGGGGGAGGATCAAATATTTTCCAAAAGTCAAGATTGAAGCAAATCTTCTTATTCATATTTTAATTGATCTATATTAACCAAATCTTCTAGATTTATATTCTATGTAACAAATATTTTATTTAGTTAGAGCAGCGTTGCTGCTATATAATAGAGGAGTTGTGCGCTCCTAAGGGATACACAATAGTAAGGTAGCAAGGGAATTGAGGAGATTCGACATCGAATTTCCAAGCATAAGAAATCTTATGGAGCAGAAGATGGTGTATTTATTAACTGATGTTTGAATCAATGTTTGATTGAATGTGATAAAATTCTAGTTCCGACATTTGTTTTTATATAAGCATTGTAATTTTATTTATTTCTAAGCGTTGAGTTAGTTTAGGAATTTCTCCAGGGAGTGGCAAGGATCCACCACAACCTGGAGTCGAGTCCCTCATTCTTCAAAGATGTAGGAATTTTTCTTTACTGTAATTTGTAGAATTATATTTTGTTTTGAATTGTTTTCTAATTAGGATCCCAGATTTCCTAGTTGTGTACTTAATTCATTATTCAATTTTGATTGAAGTTGAAAGGGGGCAACGAGTGTATTGTGAGAGAATCTTTGTGAACATGGAGTAAACAATTTCTGGACGCACACATTCTGTCCTGTAGCTTATAATTAAATAGGGTAATTTCGCATTATTCTTGAACGAGTTAGATGATGATCCACTTAGTGAAGTTTTAATTTAATAAATTGTGATGGCTTGCATTGGATTGTAAATCTTGAATTCTTGAACATTTTTCTATTCATGCGTTTAAGATTAATAATGAATTGCTGTGTGAGAGTGTTCATATAATAAAACAAGCCGACAATGTGTCTTAATTAGATAATTAAATTTCACCTGAGTTCTGAATAGGGTTGAGTAATTTTTGCAAATAAGTGAAACTCTTTAGTAAAGAGTGATTGCGTTAGAGTACAATAGTTTCATTTAAAGGAGCGTTAGGGTGATTTTTTTTACGCACGAATTGTGAGATTTGATGCATTATCATTTAAAGATTGAGTTTTGTTTGATTTAGATCGTTGGTCAAGCTAGGTACAGTTTTGGAGACAGAGTTAATTTTACTAGTAGAAATAGGTGTAGAGATTCCAATTTCTGCAATTCAAATTGTTTGATTTGTTTATGACTACCACTTTGAGTTATTAAATTATCATAGGATAATTTAGATTTCTTCTCACATAATATACTAACATTGATTCCTATTTCTACTATTGTAGAATAAATATTGAAACTTATATTCCAAGTGTGATTTAATTTTTCTTCAAGTTGTTCGAAGATAAGGATAAACTAGATTTCTATTTTTGAAGACAATAGATTAGGATTTGATCTTAGAATTATTTTTTAGCCTTTTTATAAATTACTGCTTAGTCTCTTTAATAATTATAATTTTAAAACCTTGCTTAAGATTGTAGTTGAAGTTAATTTTATGGCGCCTTTGTTTCGAAAATATTGTCTTTTTATTGCGGAGAATTAGAACAAGGGTTGAGTTAAGTAGATTTCCTTCAGAATTCTTGCATTTTAAGTGTGATTTTGTTTAGCTAATAAAAGAGTGTTTTTAATATTTTATACTCGACAAACATCAATAAGGAAACTTATATACTCTAACCATTAATATGAGCCAAGACAAAGTACAACTCAT